>OY856188.1:100186718-100351619 GCA_963693315.1 Diogma glabrata | reverse complement strand
GGCGCGTCACTTTTCTTGTGTAGTGGAACAACGAGAGCTATTTTCCATTCAGCAGGTAGTTCTTCTTGGTCCCAGATTGTCAGAATCAGTCATGTCGCAAGACAAGAGCTTCTCCTCCATTTTTCAATAGTTCTGCAGGGATTCCATTGATACCTGGTGATTAACCATTTTTTAATTTTTTGATGGCGCCTTCCACTTCTTCTATTGTTGTGCAAAGGACAAAAATCTTCTGACTTGGCAGAGTAATTGCTCGAATATGATGAACTTCATTCGTCCTATTTAGTAGGTCTTGAAAGTAGGCCGCCACACTGCCAGCACATCACGTTTATTTGTTGTAAGCTTGTTGTTTCCATTTTTGATGGCTCTAGGGTGATGGATCATGGCTGGAAATCTTTCATTATGAAAATTGATGATCGTTATATTAAATTTTTGTGTGCGGATTCTCATTGTGCATATCCGCGTATATTAATTGGGCAAAAATCGATAACATGCTGATTCACACGACGATGTATGAGAAAGCCCACTCCGAATTCTCCTCCGTTTTGATTACCGCAATATTAGAGAGTGTTTCCTTTTGCTGTTTCATGGATTCCACTCCTTGGCCATCTTAGTTCTTGTAATGGCACTATATCTAGTGTGTAGCTATCGATTTGGGTTTGTAAGTTTTAGTAGATCTCCTGGTCTTCTACGGCTTAGTACTTTCCAGGTTCTCATTTTTAAATCGTAGTCCGGGTACAGTGTCCGACATCCTTCTTGCAATAAGTCCGAGATAATCCGAGGCCAGTGTTTAAAATTCATGACGAATAATTTTTTACCCAAATTTTCGTGAATGAGTTCGTTCTGCATCTTCAGGTCACCAGAAACAACCTTTTTACACGATTATATAGCGAGTCCCTTGATCCAAGACAGACGCCCGCTCCAAACCACCCTTAACATGGAGAACAGACGCTTGAGTTGCATTGGTTCTATGGTTTTATTAAATCATAGTAGCCTTAGCCCTTTTTATTATTCATGAAAGAAAATGCCCATTAGTTGGAATTTTTTTATTTTTTATATAAGTAATTTTAATTGAGGGCGGAAACGGCTTTGTTTATTTTTTATAAAAAATGTCAAAATCAAATAATTTAATTTTATGGTTGCAAAATTGCCCTTTTTGATTTCACACAGTGGATTTTGTAAAATATTCAAGCACCTTTCCACTATCCACAAATTGAAAAACACACACTTGTCTGATTTAATTTATTTAATAAAAAAATATGCTGAACGCGAAGAAAATCTTTATTCACAATTCACTGTATTAAAATTAAACTGTCAAAATATTTATAAAATACCATAAAAAACTATTTCAACATTCAATAGAATCAAAAAATAGTTTTATTGTGTTGCGCTAATTCGCGTAACATAATAAAATTAACAGCTGTCTATTTTATTCTGCTAGGCATACTAACGCAAACAATTATGGTTGTAAAAATCAAAGGTTTACCATTGCTGTAAGGTTCGGGAGGATAAAAATAGTTGTCTCATTACAAAAACTATTTACATTCTACAACATTTCATAATTGTTAATTTTATTATAATTAAAATTATTAAATTCATATTATTAAATATAAATTAACACTGATTTACCCACAAAAAAACATAAAATCAATTTAAAAAAAACTTTAGGTTCATCAGCAGAACATTCTTTTCAATCAAATTCAATTTTGATGTTGTTAACAAAAATGCATTCTGTATATTCCGAAATATTAAAAAAATAAAGAGAAGAAAAAAAAATTGAATTCTAAAATAGCTATTTATGTACTAAGCTATGTTGGTTATTAAGCCCGGAAAGCATAATCCAGCCCGAACGCCTTTGATGTCGCTTGATCGGCGAAATATACAGGAACGGATTTCCTGCATACAATATTTTATGCTTCACTCAATAAGCGAAAAACTAAAAAACAATTTAATTTTTCTTTACTATTGTCGTTTGCTTTAATTAATTCGAAATAGAATATTGTACTAATTTTGACAGAAACAATTGAAAATTGTTCACATTTTGAACAATCTATTCCAAAAATTCTATTCCGAATGAATTAACAAATAGTAGAGATTCTTGTATGAGCTTAGAATGAAGGCAATTCTTCACGAGGAAGAAGTTTCCCGAAACGAGCGTAGCGAGATGAAAGGAATCATCCGAGTGAAGAATTGCCATCATCCTAAGCGAATACAAGATGCTATTTTATCCACGACTGTAAAATATTTTAGAACAAGAGCCCGCGACGGCCAGACCTTCGTTATTTTATAAAATCTGAAAGTTTTTCTGCGCATAACCTCTACTCAGGTAGGAACGATTAGCGACATATGAAGTTTGGATCATGGTGGCTTTGGCAGGGAGCAGGTAATAGAGGGGCCTCCAAAGTTTCGTGAGAGTATAAATGGTAATTTTTTTATATATTCTTCGGGATAGTATTAGAAGTCACGTCACCCATTGCCAGACACCTACTATCGTGGTAACCCCCTGCCAGACACCCTCAAACTTTAACAAATTGATAAAGTTTAAGGATCTCTGGCAAGGGGTTGCCACGATAGTAAGTGTCTGGCAATGGGTGACGAGACTTCTTATACTATCCCGAAGAATATATAAAAATATTACCTTTCATACTTTCACGAAACTTTGGAGCACCCTCTGTTACCTGCTCCCTGCCAAAGCCACCATGATCCAAACTTCATATGTCACTAATCGTTCCTACCTGAGTAGGAGGTATCCGCAGAGAAACTTTCAGGTTTTATAAAATAACGAAGGTCTGGCCGTCGAGGGCTCTTAGTCTAGTTCGTTTAATTTCCAGTTTTCATGCAAAAATTTGTATCGCCATATTGAAATAAATACATCAAAGATAGCGAAAACCAAAACAAGTTTGTTGTTTAATTTTTAGGGGAATATTTAATAAACTATAGAACTGTTAAAGAATTTTAATCAAATTCACTAGTTGTGGAATAAATACAATTACAATGGAAGACATACGCATGGAAAGCATATATTTTTTAGTAGTCGTGGATAAAACACTATAATATGTTGATATACAAAAACTACAAATGTATCCTATAATATAGTATGTCATGAAAATACTTTGTTTGAAATAATTATTTTTTGTTTGTAAATGGAATAATTTGAATGGCAATTCCTATACATTAATAATCGTCCAGTTTCACAGTTAATGTTCTTTTGTAGGAGCAAGAGTTCGATCAATACTTTTGACTGATCAATACTTTTGACCACCGATGGAAAACAAAACAAGTCAAATCAAAAGTACAACACACTTTATAAATGCCTCTACTATACAAAACAGCTACAAAGACTGACTTCTTTGAATGAAAATTAGCTTCATGAAATGTACAACCAAAACAAAAGGACTGCCCCGTCAGGCACTACTTTTGCGATGCAAGGGAGTGATCCTGAGGCAAGCAGAAATGCTTGTGCCAGAGCTCGAAAATGTCCGGGGACGAGCACATTGAAGCGTTCACCGAAGAAGAGGAAAGTTGTGGTTCCTGGAAACGTTTCGGTTTCTGAAACATCAACACCTTGACTGGTAAGTGTTTGGAGCTTGATCAACCCATGAGCCGCAGGAGAATTGACATCTTGCGTGTCCAAGAAAAAAATGGCAGAATCATGGAAACAAAGCATGATTCTTTAGAATTCGACTAAAGCTTACAAACTGCATTACCATGGTATAAGAAACGGTGAAAATGGAGTCGGCATCATACTATCAAAAGAAATGCAAAATAACATCATTAGCATAAGAAAGATTAACGATCGAATAATGAGCATTAAATTGTGTATTGCAGTGGAGGTGTGGAACATAGTGAGTGTTTATGCACCACAAATTGGAAGAAGTAATAAAAAAAAGAGGAATTTCGGTTAGAGCTGGAAAAACTCACGACTGATATCCCTGAGAGTGAAATAATGTTCTTGGGTGGAGACTTGAATGGACTGGGTGGAGACTTGAACACCTTCTTCAAAAATAAGAACAACACTAGCTAAGTATTCCAGCGGAGGATACCACACACAGATTATCACCTTTGCTCTAAGTGACTGAAAAATACTGTCAAAGATTGTAAAATCTTACGAGGAGAAGCTTACCAACACATGTTTCTTAACCACGGATGTCCGAATAAAAGTGCAAATCAAGCGTGAGGACACTGCAGCTAAGGTTGAAAGAAATCAAGTGGTTCAGGTTAAAAATTTTTTTTTTGCGCTATCACTATAATTGACTTCGAAGGCCGGTTGGATGACTGCATAAGAGCATCGGATGATATGACAGCTGAAGAAGTATGGAACTCTGCCCAATCGTGCAAACATCTGGCACGAAAAAAACCTTGGTGTTTCGAAAGGGCGAATAAACATTAAAAAGGAAAGTTGATACTGAAATGATTCGGTAAAACACGCTGTGTCAGAGAAAATGCAGACATACATTGCATGGCGTAAATGTGATCGAACGCCCTTGGCTGAGATAGACTAAAAGCCGAATATGTCAAGAAGAAGAAACTGAAGGTGGCTGCTGTATCGCAAGTAAAAACAATAGCTTGCCAGACATTTTACGATTCTTTGAAAACGACTGAAGGACAAAATACGCTATATAAAATTGCGTCCAAGAAAGGAAAAGATTGTAAAGAGATCAACTCACCACAGTTTATTTTTGATGAAAACGGAAACCTGCTTAAAAAAGACGAAGAAATTGTAAATGCTTGGAAAAAGTATTTTGAAAAGCTTATGAATGAGGAGCTTTCCAAAAATTTAAGAGCTATGACCCACCGCCAATTGCTGCAGCAGGTGTTGAAGAATTTATTCTCAAAGAGGTGCAAACAGCGATAAATCAGATGAAAAACGGCAAAGCTACAGGTCCTGATGATACCTACTGAGCTGTGAAAGCAATGTGGAGCAAGTGGTACACGATTTCTACAAATCCTCTTTATTAAAATCAAAAATGGCGAACCCACGCCGAACGGTTTCTAAAAAAGTTTTTTACTCCTGTTCTATAAAAATAAAGGAGATTCAACACTCCAACAATAACTAAGTAAATTTTACAAATTTTTTATAAATATACACTCACAAATTTTTTTTTAGGTTTACCAAAAATATTCTAGATTACAAAAAAAAAATTATTTGAAAAAACAAAAAATTTATTTGATTTACAAATTATTTTTGTATTTGAAGGAAAAAATATGGAGGGCTGAAATCTCACAGCTCTGAGATATCAAGACTTCGGTCTGGGTTAAGGATTTTGATATAGTTTTCGGCAAAAAACTTTTATGAGGACATAGTTTTTAGTTTTGGGCAGCGATTTATATGAAACATAACTCTTTGTTAGTATATGTATTTTTTTATCTCTGCTTAGAAATTTATTACAAAACTAACACGAAACATCAATACTTTGCCGGAAAATTATAACAGATCATAAATTAACATAATTTAGTGAAAAGATGATACAATCAGCAAACTACTCAAAAACCTCTCCATTTAGTGTTTCGAGAAAATATTACAAAATCAGAAATTCATATTTTCAAAATTCCAAAAATATTGTAAAAATTAAATAAAATCAAACTTTTTTCAAAATTCTAAAAATATTCTAAAAATTATTACAAAATCAAAGATTAAATAAAACTTTTCTCAAAAATTCTAAAAATATTGCAAAAATTATAACAAAATCAAAAACACAAACTTTTTTCAAAATCTCAAAATTATTTCAAAAATTGTAATAAAGCAAATATTTAAACTTTTTCTAAATTCTAATAATATTACAAAAATTCTTACAAATTCAAAAATTCAAACTTTTTCCAAAATCCTAAAAATATTGCAAAACTTAAAACATTATTAAAAAAATTGAAACTTTTCTCAAAATTCCAAAAATTATTATAAAATCAAAAATTTAAAAAATTTTTCAAAATTCTAAAAATATTCCAAAAATGCTTACAAAATCAAAAATTGAAACTTTTTTCAAAATACTAAAGATATATACATTAGGGTGTTCCTTAGCTATATGGGGAAAAAAAATTATGATATATTTTTGGTCTCACCCCTTAAATCAGTGCGTATACATATAAAAATGAACTGCAAGAAATTTTAGGTCAATCAAATAAAGTTAACCCGTGCCGACTTGAAGTTGAACTTTGGTTCCATATGAAATCATCGAAAAAAAAGAAAAATTGTTGCTGCACTGTTTTATATTTTACTCAAACTTTGTGGAAATGTTCTTTAAGGTTCAAAAAATCAAAATCCACAAGGATTTAATTTTCGCACGCGCCACTTCCGGTCCACACAAAATAAAGCACTTGAAAAGTCGTATTTTTGTGTTTTGCGGTTTTAGCTGTAAAACTTTTTCTATTAAAGATATTGATTCGATCAAGGTGACATTATAAAGCTGAAAGATGGTAGTTTTTGAAACAAAAATAAAAATGTCAGAAACTGTAAGCTGTAAGTAAGAAGCTGTAAGCTGTAAGAAACAAACGGCTATATAATGTTGGCTTCTCTTTAAACGGCTGTACACCCGCGTCAGGAGTAAATTAAAAAACAAACCTTAAAGTTTTTTAAAGTTAAAAGTAAGAACTGAATATCCTGCTAATTTCAAATTTTTGTCTTTTACCAAGCACGTCCAAATTGTAGCCTAAAATATGCAAATAGCTGAAATTTCAAAATTTCAAGTAAAGAGTTTTTGCATTACGAGCTCACTGAACGAGTCGATTCTAATTTTTTTTACTAAAACAATATGTGCACTTTGATATTTGAGAATGTTTAGACTTTTATATTCAACAGTGCAGACACTGGTGTTAATTGAAAATCGCAAGAAATCAATAAAATCCACGTATTTTCAATACTCACTCATTTTTCAAATATATGAATAAAGTCAGTTTTTATTTTTGTTTCAAAAATTACCATCTTTCAGCTTTATAATGTCACCTTGATCGAATCAATATCTTTAATAGAAAAAGTTTTACAGCTAAAACCGCAAAACACAAAAATACGACTTTTCAAGTGCTTTATTTTGTGTGGACCGAGTGGCGCATGCGAAAATTAAATCCTTGTGGATTTTGATTTTTTGAACCTTAAAGAACATTTCCACAAAGTTTGAGTAAAATATAAAACAGTGCAGCAACAATTTTTCTTTTTTTTCGATGATTTCATATGGAACCAAAGTTCAACTTCAAGTCGGCACGGGTTAACTTTATTTGATTGACCTAAAATTTCTTGCTGTTCATTTTTATATGTATACACACCGATTAAGGGGGTGAGACCAAAAATATTTTGAAATTGAAAATTAAGGAACACCCTAATATACATATATAAAATTCAGAAATTCAAAAATTCCATTTTTTTCAATATTCAAAAAATTTTCCAAAAATTCTTACAAAATCAAAAATTGGAACTTTTTTCAAAATTCTTAAAATATATGTATAAAATTAATAAATTCAAAAATTCTATTTTTTTTTTCAAAATTCAAAAAATATTGCAAAAATTATAACAAAATCAAAACTTAAAACTTTTTCCAAAATTCAAAAAATTTTGTAAAAATTATTACAAAATCAAAAATTACAAACTTTTTTCAAAATTCCAAAAATATTTCAAAAGCTATAACAAATTAAAAAATGTCCATGTCCATTACATGGACCAATGCAAATGTCCATTACATTTACGTCATAAAAACAGCTACATTTTATTTCCAAAAAATTTGCTAAAAAAATAAATGAAACCATTTTTTGACAAACTTGACATTATTTATTTGACAAACTTATAATGCCATAATTCTCAATAATAATAATAAAATTTCATATCATACAAATAATTAATTTTATTTTGCTCCAAAAAATTTGGTAAAAAAGTAAATAAAAATCTTTCTTCTGACAGACTTGACAACATTTTTTGACAAACTTATAATGCCATAATTCTCAATAATAATAACAAAATTTCATATCAAACAAATAATTAAATTAATTTTTTCCAAAAAATTGGGTAAAAAATAAATAAAAAAACAAACTTTTTTTGACCCAAGCGAGTGGGGAGTCATCTAATCAAGAGCATCTAATTTAAAATTCGTTGCAATTTTTTTTAGAATTTTGCGGTACCCGGTTTTTGAGTTATTGTAAAAAAAGTGCAAAATTCAGACCGTTCCCCCCGCCCACACGTTTCGACACTGATTAACAGAAAAATTTGTAAAAATTCACAGAGCTAGGAAATCTGCTAAATTTTGTACGAAAACTATAGCGAAGTCTCCAATAATTATATTTCTGTATGTTTAGAGGACCGGGGTAGAGGGGGTAAAAAAAACCTTTTTTTGACCCAAGCGAGTGGGGTGTCATTTGATAGAGGACCTAATTTAGAATTCGTAGCAATTTTTTCTAGAATTTTTGCGGTGCCCAGTTTTTGAGTTATTGTCGAAAAAGTGCAAAATTCAGATCGCCCCCCCCCCCATACGTTTCGACACTAAATGACAGAAAAATTTGGAAAATTTCCCAGAGTTAGGAAATTTGGTAAGTTTTGTATGAAAACTACTGCACAGTTTTTGAGTTATGGATAAGAAAGCGCAAAATTCAGATGGTGCCGCCACCTACGTTCCGACGATGACTGACAGAAAAATTTGAAAATATTCACAGATGACAGGAGTATTGGTAAATTTTGAATGAAAATCATAGCGAAGACTCAAATAATTATATTTCTGTGTGTTTATGGGATGGATGTGGGGAGCGAAAAAAACCATTTTTGATCCAAATGAGTGGGGTGTCATATGAAAGAGCACTTAATTTAAGAAATATTACAATTTTTTTAGAATTTTGCAATGCATAGTTTTTGTCTTATTGAAAAAAAAATATTTTTAGTATGTAGCCTTTCCACACCCCTAAATTTCAACACTCGATTGACCGAAAAAATAATCAAATTTAATCCATTTACAAGCTGGTGTAATTGAATTTTTTTTAAGTTACCAAAAACATCTATGGATAATATTTAACCTGAATTAACATTTTTTTTGCCATTTTTGATCAATGTAGATTTGATTGTAATTTACTATTGACATTTACAGTTTAACATTTATTTTGTTATGTGTCTGTGGTCTGGAAATATAAGGACATTACAACACAACTTTTTGTCAATAATTTTTGATATTGTGTTCTTTTACATTCACGGAACCCTTGACGAGCGAATTTTATTCACTTTTTTTATTTATGAAAGACTATCTATAAACAAAAAATAATCAAAATTAAAAGGGGTCAAGTCAAAACGTTGTTGAATCTTCGTGAAATTGCTCATATATATAATCGATATTTACTATAATTTATTAAGTTAGAAATCGACAACAAAATATTCAAAATTCATATTCTATTTTTTCATGGCTGCGTTGTTTAAAATACTTTGTAAAATTATATGAAAAACCATAGCAACTACAATTAGTTCTTTTTGCACTAGTGAAATAGACGTTTCATTTGTTATCATAGAAAAAATTATATAATAATAAAATAGCAACTACTATTTGTTATTTAGTGAAAATGATTTTACCCGAGAGGAAAATAACAAATTTAAGTGTTAAGCCTGCTTGAAAATAGCCTTTTCATATGCTGTCATAGAAAAAAGTTCTTTTATAAATTTATCCTTCACTTTGATATAAAGTTATTATAAACACTTGAGCGTCAAGAGAGCGTTATAAATTTCAAATCTAGTTAATTATTTTAAACGTCTTACAATTTTCTCATAGACGCTACGCTACCATATGTATGTAGGAGAATTTATTTACATAGCAACATATAGGATGTTGTCTTCAACAGAACAAAATATGTTTTCGATAATTCTAATGCAGCCCATCCACTTTGAAACATGTTTCAAAACTTGGTTTGTGTTTATAGAATGTTTTATCGTGTATGGTGAAGTTTGCAAACCAATTTGACGGTTTTCGAATTGGTTTTAGTAAAATCAAAATGCTTTGATTTTAAGTAGGCGGAGCTAATGGTTTGTAAACATGTTTCACTGTGTATGGAAGAGTTTAACAAAATAACAATAGAAATTGACACATATAATTTTAAGTTTGTCAACCAAGTTTACAAACACGTTTGATAATGTATGGTAAACATGCAACCAAGTTTGTAAACCAAGTTTTGAAACATGTTTCAAAGTGGATGGGCCCCTTTAGAGCTTGATTTTTACATAAATTTCTCAAGGCTATTAATTTTCACTTATTTTTCGATGGTTTGCTTTAATTAAAATAAGATTAAACGTAAACTGCAACCATAACACATAACAAATTCTGAAACGATAAGATATGCCAACGGCTAACTGAAGACCAGTTATTCTAAAAGAAATATTTAAATCGTTTTGGAACTGATTAAGCCATAAAATTGGATTTTCATAATAAAAACTAAAACTTAAGCAATTAATGCATTAGATATAGACCATTAATGTTTTCTTGAAGACAATTCTTAACTATAACCGGTTTTGATTTTTGTGTTGTTTTTTATTGCTTTTCTTTTTGTTTTTATTTTTTCGAAAATCCAGTTTATCTGAAATCTTTAATGGATAAGTTTCTTTTAATAAATTATTCTTATGTTATTAATTATTAAAATCACAATGAATGAGTTTAAATATTAATTTAATTAAATATTTTTATAACGAAAATTTTCGAATATATTTACAACTGATAACGATCAGTTGAAAGAATTAGGTTGATATTATTTAAATTTCCATACGCGTATTGGTTTTATAATTGTTGTTGTTGTTGTTGAATGTAGAATATAAATAAAATATCTTATCTATAATTTTTTCATTGGCTCTATCATTGGCAATATTTTTTCTTCATTGTCCAAGCAATAAATAAATTAAATCCCTCCGCACCCAAATAACAAATCACGTTGTAATCATTAATGTTAAACAAAAAAATTTGTTATCATGAAATTGAATTGACTGTAAACCAAGTGAAGAGGAGACATATATGTATAAGAATTGTTGGATTCTTTAAATTTGTGGTTGTCATTTTTTACTTGGTAAATAATAATTTAACAATATAAAAACACAAAACAAGACACTTCGTTAGTGTAACATGGATTTTTTTTGTTGTATATTTTGTAACTTAGTTTGTTCTTTAATTTCTTTACTTTTTTTAATGTATTTTTAGCATAAATTGATTATTTATTTTTACAGAAGGAAGATCCAGACCTCACATACAAATAAACGTTAACAATCAACAGAATTAAAATCAAAATTTCCATTGATTCAATTTAATTTTGCACTACACAAAACTCCTGATACTTACATTATTACAAAATGTGCAAAAGAATGAAAAATAAAATTAATTGAAAAAGAAATGAAATATCAAGAAAATTGTTATATTATGCAAATCAAGAATTATTTTTACTTTGAACCGGTTGAAACAATATGGCGTGGCTTATTTATTATATCTTAGTTATTGTTAGTAAAAAGAAATATGAATGAATATGTATATACATTTTGTATATGTTTAAGGTAATTGTCCTTCAGGAACATATATTTCAATTTACAAAAGATTATATGAGATAGAATATATTATTTGTATGTATTTCATCTATCTAATTTGAATTCTCAAATTTGTTGCGTAAAAAGATTGAATTTTATAACAAACAAAAATTTTGACTAATTTTTAAACTAAAAGATCAACAATTTTTAACATTATTGTCTTAAAATAAAACATTAAAATATATAATGTTTTTCTTTTTTTATGTTTAGTTTTTAATTGAATTTTATTAATAACAATATTGCACTATAAGCAATTTGATTTATTTTATTATTTTATAGAAAATCAATTTTTAGTATACCTTCATCATCTTAATATATTGTTAAAATCTTTACTTCAACTAATGTAAGATTTTATATAAGATTGCTATTTTTTATTATTGTATCATATATTGTGTTGGTTTTAGTATTAATTTTATCAGTTGGAATGTCATTATTAAAATTAACTTGAAAGCAAAAACACCAAACCTTAGAAATAGGTCTTTATAAAATTACAAGTTATGAGTGTATTAAAGTTTAATATAGGTCAAACGGGCAGGTCTTGCTCAACAATATTTAATGAACATGCAAGCGGAATTAATAAAAGCGATACTAAAACAAAATACGCCTAACAAATGAAAAAGGAGATACAAACATCAACATTAACAGAAAATTAACTATAAAACAAAAACCAATATAAAAAGGCAACAATTGGATAGATCAGAAGATATTAAAATATGTAAGCAAAACAAGCTATAAAATTTAAGATAAATCATTGTCTCTATAAGGAAGGTATATTATTATCTATCATATTTTAAAAATAAACGTAACAAAAAAGTATATTTTTAAATATTGTATTTTAATTTAAAAGTGACAAAAGCTCACAAACAGTGAAAAATATGAAAAACTATTATAATACAAATAATAGTAATCCAACAAAAAAAACACTTCCTGCTGTCAGATCTTACACCTTGCATTGCATTGCATCTGCATTGCACTTATTTTTCTTACATTAAACAAAATAGATTGTTCAGTTGGTGTGTTCATAAAATTAAATTACTTTTATCAAATTGGAATGCATCCCTGATGGTCTAATCGAATTCATCTCCACGCCAATAACTATTTGTACTCTGGATATTTCTTGTTGATTTGCATTAGATTTATGAACATGAAACGAGAAATGAAGCAAACACTGTAGCCATTTGGTATAAAAGGTGTGTAGATCGGTTTCGTATACTTTATCTGAATAAATATTTTCACGTTTATGTCAATGAATTTGCTTTATTGGATTAATTTTTAATTTTCATTTTATTCACTAAACGATTTATTCAACAATTTTCACCAACATTCATTACATTAAAAAATAGATAAACAACAAAATAACAAATTCACACAATTAAGCAACCAATAATTTAGTTTTAAATAAAAATTTGTAAAATTGATCAATCCTGATGGATAATTAAATGGAAACTTCATCTAATAATGAATTTTAATAATTGACTTCGATCGAAGAGATCGAAGTTTTTATTAACGAGAATTTTCTATCTCTGTTTCTTTTTTTATATATGTACGTTGGTCACTTTTACGTCCACTGATCATTCTTCATTTCTTTCACATGATTTTAAAACACAGTTGAATATGAGAAAAAAAAGGAAAAATTATAAATATTTCTTTTCTCTATCAAAGGCCATAATGTCACATTTAATAAATTGTGAACGATCGCTAACTTATTTACGTTAGACATTTTTATGAAGGCTTCATAGTTTTTCTTTGATATGGCATTTGTATGACCCAATTTCTATCATTGAAGGTCAAAAATAAAAATAATAAATTGATTTACGGAGTTTCTTTGGATGTTTTTCTCTTGATTTGTTTTAATTTGATAAAAAGTATCTTATTATATTTGATATAGAGTATCAAATTCTAAAAATAGGATAATTAGTTGTTTTTATAGAGCTGTTGTTTTGGTGGTTTTGATTCTTACTTTAGAGCAGGAATCGAAATAGGGCCGATCGTTACAACAAACATAATCGAATGCATATCACGTTATTATGTTCTTATAATATACTTTTAAAAAAAATGCACCGTACTGAACTTTGAATTTAACCGAATAATATCGTCTTATTTTGGCTAATTTTTATTATATTGATATCCAAGCCTTCCAGCAATGTCTTTCCAATTTTTTTCGGTCAAAAATATCAACAAAAACCCGCAAACTAGTAAAGGGGTTAGTTAACCTACACTTTTAGATATTTAGAAAACAGAGTTGTCACATATCTTGACAAATGATTATATGTCATTCCAAAACATGCATCGTGTCTGAAAGTTGAGCCTAGACGGAGGATAGGAACATAGTAAACAAACCTCGGTAGAAAGTTTCATATCCGAACTCTCACACGAGTTTTTAATGAAGCTATGGATGAGATGCCTTCTAAGCAATATTAACGTAGCTTTGATTGCCAGGAAGAAACCGTATATACCTGAATCGATCAGAGTTGCTGATAAAATCTGGGAAGCATCTTACCCTTTTTTTGCAAATATCTGAAGTCAATAATTACAGTGCTATTCCAACCACTAGAGCTGTAACCAACAACGCTATCACTGAACTTTGTACTGCCTAAACCAACATGATACAAGTTTTCCGCAATAGAAAAGGAAATTGGTGAGCCCAGAGCGTTAACACCGTGTAATCGTTCACACTCACTGTTCATACAACAAAAACTCATGTGCTCGCATTATCTCACATGACTCAAGATAAGCAACAAGTTTTTTTCGCAGTTAATGGGTATGAAATAAAAACATTTGGTAAGAAAATTTTGAATGTTAATTTGGGACTTCGTCATAATTTTACACACGCATCCACCGTAGCTGCTGTCTTAAGATTAAGATTAAGATTAAATTCGGTGGCGATATGTTGTACCGCAACCAAAATGATCTATTGCACCCCACTCTACTGCTCTCTGGTGAATACCCAGTTAGACCAGCCCCTCGAATCCAGCTTCCCTTAGGAATTTCAGGATATGTAGACGGTTAAGCTTATGCAGGTCATGCCCGTTAATATTATAATCCTTTAGGTGCAACTTTCTCGTGTAGATCAAGGCTCCACAATCTTTGATAAGATGGCCTGGGTCTCTTCTTCCAATAGATAGAACCTCCATTTGTCGCTCGGCTCCACTTTAATATTCTTAAGCTGTTTTCTTAGTTTACAGTTTCCTTTAAGAACCCCTGTCAGTATTCACAGGGTTCCCATTCACCCTAGACCACATTACTGTTCAATCAACTCCTTGGACTGTCTTAAGACCGCGGCGTTGTTGCAGGTTTTAAACCATTCCATCATAATTACTTCCCTCATCCTTTCGTTGAAAACTTTTGTCTCCAATCCACCTGAGGGCACCTCGCCTTGCCAATTTGTCGGCTTCTTCATTTCCACCGATACCCACATAATCAGGTATCCAGTAAACAGTAACTTTATTACTATATTTCCAAGCTTGTTTAGATTGCTCACACAGTCGCCAACAATTTTTTATGTGCTGGTGTATTAGCTTAATGCATTAACTGCTGCTTGGCTGTACGACAAGATGGCAATTCTCCTGTTTTTATATTTTCTTCCTAAACTGAAGTTTGCGCACCTTTTGATAGCACATATTTCGGTTTTGAAGACGCTTGGGTAGGTGCCCATGGGCTTAAATTATTTGGTCTTGGATCCAAATACTCCTGCACCCTCCCCTGCTTCGGTCTTTAAACCATTCGCGTACCATTTGATTCACTGCTCCACTCCGGTTTTTTGCACAACTGCGATATTAATTTCCTATCAAAGTTGAACTGTTTATAAACATTCCGTCTTTAGAATACTCAAGCAAGGGATTATCCCTTGAAAGACTTTTTTGATATTAAGAGTCGATGATTTTTCCCTTTTTCATACTCTGCATGCTGAATCTCAGTATGGTTTTCCTTGCTACGCTCTTAACCTGCAAGTGAAGTGGAACAAGTCCTAACAGCATCTCCATTGGTGCGGTAGAACATGTTCTCATTGCCCCGTGATGAAGATACAAACCAGCCTCTGCGCCTTTTCCAATTTTGACTTCCAGCGTTAAGTTGGGCTATTTTATTCCATGCAAGCCTTAGACTTTCTTTTAGATTTTCCTCTCCTCTCAAATTGATCCCACCTTGTGTTCCTGTGGTTCCGTACCGAGGATGATTCCTTTTTCGTACTATCTAGTTTAAACAGAATCATTATATGATCCGACAAGGAGGGTTCCTTTGAGACTCTCCAGAGTTCTAAATGAACTGTCCTACATTGGTACTTCCTACCGTTAAATCTAACACTTCTTGTCTTGGAATTGTGACAAAAGTGGGTGTGTTTCCGACGTTAAACACGCTTAGGTTTTTTTATCTAAAAATTCAAACAGAAACTCACCTCTTTGGTTTGTATTCGTAAACTACCCCATGTTTCGCTGAGAGTATTTGCATCACACTCGATTATGAGAGGAAACTTCTTCTTGTTGCACCATTCCACCAGCCCCTATACCTCTGTAGCTGGTATCAGTACCCCGTTTCCTGCACAGTATGCTGATGCTACCACTAACTGCCATCGAATGCCTTCTAATGTAATGGTAGTTGATATCACCACCAAGTCCCTGGTTTGAAAATCTGAAAGACAAATATAATTAATGTTTTTCCTAATAATAATGCACGCTTTAGGTGAGTTGGCATTAGTATTCCATACTACCTTCGCTTCGATGTGTGCAGGGCTCCTCACCCTGTTTTTGTGGATCCAGGGTTCCTGTATCAGCGTGAGGCCTAGCTGTTTCTTAGTGAATGTTCTGGCCATAACAGCTGGCCATAAAAATCTTACTGTCGCCTCTGTTAGATGTTGTCGGAGAGGGGCGTACCTGCTCCTCCATCCATCAACAACCTCTCCTCCTCCTCGCTCCCCACGTCTATGATACTACTGCAATCCTCTGCAGCAGCATCTTCCTCCTCTTCCACAACCATATTTGCTACCTCACTGGGTGTCGTTAAGGTTGCGGCTGCCTCTCTGGGCTGTGATGATATTTGAGGCGCTTTCCTGAGATGCCACCAGCCCTCTTTTCCCCCGTACCTTCTGCTGTTGCCTTTCTAGGTCCTTGGACAATGACTTTGCCAAACCGGTAGTTGAGGGTATTCCCCACCCCTGATAAGGCTGTCTTTACCCTGTCGTCAATTAGTGCAGTCAGGATTTGGCATGTGCCTTCATCTTGACTTTCTTACAGCTTCCACTCCTTAACAAATAAGCTGGCGTTTGCCGGCGTTTTCCGACGTCTGATCGTTGTCGCACTCTACCACTACATAACCAGGTTTGAAGTGGATACCCTGGCTGTGGATACTCCGACTGTCTTACGTGATTTATAATTGGAGAAGATTTCTTTTCAAAATTTAGTCTGACGGTGGACCTAAGAAAGAAACAGTGATTTGATAGAGAGACATCGATATCAAAGAATGCCATATTCTGCGTACCTATATATGTTCCCACCCTTAAAACCAGCTTAATAGAATAAACTAAATTTAGCGTAATTCAAAATAAAATTCAAACTTTAACACAAAAAACCGAACTAAGACACTCCAGTTTTACACAACCTAGCTCACTACAAATTACAACGAATGATAGATTTTTTTGTTGCAAGGTCACATATTCTGGATCTAAAGATGCATACATCTCGATCTAAACAAATATTCAAAAGTATGGTCTGTCTTGGTATCTTAGTAGCAGTCTTCTCCTCGGCATTTGGTCGCTAAGAAAAATGATAATGATTGCAGGCCTTGGAGAAATTATCGTTAGTTGAATGCGATAACTTTGCACGATAGATATACAATACATACAGAATTTCTCATACTACCTCCAGGCATACGATGATTTTTCAAAAATTGAGTAAGTGTGAGCTTATCATCAAATACCCATTGCATAGGAGGACATTCACAAAACGGCAGTAGCCAAAACATTAGGCTTATGCCATTCGTATGCCGTTTGGAATAAGAAACGTGACTCAAACTTTTCAACGATTCAAGCATCAGGTTTTCAGCTGGTTCGATCTAGTATTTATCTGCATTGTCGATCTGTTGATCTTTAGGAAAACTGCATATAACATTAGAACCATCTGCGAATGATGTTTTAACATCTCCAAGAATTCGATTAACAATTAATGAAAAAAAAGTCAACTTGGTGGATCGAAACTTCGCTTCATTTTTTGAGCCACGAAGTCTCTGCGGCTGATATTCTACCATCGAGAACATATTTCAAGTAAAAGATATGTTTCCAACACACAATAACATGCAATATACATAAAGGTTTCTTGGTATGGATTATTATTACCATTAATTCGCACCTCACCTTGCAGACCGCTTATTTGTAATATATGAACATGTGGCTTCCCTACCAAAAAAGGGAAAACAATGGAATATTCTTGAACGGAACCATGGCAAGAAATGTTTGTGAAAGTCAAGGAGTGTCTATAGCGAATACGATAATGCTCGCACATTCGGCTGAAAACACTGATAGTCCCTGGGCCAACGCCGATTACATTTGATGATTACGAGCCCTATGATTACGAGTCGTTCGGCAAGCTCCAAAAATACCGATTGCCCGCAATCTTGTAAATTTGCTACTACAATTTTTTTTTAGCTATGAGTGGTGGAAATTTGTTTTAGAACACGAGAGTATGCTTGTTCAGGTGGGTAAGCTAACCCCTTGCCTTTTTTTATAAAATTTCTATCCAAAAAAAAAAAAAGAAGGCAGTGTTAAGGACTGCCGACAGAAGTGAAAACTTAAATCTGTGAAATAGCTGTGTTTTTTTGTATCTTCCAATTATTGTAGCATCGCAAATTAAAATTTCAGAATGTTTAAATTAAACTCATTAAAATTATTCTGGGTTTCACATCTATCAGTATTCCAAGCAACTATTATAAACATTTTTATATTTAAAGTAATCAAAACATATCATATAAAAATTTGCGTCTATCAACACCTTAGAAAGCATGTTGCTGTGAGACCTTGTTCTTAAAAGTTTTTCATGTGTTGTTGTGACTCACCTTGTAATTTCTACTACTACATTTTATTTTAAAAAAATAGTGTATTATCAAAAAATATTCCATAACTTAGAGTAAGGGTTGGTATCGTTGATTGAAAATACTTCATCCACCAGCAGCCCTAAGATATCACTTTGGCTAATGAAATTGCATTGCTATTGCCATTGGTATACGATATCTCAAGATAACTCATATGCTAATAGCATGGACTAAAGTACGCGTGGTTCTCACACCCATAGATCAATAAGTTTAAATTTTACAAATCTTCCTGCGGAAAGCTAAGCAAATTAATTGGTATTAATGCGCATTGTTGCCGTTTGCAAATCACTATCAGCTAAGTGCCACCATTTTTAATTATTTTATTTATCATGATTGCCATCCATGTTTAATCATACATAAGCTATGCTTCTTTGTATAGAACTTATGCAATTTCCGTCTCGTAATTGTGAGCTTAAAATCGATATAATCGATTTTATCAAGTATCAAGTTACAAGTATTAAGTCTTCACTTCACATTTTAGAAACATGTATTATATACAATTCCAAATTGACAACATATTTGGTGAAGATGATAAAATTTGTAACATCATGTTAAATTCCAACACATATAATTTTGATATACAAATGTAATTGTTTCAGGTTATACTATCTTTCTTACGTTATTTTTAATTTCATAAAAATTATGTTCAACAAAAAAAACATTGATCAAAGCAAACTACCGTTTAAAACGATAGTTAAATAAATAGCAAATTAAGTGTACAACATCTGTATTAATAATGATTACTGTATTAATGCATAAAGAACAAACAGACATACTTTCAATTTTATATATATTCAATATTTATTTAGCATGATGACTGGAATGCAAATTGCAAAGGACAGTAGCAAAATAACTTTAAAAAACTGCGTTATAGATCAATTTTTTAAAATTCGTATAAAGAAATTTTTATTATTTTTATGAATTCATGAATAAAAAAAATAATTTTAATGGTATTTAATAAAAATCAAAAAAAAAACAATAAAAAAATGTTTACCACACTAGGAGTTAAATTCACTACCTACAGAACATCAGTTGAGCACGATATCCACAACGCAATTTGACACGTTAAGAAACGATTGATAGATTTAATTTAAAAAATATAGATAGATAGACATGATTTAAAAAATATATTTATGTTCCTCAAAAATGCATATAAAACATGATGACGCGAATATACAAATTTTACTCCATACGAAATTTCATAACGCGGCTAAAGAAGTTTTCGCTTCAAAAAATTGAAAAACTATGCTTGACGAAAGCTCTGGGTATGCAATCAAAATTAGACCAATCTGACCATAAATCGATAAAACGCCAACAATCGCAAATTTTCCATGCAAAACGAAAACGGCCCCTAAATATGTTGCCATTCCTATGCTTGTTTCTCAGATAAGATCAAACTTCACCACGGTAGTGGTGGTCAGACCAAAGTCTGACCTTTCAGTTTGTATGTAATGCGCCAAGATTTGGCACAGCTCAATTTTTTCAATGCCGATTTCCGAAAAAGGTTGGTTAACCTCTTGCGTTTTTTGCAAAATTTTTATACAAAAAAAATTTTAAAAATATGCAGGAAGGAAGCTCTGGATATCCATGCAATCAAAATTAGTCAAAATAAGCCGCTTACGATATAAAACTGACCATAAATTGACAAAACTCCTGCAATCGCAAATTTTCTATGCAAAACAAAAACAGACAACAAATATGCTGCCATTCCTAAGCCCGTTGCTCGGTTAAGCTCAAACTTCAATACGGTGCTTGCTTTGGTCTGACCAACTCAACATTTTCATTCTCAACAAGTGTAGGTTGACGGCCTGCATTCTTTGCAAAATTTTACCCAAAAAATTTATAAAATTTGCTGGAAGGACGCTCTGGATATCCATGCAATCACAATTAGTCAAAATAAAGCGGTTACGACATAAAACTGACCATAAATCGACAAAACTCCAGCAATCGCAAATTTCCCATGCAAAACGAAAACAGCCACTAAATTTGCTGCCATTCCTAGGCCCGTTGCTCGGTTAAGCTCAAACTTCAGAACGGTGCTCGCTTTGGTGTGGCCTTTCAGTTTGTATGTCATTCGCCAAGATTTGGCACAACTCAACCTTTTTAATTTAAATTTTAATTAAAAAAAAATTGAAAAAATATGTTGGAAAATCTGCGGCAAAAACTGCAGTCGGAAACCGATAACCACAAACATGCAACGAATATTTTGAGTAATTCTGTTAAACGTGACAGGATATTATGTTAAAACTTAAGTCAATTACTGATAAAACGAGTAAATCAGTGGTAGTATCATATATGCCGGTCATCAATACCTAAACATCTGTCGTTAGTTCGTTACCTACCGGATGATTTTTTACGTCAAACTAAAGATTGAACAATGGTTAAAATATTAGATTTTAGTACAGCAGGATGATTTTTTTCAAAAATTTATCATTATCGGTTTTTGTGATACCACCTCTGGTCTTGAGGTTTTCAGGACAAATTTTTTGATGTTTACAGTTTACATGTTTACCACACCACATGTTTACCACACCAATTTGATCAAGACAGAGTTGTATTGACTAACTATTTTAGAGAGAAACGACTAGGTTTGATGTATAATTGAGTACAAACAATAACTTCTCCACTAATTCTGACAGGGTTACCTATGTTAGCACTATTGTGGGATGAGAATTCTGCAATTTATGCTTCACATCTACAAGTCAGTTTTCATTTTCAAATCACGTTTCCTTAAAACCTCAAAAGTTGTATTAAGCATTTCATAGTTCTAGTTTTGAGATTCTTGAATACATTAAAGTTACTTACCTAAAGTTTGCTCCTTCTTTAACTTGCACTCAACATATGATAATAAATTGAAGGTAAAATATAATAAAATAAAACTTATAATTTATTAGTGTCAACAGTTTAAGTTTATTATTTTTTAATTTAAATTTCATTTTTGTATCTTTTTTTTTTGATTGTTATATTTTTTCGTTTTGTTTATTTCTGTTTTTAGTTTTATATTAAATTAATTTTTTTTATAATAACACCAGATTTTTTGATTTAATTATTTTTAATAATTAAAAGTAACATAATAATTATAATAATAATATAACCTAATTTTTCTGTTTTTATTTTTAACCATACAAATAGAGTAATAATTAATTAGTAATAATAATTCATTTTTTAGTAATTATATTGTAGGTTAGGATTTTTTTTTCAATTTATTAACTTTTAGTTTATGATATAAAGTATTATTTTGAAAATAATAAATGGCATTATTTCTAGTTTTGTGGTCTGAATTTGGGAAAATATAAAAGAAATTCAAAAGGGTTAAATGCAATTTGTAAAAGAAAATATAATATATGATATATATGTTAAGCGTAATATTTGAATTATTATGGCAAAATTGTATTAATAAATAACTAAAAAAAAGTATTATAGAAAAAAAATTGGACTATAATTTTTATGGCTTATTAGATTTTTTTCATTTTTAAATTATTCTGGCACTGGAATTCAATTTAATTTTTAAACTAGAATTATGTTAATATATGGCACTTAAACGTATAATTAAAATGTTATTAAAATAAAATTATTAATATAAATAAAATAATTAGTTAATATGTTAAAAAGTAGGTAACTCAATCACAATTTTTGTTTTGTAGATGTTCAGCGATAGAGAGTTTTCCATGATTCAGACCAACAAAATTTTTGTTAATATATACAAATAGATCAGTTTTTCTTTTTTTTTTTCTTTTTTTTCTATCTAAAGTAAACAATTTAAATTTTTAGTGGTATACTATCTAGTTGTAATAAATTCTATCTAAATTAATTAAATTGTTTATTATTTCAAACAAATGTTTACAATTATTTTTTTTTTGTTTAATTTTAATTCTATCTAGATAATAAATTTTTATCAATTAAATATTTTAATTAATTTCATTTGATATTTGTTTTTAATTAATTTAAATATTTTTCTTTCCTGTTTTTTTTATTTATTCTTATTTGTATTATTTGATAAATAAATAATTATTTCTAAACATTTTATTATTAACAGCTAGATTTTTGAGTTTTGTTTATTTTTTTAAGGAAATATAATCTCATTTATAATAACAATTTTATATATATTTTGTTTTTTCAAATATCATAAACCATAACTTCTTTTTCTTAGTTTTTAATTTTTACCAAAAATGAGAAAAAAATCTCAAATTTGTATGTAAATTATTTAGTAATACGTTTTTTGTGCATTTGACACGCATTAATAAATGTTATGTGATGATGATTCACATAACAAATATATTTGATTTTAATAAATAAATAAATAAATAAATCACTTTTTTTTGTTTTTATCTTAAATAAGATTTAAATTAATTTACCTTAGCTTTATTTTAATATTTATTTTTAAATTTGTTAATACTTTGTATTTTTTTTAAATTACAAGATAGGCCGTGTTGTACTGTAATTATAATTGTTTGTAAAATTTCTACTTTTCAAAATTTTCTTTTGTTTTAAAATTGATTTTTTTAGGCCACATTTCTACTTTTATTTTTATTTTTAAAAATAAGGCCATTAACAACCTGTTTAATTTAAAAATAAAAAAAACAACTCAAATTTTAAACGTTATACAATCATTTTTAACATTTCAAAATTTCAAAAAAAAAATAGTTCATTGTTTATGAAAATTATTATGGAGATTTAATGTTCCTAAAATTACAAAATAAATAAAAAATTGACAGATGTCATTTTTGACATTTAAATTCGAAACACGTAAGTTGATTTTTTGGTTTTAACGAAATCAAAAAATTTTTAAAAAACAATATCGAAGTTACAGTTTAATTAGTTAAGCTACTTAACGAATTATATTATCAGAAAAATTTTTATGACATATATATATTTATTGTCGAAAATAAACCGTAATCCTTTATCCAAATTCATTTCAACTAATACTTTATTTTTATGAAAGATGCAGATTTATTGGTTAGAAAACAACAAAAATAAAATTTTGTAAATTCAACAGATTATTTTTTTTTTAAGTTTTTAATGTTGTCATTTTGCTAAATTCAAAGAATTTTTTTGATCAATCGTTGATCTTTTAACAAAATGTTTATTGACACAGAAAGAAAAATAATAATTTAATTGATAAAAGGTAAAATGAAATTACGAAAAATTAATTGTGGAATGTATGAGTTTTGATTATTTTAATTTCGGTTATTTTTTATTTATTGAAAATAACTTTTGAGAATTACTTAAATTTGTAAATACTATTTTTCATTTGATTTAATTTTTTAGTATATATTAATTTATTAAAGCCTTTTGTTAAAAATATATATTTATTTATAGTTTTTAATTAATTGTTTCTAATTAAAATAAAACTTTTATTTTATTGTTAGAAATTAATCTTCTATTAAACAAACTATTCAAAAGAGAAAATGATATAATTTTTCTTTTACGATTGGCTAGTTAGGGATTCGTTTTGTTTTCATCGACGGGGTACAAGAAAAATTTTTAAATAAGAAATATTTTAACTAATAAATCAAAAAGTTTAACAAATTCCAATGTTTTTTCTGTCGAACTTCTTTCGATGTCAAATTCGACTAGGTTTAAGATCTAGGAAATAGTTGTCGGTGGTATATAAATATAATAAAATTAAATATTCACAAATTACTTTTACTTTTATATTTTTTTTTCAGGAACATTTTAATGGTTAATTAATTAAATCAATTAATTAAATAAACATCAAAAACAAAATGATTTATTTGATGGATCTTGATAATATTTTTTTAATATGTTTTATATAAATTTTTATTAGTTTTTATTTTGATAAAATTTTCTGAAAAAAACCATAAAACTATTTACATTCGATTTTTAAGTGGATTTGTTTTGTGTGGCTTGTTTTTTTAATAGGTGATAATTTAATAGCTCTATTTTAATTAACACACGATAAAGAAAAACAACCAAATTTCGTTACCTCATAAATAGTTTTGAACTAATTAAAATTAATTAAACATATCTACATTTTTATTAGATTTAAATTATTTCAGGAACAAAGGTACACACCGACTACGAGAACCACATTTTAAACAAACAAACCCACATAGCCATTCAAATTTTTTTTTTCGTTGTAGATTCTCATCACAATTAACTTATCGATCATATCGATTACGAAAAATGAAACGTTTCGATCAACCATCGTTGTTCGAATTTATTAAAAAAAAAAATAATAATAATTCACCAATTTTACGTTTATAAGATAAATTTTAAAATTTATTTGTTTTTTTTAAATTTTTATGCCTATCTAAATTTTTTTAACCAACGAATTTTATTTATTTATAAAGAACAAATAACATAAGAAAGAAAACGACAATAAAAATTTAAATTATTTAATTAATTTATTAATTCGTAATTTTAAATAGATAAGAATAAATTCAATTTTTTAAAATTAATTTTTGTTTTTAATTTTTAATTTAAAAATTAATTTTTTTATATTTTTGTTTTTTTTTTTTTTTCTTATAAAAAAGTCTATAATTTGAGATCACAGTATTAGAGATAAAAAATAATAAAATAGATATTTTTTAAATTTAATTTGTTAATTGTTTTTTTTTTACTTCACTTTTCTTATAATAATGAATAAGAATAAGGAAAATAGAAAAAATTTAAAATTAATTTAATAGAATTAATTAACTAGATTTACACGTCGATCGAAATTTGGCAAATTGTTTTTTTTTTTGTAATATAATGAATATTTTTTTTTAAATAGTTTTATCACATAAATCTTTTTTTTTTTTTTAAATTTATTGTAAAAATACAACAATTACAACTTGTTGATCATCACTTTCGTTATCATTATTAAATTGATTAGTACGATTATTATTAAGATTAATTAGACTAACAGTTGTAATTGTGTCGTTATTAGCATCTCTTTGCTGCTGAATTTGATCAGCAATTTCAATAATATTAAAATCATTTAACTGATTTTCATCGATTATTTGCAAAGGATCGATCGACATGGCATCGGTCTACAACGACGTTGTTGTTGATGATGATGCAGTTGAAACAATATTACCAGCACCACTCATTGGATCATCATTCGTGCTATGTAATAAATGATGATGCTGCTGATGTTGTTGATGGTGATGTTGCTGCTGTTGCTGTTGTTGTTGTTGTTGTTGCTGAGCTTGCTGTTGAGCATGTTGTTGATTCATTTTGCTTTCTTTCTTGATTCTTTGTTTTAAATGAACTTTAGCATGTCTTTTCTTTTCGTCTGATCGTGCAAATTTTCGACCACATATATCACATGAGAATGGTTTTTCACCGGTATGAGTTCGTACATGAGTTGTAAGGTGATCTGATCGTGAAAATGATCTCATACATATTCGACATTGAAATGGTTTTTGTCCTGTATGTATTCGGATGTGTCTTGTTAATTCATCCGATCGAGAAAATCGGCGATCGCATGTTTCAATGGGACAGGCATATGGCCGTTCATGTACCGGTGTCTTTGAAGGGCGATTTGGATATTTTCTTGGCTTCACTGGAACTAATTTTAATGGTAAGTTGGATTGTTGATATACTTGTGATAAAATTTCATGCCCCTTACTTGTTGATGTATTATATTCAGCTAATTGTACAGGGTATTGAGAGGTGGATTGATTATTCTGCTGATTCATGCTATGAAGAGGAGAATCATCTGGATTACAACCTATTGAAGCGAATGGTTCCTGTTTTGGTATTAACCCTTGCGATGAAGAAGAAGAAGGCCCAGGTACAACAAGTGATTGATGTTGTGGTGAACCATATTCTATTGGGGAATCCATCCATTGATATTTTGGAGCTAAACTTTGATTTCTCGAATATTGATGTAAATCATTTTGATTTTGATGTGATTGCATGTCCATATAGCTTGGTGATTGTTTTAATATTATACTTGAACAATCCATATTTAAGCCTAGTAACTCTACATGGGGACGATCATCACTAGCATAATGATTATGATGATGCATGACAGGTGATGGACTTTGTGATGATTGACTATGTGGTGCAAAATGAGCTTGTGAGGTATTTTGTGGACCTGGACCTAATAAGCTAAACATTGGTTGTTGGAAAAGTGCTTTATCAGGCGAAGGTATTCCCCAACTACTTAAACCAGCTGAAGGTGGTGACATTTGTCCTGGCATTATCGTTAATTGGGGTGAGTTTAAGTTTGTCATACTTGAAACAGGACTTCGTGTTGTAAATATTCCATGATACAATATTTTACCTTCAATATTCTGTTGATTATGTTGTTGTGAATGTGATAAATCGTTGTGTTGATGTGGGTACATCGTAATACTACTTGTATTACTAATATCGTCTTTTTCACCAATCGGACTACTTCGTTCTTGTTTTAACGGTGAGCACAAACTATGACAGGGACTAGAAACTGATTGTGGTTCCAATGATAAATCGTCCGATTCAATAGAACCTGTAAATAACAAAAAAAAATAAAGTGATAATTTTTGTTTAATTTAATTTAAAAAAATTTATAAGCAATTTTTTACTTCGTACAAAATTATTTATACACATTTTTTCCATAATTTTTATTTAAGATAAAAATTAGAGTTTCCGTCATTATTGTTTTATTGTATAATTCGTCGTTTGATAAGAAAACGAAAAAAAATGACAAATTTATTCTGGTTTTCTTCTTGTTCAGTTAATGAAAAATACTGAGATCATTCATTTTATAAACGAGAAAAAAAAATTTAACATATTTTTATAGAATTAGTTAATGTTGTTAAGAGAATAATTCAAAAAAAAAATGATGTGTCACCTTTGACCATAAGGTTAAATTTGAACAATTTTATTTAATTTCATCGTTATTTTATTATGCCATAACTAAATAGCAATAAATCAATCAAAACAACACCATTTAATGTGATTTGTCTATTTTCTATTATTATTAAACGACGTTATAGTTAACACAACGTTCAAGACAATTGCAATGTAATTTCTTTTTTGTACGAGTAAAGTAAAATAATAAAACGAGCGATTATACTTGACTCAACTCTATTTTTATAAAGAAAACTTATTATTATAGTTATGTATAAATTGAATAAATTAGCAATTAATTATTTTTATTCATAAAAAAGAATAATAACAATAATAATAATATTTATAATTTAACTAAACAAAAACTAAACTTTTTTTTTTTCGTTCATCATCATCTCCAACTTTTTATCTCATATTTTTTATATTTTAAATTTAATTTCGTGATTATTTTTATTTTGTTATTTAATTGTATAAGTGTTTTGTTCTTTTGTAATATTTTGTTATTTTTTTTTTTTGGTTAGTGTAAGCACGAGACGAAGAAGACTACCTATAGGTTAAAACAAGTCACTATATTATGTTTGTATAAAAATTTTGTTGAGATATTGAAGACATTAAATTTTTAAATTAACTTTTAGTTAACTATTAATTATTTGTCAATAATCATGTTTATTAATAGTAGATTGAAGTTGTTTTTGAAACCAAAGTTATAATCACTTGGGACAGCAAAGATTATGAAAAAAAAGAATATTTATATATGTATGCTTGAAAAAAAAATAATTTTACAGTTATTATTGTCTTTTTAAAAACAATAAATATGTCAAATTGTCTTGAGAAATAAGTTTTTTCAATAAATCAGATTTTCTTTTTTTCAAAGATATAATTGAGAAAGATCATTTGGCAACAAAATTATTATATATTTTGTTTTTGAAGGGCCTATTTTATGTTTATTGTTTAACATCCGTTTTGGTGCCAATCTAATTAAATTTTGTAAGACAAAATAACATAAAATAATAGAACTGGAATATTAAGATAATTTTCTTATTTGTATAAGACAAACAATTTTCAGTTCAATATGATTTATTGGTTTGACAATTGCTGATTTTTATTTTGAGAAATTTTTTCAGACTGATTTATCACTTTAGTTTGGGCAATAAAAAAATATTTTATTTAAAATAAAACAAATGATAACACAAAGGATAAATTAGGATTGCCAGAAAGCAGCGGAGAAGTTAACAGAAAATTTAGAGCTTTTTTATATATTTATTTTTTTATGAGTTGTACACATTAAATAAGCGAGCTTCATGTATTTAATTACATTTTCTATCTAATAGTTTTAGTTGTGACTTGTGACATAACATATTTGTTATTATCAGCAGGTTTACTATTTACCCAAAGAAGAGTTACTTGAATTTTTTTTTTTTTTTTTTTTTTTTTTTTTTTTTTTTTTTTATTTGCAGCAAACAGTTTCCCAATTACATGCTACAATAATTCATACTAAAAACTAGGTGGTACACTGCATTAAAGAATACATAAAAATAAAAACAAAAAATAAAAACAACAAAAAGAATAAATAACAATAATAAAATTAAACATTTAGAAATTAATTTTTTTTTGTCAATAACACACGAGACTCAAAATTTGCATCAAACGAAACATCTAGACTTAACTAAAAATATTAAAACAATAATTAATTGATGAATTATGTTATACAGAATTTATCAGCATGTGAAACTACATAATCATTTAAGATGGTACGACAATTCGATCTGAATACACTTAACGACACATGAAAAAAATCAACACTTGAAAAAATCTCATTATGATAAATCTGAAGTCTTGATATTGGCGAGGAGACACCTATATTTGTTCGAGAAGCCGATGGCAGAAAGAGCTGGTTTAATCGAGTTCTATAGGACGATGCGTAAAAATTAATATAGAATAGAACCTCAGTATCGATAAGAGAATTAACAATTTTATATAAGAGAACTTCATCAAGTATATACCTTCGCGACTCCAAAGTAGTCATACTTAACTTATCAAGCCTGGTATGGTACGAGAGCTTCCCAGTGCATGGTATAGCATTAAAACACACAATTCTCGTAAATCTTCTTTGCGTTCTTTCAATTAACTTAGCGTATGTGTCATAATAAGGGTGCCAAATATGACAACCATATTCAAGAATACTCCGAACTAGGCTATTGAATAATGCTACAAGAACTTTAGGATCGCGAAATTCTCTGCACCTTCTGCAAATGAAACCCATAAGTCTCATTGCTTTTAAATTAGTATAGTTAATATGCTCATCAAAACGGAGTTTAGAGTCGAAAATGACTCCTAAGTCCTTAACACTGTTAACATGATCAAGCAAAGTTCCATTAATGTTATAATCAAAACCAATATTCTGATTTTTACGTGAAAAAGTTATAAACTTGCACTTATTAATATTTAATTGCACATCATTGATTACACACCAGTTATGAACTTCATTTAAATCTCGTTGAAGTTTAAGACAATCTTGCACACTTTTAATTGATTGAAAGATTTTTAGATCATCTGCATAGAAGAGATGAACACACTGAAGTATCTTCGATAAGTCATCAATGAAAAGTACGAATAGCAGGGGACCGAGAATGGAGCCCTGGGGTACCCCAGACGAAGGAATAAGTCCTTTTGATAAGTTTCCATTGAATTTGACATACTGCATGCGATTCGTTAGGTATGAAGCAAACCACTGAATAATATTATAAGGTAAACCAAAAAAATCAAGTTTAGAAACCATGATTTCATGTTTAACTTTGTCAAAGGCCTTTGAAAAATCTGTATGAATACAATCCACTTGAATATTCTTATCAATTGAGTTAAACGCATAGGTAGAAAATTCAAGAAGATTAGTGGTCGTGGAGCGACCAGAAATAAAACCGTGTTGTTGAGGGCTGATTTTCTGCTTGACCAGTTGAAAGACTCTAGAATATACAAGTTTCTCTAGAATTTTCGCAAAAGCATTCATAATAGAGATTGGTCTATAATTAGCAACGTTCGCCGTGTCCCCTGATTTGAAAATCGGAATGATGAAAGATTCCTTCCATTTATCCGGAAATGTCGATTGTTGAAGAGATAAATTAAATAGCATTGTTAAAGGTTCAACTAAACCAGAAGCAATATTTTTTATAAATAAATTAGAAATCAGATCTGGACCAGGGCCCTTATCACTCTCAAGTTTGGTTATCATTAGAGACACATCATTTTCTGTTATTAAGTGAGAAGAATCAATATGATGAACGGAATAAGATCTTAATGGGGAAAAGAAACTATTGGTATAAACCGAATTAAAATTTTCTGCAAACAAGTTACAAATCACTTCAGGCTGATTAGACTCTTTATTACCAAGGAACATTACAGAGGGAAATTCAGATTTAGACCTTAACGCCTTATTATAGTCCCAGAACTTCTTAGGTTTCTCTACCAAAGATCTCTCCATTAAGAGAGTATATGCTTCAAAACAACAGACTATTTCTTTTTTAATATTGGTTCTAAGAGAAGAATATAAGATTAAATCAGAAGGGTTTTTGAATTTTTTACATTTTGATCTAATTTTTTCCTTTTTCTTAATAAGGGATATCAAGGACTGAGAATACCAACAGGGATATTTTTTATAATGATCACACGCGGTCTACTAATTTAAATCGACGTTCTTTCTAGAACTATTCTTTTACTATTAGTTTAATCAAGTATTGAAGAGTTATTGGTAGTTTACAGTGGCGATAATCAGTTATTAGACAAGTCTGGGTTGACAAATCAATTATAGTTTCTCGATATAGCTTCCAACACCCACGACTATTAAACTTAATGTAACTGAACTAACTACAACACCTCCTGACCCAAATACATAAACTAAGAGAGATTTATTTGGATCATCAAGTAAAGTAAAGTTGTTTAATGAAGACAGCCTTACCTGCACATATTTATGCACATATTCTCAAACACGTTATTTGATCTACCCAAATCATTTTTAGGGTTCCCTACTGTAACAACCAACAAAAATCTGTTGAATAAACATTTTCGTTTAAAATCTAAAAACAAACAATCAACACATCAATCATACCGTCATTCCGTATTATTAAACAACGTACTATCAAATAATTTCATAAATAATATCTGATCGTATACAACGTTTCACTGTATAAATGAATTCATCTTTTAGTTTATTACTTCATAATTTATATCTTTCATTCGAACTGAATAAACGGATCTTATATTTCGGTGTATGGTCGATTGTTGTTTTATTTTCATTTTTTAATGAGAAACTAATATTTTTTTTTTTTGTTGAACAGATAACGAAATAAAGTATATTTATTCTGCGCAGATCTTGCCATCATTAATAGGATATTTCTTTTAGTGGTGTTTTTTTAGTTTTAAGGTCTTTTATTTAATTTTTCTTTACAATTTGTGTATTATTTCTAAAAAGTTAAAAGCTACTGTTGTACATTTTTATTTTGCTAAGCTCAATGGTCCCTTATTTGAGACTCTCTAAATTAATCAAATTGTTATATTTTTAATGGAATGTTTTTGTCTTTAGGACATCATTTTGACTGTAAGTAAATTTAGCTAGACGTTATCCGTTTAGTTTAAATCTTCTTTTTTCGTGACTTATAAAACCTTTAGTATTTTATCAATACGACTACAACATAAAGAAATACAAACTTAAAACTAGGATAAAAGCATAAAAGACTAAATAATTATTTTGTTACAATAACAAGGTAACGTGCTATGTATTTATTTTCATTGATTCATATTTTGAACCTTCAAGCCTCAATCATCAACACGTCATAAAATTCTAATGAGTTACGAGACTTTTCAATAATCGGGGCTGGAAGGTTAGAAAACAGTGCGAGCATGTGTTTACTAATGTAAGCTGTTCTTGTTGTTAATACTGTTAGTATTGCAGATGTTATTTTCGTTTAACCACCATATTTGTGTATTGTATTCGGAGCTGAAAATATGTTTTTGTTTGCCCTGTTATTCTATTAGGTATTTTAGTTTGGAATCGCAAATTTTGGTTTATCGGTGTATTTTGTGTATTGATGTTTGGATCGTATATGATTCGTTTGTCTGTTGTTTTTCGGTTCATATGATAGATTATAGGTATATTGTTTACATTCATAATATAAGCATTTAAGTTCAAATGAATAAAGGCTTCGGGTGGGATATAACATGTACTAGAGTTTTCTGAAAGTAAATGTTATTTGGGTAAAATATATGTTCAATCAACGAATTATTTTTCACAGCAGAGCATATGTTAGACAACAATTTCAGGTTAGTTGTATGATTGTTTGATCAATTCTGTGAATATTGGCCATGTTAGATATTTTCAGATTTCTGTATATGCCAGTATTGCGTGCATTTATTGCTTGTATTTCATGTACTTTTAAAGCGGATCGTAGTATTTTACGTTCGAACACTCGATACCTCGCCATCTGCGTCGCATTGATGTTATACCAAATAGGGCTCCGTATGTTAGCAATGGTTTAACAAATGTTTAATAACATATTATCTTGACCCTAGCATTTATATTTTTTGAGAAAAATAATCTTTTCAACATACATTTGTGCTTTTATTAATTGTATTTTCAAATGTTCATTGAAGTAAAGGTACTGATCGATATTAATACATAAATATTTTATGATCGTTTTAGGTTGTACTTTGATATCATTGATTTTAATCTCAAATTTATTCCATAATTTTTTGAGTCCTTTCCTAGCAAATTTAAGCGGGGGTCGAAATAATATGCTTTCACAGTTGAATCTCAAATTTCGAAAAGCGCTCATCTCGGATATTTTACAGGAGATACAAACCACCGAATTTCTTTTGAACAGTTCGAATTAAGAAAGCATTTTTTTCTCTAACTGTTAATAGTTGTGTTGCATCAGTACATACTAAAATAGTTTCTTTGAATTAAAGTGTGTCGGGGAAAACGGCTGTTACAGTCTTATGAGATAGATCCTTTTCGAAATTCAATCAATGACTTAGATGGTTTTAATAATAAAGTGGCATTATGAAAGAGTGTGTATTATTAAAAAAACAGTTTTATTATTTTATTATAGGTTTCTGTTTAATTTTAAATTTAATTTAACGGCTCCTCTACCCTTGACAACGCCTCCACCGGAAATAATGTCGTTTACAATTGATTCTGGGTTCTTAGTGTCAATACTAAAGATTTGTATTATTCTGATCTTTGGCAAAACTATGAACATTCAAATAGATCAATTAAACCAAAAGTATCGAATAATAAGTAAATTACTATTTTAGAATATAGTTTTTGCTTAACAGATTGTTAAAACCCCATTTCAACGTCATACTTTTTTTCAACTATAAAAATCGCTCATAAAAGATCGGTCTACATGTGTACATAGAAAAAAACGAAAAAGTCCACTTTGAAAAAAATCCGAGTTGAGCCCTTTTCGTAATTTGCGATTCACTTGTTTATGTTAATATTTAGTAACCAAAGATTTGAGTATTCAACTACATCGTTTACCATGTTTTGTAGGTCTGTTTGTATTTTTTTAACATTTATACAATCACAACATAGTGCGATGTCATTGTCATCAGCGTAAGCAATAATATTTTTGTTTTTTGATCTATTAAATAAAACCATATTATTGTAGCAAGTTACTTGTATATAAGTTGAATAGTATTGGTGATAATACTGTTCCTTACTGTAATCCATTCTTTATTTGAAATATATGGTTAGAACGATTTTTAATTAGATTGTAAATTATGTATATGATATGTTTCGGTATTTTGTATCTTTACATCTTATAAATGATTGCCTCTTGCCATGTAGTGTCAAAAGCGTTTGCAAACTCCAATGTATTTGTTATTACTTCGTGACCACATCAGATTTGATACTAAGACATTTATTGCATGAATAGTTGAATGTCTACTCTTAAATTCAAATTGATGGGTCGGAATAATATTATGTTTTAAGTTTATTTGTTCAACGCTTTCTTTTATTACTTTCTCAAATACTTTGGATATATTGGGCAGCAATGAAATGGGCCGATAGTTTGATGGATCTTCTTTAACTTTATTAATTTTGTGTATCGGTAGCGTTTTAGCCAGTTTCCACATTTTTGGAAAGTTTGAATTGTTTAGTAAGTTGTTAAAAAGTATTGTGTATAGTTTAATAACATGTTCAGGCATATGTTTTAACACAATATTTGGTATTTTGTCTATTCCTGCTGATTTTTTGTTATTTGTGGCTTGAAATAATGTGGTCAATTTTTCTTGGGTTACAAAATAGTTTTTAATATAATTATAGTTATCATTGTAGTTAAGTAATTTCGAATTTCCATTTCCGTTATTAAAGATATTTTGGTGATCGCGAGTTGCCTCGAATAATGGTGTATTGTCACCATCCACCCTGTCGTCCTCTACTGGGACGATTTGTTTGAAAAATTTTTTTTGTCGGTTTCATTTGTTTTTTGTACGGCAGATTTTCAATGTATGGGATAATGTTTGTTGTTAAATTGAGTCAGAAAACCAAAGCGAAAGACATAAAAAGAAAGCGTTTTAAAAATGACCAAGTCGTTGTATAAAATCACATTGATTTAAATAGTTAGTTAAGTTTTAACTTTCGATAGAATATGATTAATTATAAATGATGGTGTTATTTAATTTAAAATCAAGTTTTGAGTAGTGAATCGGAACGAACACCTGCATTTTCATAATGAAATTATATTTTTTTGACACAAATTTTTATACAAAATATCATTAGATATAAATAAAAGTATTATTTGATTTTAAAATTAAAAATAAAATTGAAAATAAGATTGTGATTGATTGTATAGAACTTTTTTTTGTTCAGAATATTTTATTTATTTTGTTTAGAACAAATTTCAAACAATGAATTTTTTGGAAGCCGAAATCGCAATATTTAAAAAAATATTTCATTGGATTAAAGATTGCTTAGTTTTTACTAAAAATTATTACTAAAAACGTTAGTTTTTTTCTGTATACCCTCGCCCTATCTCCGGACATTAAAAAATAAAATGACTAAGCGGCATGATAACCGCTAGAAAAAGCCAGACTCTTTTCTGTACAAGTAGAATCTGACGTATCAGATAAGTTAAAAAAAATAATTGCAGATAGATATAAACAAATTTTAAAAGAGAATTAGTGCTGGGTAAGGTCATGAAATCTCAGGCTCCATCATGCTTTGGATTATAAACTCACATTTAACTTTATTAGCGTAATCAAGCATTCAAGCAAAGTAAAATCAGAAGAACATATATGTTATGAATGAAGCAGTGATGAGTATTGAACTTGACTAGACTCTTGGTTTTGATGTAAGTAGTTGTTCAACTGTTCAGGGCAAATCATCGAAACTACTTGCTTGGTTCGAAATATCCAGATTGAGCATTTTTCTAAGAGTGTGGAAATTTAATGGAAATTAAATTTAAATAAATTTAAAAAGAAAGAAAAACTTAATAATAAACGATGGAGAAGATCATTGCACGAATTGTTCTACATAAACAACTGATATTCTGCATCTGAAAAGCAACGACGATCTAGCTTCCAACTATTGAAACAAACGGAGTTACAGACCACACAGAGTTCTGTCAAATCGGCCAGAAGACTGTTAATTTTAACTCAGTTATGTGATTAAAACTATTTTGATAAATAAATAGCAAAGATAAAGAAAAACAAAACCTACAAAAAAAAAATTCACAGTAAAAAACTTTCGATAAGTATCAAAATATCTTAATTTTTGTTTTTGGAAATAGAAAATAAAATTAAATAAAATTTCCTGTTCATAATCTTCTCGATATAACTGTAATTTACATAAATAAAAATTTAAAAATATTTTATTTTATTTAACATATACTTAAAACTTTAATATTTCCTTTCACTTAATTTCTATCAGAAAAAATTCTCTATTTTCTTTATGTTATATATATAAAACTATATTTTGCTTGATCTCGAATAGATCATTTCCACTTTACGAAAACAAGAAATTTCCGCGTGTAGTTAGTATTAAAAATTAATGAAAGTCACCCATTTTTTATTATTTTTATTATTATTATTATTATTTTTTATGATTATTTTTATACATATTTTTTTAAACTAAAAAAACAAATCTCTTAAGTGTTTCTCAATTCTTTCTTATATATCTGCAAAAATCTACATATAAATATGGAATTTTACCGGCGCCCGTTTGACGATCGATTGGAATATTTTATTATATATTTTCATGTTTAATTTTTTTTTATTTTTTACCTTGTTGCTTGAATGATTTGTGGATCTCGTTATATTGGTAACTTATTGAAAATTAGAGTTAACATATTTATATTATTTCTCTCTTTGTTTTTAATTTACTCTTCCACAATCTGGATTATGTATATATATTTCAATAGATTTTATAATTTTTATCAGTAAAAAAGATGTTTATTATTACTTTCTTGACCTCAAAATTGGCGCACCTTAAAAAAACGATTTTTTTTCTGTTACTTTGAAAAAAAAATGGTTGGACTCGTATAAAATTATATTCCTTTAAAAAAAAACATAACGACATTATACGATAACAAAGTAACTAAAAAATCCTATAGGAATTCTCAGAACATAATAACTCAATTGCGATAATACACAATTTATTATTATTATTTTTTTTTTTGTAAACAAGATATTTATTTTCCGTTTTAAATTTAAGATAAATTTATAATTTTATCATATCGTAAGAAAATTTAAAAAAAGATTGACTAGTATTAGTATTTAGTAGTTGTAACACATTAAAAAATATTCTAAATAAAAACAATTATTGCAATAATTTGATCCCTTTTTTAACGTTTCTTATTACAAGTTCTTCAGTTTTCGAAATACTACCGGTCAACAAATAAGAAGAAGAAATGTTAAATTGTTTGAATCTTCTTCGATGAAATATTTTCTTTCTTTATCTCCTTGTTATTTTTTACAATTAATTTAATTAAATAGGAAGCTGTCAATTGAGTATGTTATAGTTTTTATACCATTTCAAGTTATAATTATATTAGATTTAACGAATTTATTTAAAAAAATATGCAACACTTTATCAAAATTTTAAATTAATTAAATTAAGTTACAAAAATGGCCGGTTGCCTCTAATCTAATTATTGACATGATCGAATAGAAAAAAATAACAATCAATTTTTTTTAATTATTTTATTACCAAATTTGAAACTTGCTTAATTTGTATTTTAAAACAAATTAATAGAATAATTGGCACATTAAGTATTTTCATAACTTCTATTTGTAAATTCAATAAGCAAAATTGATAAATGTCAAACTGTCAAAGGGTAATCGTTATATAATCCAATTAATTTTTGTGGCACTAAAGTCTTTGAAGAAATTGATGATTATATTACGTTAGTTAATACTCATATCAGAATCAGAAAATACTCTGCTAAATACTTGTTGCTCTAGAGTCCTGGGTTGCTGAATTCATTTTTGATTTAGGGGTAGACATTGTTTTGCTCGTTGGATGATATCAACTGCCTTAGCTAGTCGAATCTTACCACTTTGCTAACCAAAAATTCGCCAGCAAAAATCACTAAATTCACCAACCGAATTTTTAAAATTTTTGTTGATAGTCCCTGCGCTCACGCCGATTTCATTTGATGATTACCACATATTTTATACTTCGTGAGGTGCCTGTCCTCCGGCAAGCTCCAAAAAATGCCGATTCCCCGCGATCTTGTAAATTTGCTACCACAATTATTTTTTTAACTATGGGTGGTGGAAATTCGTTTTAGAACACGAGGATAAGCGTGTCCGCCAAAAATTTGTCTGCTATTGTCGAGTCTGACAATTGACATTTTGGTATATTTGGGTTGTCGGACTCGACATTTTTGTCGGATAAGGTTACACTCATTTTTCGAAGCTTGCCGAACGAAAAAGCGACCAAATCCAGGTTTAAAAGCGACCGAAAGTTTTCGGACTCATTATAAGGACAGGCGCCTAACGAAGCATAAAATATGTGGTAATCATCAAATGAAATCGGCGTGGGCCCAAGGACTATGATTGGCATGGTCTAATGTTTTTTATCCGACATGATAGTCTTGGTTAGCATATTTCTCACGTTTTGATTACCAACAATTCTTTGTACGAAGGATAAATCTCTATTAGCTACTTAATGGATAGAACTGCCGTTGTCTGTTGAATGGAGTCCCCTGTGGTTTGTGGAAAGGAATAACTTTGGTTATTATAAGATGGAATTAAGATGTTGATGTGGCGAGTAGTTAGACAAACTAAGCAAGATTCAAAAGATCTGGGTTCAAATCTGGTCAGAGCAAATGGTTTTTGAAAATTTTCAATAATCCACCACAACCCAGTCTGCAAATAAACCTCAACCAATAAGACTGAATGAATTGATGAAATTAAAATAATGAGAAAATTTATGAACGGCACCAAAGAAGATTGGCATAATGGTTTTAACAGTCTACATGCCAGTTTATGAAAATAAAACATGATCTTCTTTATAAAAAAAAATAAAAAAGTTGGAATTAACTGTTCGAGTTTCCTTTTGCTGATAAAAGATAGTACCCGCCAGAAAATGGCTGATTGCTATAACGCATAGACTCCACAAAAGTATTATTGCATGGAGCCAGATTTGGCGGTCACTTTGTTTATTGTATGGTGAATTCTTCTATTAACCGGCAACTCTCTATGCTGATCATCATGACCACAATCCACTAAACTCATATTTGCTAGTAAACAGAAGTTTGCCGATCATCACAATTCATATCACATCAACCCGTATGTTAAAATGTTGCTAGCTTTTTGTTAACCATAGTTATGCCGAAAATTTTGACTAAATATCATACTTAACACGGCTTGGAAAGCAATTTTACTCTGACGGCGAAAACAATGAATTTATCTATATTGAGAGCTCTCTTGGTTTGCTGCATGATGTCAACTTCACTTTGTGGAGAGAAATAACTTTGCTTTTTAGATTTTAAATTGTTTGCAATTTTTCAATCTGCTATAACTAATCCACTTTTATCGTTTTTCAAACTAAAATTCTAATAACCGTTCAAGTTGGCTTGGTAAGTCAAAGTATTTTTCCGGCATGAAATAGACTACTACGTGACATAGAATAACAAGGTATATGCAAATAATACAGCAAGATGACTATTCAGCTCACTAAGGATGTCGAATGGTGTGGAGTTCGTTTGTGGATGAATTTTAATTTGCTTCATTAAATCTATCTGTCATGAATGGGAGACTACTGCTGGTTTCCATATCAACATGAGTAGAATAATCTACTTTAATATAACAGCCAATAAACCCATAATTTTTTTCAGTCATTATACTTTACTTCTGCCAGTTTTGCTGGTAAGGATCAAGAGCATCATACTTATTGTCAAAACCAAAATGCGGTTCAATTTTCTAGCCGGCATGATATGCCTGGTTAGCATAAATTGTGTTAGGCAAACCACCAATTGCTTGCATTAGATGCATGTAGCTTTTTCTGTATTCGATGCAATTTATTTTTACAGCAGCCTTAACTGAGAATTTATGACATTTTAGTAACTAAAGCTAACTTTTATAGCCCAAACTAGCCAAGAACTTCACTAATAAAAGTAACGACATAAAATGTTTGGAATAGATGGGACAGTATTAATGTCAGTTCAAGGAACCATAATCTTTGTCGATTAGACTGACAATAGATAGTATTATTTGTAGGTCAAAGTGAAACCTATTGGCTATGATGCATTGTACATTTTGGATCAAATCAAATTTTACTTTTACCATTCTGCAGCCAAATTCTGTAACTGTGAAGTGGTGAAGTGTTAAAAATTTCTTAATTTCGATTTTATCATTAATTTTTTATCATTTTACCATTTTTGCGATTCTATATGCGATTAGAGTGTTAAAAAATCTAATAGCAAGCGCCGCATTGTCAAACGTCAAAAATACATAAAATTAAATGTTTATTTTAACGTTTAACACAATTTAAACGTAAATTTTTACAAATTTAGATATATATAACTATTTTAGAAATTAAATTTGTAAAATTAATCTGCATTTAATTTAGAAATGCAATTTTTAAAAATCAAATCGCATTGACGGTTTTGCTGTTTTTTGACATAATGTCAATAACAACAAAAGAAACGATTTTATTTCATTGCCAAAGAAAACGTCAGTGTTAAATTTATTGTTTTAAAACTTCACTCACTTAGATATTTTTGCGGTGAAGTGATAAAAAACTTATCACTTCCCCACTTCACAGTTACAGAATTTGGCTGCTGCTGTTCCAAATAGTTTAGATTCGGTAATTGAATTGTCCGTTCCGGATTGTTGGTTTGTTTGACGAATTTTGTTTTACTTTAATTGTTAGTTACTTACATCTGAAAGTTACTTTGATTCGGTTGCTGAATAATTTTTTGTTGTTGTTTAAAAAGTTGTATATGTACTGTCAAAAAATCATGTCCTATTAGCTAGAAAAACGATCAAAAGTAAAACTTCCAAGTGATCATGTCTAACTATCAAAAAATATTGGCACTAAACTTAGTATCATTTAGGGGTATGTAGCAACGTAATTGTAAAATTTGCACAACTTCAAATCTTTGGTAATTTTTATCTTAACTTTAGAGCTTTCGAGTAAGACCTTTCTCTTTCGTCTCAATTTGAAATCTTTATCGAAGTTATCGGACTGTAGAATGTCGTATGAACGATAAAAACAAAAAAAAAATCAAATTATACCTTAAGATTAAAACTTCTTTTGTATACAAAGCTTATAAAACAAAACTTTCGAATGTGCAGTGTCTAGATTCAAGAAGATTGCATAAAAATACTTCAAAGCAAAACACAATTTTTTTAAATGAGAGCCTTCAGACGATCAGTTCAAATAGCACTGCGACCTAAAGGTTTACTGTGCTTACCCTGGCTGTTTGCTTAGTAAGTCGTCGTCCTTATTATGGTTGTATTCTGTAATCCAAGTTGAGATTTTTAATGAAATAATTTAGGCTTCAATTGGATGTCTCAATTACGTCTTGTTATAGTGGCAGTATTCATCTTTTACGACCAAGGTGGTTGAATCTGTACCAAAAGAGTTCAACACAGTTGCAGATTGTTGTTTCATGGTTGTCGCGTCTGTGTGTTAGAACCTACCCCTGTCGGCAACATAAATGTTTATTTGGGGTTAGTGGTCACATACGTGTGACGCTATTACAACATGCAGCTTTTTGGAGATTTTGGTAGCATAACCATGCTGGTTTTGATTAAAAAAAAATATAGATTTTAGTTTCAAAAGTGCAGCTTCGCTGTCAGAGATAATAAATATTTTCATACTGTGGTATCTTTTTTCAGTACATAGAGGCAGCACAACTGGTAATGACAAAAATTTCGGCTTGAAATCTAGATGTTGAGGCGCCTATGGTCGTTAGTTTTATTCAAGGATGGTTGTGTACCAGATGATGGCATTATGTGGCAGTTATCATATGTACCTTTTAAAACGTTTTTCCGATCTTGAAATCCAAGTGTCTGTCTAAATCGATTTTTTTCAGTTAAACTTGTAAATCAGCACGGATTTTAAGGTGTCCACTGGCTTAAATTTATTGGCCTAAACCCTTTCTGCAAGTTGCAGTATGTGAGCGTTCACCACCGCTACAAACTTTACATGTAGGTGAAACAGAGAAACCATTAGAAAAACCTCTATTGCTGATGTTGGCGCGGTTACCTGTAGCACGAAGAGACACAATCCTTTGTATTTTTGTAATCATATTTTGAGCAGATGTTTGATGCATTTAGCCTATTAAGCTAAAGTTGGATATGTCAGAATTGGTTTTATAATGCTTTGGTGCAGTTTAAGTATCAGTTTAGGGCTACGACCCCAAACAATAGGAAGAAACTGTAAGAAACAATAGAAAAATTTCCAAATATATATTTCTGGTATGAGTTCCATGTAAATCTGATATTCAGGATCACACCTAAGTGTCTAATCTTTCGAAATTTGTATCAGATCGCTGTTACAAGGAGTAATTATATTGATTTTTCTTCTATTTGCGAAAAATGCCATATTTGTTTTTTGCAGGTTGATCGATAGTCACATTTCTGTTACACCACTTTAATACGGTTTCCAACAGCTACAATAGAACTATGTTTTTCTCTGACCATGACTGCCAAGCCGTTGGCATACTCTACAGTGCTGCAGACAGAATAATTCAGCTTGGTTAGGAGAGCATCACCTACTATTAACAATTACTAAAGCAATGAAAAGAGCCCCCTTGCGGACAGCCTCTAGATGAAGTAACAGTCACTGAAGACTTAAGGTAATTAGTTTTGTTTTGATAACACGAATCTCCTTTTGAGCTATAACTGCGCTTATAGAAAGTTGTTGAGTTAAATTTTTATTTTGTCACAAAGTATGTGGAATGTCTTTGTGGCTTCTTGGTTATTATATTTATTAGGAGCCACTTTTATATTCCATTTGAACTTTATATACAAATTCGAATATGTATTTGGAATCATAACCTCAATGAAAGTATCCAAAAATAGCATAAATCAGTGATAGATAATTTCACTAAAAGCCAGAGTTTGTCCTCCTATATACAATAGCCTTCGTATGAAACATTATGTGAATAATAAAAATATCTAGAGTGAGTATCTGGTAACTATACTTCATAATAAATATTCCACTGAAACCTTCTTGAATATAATCTTCGGAAAATTATGATATATCATTAACAAATGTCATTCATATCAACCAATCCAATACACTTATTTCACCTGTTGCGAAAAAATAAATAACAGACAATCCAATCTAATGAAACGACATCTAGGCCAGAATTCAGAAAAATTATTAAGTAAAATAATTATTGGTTATTATATTTAAATAAAATCAAATATGTCAAATATTTAATTTTATCAATAGAAATAGTTAGAAATAAATTTTATGATATAAGGTCGCCATTTTGTACGAAATAATAAATTAATATTTGCAGGTTGTTACATTATTTTTTAAAAATGATAGCTAGCTAAAAAAAAAATTAAATAACAAAAACTTACCAGTGATTGGTGGTGGTTCAACAACAGTTGTTGGTCCAAAAAATGATGGTATATCGCTTGATGTTGTGACTGGTGTATTTAAATCACCTGTTTGTGATTCTGCTTGATTTTGACTCGAATTTGAATTATTCGGGTGTTCTAATTCACTGTGTAGATGCCTATCACTTTCGCTTATCTGATTTTGCACAATTTGATTTGTATTATTATTATTACTATTGACTGTTCCGAGCAAACTTAAATGAGGATGGGAATTGGATTGGTTAACATTCACTAAGGTTGTTGCTGATTTATCAGATGTAATAATTGAATTATTATTATTATTCTGACTACTATTGTGGTTTGGGCTGTTAGAATGCTGGTGATGATGAAGATGTTGTTGTTGTTGTTGGTGCTGTTGGTGATGGTGGTGAATATTATTGTTGTTCAAACTATGATTATGTTGATTGTGATGATGATGGTGATGGTGATGATTGTGGATAGTGTTACCAACTAAATTATTGTTTATCAGTAAACTATTATTATTTATTGATGGAGATAGAGTTGATGATGATGATGTTGTTGCAGCAGTTTTGAATAATGTATCAAAACTTAAAACGTTAAAATGTGCTGCTGCTGCTGATTCTGTTAACAGGAATGTATGATGCGATGGTGACGCAACTAGGGTTTCCAACCCTTCCATGATCATGGCCGTTGCCGGTGGTCCAGGGGCAACGCCACCTATAATAAAAAAAATTAAAACAAAATGAAAATTGTGGCAAATAATACAAAATAAACAAGGAAAATTAAATTAAAAACTTAAATTTTAAATTAAACATCGAAACAAATATATGATTATATTTACTCGAGGGAAATTCAACAAGTGTTCTAAACACATATATACAAGCAGTTTTTTTTCTTTGTATTGAACAGTAAAATCTACAGTAGCAATAGAATTAAAAATAGAACAAAAATTTCATGTAATATTTTTTTTAGATAAAAAGACAAATAGAAATCGAAGATCTAACACACATCCATACCGTCGGCAATAAAATTAAAATTACAATTACATTATTCTGTGACATTACCAACAAAACATAATATATCATCTATTTTATAGGAATTTATTAGAGTCCAAATTCGTTTAATTGCAATTTAATTAATTGATTAAATTTAATTAAAATGACATTTGACACTCAAAATAAAGAGAAAAAAAAACTACACGAAACTATAATATTACAAGACATAATTGATTTTCTCTGTCTTGTTTCAATTTTTTTTTCCCAAACCAACAAAAACAAACATAACTTAAGAAAATGGAAAACGTAGTCGATTTTTGAATGAAACTGAGAAGTTCAAATTTTTTTCATTGAAAAACAAAACAAGAATTCTATATGTACCAATAAAATGGCTTTTTTTGTTTATCAAGGACACCGATTGAAAAAAGAAAAACAGATTCATGCGCTCTTTTCCTATTAATCATTATATTATGCAAAAAAATTTCATGAATTGAACAGATGTTTTCCGAAATAATGAAAAAATTTATGAAAGAAAATTGTCGTTTTTTTTGTTTTTTAAATTTCAGGTGTGGCTATTTTCACAATTTAATAAATTAAAAGAAAAATCCAAATAATAATTATAATTAGTATGTGTATAGAAATTACCTGGAAAATGTAATTTACTTAAATTTAATTATATTTTAAATTTTTTCGAAACAACAAAAACAAAGCACAAAAAACAAATTATCAATTTTTCCTAAACTTGTGTAATATTTTTAAAAGTTTTGAGGACCTCACACAAACACACAAGTTATTGTTGAACAAAATGTAAAAAAACAACACTTGTAAATTTTCACTGTTTTGGTTATTTAAATATAATTAAACTTATTTCTTTTAAATTTTGCAAAAAAAAAAAACTTAACACCTACGCAAAATTTGTATTTTTTTTTTTTTTGATTTTTGTCACAAAAATAAAAGTAAATCTCCAATTCACACACAATAAAAAAAAATTTATTTATTTATTTTAGATAAACACCTCCACGATTGAGATTTGTTTTCAAATTGAATACAAAATATGTTCTGAAATAATGTTTTAATATTTCTTGTTTCTTCTAAATTTTTTTTCTTTTTTTTCTTTCTAGTTTAATTAGTATTTCTCCCACGTTCCGTTAACCGTGAAAGACCGAACACTACTGAAGCGCGAGACCGACGGCACAATTGATTTTATGAATGAAAATAATTTTTTTAAAATTTCTTGAATCAAATAAAATATCACATCACTTACACTAATATAAAAACGAATCAAACAATAAAATCAAAAGAAAAAAAACAAACGAAAAAAAGAAAAAAAAATATGCGAAGAACGTTCCATAAATGGAATTTGTATGGGAGACGTTTAAGCCAATCACAACAGATAGATATCCCACTTCTCCGAATATCCCCACTTCTAAATATTTCCACATTTATTGTGCTTATAAATGTACTATAAATAGTAGGAGAAAAAAAACTTGAAACAGAAATAAAATTTATATAAAGATAGAATAGGGAGAAACAATCTAGAAGTAGGGTCAAATTTCTATTCTTATTTTTGCTTATTAGAATGAATTTGTATTTTTTTTATTTAATATAAGAAATTATTAAAATTACGTCATGACATACGGCACGCGTCTTATTTTGCCTTTTTTCTTTTGATTTTTTTTTTGTGTTCATATAAATTTTTTTGTTTTCATTTACCGTTTTTCATTTTAATATTAATTTAAAATACAATCTATGGAGGAGATACTACTTGATTTTATGATATAATTTTATTTTTAAGTTCATAAAGTTAATGATTTATATCAATATTTGGAAAACGATACGGGGGCTTATTGTTTGGTTTTCTTATTATAGAAGAAAATTAATTCTGATTGAATCAAGAAAAGTTGGATTCATTAATTCTATATGAATTTTGAACACTTTGATTATCAGTTGTATTCTATTTTCTGCCACCTCTAGTGAGCCCTGAACACCGCGGGTTTTATTTTATATATAATCATGTTTGACTGAAGTTTCTTAATTTGAGTTTAAAAAAAAAAATTTCTTTTAGTGCACATTTACATATAATATTTCAGTCTCAAAGACCTAAGTATTACATTCTCGAGCCAAAAGTGAAATTCTTACCCCCACTTTTTTGGCATTTCTCGACGTTTTAGGACCTAATAATTCTAGAAAAGCAAAAAAATTGTATGTCTGTCTGCTGGCCGTCACAACCGACGAACTCTAGAAAGCAGCTAGAGGGATTTCAAAAATGTTTGTTTCTAAAAATAGGTATACTCAATGGTAAGAGCCGAAAAGACGATGTGTTCGATAGCTGTCCCGAAAGTGTGTCAAAAAATTCGTCAAGTGTGTCAAAACAAGGAAATTTGCATATATGTATTTTGCTTAAAAAACGATTGTTTCAAGTTATTACGAGTGGAAACATTGAATTTGGAACATTGAATGTTGTCAAGTGTGTCAAAAGAATGATTTTCATTTTTTTTAACCAATGTTCTGGTAAAATTTAATCGAACATGAAATTTTTGATTTTGTTATAATTTTTGGAATTTTGAAAACAGTTGGTATTTTTGATTTTGTTATAATTTTTGCGATATTTTTAAAATTTTGGAAAAAGTTTTTTGAATTTCGAATTTTTTTGATTTGGAAAAAGTTTCAATTTTTGGTTTTGGAATAATTTTTGGAATATTTTTAGAATTTTGAAAAAGTTTGTATTTTTGATTTTGTTATATATTAAGAATATTGGAAAAGTTTCAATTTTTGATTTTGTTATATTTATTAATTATAATATTTGGTGAAACTGTTTTCTTTTCTAACTTTTGAGACTTTTTTCTGTTTACAACCGTAAATAGAAAACTAACAAAAATTTTTTTTATATTTTGTTTTTAATTTTTATTTTAATTTTAACTTTCTATTTTTTATTTTCGAATTTTCGAAGCTTTTGTGCTTCATCCTCAAGAATTTGTTTCTATATAAAGTAACATAAAAAGCAAAGTAAAAATTGAATTTAAGTAATTAATGCAATTGGCTAGGAAAAAAAAAAAAAAAAAACAAAAAAAAAAAGGATTTGATTCGTCTAAAGTTAAAAATTCAAAAATTAGGAAACTAATTACGTTAAAGAAATTATCTAATCAATAATAATACCTTATTTTTTCAAATTACAAATGTACCACTGTTATTTTTTAAAAAAAGAAAAACATAACTATGTACTAAACTATGCATTAAACAATTAAAACAAATTAAAATTAAACAATGATCAACATGATACAAACATTACGAATGAACAATGAGATAATTTTCTTCCTTTATTGAGAGAAGAAAAATAAAAATAATGAGCATGTGTGATCTGTAATCATTACTAAAGTTATGGCAATTATGTTTGAGATGTATGGTGATCTCTTGCAATATTCTTAGAATTCTGATAAAAGTTTCAATATTTGATTTCGTAAGAATTTTTGGAATATTTTTAGAGTTTTGAAAAAGTTTAAATTTTTGTTTTTTTTATAATTTTTTAAATATTTTGGGAATTCGGAAAAAAATTTGTATTTTTGATTTTGTTATAATTTTTCCAATACTAGTAGAATTTTGAAAAAAGTTTTTTGAATTTTGAATTTTTGAAATATATTTAGAGTCTTAGAAAAAGTTTCAATTTTTGATTTTGTAATAATTTTTGGAATATTTTTAGAACTTTCTAAAAGTTTGTATTTTTGATTTAGTTAAAATTTTGGCAATAGTTTAAGAATATTGGAAAAAGTTTCAATCTTTGATTTTGTAATAATTTTTAGAATATTTTTAGAATTTTGGAAAATAGTTTAAATTTTTTTTTTAATAATAATTTATAGAATATTTTTGGAATTTTGAAAGAAATATGAATTTTTGGTTTTGTAATATTTTCTCGAAAATCTTAATGGAGAGGTTTGAGTAGTTTGCTGATTGCATCATCTTTTCACTAATATATGTTAATTTATGATATGTTATTGTAATTGATGTTTCGTATTGATGTTTCGTGTTATTTTTGACGTAAAAAATTTCTAAACAGAGTTAAACAAATATATGTACTTTAACAAAGAGTTTTATGTTTGATAAACATCGCTGCCCAAAACTAAAAACAATGTCCTCATAAAAGTTTTTGTCGAAAACTATATCAAAATCCTTAACCCAGACCGATGTCGTAATATCTCAGAGTTTGAGATTTCAGCCCCTTCATATTTTTTGCTTTGTCTTCCGGTATTTAATTTAGTGTAGCAATTAAACATTTATTCATAAACAAAAATACAACTTTTGGAATAATTGTAGGTAAAAAATTTGTATGTAAAATTCAACAAACACTTGTCTGTTGAATTGAAGTAAAGGTCATGTTGTTCGAATTCGATTGTTCTAACAGATATATCTGTTAAAATTTTTTACGACACTTACACAATATTTGTTGATTGTCGTTGTTGAATTTAATAAAAGTAAACCATAATTATAAAACAAAACTTTTTGTTTTTTTATTAAAATGTGCGTTTCAGTAATAGCCACAACAACATCCGTTCTGACATGTTGAATGACGCATGGACTCAATAGTGTTTAGTACAGATGCAAAATTATCAGTAACATATTTGTTGATAATTTTACCGTAAAATTACCGATAAAATTGGTAATATAAGTAAAATATAAAATTAAAATTATAATTGCAATTTTATTTACTTCAAATCAAAGATGTTTCTAGTTTATAAAACTTAAGATACAAAATAGATATATTATTATCGAGTTCAAATATAGATGCTCATTCAGTATCAGCCAGGCGGATACGTAAATAAAGCTGTTGTTCACATAGCAGTGCATCTAGAAAATGGAAAATACATTTGCTTCACAGTTGCAAAAGAGCAACAAAGCTTGAATCCTGTTTTCTCCATGTTACGTCATAAAGACACGTTTGCGACAACACTGATGTATTCGGTAATGTTGATATACGTATTACACCTGAAATGGAAGTACAACCTCATTTGAACGATGCGAATGAGGAATTCGAGTAGACGAATAAGTTAAAGAGACTGCACGTGTTGCATCCGAATCTATAAGATGAATTCTACTTTCTTCGCACGCTGTTGGAAAAAATTCCCGGTTCAACGTCTTTCTAAAAATTGGGATCGTCAACATTGTTACACACGTCACATTTTAGCATTGTATGTCAAGACTTTAATTTTTTTAAGCATACCCGACACGGGGATGAATACATTTAGTCACGTGCAACAAGTCATAATTGAAAAGCCGTCCATTTTAGGTAGATTTCATATAAAAATCAACCTATTGCAATGTTAATCATCTCGGCATTTCGGAAAAATTTTGGTGCCAAACGGTCGCATTTGTTGAGCAAGATCAAACAAATTTTCTGTACATGTGTGTTCTACTAATATTTTGGTGAACAAAATTCTGAATAAGCCCGTGGTTAAGAAACTAGAGCCTTTTTACTAAAAAAATTGAATTTTTTGAAACTGATAAATAACGGCCGTTTTGATACTAATAATTTAAAAAAAAGTTAACAAATTTAGAATCTTTGGAATCTTTTTTATCAATTTTCTCTAAAAGTAGAACTCTGCAATTAGAGGTTCCTGAGTAAGCGGCTCCATCAAAAAAGCTTGCAAAAATTTTTTATTTAAACAACCGGCACATGGTCGCATTTGTGGAGCCAGATCAAAAAACTTTTTCTAAAAATGTGTGTTTTATTAATATCTTGGACAACTTCGTAAATCAGTAAAATCCGACACATGGTTAAGAAACTAGAGGCTTTCTACTAGAAAAATATTTGGTTTTCAAACCGTTATAACGGATATTTGGATACTAATATTTTTAAAAACTTCATAAATTTAGAATCTGTGGAAACATTTTAATCTATTTCTTTTAAATATAAGCCTCTGCAGTTAGAAGTTTTTGACTTGTAGGTTTTAACAAAAAAGTTTGCAGCAATTTCCAACAACAACAATTTGCAAAAACCTTATAAGTTATTAAATAAAAAAAAATAAAAAGATTTGAATAGAAGAGATTCTTAAAAATGTTTCTTAAAATTAAACTATTATGATATTTCGCAGTAATTGCACGACGTATGATATAGAGTAGGTTTGCCGTGTGTTTTTCATTTAGTGTCATATTTTGTCACACATATGTTCTATGGTAGATTTGATACTTGTCTGTTGCAAAATTGCATAGATGTAGTTTTGCTTGTATGTAGCTAATTTTATTTTTAAAATTTGTTCGATATCTGTTTGTAATTAGTTTGTTTTTGTTTAAACTAATCTGATGCATCAGATTCTACTTGTACTGCACAAAACAGTCTGATCTCGAAATCTACCTATTTCTAGCGGACATCCTGCCGCTCGGACTTTTTTTTCATTCCAAGAGGGAAAAATATTAATCACAAATGCCCAAAGGTATTTTAATCCAGATACGCAAAATTTAAATATGTCCTTGAATAATTTGCTGCAAAAATTCTGCATCGAAGCGTTGATAATCGTTCATTGCGTTGCAAGTTCTCAAATATTTGAGAATGTTATCGATCTGATGTTGCTGCTTCGTTCATTGTAGAACAAAATTACAACTCAAGTGAACATTTTTTCAAATGTGCAATCAAATATTCCTATAAGCTAACGCTTGAGCACAATGGATTTTACGATCAACTAAGCAAGCTGTCAGTAACAGGGTAGGAAAATCTTCTTATTTATAGATGCAGTAGGTGGAACTTGTAAAATGTTCCTATAGTTACATTGGTTCTGACAGCAATTCGATCCAGAGGCGTAGCTAGGGGGGGGGCGGGGGGGGGGGGGGGCGGTCCGCCCCGGGTGTCACCCGTTTTGGGGTGACACCCGAACGTAAAAAACATAAACAAACCATCACATGTTTTCAACGATAAATCACTTCGAAACCGTTTTGGGGTGACACCCGAACGTAAAAACTTAAACAAACCATCACATGTTTTCAACGATAAATCACTTCGAAACCGTTTTGAGGTGACACCCGAACGTAAAAAACTTAAACAAACCATCACAATGTTTTCAACGATAAATCACTTCGAAACCGTTTTGGGGTGACACCCGAACGTAAAAAACATAAACAAACCATCACAATATTTTCAACGATAAATCACTTCGAAACTGTTTTGGGGTGACACCCGAACGTAAACAACTTAAACAAACCATCACAATGTTTTCAATGATAAATCACTTCGAAACCGTTTTGGGGTGACACCCGAACGTAAAAAACATAAACAAACCATCACAATGTTTTCAACGATAAATCACTTCGAAACCGTTTTGGGGTGACACCCGAACGTAAACAACTTAAACAAATCATCACAATGTTTTCAATGATAAATCACTTCGAAGCCGTTTTGGGGTGACACCCGAACGTAAAAAACATAAACAAACCATCACAATGTTTTCAACGATAAATCACTTCGAAACCGTTTTGGGGTGACACCCGAACGTAAAAAACTTAAACAAACCATCACATGTTTTCAACGATAAATCACTTCGAAACCGTTTTGAGGTGACACCCGAACGTAAAAAACTTAAACAAACCATCACATGTTTTCAACGATAAATCACTTCGAAACCGTTTTGGGGTGACACCCGAACGTAAAAAACATAAACAAACCATCACAATGTTTTCAACGATAAATCACTTCGAAACCGTTTTGGGGTGACACCCGAACGTAAACAACTTAAACAAACCATCACAATGTTTTCAATGATAAATCACTTCGAAACCGTTTTGGGGTGACACCCGAACGTAAAAAACATAAACAAACCATCACAATGTTTTCAACGATAAATCACTTCGAAACCGTTTTGGGGTGACACCCGAACGTAAAAAACTTAAACAAACCATCACATGTTTTCAACGATAAATCACTTCGAAACCGTTTTGAGGTGACACCCGAACGTAAAAAACTTAAACAAACCATCACATGTCTTCAACGATAAATCACTTAGAAACCATTTTAACCAGGTTATCCATATAATTTTAATTTATAAATTGTGATAACTTATAAATGTGTCCTATAAATGTGTTATTGGTTCAAAAAGAATCTATTCTACTTTCTAAAATTTTTGAGTTATTACGTGAAATAAAATTTTAACAATATTAATCGAATTAACATGTTGAGCATTGAATCCCTTCACCACAATTACTCAATAGCTTTGAATATTCCTATAGATACCATATTGACCGTTTTTTACGATATATTATTTAGTATGCAAGCATGATTATTTAATGACCAGGTCTGAAAACACATATGCTGAATAAAGTATAGGAAAAGTGGTTTACGTCGATAATGTGGCACCCTTTGTGGATAGGGTGGCACCCTTGAGTTACAATGTCTCTCTTCCAAAATTATTTCTAAAATATCCGCTTAACCTTACTACCTAATATATGTTTTACATTTCAAACAAATTAATTGCAAACACCTAAGGAAACTAACAAACAATCAAATTACCGTGTTTGTAAATGATCTCAAAATAATTTTTTTTCCTTTATCTTGAAACTCAAAGAATAAATTGAAATAGATCGTTTTTCAATGGACACAAAAATAATTACTGTAGAATAAAATGGCAGTTATGCAATTACTGCAGTTCTGCAAATTTTTATAGGTAGATACATACTCATACTGTTTGTTTTCAGTTTTATATATTTATATATTTGAATTAAATGAAAGTTTATCATTTAAAATTACATTTTGTTGGGTTTTAAATCCCTTGGAAATTTCAAACTCATCAAGTGATTCTTTTAAAGATCCTTGGCTACATAAATGTAAAGCCTTCAATTTTTTTTTAAAAGTGGTGTAGCAATTGTGATTAACTATGTAAATGGTTTGCAAAAATAAACTTTAAATTTTGTTTATTTTTCTTCTTAGGCAGGTATTCCTTAAATCAGTCTTTAAAACATTTTCCGGTTTTCGCGATGTAAAATTTTTCACAAAAATCACATTCAATTTTGTAAATTATTGAGCATAGAATCATGCTGGATATTTATCATTGGATATTTAATTTTGGTTTCAATTCTTTATATAAAATATCTTTTAGGATTTCATACTTATATTTTTTTAAATAGTTCCTTATAATATTAGGCTGTGATTTGTATATTCCATTTTATCAAATATTATTTAATATAAGTTGTTACAAGGAAATTTAAATAAATTAATTTTCTTGGCGGTGTATTTAGTCATTAACACAGTGTACTTATTATGAACTATGTACCTATTATGTATCCTACAAATATATTTAGAATTAATGCTTTGCATTAATAGGTATCAATACTATAATTAAAAATATTTTTTTAGATTTCGTTTAGCAAATATCCCAAAAAATAAATATGCCACGGAGTTCATACTTTTTAAAGAAAAAGTTGGTTCCAGCAGAGAAAGACCAAATCTATAAATATGTTACAAAACCCGATGATATCCAAAGTTCATCAAAAGAAACTGATTATCACGTTGATGCAACGAATGTTTCAGAGAATATTGGCTCATCTTCGGAAAGTAACAGCGACAATACAGAATTAATAATGATAACCTATGATGACGAATTGGAAAGGAATAATGAAAATGACAGTGATAATGCTGCTAATGCTTCTACTATCGAAGACAGTATTTGCATGGGTGAATCTCTTCAGGACTTAAGAGATGTATCACATTGGAATATACTCGTCTCTGGTAATGTTCGCATTGAAATCATAAAAAAAGAAAGTGAACATTTTCAAAATAGAGAAGGGTCGTTTGTTACTGTATCTAGACACGGGTTAGACATAAAAGGTGATGTTCGCCATCTTTCTAAAGAATGGTTTCATAAAATGATGAATAATGGTGAAAAAATTCTACGGCCATGGATTGTTTATTCTCCTGTAAATAATAACTTGCGAACTGTATTGCTTCTGTTGTCGTGTATTTGCTGTCACCAATAATAATAATACAAAATCAACATTTACTACTGGAAATCAGAAGCGGTGGAAACTAAATCCCAAAGTGGCCGAGCATGAAACTTCAAATGAACATCTGGAGAATTTTGAAAAGTGGAACACTTTGGAAATGAGGTTAAAAATTCATAAAACGATACGAGACGCAGCCTTGCAATTAATATATAATAAAAAACAGAAGTGGAAACATCTTTTATCAAGATTATTGGATATAACTTTGTTTTTATCTAAACAAAACCCAGCATTTCATGGACATGATAAAGGACAAAGTTCTTCAAATAAAGGCAATTTCTTAGAACTAACCAAACTATTGTCAAAGTATGATGTAGTGTTAAAAGAACACATTTTGAATTTGGAGCATGGTAAATCACCAAAAGTATCATATTTGTCACCAGATATACAAAATGAGTTCATAAATGTTTTAGCGATCCACGTAAAGTTTAAGCTTGTCAACGAAATTAAATCGGTTAAATATTTTGAAATTATGTTTGATAGCACACCTGACATTTCACATATTGATCAAGTGTCAGAAGTGATTCGTTATGTGAAAATTGATGGTAGTAAAGTGGAAATCAAGGAAGTATTCCTTGGATTTTTTCCTTTACGTGGAAAAAAGCCGCTGATTTAAGCGATAAAATTCTTACACTGAAAAAAAAATTGCAGTAATGATAACCTCATCTTGAAGATGGCAGTTTATTATTCATGCAAAGAAAAGATATTTACAAACAATTTCACCGTGATTGGGACAACTACTCAGTACTCAGTAACATTTTCCTGATAACAGAATGAGGTGTAATTAAAATATAAAGTGCTATCCAATATAACAGTAGTTGAATAAAGTTAATAACTATTTCCATGAAAACATATTTCTTTGGCCTTATGTCATGAATTTTTCATTTTAAAATTTAAGTATTTGAGATTTATTGAACTATATTTTATTTTCACATAAATATTTCATGTGATTGTCTCAACTGCATCGGCTTATCATTGTACGGTTGTTGAATCAATCTCGTATTTCGATTCGCCATATCTGCCCGCACGGTGAGGTTGAGACAACTGCATTTCGATTGGAAATAGGAAATGTTTTTTTCAGTGTAAAATCTTGAAAATGATGGTATAGATCAGGGTTCGCAACTGAATTTTATTGGCGTGCCGAAACAATTTTTTTTCTAATAATCGCTATTTTTGCGTGCCAATACAATTATGAAATAGTACATTTTGCTACAAGAGATGAAAGAAAACGTTGTTTTTTCGTGACTGACATTTTTGTTCACGAAACGCGTTAGCGTCGAGGGAGACAATTTCTCGAACGTTAAATGTGTAAATAAAAATTCGTCTCTTCAAAATTTCTATTTTTAAGAGTTTGTCGTATTTTCAAAACTGTAGCACAACGCAAAGAAATTGTCAGTCTGGCATCGGAGTTATAATAGCTGTGCTCTCATCAACATCAATGCAAACACTTCAACCGCATGAAGATCAAATTTTAACTGTTTACAAATATTTTCACGTATTTTTATAATCCTATCTCTTACGGAATTTGCACTTAACTGCATTCTTTGGCTACGCTACGTGTGGGAATTTTATCTTTGCTTTCAAAATTTTCGAAAAGTGTTTCACCACAACTTAAAAGAGTTGATTTAATAAATCCGCAAATGCTTTGCCATGTCTGACAATATATCTTGCTACATTAAAACTTGTGGCGGTAATATTATTAGAAGATTTATTATATTTAGTAATATTATTTGATTGCGTTTCATGTTCATAAACCTTTTTTGAAATATGCTTTTCTATAAAATTAAATGGCACATTTACAGCAGTTTTTTCCGGGAATAAATCTATTATTTGAGAAGAAATTTCGGTAGTAATATTACTGTTGTATTTGATAGTTATTATGAACAAAGGTACAAGGTTGGTACAAATAAACTGTCGTTCACAAAAGTTTACCTCATAAGAATACATAAGAATTATCTTTGCAGCCCATCAGAATGCTTCAGAAAAATTCCTGCGAAAAACCTTTTAAAAATGATTTTCTGTAATTGCAAATAAGATGTGGTGCATTATGTATCTGTCGAAAAGTCGAACTTTTTTGCAACGCAACTTGTAGTGGATGGTCCAGCAAAATCTGTCATAATAGTGCTCCGATTTTAGATCAAGAAAAGGAGGAGATTGACAGTCATTATAGTTCTCGTGAAGATTCCATGTGCTAAATATTAATGAAAAAACATTTAAATTTAAAGTTGTTTAATTTAAAAAAAAAAAATTGTCGCCCGTAATAACTTTTTTATAGTGGGTGGTTTTTAAGGGTTGAGGTATGTGATTTTGATCTTTATTTCGATCTGTTAAGATTTAATTTGTAGCTTAATAAGTTTTGACAATAAAGGGTAGTTTTGGCACCTAAAAAATAAAAGCGCGTAGGGTAGATTTTGAAATGGAGGATGTGTTGAGCCTAATTCCAAATTTTCAGGCAAATCGATTCAGGCATTTCAGGCAAAACGATGCTGATTCAAAGAATTCGGAGTCTCCCTACTATTTTTACTGTCTTTTACTGGACTAACAGTAATATTCAGCTTATTACAAAATATCTGAAAAAATCTTTTCTTTATTATGATTCCGAAAAAGCGAATTTGAGGACAATTTCGGACACAATTTCAGAATGTTTGCCGTGCCAGACAAATTTTCAAACGTGCCCAGTCTGGCACGCGTGCCACGTATTTGCGATCACTGGTATAGATGTTATGAATTGTCGCTCCCAAAGGTTATGATAATGCAGCTGTTATGAGTAGTATACATGGAGAAGTGCAAGCTATTATTAAAGCAAAAAATAACAAAGCAATTTTTGTGGGCTGCAAAGATCATTCAATTAATTTATACGGCCAACACTCGTCAGTGGAAGCCATTTTTACACGTTTTTCTGCTTCGACTAGCCGCTGGGAAGTACTTGCTAAACACAACAAAGCGTCTGTTAAAATACGCTTAACAGCGCATTGGAGTGCTCATTATGCTGCAGTAAAAGTATTGGCCGAAAACTTTGATGGGATTGTGGCTGAAATTGAGAAGTTAAGTGATCAACAAGAAAATGTAGACACTAGAGGCGCTGCACAGAACCTTATCAATGCAGCATGTGATTTTTCGTTTCTTTGCTATCTTTTGTTTTGGAATGATATTCTAAGAGAAATAATATCTGTCAATATCAGATTGGATTGCAAAGCACGGGCTTGAATATTGTTCAATTAGCTACAAAAATAGAGTCAATTCACAACGAAGTCTCATTGTAGAAGAGGCAATAGATCTTGCTGCGAAAAAATCGGAGGACTATGACATTCCAATGGAAAGCCGAATTCGTCATAAAAACGCAAAAAACGAACGGGTGGTGAGTTTGCACCTGATGTTGGACTGACACTGAGAGCTCAACTTAAAAAGGACGTGTTGGAATGTCTTGACCGATTCAGTGTTGAACTCCGAACTAGACTGAATTCAGTTCAAGATTTAGCTTCATTGTTCGAGGTTGTGCAGACAAACACTTAGCTTTTGGCGAACAGTGAAAAGTTAAAATTATCGGTATCAAAATTTACTGGTTTTTATGATGCGGTATTGGCAACAGAACTCCTCATAGAGATACAAAGGGTAAGGAGGCATTTAAAAGCGGCCAATGTTACAGTTTCTAACTGGGTGTACCTAGACTTTTTGAAATTCATCGTAGAATGGGATTTTTTAGAATTTCTTCCGAATCTTACGGTCGCACTAAAGTTATTTATGACTATTTGCGTATTAGTGGCTTCGTGTGAGAGGAGTTTCAGCAAATTAAAATTAGTTAAAAATTACTTGCGGGCTTATAATAATAATGCTCATTTGTATTAATTAAAAAAAATTATAAATTACGTTTATCGGCTTTTTATTATTATTGACAGTTTTTATTTTTGGGGTGACACCACAATATCCGCCTCGGGTGCCACCCATGCTAGCTACGCCACTGATTCGATCCTTAAATGACATAGCATTACCTCTTGCGTCAACCGAAATAGTGGCGAAAGTACTACCACTTGGGAGAACTGTCCAGTCTGGGTTGAAATTGCCATTGAACATTTAGCTTACTGAAACTTTTACGTACAACATTGCCAAAACATCTGGCATGGGAAAAATATTACCATATATGTAAGCTTATTGTTTCGGATGAATTATGTACAAAAAATTGCTGAAGGTCTTTGATCGGTCATAGTAATTTTCGAAAAAATATGAGTCTTGCAGGATAATATCTATATCTAATTCTAATATCTAATCTAATATTACTTGCAGGATAATATCTATCAACACCAGCGGACGAAATAAATGCTAAGCTCGATACGTAACGACTTAAAAAATGTGAAAAGCTTAAACGGAAAAGTGCTTGTTCTATAGTGCTGTTTGCACCATATGAATTACTACGTTTCCTATGAATGTCAACAATTTGGTGACGTAAAAAAAGATTGATGGAGAATTAGTTCCCAATTTTTAACCAATTAAGAATCACAATTACGAGTCTTGCACTCAAAGCGAAGCACTAATATAGTCCGTCGACACTATTGTGAAAGCAAATAAAGCGATTAGTTTGCAACAAAAATTTTTGAATTCACTTAAACAGCCAGGGATGATCCCATCCCATGTCCAGCAAATAAAAATCGTCGCGCAAATAATGTTTCATATTGCGAAACATTAACCAGCCAAAGCTTTGGAACGGCACAAAGCTACAATTTAACTATATTAAGTGGTAGAGGTAACAGTCTTGGCAGGACCTGAAACTGAAACGCTTCTTTATTATTTGCCGTGTTCGATTTGACTGAAGAAACTGAAGCAACTGAAAAATTGTATGCAATTGTTGTTGTTTCAGTCAAATCGAACGCACCTATTATATCTTCTGATAATAATAACTCAATCCTACCATTTAATTTATTAATAAGAACTAATACAATCTAATTTTCTACGTCACGCTGAAATACCAATTTCCAATTAGAGAATTACGAAAAAAAAATGAAAAAACAAGTGAAAATGATCATAAAATTAAGCATTTTTTTTGTATTCCGTCATTTAGACGTCAGCAGGTTGTGATTTTTAATTTTGGTTTATTGTACAAACAATATATATTTTATGCGTTGAAAATGATGAGATTGATTAAAGTTATATACAAATGATATATGTATGTACAATGATTTCTTGTCATATTTATTTTTAGGTAATGACCGATAATCTCCGACTTTTCTGTTATGTTGTGTCTATAGTGTAACAAAAAGTTAAATATACAATAATTTTAAATAGGTTCTGTCGAAAATTTTGTCGACAGACCATCTATCTAATAATTTAAAGGAACTGTTCAAATAATAATGTTTTTATAATGTCAATAATGTTTTACATACTAATATTTTTTTATTATATTAAAACAAATTAGCTTAAACACGACACATCTTTAATGTAGAAAAAACACAAAAAATAAAATGAAATAAAATAAATGATTGTTATCTCGGATCATCAAACAAAAACAAAATAATTGCAAATGAAAATTGATACTATAACAACAAAAAAATCTCATTTCTGCTAGAGAGAATGGCTAAAATAAAAAACCAAAAATCGATATTCAGAATGGCAATCTCATGAACGAATTTTCTAGGAACGTAACATTATAATATAATATATGACATAATATTATAACAAATATATCACAATTCACAAACGTGTTCTAGAATCTAGAACGAGTTGTAAAAATTTGACCATTTTTGATTTTCCTGAAAATTGGCATGTAAGTAGTTTGAACCAAGTAAAAAAATGCTTATATTAGATTTTTTTAAGTGCGTAGTTAGACAAAGGCGACACTACAACATGCATGGAAAAAGAAAATTTTACCAATCCGATGTAACTTTGAAATTAAATTGCTCAAGAACATTTAAACCGATTTCGACAATAGTTATTTGCGCTCCAAGTATGGTAAGTGAACTTTTTTGTTCGAGGTGCTAGTTTCAACAACGAGAACAAAAAAGAAACTTACCTAAGAGTTGCGCATTACGTTTTCCTCGCTACGACAACCTAATTACTAATTAATATTAATAAATATAAAAAATCTTTGAAAAATTTTAAACAAAAAACAACAAATATAAAATATTTTACGTCCAATTTATTTATGAGTATGAGTGATTCCGAAGAAGTTGAAGATTTTTCGGCAATTGAAATTAATGCAAATGCAGCTCGAACTTCCTTGCTGCCAGAAAATTCGAGAGATCGGACATACATACAGTAGCTTTAAAGAATGGTGCATTGGAAAAAAGTATAAGCAATAGACGAAATTGTGTTTCTAGCATATTTTTATGAATCCCCAACTGGTGAATTTAGAGTGAATTTTCAATGTTTAACGCACATGCATGAAGACCTTGATATGACAAAATTCAAGCAGGTATTACTTATTAGCACCTATTACTTTTAGGAAGTAACAGTGTATTGGGAATTGCAGATGCATGCCGTACAGATGAACTTTATAATTGAATGTTGAAGATGTTAAAATTAAATCTGACACGGCAATTGTCGAGATTCAACAATCCAAGAACAAGATCCCCCGAAGATTTGTAGTTACTAATAATTATAATAATGATACCGTCAACTGGTTTAAGATCCTTGAAAAGTACATCAAATTGCGGCCTAATAATATTAAAGAAACACTGTTCTCTATGCGTTATAGCCGAGGAAATGCATTAGACAAGTAGTCTTTAGAAAAAAATTAATCAAACGTTTTTAATTAATTTTGAAATTAAAATAATAAAAAACTTTTTTAAACATGGCGCCAGGGTCAAAGTTCAATTTAGTTTTAACTTTTTTTTTTTTTTAAATAGGTCCATCCTTACTCTAAAATATGCCAAATTTATAAAGAGATGTTTTTTCGTTTTCGTGAGATATTTAATTTTAAAGATTTTAAATCTGACTGAAATTCTAATTTTTCATAATTTTTTCGAACTTTAAGAGGTTAAATTTTTTTGTTATAAAAAATTGTTTGAAATAATGACGAAAAATTAGGATTTTAGTCGGATTTAAAATCTTTAAAATTAAATATCTCAAGAAAACGAAAAAACGGGTCTGAAAACAATGTTTTCATATCTTGTAGCAAAATGTACTTTCTTCCGTAGATGTTGTCTTTATAGTTGTAGTATTTTTACTTCACCACAATTTTAAATTGTGTGAAGTAATGCAATCTTTCGAGAAAAAAAATCTTACATACCCGAAATTTTGTTTTTTCTTTTGTTTTGGACCATTCTCTATCTAAATAGCCAATAAAATTTTTGGTGTACGTACCCACCCACGATACGTGACATTCCTGCATAGGATCTTGATGAAACTTTAGCAAATGATCTAGGTTCACTTGAGAATAGAAGATCTGGATTCATTTCAAATTTGGACAAAATTGAGGGGGTCTCCCGAACACCTCTAAGTTTAAATCTCCAATAACTTCTAATCTCGGCTTATGATCTTATGGAAACTTGTTATATAAGGTTTTAGTACTGTTTCCAATATTTCTGCATACCAACTTCAGGTTTGTCACTTCCGGTTAAAATGTTTTTTTTTTCAGGTGTTTATCCCTACTGTAGCCTACAATTACCGATTGATTTTCATGAAACGTTGGTAATAGCTCTCAAGTAACATGAGAAAGATTTTATCAGCTTTAAGAGTACATTGGATAAAGGGTTGTGGGGTCCAGCATACAAGAGGTGTTTTTACCACCATGTTTCTTATATTTGTTGGGGGCATACAACATTCGTTCGTGAATGAATTTTGATGTCACTGTGTAAAAAGATGCAAATATGTATGGCAAGGAACTGATAAGTTTTTGACCGATATTGAACAAAGTGGTGGAGGATCCCCCGAGCACTTGTTTTTTTGAAAGCTCAATAACATCTGTACCTGATAATCGAATTAGATGAAACTTGGTACAAAAACATTAAGTACAATTCACAACAGTTTAGGCATCCCAACTCCCGGTTTTTCACTTCCAGTAAAATAATTTTTTTTGTAATTTTTTTAAGTTTTTTCAGTATCTTTATGCACACTACAGCCTACAATAATGAAGTTATCATGATGAAACTTATGAACAAGGTTTCAATCAGTGTGAGAAGATAATTATCATCTTTTCGGACACATTGATCAAAGTGGCGGGGTCTACCATACAACTGCTCACTTTTAACACTTTGTTTTTAAAGTTTGTTGGGAGCATACAGACTTCATTCAATAATCAATTTTAATGATGCTTTGAAAAAGGATGGAGACTTAAATGACAAAAAACTGATTAATTTCTGGACAATATTGGAATAGTTGGAGGGGCCTCCCAAACACCTGTTTATTGTGTCACCATTTTTTGTCACCATTTTATGTACCTGATAATCGTATTAGATGAAACTTGGCTCATAAGCATTTAGTACGGTTCACAACAGTTCTTCATCCCAACTTCCAGTTTGTCACTTACGGTTAAAAATTTTTTTTCTCATACAACAGAATTTATGTTTGTTGGGATACTACTGCTTTCTTTAATATTTTTATAATTAGAACTACGCGAAATCTATAACATTGGTTAGCCTTTAATTAAAGTATTTGATGTATACTAGCTCACTATATATCTAGAACCCTATGTTTCCAGAGCTGTGATGAAGTCAGCCTATGCGTCAGCTATTTTTTTTATAAAATGTGTTGTGTAGTAGGAACTACAAAATGTGGTACAACAACACATAAAAACCTTTTAAGGTCAAGGTCTCACAACAACATACGTTCTAGGTGTTGATGGACGCAAATTTGTCGTTTTTTATAGAAGGAATAACTAAACAATAAATCGTATCACATTATACAAAATATGACATAGGCCAATATTTCATGATAGGATAAAAAAAATTAAAATAAAAGGTAAACTGCAGCAAATTTGTTTTAACAATTTGCAGGTACAAAACTAAAATGTTGCCAATAATCCAGCCAGTGGCATGGTATATTCATTGATCATGCTACGCATTTCCTTCCCCATGATTAAAGCCCATACATAGAGTTATATGAAGGCTCCATTCTTTGTGAAAGGAATAACGTGACATCATCAAGTAATAATTCATAGCTAAGATTGAGGGTGCTACCGTTGACTGAGTAGGGTTCATCCAACAGCACCCCTAAGGTATGATCTTGGCTAGTGATATCTCAGTGCTATTGCCAGTGGTATGTGATGCATCACGTTAGCTCGTATGTCAATAGCAGGGACTGGATTACGCAAATTTTTCAAACCTGTAGATCAAAAATAAAAATAATTTACAAATAAAAAATGGTCTCTCCATGCGGGTCAAAAGGCATTACATCAAAAAGCTTCTATAAATTTTTTGTACGTTGACCTGTGTTTTAAAGAGAGTAAATTTAGCCTTTCATCACTTGAATTTGTTTTGTTTGTTTATGTCTAGAAATTACTGCTAGTGATTTATTTTTCTGAAGCAAAACATTAAGTTATTCTTGCACAGGTTAAATTGCACTTGTATGAACTATTAATAGTGGTTTGAATAATTTCAACATCATTTACGCCAAAAACTCAAGATACCAACAGGCCTGCAAAATTGATAGAAGCTCTGGATGGAGTAATCGTAGAGTTCTTAGGAACGAGCAATAGATTAATTACAACTTCATTCCAACATTTATCAGTTCGAATTTTCAACACGATCCATCAAATTCTTGCTAATTTCACTATTCATTAAAGAAAGTTTCTCAACCATGAATTCTAATATTGTGTCAGTGATTATCGTTGTTGAATGTTCTCTGCTAAGATCTTCATTAGCTTGTTTTACAAGCCTTATTTCCTCTAATAAATCTTTTAACACATCCAAATCTACATGCTCGACCAAATCTAAATTTGCCTTAAATTCCAATAAAGTATGTATCTCGAACAGCAGTTTCTGTTTCTATCTATGACTCAAACGTATATCAATACCTAATGCTGCTCCAGCGAGTCGTTACATCGGGATGAAGTACAATATCTCGTTCAAAATTGTTTGCCCAAACAAAAATGAAGTGTGATTTACAAAAATGGCGCCCAACGTGGGGCTTGAACCCACGACCCTGATATTAAGAGTCTCATACTCTACCGGCTGAACTAGCCGGGCTATGTTGTTTTCTTTGCCGTGTTCGATCGATTGATTAGATCGATGGACTTTACCCATCCAAGCTACCCGAGCAGAAATTAGTTAGGAAAAACCTAAATACAGCCAGGGCGGGATCAGGACCAGAAAAGGAAAGCCCTATTAGGGCAATCTGCTGTGGTCCTGTTCCGGGCCTGATTTAGAATACTTCTATAGAATACCTTATTTGAATATATCTGGCATTGATTTGGTATTCGTATTTGACCCCTATAGTTGGGCAATCTGATCAGGGCCTGATACAAAATACCATACTAAGGTTTGTCCTATTTAATTTTTTATGGTAAACTTGTCAGAGTGTGATTCAACTATCCAGTTTGGCTAAAAGCGTTACCCTCGTTATCATGGCCCAATCGAACTAAGACATACCTGATTGGTACCCTGTTCGAGCCAGGTAACAGTCCAGGAAGTTTGTTACTTGGGTCAATCGCAATGTGGTGGCACGCTTTCTAAACCTCCTTATAGTGAAAGAGCTGGGTGTGGTATTTGTTCGATAAATTTTGATATGCCTACGGTTCCAAAAAGGTTCAGCAGTAATCAATGAAAAGGCGAGAATGTCGAGAAGATAATTGAGTCTTTTGAAGAAAAAAAACGATCGTGAGTTAAGCATTTATATTTTATACTCGAAGAGAATACGTAATGGAAGGTGGAGCACTATTTAACGATATATTTTAAGGACCGCCTTTCTGAGGAAGCTCAAATAGTTTTTCCAAAACATCCTCAAGCAGAACTTTTGAAAGAGTATAGAATAATTCTCCAACTGCGGATCATTATGCTGAAGACTGTAGTTCGTACAATAGACAAAATAAAAAAAATTACTGGCTATAGGTATGCGAAGGCATGTTATCAACTACGTGCAAACATGTGGAGAACGTCGAAAATATAGAGTCAAACCTTGAACCGTCTGGGTTATTGCAAACTCCGATAATGGCGCAGCGATTTGAAATCATATCAATGGATCTCTTTTGTAGTATAATTACAAACAAATGATTTGGAGAGCAGCAGACAACTGAACATTTTATTTAATTTTTACTTATAAACATTTAGCATTTATAATATAACAGTAACTTAATTTATATGACATCAAACAGGTAATATAAAATCATAATAGGAAATTAACCCTTGATTGCTTTATAATGATATATACTACATCTTCCTTTCTTTAACAGTCATCTTAAAATTACATTTGATAAAATTAAATAAATATAACTAAGTTAATAATTTCAAAAATATTAGGAACGAGTCTCAAAAAATATGCATGTAATTTTTATTTATTTTTACTTTACTAAACTCTATTTTACTTTACATTTACTCATCCCTTTACAAGAAAGTTTTATTGAATGTATCTTAAATTTATAAATAATTTTACTATCACTAAATTGTATTTATTAGTCATACATACATAGTATCAATACCTATTACAGAAAAAAATTTTTTTTTAACAAAATGTATCAGAAGACCTAAACGAAAGGAATCAAATCATTCAACTTTACCAATTTGTGCTAAACAAAAAAATTTGTATTTTATTAATAAAATTATAAAAATATTGATTAATATAAATGTGCTTCATTGTAGAAAATTTAAATCATTTTGTTTTTATTTTTAATATTACTTTAATAATTTTTTTTTAAATTAATTGAGTTTACGAATCACGCTTGAGTTTCGTCGATATACACTTCCGTCTTCCAGTTCCACCCAATAAGATCTTGGTGCTTCATCTAACCTATTAATTTGTGCTTTAACCCAAAATCTTCCCTGTTTTACCCAAACTATTTCGTTTTCACAAAAGTCACCTCGCATCTTACTAGTTCTATCATAGTAGTATTTATTACGACTGTTTCGGAGTTCAAAGTTTTTTTTAAAATTAGGAAAATAACGGGATCTATAATTTTCATACTTTTCTGGGACCAGAGTTCGAGTTCTTCTATTCATTAACAGTTCAACTGGAGAAATATTTAAATCTTTTAATGGTGTATTTCTGTACTCTAGCAATGCGACCCACAGCTCTTTATTTTCATCTTTACATTTAAGTACCATCTTTTTGGCAATTTGCACAGCCCGTTCAGCTAATCCGTTTGATTGCGGATAATTTGGACTGCTCGTAAACATTTCAATATCATAGGTTTCGCAAAATTTTCTAAAATGAAAAGACCCGAATGGCATATTGTCTGCCAAAATTTGCCTTGGAATTCCATGAACACAAAAACAATTCTTCAACTTCAAAATGATTTCACTAGCGGTCTTATTTTTTAACTGAACTATATCTAAATATTTTGAGTAATAATCCATTATAACTAAATAGATAACGCTTCCAACTTCCATTATGTCCATAACAATTTTAAAATACGGTAAATCAGGCATTTCATGGGATAGCATAGGTTCCTTTATATTACTGTTTCTATATTTTTGACAAATTGTGCATTTTGAAACTTTATCTTCGATTGCCTCATTAATTCCGGGCCAGTACACAGAACTTCTAGCTCTAGCTTTAGTTTTTTCTATTCCTAAATGAGGTTTGTGCAAGAGATTTAGAATTTCAGCTCGCATTGTAATAGGGACTATAATTCTATCATTTAAGAATAATAAATTATCTTCTAAAAATATTTCATCTCTCAATTTCCAATATGATTTGATTGCTTCATTCAGTTTACGTTTGTCATTGGGCCAACCATTGATCAAAGTCATTTTTAATTCACTAAGAACCGAATCTTTTTCAATTTCCTCAATAAATCTATTTTTTTTTTCATTACTGATGTTCACAGAATGAACTACCTCATTAAGATCCACGATCTCGCTTCCTTTTTCATCTTTATCAAAATTTCTTGATAAGAGATCTGCAACGAATAAATATTTTCCGGGAATATATGTTATGTTTAGATTATAGTTTAATAAGCGTAATTTCATTCGCCGTAATCTTGAATTGGATATTTTGTTAATTTCTTTCGTTAACACCCCTAATAGCGGTTTATGATCCGTTTGTACATTTATTGCACGACCGTAGATTAGCTGGTGAAATTTTTTACAGGCAAAAACTATAGCTAGTAATTCTTTTTCCACTTGGGCATAGTTTTTCTCCGTTTCTGTTAAACTTCGCGATCCAAAACAAACTGGTTTTCCTTGTTGCATAAGGCAACATCCTAACCCATCTTTAGACGCATCGGCCTGAATTAGTATCTCTTTCGTAGAGTCGAATGTTTTTAAGATTGGGGTATTTGAAATGAGTTTTTTAATTTCGTTTAAGCACTCTGTGTGGCTGGGAAGCCATTGAAATAGCACGTCCTTCTTCAACAACTCGCGAAGCGGTTTAGACAAATCTGCTAAATTTGGAACGAAGGATCTTATATAATTTATCATTCCTAATATTCGTTGTAGTTCAGTTTTTGTTTTTGGAACCTTCAACTGTTCGATTGATTTTGTGCGTTCCGGGTCACATGAAACTCCTTCACTCGAGATTATGTGTCCTAAATATTTGACTTTGTCAACGCAAAATTGTAATTTTTCTTTATTAAACTTAATGTTCTTCTCCCTAGCACGTTCCACTACCATATTTAAAATTTTGTCATGTTCTTCTTTAGTTTTAGCCGAAATCAAGAGATCATCCAGATATACCTCAACTCCAGATATATCAGAAAAATTTTCTTCATTAAACTTTTGAAAAATTTCAGGGGCCGTCTTAATACCGAACGGCAATCTCAAGAAACGATAAGTTCCTAGGGGTGTATTGAAAGTACACAGCTTACTAGAGGTTTCAGTAAGCCCGACTTGCCAATATCCGTCTTTCAGATCTAAGACTGTGAAATATTTTTTATCTGCAATCTTTGTTAATATTTCATCAAATGATGGAATAAGATGAGTTGCAGATTTTATAGCCAAATTTAGTTCCTTCGGATCTAAGCAAACGCGTATGCTTTTGTTTCTTTTCTCAACTATTACCAAATTTGAGCTCCAATCGGTAGGCTCGTTAACCTTGGTAATAATTCCCCTATTCACTAATTTTTGTAATTCTAATTTCAGAGGTTCATTTAAAGCCAGTGGAATTCTTCGAGCCGGCTTAATAACCGGGTTTGCATCCGTTCGTAATTCAATTTCGTAATCCTTTACAAAGCATCCTAAACCTTCGAAAATATCTTTATTTTGTATAATAAATTTATTTTTTGAGTCTATTTTTAAATTATTAATCCGTTTAACAAGTCCTAATTCAACACAACCGTTAAGCCCTAAGATTGGTGTGGTCTCATTATTCACAATTATAAACGACTGTATAGAAATTTCATTTTGTACTACGCACAGTAAATCTATCATTCCTATCGTATCTAATTTGGTTCCTCCATATGCTTCTAATGTAGCAGAAGTTTTCTCAATTTTAACGTTTTTTAATTTACTGATAAATTTTAATGGAAGTACGTTAGCTTCAGCACCAGTATCTAATTTAAAATTAATAAGACGATCTTGAATTCGTATTGTTTGATACCAAGCTGATTCACTTCTTATTTCACTACTTTCCACTACATCTATTACAAAATTATCGTTTTCGCTAAAATTTATTGTATTTAACCCACGTACCTTATTTTTTGAACAACTAATAGCAAAATGATTTAAATTTCCACAATTGTTGCATTTTTTCCCAAATGCGGGACAACTACCACGAGCATGACTTTGAAAACAAAAATTACATCTGTTGAATGACCTTGCTGTATTGGTAAAATTTCGATTCCCTTGCTGATTATACCTGTTATTAAAATTAAAATTAGTTTTACTCAAATTATTGTTTAAATTATTATAATAACTTCTATGATTTATATTTCGATTTTTTTCTAAATTATTACAACTACTTTCCCCATTCGTATTTTCTTCACTTTTGTTTGAATACTTATCTTTATTTACGGCGTCTATTGTAACGGTTGATTTCTGCATTTCTTTGGTTTGGTTTTTAATTATTTCTGTTGCACGTGCTTTCTCGATTGCTGATTTTACAGTTAGATCTTCTACTTCCAATAACTTTTTTTGCAATTGCTGATCCGCTACACCAAAAACAATTCGATCTCGTAACATGCGGTCTTCCAGGACGCCAAACCCACAACTTTTAACTAGTTTTTTAATGTCTATCAAAAAACTATCAAATGGTTCCCCTTCCGCTTGTTTCCTACAATTAAATACGAAGGTCTCAAACACTTCATTTTTTTGTGGCTTACAAAACTTTTCAAACGCACCAATTACTTCTTCATAACTAGTTTTCTTCTCTTCAGATATATTAAATGTGTTAAAAACTTCTACTGCATTAACCCCAATTGTATTTAGAAAAATTGCGATTTTGACTGGTTCCGTTTTCTTATTAATTTCGATAGCCGTGCTGAAGATATCATAGTTTTGCTTAAAAATTCGCCAATTCTCTGCTAGATTTCCTTCCAACAAAAGACAATCTACTTTTTTTACATAATCGCCCGCCATACTACTATTCACTGTAACTATTCTTGTTTTGGGCGGACGACCACGATATTTAATACTTTTATTAGATTCGTTTAAAGAAGACTTACTTCTAGTCATCACATTTGCACTTTTCTGCTATTAATCACTATCCGATTATGATACATTTAACAATTTATAATTTAATTATAGTTTATCACTTTAGTTAGTTTATTTAAAAACACAGAAACAATATAAATTTTTCACCAAAACTTTGAATAAAACAAACTTATTTTTATATTTTTTTTCGGTTTGTCCTTAGCGCCATGTAGTATAATTACAAACAAATGATTTGGAGAGCAGCAGACAACTGAACATTTTATTTAATTTTTACTTATAAACATTTAGCATTTATAATATAACAGTAACTTAATTTATATGACATCAAACAGGTAATATAAAATCATAATAGGAAATTAACCCTTGATTGCTTTATAATGATATATACTACATCTTTGGTCCTCTAGTAGAATACTAGAATCACATAATTTATTTAAATGCATTTTTATTGGGGAAGATAGTGCTCAATGAGTATTTCTTAATGCTCATGAGTCATTATATTGCTCAATGAGTATTTCTCTAAGTATTACACTGCCGCATAACTTCTTATAATGGAGGTCAATTTATTTCTGTGGTTATGCAACATTAACTTACTGTTTGGGGATAGAACAAAAACGAGACCGTATCATGCCAAGGCTAATTCGTATAGAGCGGCAAGATCAAGATTTATACCCCAATAAACTATCTTAGTACTTCGTTTTCCGCAAATGTGATTGTGTGTTGTTAAAGACAATTGCTCATTGCCATTAGCTTCCATTCGAGCAATTCCTAAGAGCAATTGCTCATTGCCATAGCTTCCATTCGCTTCGCGTTGAGTTCTGTAAAATGTGCGTCCAACGGTCTATTTAACATGTGGTTGCAACTTCGTACTCTTACGGATATACAACACGATTCAATTTATTAAAATATAAAAAAAGTCATACTGTTTTCCGCAAATGTGATTGTGTGTTGTTAAAGACAAATTGTTTGAAAAGTGTGAAGAAGGCTGTAACTGCCAAATTTATTCTTCGTTTGTATGGTCCATGTAAGATAAAATTGCAAAAGTCTTGTACGTGTTATATGATTGATGAAACAGTAAAACCGAATGAATATTCTTTCCATTTATCTCATTTTAGACCGTACTGTGGGGTTGAATCTGTCATATACCTCGCCGACCACAACCGAGACCCAAAAGGACAACGAAATCGGGAAATTCGTTATCTGAAGGCAAGGAAAAATCTAATAAGCAAAAACACGCGAGATCTTGGTGAAACTTTGGTATATAAGCTGGGATTACTTGACAATGGAAAATTTGGCTCAAAATTTTATCTCAAAATTGGACAAGATGGCGCGGGTCTCTCTAGCACCTGTTTCCTTGAATTTTCAATAACTTCTGAATTTCAATTGCGTTGAGACTTGGTATATAGGTTTTAGTATACTGTTTCCAATATTTCTTTGTACAAGTTTGTCGCTTCCGGTTAAAAAGTTTTTTTTTTAATTATTTTAAGGCGTTTATCCCTACTATTTTACTATAGTTTATAGTATACAAATCAATTTTCATAAAACGTTGGTAAAAGGATTCAATCAATATTAGAAAGATTTTATTAGCTTTTGGTTTACATTGTACAGAGGGTTACGAGTGTCTACCATACAATATGCGATTTTTTTGATTTACAAGCAAGTATGTACATAGTATAGCATGCCAAATTCCTGTTTTTCATTTACAATACAAATTTTTTTGACATTTTCAGTGTCTTTATATCCACACTAAACAGCCTACAATATTGCAGTGATTTTGATGGAACTTATGAAAATGATTTCAATTAGTGTGAGAACATAATGGTCAGCTTTTGGGGCCCATGTACGTCACCGATATATTTTAAACCAGATAACTAAACAATAAATCCAATAACATATGGCACATATTGCGCAATATTTTATAATGTCATTGCTCTCGAAAGAGCTGTAAAACGTTTAGCGGAAACATGTAGATGAAAAAGGTTTCATGGGTGCGAATTTTAGAGGTAAAATGGTAATAGGAAAAAATGTTTGCTTATGAAGTATAATCAGATATAATTGTAATATACAACTACCTTTGCAAGAACTATCAAAACAAACTTATATTATAAGATTAACCAAGCTTGAAACTATTATATATGTATACATAAAATGAATGAAAGAATATATTATTTTTTAAAACTATACCTCGGGTTCCTAATGATAAAAATACAACAAAACTACTTACATACATAACAAACAAACATTTGTTAGAATATTTTTGAACAAAATATTTTTGGCATTTCTCCCAATTACTCTAATATAATCTGACTCATTTAAAAACTATATATACATAATATAATCATTTTCGTTGAGGTAATAATATTTAAAATTTTTCATTTTTTTCGATAATTTTTTCAACGATCATATGATCATATATTTTGCAAAAGTTTGAAAATAACAGGCATACGACCGCGACGAACGAATATAAAAAAAACATTTCTCTAAGATGAATGTGTGTTACAGATTTATAATTTTGCTGATCGTCGTTACCTTATATTTTTTTTCTAAAATAAAATCCAAAAGTTATATATAGATTTGGATTTTTGAAAAATATTTTAAACAACAGCTGATCGTATACTCAAATTCTTACAAATTTATGTTATTTTTTTTTCTTTTTATAAATTTAAAAAATTTTAAACTTAATTTAATAAAAAAAAATCGATAGCACGAGCACACGACGCTCTATTTAAAATATACAGGGTGTTTTGTTTTATATAAAAGTAGATATGTTTTTCTTATCAGTAAACCGGGTGATCACAGTGATTATTTTATTTACCAAACTTGCACTGTCAAACTAAAATTGACCACGATTTGTATAAGCACCCTGTGCGAATCGTTGTTTTTTAATAAAATAATATTTTATTTACTTGTAATTTGATCAATTTTTTTATTTTGAATTGCAAAATTAATGTCGGTTAATTAAAATATAAATTAAAAGCGTAAAAAAGCATTTAAGAAAACAAAATAAAATATAATTCCTGTCACGAAAAACTAAAACACAACCAGGTCAAGTAGTTCGATTCCGAAAATAGTTTTTGTTTTGTTTTTTAATTATATATTTTCTATGTTGACAAATTTTATTTATGAGATTTGGTTTAGAGTTTTGTGTTTGTAAAGATAAGTGTGTAACAGTAGCAATGTTTTGAAAAAGTGGATTTTTATACTCGATAAACAATCCTAAAACAAGTTTTTATTTAAATAAGATTAATATATTTATGAAAAGTTGGTGGATTTTATTTTACATGAAAATCCTGGTAGGTGCAGAGTAGTACAAATTATTTTTATAGGTTATTTATTATTGTTAATGAAAACACATTTATTAAAATTAATTATATGTATGTTCATATTCTAAATCTCGATAAATGTGGAAGAGTAGATAATATTTCGAGACTTTGAATGTATTGAATAAAATCAATTTAGTTTTGTTTGTGAATCAATAATTCAAAAGACTATACTATAACAAATATAGGCCTTTCTCAAAGTGTGCTGTACATTAAGGTGCTATACACCGTCACACTGCAGCTGACCTCGTTGATATTTTTAAAAAATTTAAAACTTTTTCCTACACTTTTTTTGTAATTTTAAAAAATGAATGAATATGAATATTATGTCAATTTGATCGAAGCAGAATTAACGGAGTTATGATAATTTGACCGCCCGTTTATCTAGACCAGTATATCCTATGTGGGATTATCCAAAACGCTTTTGTACTTCATTATTTCTATTATAACAACTAATTAACTTTTTTTGTAGTAGAACGTTCCTAGGTATATATAATGATTTAAGGTTTTGTAAATGGCATTGCAAAACTTTAAATTTTTGACGAAAACTTCAAAGCGTTTTTCTGAAACTTGTATAGTTTCTTAAGTCGGTGTACGCTGTACACTATTTCAACACATAAATCAACAGGTAACTCTTTCTAATTTTTAAAATATTGATCTTTCATTTTACAATAACAAATTAACCAATTTTAGTTCACTCAAAGTTCATTCCGGACACAAATCTTTAGTTTAGAACAAAATCACCCAAAAACTGAAGTTATGCCAGTATTTCTAATGAGCATCCTTATATATTATTCTATTTCAGATACTTAAAAAAGCTGTTGATTTTTTTTTATTGAAAGTTAGGCATGTTTAGTGTTAATATTATTAATTGTATATTAACGAATATCCGAAGATACCATGCCAACTAGGGATTAGAATCGATTGAGAATTAAGTTTCTTTGAGAAATTTATGAACGCCGACTTTGAACTTTTGAGGATTAAAGTTATCAGGGAAAACCTACGAAGGTAACGAATTCCAGAGATGAGAGACTCTGTTGAAAAAGTTGGGCTGGAATGCTACAGTTCTAAATCTAATTTTTTGAACCGTAAACGGATGGGCCGCTACCAATGCTCTGGTATGACGCGATTTGTTTGCAGACTTAGGTAAAATCGATTTGATCTCTTCAGAAACCCGTTCATCCATGACATATTTGTAGAAAATTGTCAAATCAGCAACATTTCTTCTATGCTGAAAGGAATGAAGATTAATAGTAAGATTTGAGTTACCAATTAATTTAACTGCTCTGCGCTGCACAGAATCAAGATACTTCAAACTACATAAGTATGCTCCACCCCATATGTGAGAACAATATTTCATGCAGGGACTTATAAAAGATTTGTATATTAAAAGAAGCTGTTCGTTATTGAATAACTTACGACATCGTCCTAAAAACCCCAATTTTTGAACAGCGCTCTTCGCTAGACTAAAAATATGGGAATTCCACTTCATATTATTTTCAACCTCAACTCCTAGAAGTTTCGTGGACTCTTTCTCTATCAGATCCTTGGAATCAAACTTCAATGCAAAAGGGTTAGGTGTTGACAATTTTGAAAAATGGCAAACTTGGGTTTTCGACGTATTAAATTCAACTAATTCTGTTCATCTTAGGGATACATTTTGCTAAACCAGTTTCCAGACTTTCCTCAACAACTTTTCACCATGACTTTCCATGGAAAAGATTTATGATAAATATAGTAAATTTTTTAACATATCATGTTATGGATATCCATAACATAACCATAACATATTATCACAGTAAATCTAATTACATCTTACAATCATACTATATGTCATATGTTTATTCCAAGCATACTTTAGATGTGCATACATTAACCAAATATGGAATAAAACTTAAATAGTTTTCATACTCCAACGAGGGAAACAATTAAATAAAACCCAATAAAACAGACTTAAAGGATACGAAAAATTCGAAACTTCCATTTCTGTCATAATGTATACTTTAAGCAATTCTTCCCAACTCGATCCAATACGTTTATAAGACGGACAACCTGAAGTGGTTTCAAGGCATGGTGTTGCACTAAATGATGAAAGAAATTGAGAGGTCACTGAACCACAAGGCGGCATTTGCATGCATATTAATGAATGTAAAAGAAGTTATATAGGCGAAGAGTCTTTGGATGCTAGAAAAACTCTGCATCCCTTTGAAACAAGTCGGAAAAATAGTAACACAAGAATACTTGCTGTCGAAGTATGTTGCGTACATGTTTTAGCATGGCAAATTTGTTATGTTTTAGCTTAAATTTGTTTGATTGTTTTAGCTAAGTTTAAATTGGGTAGAATCATTTTGTGATAAATTAGGCAAAACACTTTTTTCATGTACCTGATGAGATGAACATGATACCATTTTTATGTTCCAATATTAGCATATATATAAATGCAATTTTTCACATGGATTTATTTTTGTGTTTCAAACCGAAGCATCAAGTTACTACCAGAAAATCTATTTAATGTCCTTGTCAGCTTGTTTGTACATTGATAATTGCATTGCAAAACACTACTTAAAATATTAATAGTTTAAAGTTATAGAAAAATAGGAAACAAATATATTTTTATATTACTTGTACAAAAGAATTCAATTTTGTTGTAAAGTAAAATAACCAAGAAATATATATGTTAGACATACACCTTTAAAAATAATTTTTAAACTTCGAAGTAGTAGATTTTCCATGCAAAATAATTTGTTACAATTAAAAAAGTAAATGTTATACAGCAAAATATTTATAAAAAAATTAAAATTTAAATTCAACTTGCCACCTTCATCGTAGCATTTGAACTATATTACATTTTTAGTACCAATTTAAAAATGAAGATGACGTGCTTTAATTTAGATTCAAATTTTTTATATTTGTTTATTGTTTGTATTTGTTAAATAAATTATATAATCAACTATAACTGTGTTTTTCTTAAATCTAGATTAACAGAAATAGAAAAAACAAACAAGTTAAGGATTAAATCGAACCATTTGTTATAGATGACTATGAGTAGAAATGTGAAATATACAAATTTTAAAACAAATGTTTGTTGTTGTTGAATACAAAATAAAAACTTATCCAAGAAAAACAAAACAAAAGTATTCGAAATTTTACAGAGTTTTATAAAATATGGCAATGATTTCAATACAAAAACTTTGATTAATATTAATAAAGCGTTATCTGTTTTTTTTGAATTTGTACTAAACTATAGAGAATAAAATTTTAAATCTAGAAAAATTTTAGAATTATTACAAAATTAATTAGTTATAAACTCATATTGATATTTTAATTCTATTCTAATTTAATTACTGTGTATAACTAGCGCAAACTACTTTTTCAAACGCGTGTGATTGTAGTACTCACTATACGTTACTTTGAATAGAATTATTATCTAGGAATATAAGAACACAGCATCACATTCGTAAAATCTCTGACTTCGCCAATGCAAGGACCCATCGCCAATGTTTACTTTTTTGGTATGAGTTAAATCATCATAAATAAAATATAAATCAACATTGCTGCCGTGGATCTTAAAATGCTTTGGAATCAGTAAATAATGAAAACACAAGATAACTCATTAGTGAGTATTACAGTCATTAAGGATGCGTGCTCTCTCCACTGAATTGGTTAATAAAATTCTTTAAATATACAATACACATTTTTTTTTGGTAAGACTAGAAGATTTTTTTCTTGAACAATTTACAATATTTTTGGTGAACCTAAGAAAATTTTATGTATTGTATATTTGTAAAAAATTGTAAAATTTATAAAAAAATTTTATCCCTTATTAAATTAAAAGCCCTGGTTTCAACACTATTGACTACACGACAACGGCGTAGCGGTTATGTTCAGAGTTAAACATATTTCTGTGCCTACTATTCGAACACAGGCAACTCTTAACCGTCACTGTGGTACAAAAAGGTAGGACTGTGTATTATATCGTTCATTTACGTTATAATCTCATCCATCTGAAATTTGAGAAGACCGCAATTATTAATTGTGCAGCATCAAAATTACTTCACTCACATAAACTTACCACCCATAATTTGCACGTTGCGTACCGCACGTATTTAATTTAAACTTATAATAATTACTAAATGTTACTTCTGGTTGTTAGTCCTCGTAAACCGTCAACGTATTAAATTTTCAACTCTATTCGGTAGAGTTTTTTATTCTCTTTAGTCCAATACAGTTTCTTCTTTAGAATCGATAAAAATAACCCACTGATGTCCAATGATTTGAAAAATTATATTCAATTGTTGTTGGGTTTTCAGTTAACTCAGTTATTTCAGTCAAATATAACCACACTTAAACAATTGCCGTTTTTTCAGTTATATATATATTATCCTATGTTATCGATTTTTGATTGCTATATTTTTAAAATATTATTCTTACTTATAAGATAAATAATGTCTTCGAAAACGTTAAAAAACAATTTAGTATTAATATCCAGAAAATCGGTTTTATGGTGTAACGAAAATAAAAATGAATCTTTAATTTACAACCCAGGATTCCAGGATCGCAGGCCCCAGCTTATTTCCAATAACTTATAAATTTCGGTTGATGTTGTATTACGTAGGTATTTAAAAGTAAACGAAGATATTGTTAACTCCCCATCCAATATAAACCAACCGTATTATAATTCAATAAATTTTATTTGTTTGCTTTGTTCGGTCTAAAAACTCTAATTTCATTGTTATGATATCAAATACCACTTGTTACATTACGCAATTAGCTATAAAAAAATAAAAACAAATTAATCGATTTCACACGAAAAAACTAGACTAATAAAAAATTCTAACGTAAATCCAAGTGTTTTACGTCACATTAACGCTTATCGTTTATAACCTCCACAACAGAAAACGCATTTCCCAGATATGTTATCTATATTTGCTTTTCAAATAACAAACGCCATTATACCCTTGACGACCTAATATAACATTCACATTGAAAACATTTTCTATTAGGTATTGATTTTCCGATGTTTACCTCTGAAAATATCTATGGCTAAACTTTTCTCATTCCACACCCGATTCATTTTTTTTTTGTATAATCATTCAGCGTTTCGTTTTTCCTTCACCCCTCTTGAATCTCCAAAACAACCGACGACCTTCCACATTACCATAACTACTAACTGTTATTTTTTGTGTAAATATCGTTTTGTGACGTCAGTTTCATTCATAAATGTTAGTGTACAAAATGACTGAAAATGAAATAAGCCGGTGTCATGCGCAGGATATTTTTTTTAAAACCATTATTCCCCTTATTTCTTTTATGTATATAATTATATAACATATACACACCATATCATTGATATAACTTTGTAGGGGTTGTTATTTTGATATTTGCGTAGGTTGTTTCATTCACAAAAAATTTTACGTATCCCGGGAATTTGTATGAATGAAAATAGCATATAAATAGTTTGAGGATGGTGGAAAAGGATAAAGAGTATTGTTGGTCTTGATATTCAATTGAGGTTGTCAGGGCCAATAGGAAATATTCAAAATCACATTAATTATTTGCATAACATGAATAAGGTCATGGTAAACACAAGATAATATAGAATTGATTTTTTTAAACTTTACGTGGAAGCCTTGCTTCATTTTTTCACAAATAATTCAAAAATAATTTTAATACATAAGAAAATTTGTAAAAGGCGAATTTTAAGAAAATATGTTAATAATTCTTGTTTGATATGATTAGATAAAAGTTTTTTTTGTTCAAATAAAATTTTCTTTAAACACGGTTGGGTACACGGTTGTGGACGAACAATAATTAAATAATCATTTTCAAACACGTTAAACAAACCTAACGTAAAGTAAAAAAAAAAACATTGTTGAGCATTCATGTTGTTATAAATATTACAGTTATTTTTATAAAGAAGTAGACTATGACAAATTGATCAAGAAAAATTACAGTTTAGTTTTGGAGTTTTATTTTACAGTAAAACTCTGTTCAAACTTCGCCATTGAGCGTATCTTCGAATTGTATATTATCTAAAATTCTTCGTTTCGCTTAGTTTTATGGCGATATATTTTTTACAATTCTTGATATTTCTTTATTTTAACGTAAACTTTTAGTGTGTTTAATCAAATTATAAATAGAAAAATCAAATCATCGAAAATGACAGGAACTTTAAAGCTATCAAGATAAGGGTTGCCTTCGATGAACATCAACCGTTTTACATGACCAAGCACCAATCAGTTGGATTTATTGAATTCGATTTCATAGTATAGTTCTAGGGTTGTATTACAAAGCTCTTACATGATTTCATAGAAAATACTTGACCTATTGACTCCAAATTTGATCTTAGGTTAATAGTTCTCCTTCTTTTTGTGTGATATTTTGTTATATTCAATGATAGTATTTTTTCGTACTTTTCGTATCTCGGGTTTACACGGAATAGTTTCGTGCTGTCGTTGGTATCAGACTTTCTATTCTGTAGGGTGTGTGACCTGTTTATATAGTTTCTTATGTGTCTCGGAAGTAGTGGTGTGTGGACGAGTTCCTTGGAAGCTCTAAAGCCTATTGACCTGAACTTTGAGATGAGTGTAACATTGGCGTCGACAGAATTTTTTCCAGGGGGAGGGGATGTGTCAAAGTCAGAATTATTTTTTGATTCACCTTTTAGTTATAAGCTTTTTTCTCACAATACGAGAAAGATGTTTTTGATTTCGGTTAATTTTTTGTGGTTTTTCGAAGTTTTTATATAGTTTTTATTTTTTTTTAAAGCTTCTTTTGTAATATTATTTTTAGTTTTTATTTTTCTGCAAATTTATTTAATTCAATTCATATTTTTGTTTTCCACTTCATCATATGTATTTATTTTTAACTTTGTGAAGTTTTTATTTTTTATTTCTATTTTTTTTTTAAATTTTTACTTAAAATTTTTTTTCATTTCTATTTTACTGTTAAATTTTTTAATTCAATTTAATTTTGTTATTTCAAGTATTTATTTAATACAGATGAAAATAAAACATTTAATAAATAAAATTCTAATATTTCATTTTCTTCAAAAAAAGCTAGTCTCTTTTCTTTCTCTCTAAACTTATTTAAAACTTTATTACTTCGGTCAGAAATACCTTTAAGTATTACATTCTCGAGCCAAAAGCGAAATTCTTACCCCCCCTTTTTTGGGATTTCTTGACGTTTAAGGACCTACTGATTCTAAAAAAGCAAAAAAAATGTATGTCTTTCTGTATGCCGTCCGATCGTCCGTCCGTTATTACCTACAAAATCTAGAAAACCTCTGGACGGATTTCAAATTTTTTTTTCTAAAAATAGGTACAATGGGCAGGTCCGAAAGGACGTTGTGTTCAATAATAGTACCGGAAATGTGTCAAAAAATTGTCAAATCTTTAAAAACAAGGAACTTTTTTAGTTTTGATAAAATTTAGAATGCATTCAGGGGATTTTTTTTAAAGTTATTTATAATATTTGTTGGTGTTTTAATTAAATTTTTTTATTTTCAATTAGTCACAGGATATGTAATATGTATTATGAAAAATAGTTAGAATTTCGGAAGTTTCATAGAACATTATTTAAAGGAATAATTTATACATTAAATGGTAAAGTTGGTAAACGGTTTCGGTGTTCACCGCAAAAGTGCTACATGAGAAAAGAATCACAAAAATTTTCAAAGGATTGTATACCAAACACAACTTCCAATAATTTTAAAAATTTCCATACAACTTTACAGGGAAATTTTCGACAGTTTTAGTTTCGCTTTTGCACCTAAATAGGTAAAACATGCAATATATTATGCTTGATTTATAGTAATTAATATGCTTCATAAACAAACTTAAATCGTTTAAAGCAAAAACATGAGAAATTTCATAGAAAAGTTTTTGCCTTAGTTTTATTTTAATTTAGACCAATGAAATTCTCTAAAATGTAATGACATCTTCAATTTCACCAATAACTTATTATTATAGAATATACTATTATTATTATAGAATACTATAAAATTATACTAATAACAAATATTTATACGTCTGGCCTACTGGGATATTAAAAATTATCAGTCTGATTTTGAAATAATTTACTGATATCACAGTAGGTATAATTCATAAAAAATATATAACGAAATGAAGAATGGCCAAACATTTTCTAAACGAATTCCCCTCGTTCGTTGATAAATTCTCATAAATCTTTGAAAAATTCCTCAAGGAAGTGGTAATGATAATAGCCTTCGGCCTCGTGCTTTTATCAATATACTTGCTTTCGAAATTTGTGGCAGAAAATTATTTCGAATTATCACCGCCCTTGGGAGCGGAGGCCGCGGGATACCTCCTAGTTTGTTATATTCGTTTAAGTGGTCAGTCACAATATCAGTTCTATTTGCGTTCGGCGAAACACAATAATAAAAGTGAAAAAAATATTAAGTGCAATGGCAAGTACAAGTACAAAGACTGACTAAAGGTAATACATTTTCTATGAAACTAGCAACGACATTTCTTGGAGCAAGAAGTCCTTTATGCAAAAAACCGAGGATCAAACATTTTTTTTGCAAGAGTGCGAAGAAACGTTACCAAGTGTACGACCATTTTACAGTGAAGTTGATTTATGAAATCGCGTTGCAAACAATCAAAGATTACATCGGTGAACATCCAATTTATTAATTGTTGATGAAATCACGGAGGCCCACAAACGTTCCTTAATGAATATTTTGGTTGAAAAAATAAACGGAACGCAATCTAAACCAGTATTTCTCAGTACGATTTTCTTGGAAACACAAACAACACCACAGTTCGGCAAGCCGTAATTAAAGCGTGTGTGACACTGCACGGGCCCGACACATTCCTTATATGAATTTATCAAGGATATAAAGACGTAAACAGATCGATCGCCAGCATAAAAGCCGTACTTGTAATAATATATTACATATCTAGAGTTGTAAATAGCATTTTACATGCGAGGGAAAGTATTACGCACGAGACGCGTAGCGTCGAGTGCAGTATCGTCACGAGCATGGAAAATGCTTTACAACTCGAGATTTGTTATATACTTTTTCTACGACTTTGTTTTAATGCCCAAACGCATATAATTACTTGAAAAAATGAACTACTAATTATAAATTAAATGCAAATAGTTTACAAATTGTTGTAGGCTTTGCATTATTCTGTGTCAAAATGAATTGAAATATTTAATTTTTAAAAATCAAATTTTTCTTTAAACAAAAATTTTTTTTTTATTAAAAGCGTGTGGTAATATATATATATATATATATATATATATATATATATATATATATATATATATATATATATATATATATATATATATATATATATATATATATATATATATATATATATATATATATATATATATATATATATATATATATATATATATATATATATATATATATATATATATATATATATATATATATATATATATATATATATATATATATATATATATATATATATATATATATATATATATATATATATATATATATATATATATATATATATATATATATATATATATATATATATATATATATATATATATATATATATATATATATGAAAATCCATTACCGCGCGCTATTTGAAATAATCAATTTACATGTCATGGATAGTGTGATGTAATTTATAATTTACTGTGATAGGAGTAGAAAAATCAAATAATTGTCGCTAAACATTCCGTGACATCTGTGCTTTGCCATCGCCACCAGATGTAATTGAAATTCGCTGGAATAATTGGGCAGATTGCCACATTCTATATTACAGAACATTATTTTGCCATCAAAGAATTTACACTCACATTGGAGAACAAGAATTCGAAAACAGTGACCAAATTGAAGAACACAAAAACAAAACATCGCATCCCTCTATAAATTGTACTGTACTGGAACAATTAACAATTTTGACATCCGTTAAGAATAAACTTGGCGGCGCTGAATTGGAGAACTCGTGGTGCTGAATTGGAGAAGCTGGAAAGAGTTTTGGAAAAAAAGTCGACGGAAATCGAAAAAAATTTTCGGAATTTTTTCGATAAATTTAATAATTTTATTCCATTTTTCTTTACAATTTCAAACAACTTTCCAAAAACTTTTTTACCATTTTTTTCGCAATTTCTAGAGGCCCTATTGATAAAATGCTGTTCATTATTCGAAATCATCTTTCTATTTCACTTACCATACGTCCATACACAAGAGTCGCTCTATTATTGCGATTGTAACGGGGTATGCAAGTGAAATAAGTTATTTTTGTTTGACAAATTTTGCTACTTTATAAGCATGCTATCCGTAAACTATATTTGGTTATCTTTTGTAATTGTATGCTAAGCACACTGCTTGCGAGTAGTATATCATTTTCATTGAGTAAAAACTACTGATAGTAGAATATTCATAGTGTGAAAAATATGAGCACAAAAACAACCAAAAATATAAAAGATGTTGGTATTAAAACCAATATTATCTTTTCCGTTATATTGCTTGAAGTGCTGCTACGAAGCCCAATACAATTATATAAATTAGCAAACGAAATAAATACTTCCGAAAAACCCTCAATATTCAACGACCCAATAATATAATAATAAATTTTAGGCTCAGATAGTAAAACTATAAGGAAAGGGGAAAGTCCCACTTTGCCCCCCTCTGCCGACGCCTATGAGTATAACACTGACTTACACAGAGAAAAGACTGAGTTTTAGGGTATTTCACTACTGTGAAAATGAATATCAGTACAAATTCAAAATATTGAATTGGCCAGGAACATCTAATGATCCACAAGTCATCAAAGTTCACAGATCGCAAAGAGAAGGCAGCAAGAGAAAGACATCTGAAGAAAAAGTTAATCGTCTAATACACAAATTATTTTATTCAAACAAGTCGTGATTGCCCAGTCTGAAGATTCAAGGAGTGCAGAAAGTTTAGAATACAGCCAAAAAGAACTACATTAAATATAATACACATGTAAATCAATAAATAAAATCGCCCCGATATGCAATATTCATTCATTACATAAAGTATTTTTTCTATTACTTCGGTCTGAAAGACCTAAGTATTACATTCATGAGCGAAAAGTGAGATTCTTACCCCCACTTTTTTGGCATATCTCGACGTTTTAGGACCTACTGATTCTAAAAAAGCAAAAAAAAAATGTATGTGTCTGCCGGCCGGCCGTCCGTCATTACCTACGCTGCAGGGAAAACCGTTGGAGGGATTTCAAAATTGGACAGGGAAGGTCCAAAAGGTCCAAAAGGACGCTGTGTTCGATAACTGTACCGGAAGTGTATCAAAAAAATCATTATGTGTGTCAAAAATAGCAAATTTTCATATTTTTGGCTTAAAAAACTTTCATTTTAAGTGATTACGAGTAGGAACATTAAATTTGGAGAAATCTTGATGGTAGGGATTGGTATGTGAGATCAAAAACTAGATTATTGCATTATAAGTTTGTCAAAAAAATGTTGTCAAGTGTGTCAAAAGATAGATTTTTATTTATTTTTTTACCTAATTTTTTGAAAAAAAAAATAAAATTAATTGTTTGTTTGAAATTAAAGCCGTATTTTATTTGCCATATTACACTAACAATTTCATGCATTCAAATCCAATTCCAAATCTGACAAAATAGTCGGTTTTGAAAAGTTAGAATTGTATTTTAGTTCGCGTACTCAACACATAATTCGTTATCCATCATTTTTTATTTCTAAAAGTTGTCAGAATTTCAAAATTTTGAAGTTTTGACAATTTGACTTTTGTAATTATCAATAAGCATAAGAATTAAGTATAATAAGTATAAGTAGGAATAAGTAATGTAAGTATATTAACACGCAGAACTATCAAATTATAACGACAAAAATTAAATAAATAAGTTTGCTGATTGTTATATTTTTTATTTACTTTCTGAACAAGTACTACCAACCTTCAGAAAACTCTTGATATCCAAATCGAATTCTATGGTTCATTTTATTTGAAAATTGCTACTTAAGTTAAATACTACTTAAGTTTTATTATTATTATTGAGAATTATGGCATTATAAGTTTGTCAAAAAAATGTTGTCAAGTGTGTCAAAAGAAAGATTTTTATTTATTTTTTTACCCAATTTTTTGGAAAAAAATAAAATTGTTTGTTTGAAATGAAATTTTATTTTTATTATTGAGAATTATGGCATTATAAGTTTGTCAAAAAATGATGTCAAGTGTGTCAGAAGAAAGGTTTTTATTTATTTTTTACCCAATTTTTTTAGAAAAAAATAAAATTAATAGTTTGTATGACATGATATTTTATTATTATTATAGAGTTATGGCATTATAAGTTTGTCAAAAAATAATGTCAAGTATGTCAAAAAATGATTTCATTTATTTTTTTAGAAAATTTTTTGGAAAAAAAATGTAGCTGTTTTATGACGTAAATGTAATTTAAAATGAAATTGGACATGGAAATTTTTGAATTTGTTATAGTTTTTGAAATATTTTTGGAATTTTGAAAAAGTTTGTATTTTTGATTTTGTAATAATTTTTGCATTATTTTTAGAATTTCGGCAAAAGTTTTAATTTTTGATTTTGTAAGAATTTTTGGAATATTTTTAGAATTTTGAATGAATTTTTAAGAATTTTTGAAATATTATTGGAATTTAGAAAAAATTTAAATATTTGATTTTATTCTAATTTTTGGAATATTTTTGGAATTTTTAAAAAGTTTAATTTTATTTAGTTTAACAATTTTTGGAATTTTGATTATAATTTTCCGGCAACGTATTGATGTTTCGTGTTAGTTTTGTAATAAATTTTTAAACAGAAATAAAAAATACTTGTACTTTAACAAAGTTGTTTGATGTGTATACATCGCTGACCAAAACTAAAAACCATGCCTCATAAAAGTATTTTGCCGAAAACTTTATCAAAATCCTTAACCCAGACCGAAGTCTTGATATCTCAGAGCTGTGAGATTTCAGCCCCTCCATATTTTTGCGTCTAAAATAAAGTCATTTCGATACCCAAATGCGTATCGAAATGGCCTTCATTACGATACGCAAAGTTTTGTCTTTCAAGGTTGGTCACATTAGTCATACAAACGTTAGTTAATGTTCATTAAGACGAATAATTATGTAAATAAAATTAACAAGAATATCTAAATTAGTGTTAAATATTTTAATTAATTAAAATAATTAGTAATAATAACAAAATTTCAAATCGACTATTTTTTAATAAGATACACATTTTTTAAAATTTCAAGACAAAAATGCAAAATAGAAAAATATGGAGGGGCTGAAATCTCACAGCTCTGAGATATCAAGACTGCGGTCTGGGTTAAGGATTTTGATATAGTTTTCGGCAAAAAACTTTTATGAGGACATGGTTTTACTTTGGGGCAGCAATGTATATCAAACATAACTCTTTGTTAAAGTACAAGTATTTTTTATCTCTGTTTAAAAATTTATTACAAAACTAACACGTAACATCGATACGTTGCCGGAAAATTATAATCAAAATTCCAAAAATATTGTTAAATTAAATAAAATCAAATTTTTTTTTAAATTCCAAAAATATTCCAAAAATTAGAATAAAATCAAATATTTAAACTTTTTCTAAATTCCGATAATATTCCAAAATTTCTGAAAAATTCAAACTTTTTCCAAAATTCTAAAAATATTGCAAAAATTATTACAAAATCAAAAATTGAAAATTTTTTCAAAATTCCAAAAATTATAATAAAATCAAAAATTAAAAATTTTTCAAAATTCTAAAAATATTCAAAAATTTCTTACAAAATCAAAGGTTAAAACTTTTTCCGAAATTCTAAAAATATTGCAAAAAATATTACAAAATCAAAAATACAAACTTTTTCAAAATCCCAAAAATATTTCAAAAACTATAACAAATTCAAAAATGTCCATGTCCAATTTCATTTTAAATTACATTTACGTCATAAAAACAGCTACATTTTTTTTCCAAAAAATTGGCTAAAAAAAATAAATGAAATCATTTTTTGACACATTTGACAACATTTTTTGACACACTTATAATGCCATAATTCTCAATATTAATAATAAAATTTCATTTCAAACAATTTTATTTTTTTCCAAAAAATTGGGTAAAAAACTAAATTAAAATCTTTTAACACACTTGACAACATTTTTTTGACAAACTTATAATGCCATAATTCTCAATAATAAAAATAAAATTTCATTTCAAACAAACAATTTTAGTTTTTTCCAAAAAATTGGGTAAAAAAATAAATAAAAATCTTTCTTTTGACACACTTGACATCATTTTTTTGACAAACTTATAATGCCATAATTCTCAATAATAATAATAAAATTTCGTTTCAAACAAACAATTTTATTTTATTCCAAAAAATTGGGTAAAAAAATAAATAAAAATCTTGCTTTTGACATACTTGACAACATTTTTTTGACAAACTTTTGATGCCATAATTCTCAATAATAATAACAAAATTTCATTTCAAACAAACAATTAGTTTTATTTTTTTTTCCAAAGAATTAGGTAAATAAATAAATAAAAATCTTTCGTTTGACACACTTGACAACATTTTTTTTGACAAACTTATAATGCAATAATCTAGTTTTTGATCTCACATACCAATCCCGATCATCAAGATTTCTCCAAATTTAATGTTCCTACTCGTAATCACTTAAAATGAACGTTTTTTAAGCCAAAAATATGAAAATTTGGTATTTTTGACACACATAATGATATTTTGACACACTTCCACTTCTTCCAGCGTCCTTTCGGACCTGTTTCTTTTGTATACCTATTTTAAGAAAAAAAATTTTTTGAAATCCCTCCAGCGGTTTTCCCTGCAGCGTAGGTAATGACAGACGGCCGGCCGGCCGGCAGACAGCCAAACATTTTTTTTTTGCTTTTTTAGAATCAGGAGGTCCTAAAACGTTGAGAAATGCCAAAAAAAGTAAGAATTTCACTTTGAGCTCATGAATGTAATACTTAGGTCTTTCAGACCGAAGTAAAATAGTATAAAAAACTCGTTTCATTAGACGTTTTATCGCACTTATCCTTTAGAAAGCTCGTTTTCTAAACAGATTGCGTGCGATAAAATCGTCGATTATGAAACTAGTTTCTTAATATACTATTTCATTCATTTATTCATTGCATAAAATAATTTAAACTGAAACAGGTATGGTTAGAAATTTCTCAGAAAAAACTTCACTTCTCATTTTTCGTGTTTCGGATGAATTCGAACCTTCCTTTTTAGTGCCTGGTTCGAATCCTTAGGCCTACTTATCTAACAAAAACTTTACAGGTAAATCTAACAGTTTGTCGTCAACGCTCAACTGTAATAGTAACTTAATATGTTGGACACAAAGTCACATCCTTGAACTAAAAAAACTTAAATTATTAATACAAAGTAAATAAGATAGAACGTAGAAAATATTACTAATTGCTTTATAAATAATAACAAAAATTATTTTACTAATAAATAAAAACGAAAAATATTTGTCCAATTTTCATTAATCTTTTTCAATCTCGGAAAATTATGAAAAGTATAAAAAGAAAATGTTTACAGTTTTTTTTCCTATTACTATAAATTCTTATAAAAAGAAAAGATGAAAATGTTCACATCAGATTCTCTATTCGAACACTATTTTTAACTCAAATCGACTAACAGAAATCCTAAAATTAGATTGAAATATTTTAATTTTGTTATCAGGCGAATATATTTCTATGACGTCATTGAATACGATATTTCTTGTATTGTTTAAAAATTAAATCTATTTTTAAAATACATCTATTTGGTTTTCGTACATAAAATTCTTTCTTTGGTTTTCCATAAGAAAATTCTTTTTGTTTTTTTCAGAATTGCAAAAATAATTTTTTTTTGTTTATTGTCAAAATATTTTTTAATTTTTGGGTAATTAGTAATTCGTAATTTAATTTATTTATAGCAATAAATTAATCATTTGTTTTTTTTGTGTCATACAGATGGTACGTGGTTTTCAAAGTTAGCATTATGAGGTGATGTGATAAAATCGAAAGATTATTGAACTCTGGATTTTAGGTGAGATTTTGAATTAAATTAAATTTTGAAATAATAATTAAAGATTTGTCAATGACCATTGACAATTGACCTATTTTTAGAAACATTCCCATTTTATATAACTTCAATTTTGAATAGTTAGATTGAATGCATACCAAAATATTAAAAGTAAAAAAATGTAAGGTTAGGTAAAGTTTGATAAGGTAAGGTAAGATGATTGGTACAAAATAGAACAATACTAAGTAAGTACTAAATTTAAAACCTTTGATTTATTAATTACAATTAAAATATGCCGATGTCTAAAAAACAATTAAGAGAAAAGCTACCTATTTGCATAAAAAATATAAATCTTTACAATATGCAACGTCCAAAGGTTGGAATTTTCTTGTTAAAAAAGCTATGAGAATTAGGACGTCTGTTTGTTCTGGAACAAATCATTCACAAAGATAGTGTCAAAGAGAAAATTGAAAAAGCGAAAGTAAAGAAGACTGAAAAAAATTGTTCTATCCACTGTTCTACACAAGAAAACAGAAAATAAGACAGAGAATAGAACAGAATCCTCGGATACATTTTTTGTTCTAGCGTGATTCATATAATACAAACGACGTTATATCCGAGGATATATCTTCTATTCGCATTCATTCAATCGGCTCTTAGTAAAAAAATCCTTCCAAAGAAAAAAGGAAATGAAGAGTTGCAACATTATCGGAAAAGCTGTATGATTTAAAATTATGAAAAAAATTTTCTCGATTCGACTGAAGAATATAATTTTTACGATCTCATATCACAACCCTCTCAAACTAATGGAGTTAATGAATTCTCAATTTACAGTTCGTTTGAATTTATGATTTATGAGGAAATCGATGATAACGTAGAAACACTTAACCTATGACCCCTAATAACCTACCTATGACCCCTATACAAATATTTTGAATTTCAAAAATACACGTCAGTATTGATACAGATTCGGTATTTAAAAAAAAAATAAGTAATTAATCCAAAAAAAAATTCAAATTTTTAAACGAAATATTTAGGAAAAGTGAAAAACTTTACAAATTAATTTAACTTAGTTTTCTTTTTTTCTTACGTATTTATATAAATATAGTCGCGCGTCTTCTTTTCGTTTAGATTTTAAGCAAAAGTAAATTTAATATTTTATGAGATTGTGTTTTAAACGGTTTATTTAAATAACTATATATATAAAAAAAAAATATTAATTTACACGAACTAAAAAAAAAATATATAAAATAAGAATAACTCACAGTTATCGTCGTCATGTCATATGTATATTTGTTTTTAATTTTGTTTTTGTAAAGTTGAAATACGTCGGCGATTTTTTTTTAAAATAAAACAAAAAGAAAAAGTTATTTTAAGTTTTCTTATTTTTTTTTTTAATTATTTTATTCTTTTTGTATCATTTTTTATCACTGTTTCGAAGTTTGGTCAATATAATAAAAAATAATTATATATCTAAGAATTTTGTTTAGTTTCTATTTATTTTAAAATTAAATTAAATTGTGGTTTTTTAACCGTATGCTTCTGTAATGCTTCTGTTTGTCGCTTTCATTTAAGACGTTAGTTAGACAATCAAACGAAATGAAATTTTTTGAAATGCTTTAGGTAAAATTTTAATTAATTGGAATACTAGCAATATAAGATCGTGAACATTAACAACTTATAAAACAATTTAATGATTAAACTTTTTAGAAAAGCTTTTGTTTGCATTTGCAATAATGGCTGTGTTTTTTTGTAATTCTATATAGAACAGAATTAAATTTTTTAATACGATTTGAGATCTAATTAATTCTGTAATAATTCTACAGAACTATTTAGCTGTCACATCGTATTGAAAATTTTAATTCTGTTCTATATAGAATTACAAAAAAACACAGCTAATATAACTATGCCCTTCAGAAAATAGATTTAACAAATTTGATCGTACTAATTAGTTTTTTTTTAAAATTTTAACTGTGATCTCAAAAATATGACACAGTTAGGTTGGTTCGACTATCGGTATTACCGGTATACCGGGACTACAGAAAGTAGAATAATTTATATTTTTTTTTTTTTTTAATAAAATGTGTTGTGTAGTAGGAATTACAATATGTGTCACAATAACACATAAAAACCTTTTAAGACCAAGGTCCCACAACAACATACGTTCAAAGGTGTTGATGGACGTAAATCTTTCTTTTTTTGTTTTTTTTATATTTTTTGTTAAAAAATGGATAACTTAACAAAAAATCCTATCACTGACAAAATATGACATAGGCCAATATTTTATGATAGAATAGAGAAAATAAAAGTAAATTAAAAGGTAAATAGCAAATTTTTACAAAAATTCGCTGAAACAAAACAAAAATGTAGTTGCCAATAATCCAGCCAGTTGCATATTCCTTGATCCTGTGACGCACAGTCTTTCTTAATGATTGAAGCCCACACATAGTTATATGAAGGCTCGTTTCTTCAAGAAAGCAATAGCGTCTCATCATCAAGGACTATTTCACAGCTAAGATTGAGGGTGCTATCGTTGACTGAATACAGTTCATCTGCCACCACCCCTAAGATGTCACCTTGTCATCCTAGTGATATCTCACTGCTATTGCCAGTGGTATGTGATATCTCACGTTAACTCGTATGTCAATAGCAGGGACTGGAGTACGCGGGGTTGTCACACCCGTAGATCAAAAATAAAATATAAAATTTCAAAACAATAAAAACTGATCCCTCCATGCGGTTATAAATATAAGTATAAACAAAATACTTAAATTAAATCAGTCAATAAAATTTATTTTAATTCAATTTGTAAATATATTGCAATTCAAAATATAAAACAACGAAAAAATAACATAGGAGAAAAGTGGTAGACAGCAGTACCACCGCACACATTATATTACATTTTTGATTTTAAAGCAATTATAAAGAAACGTGATTATATTGCCTAGTTCAAAAAATAGTATTTGAAGGGGCTGAAATCTCACAGCTCTGAGATATCAAGACATCAGTTTTGGTTAAGGATTTTGATATAGTTTTCGATGTATACAAACATAATTCTTTATTAAAGTACATGTATTCTTTTATATCTCTTTAGAAACTTATTACAAAACTAACACGAAACATCAATACGTTGCCGGAAAATTATAACAGACCACTAATTAACATAATTTAGTGAAAAGATGATACAATCAGCAAACTACTCAAACCTCTCCATTTAGTGTTTCGAGAAACTATTACAGAATCACAAATTCAAGTTTCTTTCAAAATTCCAAAAATATTGCAAAAATTAAACAAAATCAAACTTTTTAAAAACTCTAAAAATATTTCAAAAATTATTACATAATCAAAGATTAAACTTTGTTCAAAAATTCTGAAAATATTGCAAAAATTAAAAAAAAATCAAAAATTGAAACTATTTTCAAAATTCAAAAAATATTCCCAAAAATTAGAATAAAATCAAATATTTAAACTTTTTCTAAATTCTAATAATATTCCAAAAGATCTTAAATATTACAAACTTTTTCAAAAATTCTAAAAATAGTGCAAAAATTATAACAGTATCACAAATTGAAACTTGTTTCAAAATTCCAAAAATTATAATAAAATCAAAAATTAAAACTTTTCCTAAAATTCTAAAAATATTGCAAAAATTATTACAAAATCAAAAATACAAACTTTTTTCAAAATTCAATTTTTCAATTTTCAAAAATATTTCAAAAACTATAACAAATCCAAAAATTTCCATCTCACATTTACGTTATACAAACAGCTAGACTTTTGTTCCAACAAATTGGCTAAAAACATAAATGAAATCATTTTTTTGACATACTTGACAATATTTTTTTGACAAACTTTTTTGACATAATGCAATAAAATTCTCAATAATAATAATTTCTAAAAAAATAAATGAAAATCATTCTTTTGACACAATTGACATTATTTTTTTGACAAACTTATAATGCCATAATTCTCTATAATAATAATAAAATTTCATGTCATACAAATAATTAATTGTATTTTTTCCAAAAAATTGGGTAAAACAATAAATAAACCGAAGTAAAATATTTCTTTTGACACACTTGACAACATTTGTTTGACAAACTTTTAATGCAATAATCTAGTTTTTGATCTCACATACCAATCCAAACCATCAAGATCTCTCCACATTCTTTGTTCGTACTCATTATCACTTAAAATGAACGTTTTTTAAGTAAAAATATAAAAATTTGCTATTTTGGACATACTTAATGATTTTTTTGACACACTTCCGGTACAGTTATCGAACACAATGTCCTTTCAGACCTGCCCATTGAGTACTGTTTTTAGAAAAAAATGCTTGAAATTCCTCCAGCGGTTTTCTAGATTTCGTAGGTAATGACGGACGGACGGCCGGCCGGCAGACAGACATACATTTTTTTTTGAATTTTTAGAATCAGTTTGTCCTAAAATTTCACTTTTGGCTCATGAATTCAATACTTTGGTTTTTTCAAAACCGAAGTAAATGTTAGATTTGTCAACAAAATCAGAATAATGATGATGACTGTGACTCACGTGTATTGTATGGAAATTAAGAACAAGTTTGTAGCAAGAGTTTTAAAAGTTTAATCGAAAAAGTTTTATAACTGACGACTGTTGTGTGAAAAAACTAAAACGCATGCAAAAAACAATTCTTACACAAAGTACAAACTCGTAGTTGGAATACAGAATTTTTATTAAAATCGAATATCAAAATTTGAAGTTACAGAAGCTTAAAATAAATAAGTATTTAGTCTTCGTCCCTAACTTGATTCTCACCCAAAAAGACATAAAAACATGAAGTTTGCATCTTAAAAAGGTTATATAATGCGGATATTATGGGATGCCAAACATATGCTTGATATTGATAGTAAGCTATTCAATAAAAACCAGAATGGGAAGTTGCAAAGAAAGTCTTTTCTCACTTTTCCCAATTTTTGGTGGAAATCAAAAGCAAGTGGTGTATGATCAAAGAATTCAGCTTCTAAAAAAACCATAAATGCTTGATACAAAAACAACGTGCAATTTGCACGTCAGTCAGCCGTATACAGAGAGCCAATACAATTTTTCTTTTACTTCTTGCTGCACCACTGGAATAATTTTCAACTTAGATACTTCAAGTATGATTGCCAGTTAAAGAGTGTAATGATTAAGTTTTCATTTTCTCATTTGGTAATTTAAACTCATAGACTTTATAAAAAAAATTCCCAAGAAATAATTTTAAATTAGAAAAAAATAGGTTGTGCATAAAAATTGGAAAACTTTTATTATTATTAATTCGTTTTATATTCGAAAGTAAGGAGGAAAAAAATTCGGAGTTAGTAAACGGAGTGAGTTATTAGTTAAAAATGAAAAGAAGAGAATGATGCAAGGAGGTAAAGCTAAGGTTTTGGGGGTTTGTGGAGTTTCGCCATCGAGGCGATAACCGAGATTTGCACTCACATTAAGTCCAAAATAGTTTCGTTCGTGCGTCATATACTATTTTTTATTCGCCGCAAGTAAAATATTTTTAAAAAAATGTTTAATCAAAATCAAAATTAAAAATTTGCATTAATTTTTTAAAAAAAATATGTTGAACAAGTAACCAAAACATTTGTTTGACCAAAATATTTGTTCATTTTGGAAACAAATTGTGTAACCATTACAACAAAACATAACAAATATTTTGATTGGATTATGAAATTTTGGCTTAAACAAAAATTAATTATGACAGGAAAATATGAGGTTAAAAGTGACACTTTACGACCAGAAATTACAATAATAAAGTAACACTTTAATATGTAGGCGAATAAAATAGTAGATTATACACCAAGGGAGAGAAATGTATGTTTTTCTGCCGAGGTGTGTTTGGAGCTGAGATAGATAACATGCTCTCTCCCGGGAGGTATATATATATATATATATATATATATATATATATATATATATATATATATATATATATATATATATATATATATATATATATATATATATATATATATATATATATATATACTATTTTTTATACGACCACAATAAAATAAACTAAATCTAATCATTTAAAAAGATCGAATATTATTATTTTAAATGTTCATCATAGTAGGCGGTTTTTATACAAATTTGATTCAATTTATCGTAAACAGAAGTTTGTTTCCATGAAAATTTTTTGCTCAAATAGAAATCCAATGAAATCAATTAATTTGAAGTCATCTGATTGAAAACAACCAATCAGTACAACATTATACTAAAACAGATCCCATGGGCTGTTTTAACTCTATCATGTTGCCATGGATAAATATTTATTTATTTCGATTTTGACGTTTCAAATATTTAATAATAAAAATGTCACGATTTGGTTGTAATACTGACGAGAATATTAATGAAATTATAGAATCAAACATACCAAAAAATACCGTTTACAGTAAATAATTTGTATGGAAAGCATTTATGGACTTTTGCAATGATAGTAAATATCAATTAGATGAAAATCGGACGGCAGAAGAATTGGCGTCGATTTTAAAGGATTGGGCTGTGAACATGAGAAGAAAAGATGGTACAGAGTTTAAAGAAGCTACGGTCAAAACCATGTATAACCTAACAAGTAAGCTGTTACAACAAAAATATTATAAAGAAATGAAAGTTATTATTGACCTATTTAAAAGTGTTGTATTTCAACAAGCGCGAGCTGTCCGCGATTTTATACGACGGAAACTGCAATCAGATCCCTGTAAAATGAAATGAAGTTCGGCTGCATTAAGTCCCGTAGAAATAACGAACATGATAAATTTATGGAATGAAAATACCCCTGAAGGGCTGTAACGGAAATTCTATCACATAACCGCGGTAGAATTAGCTTTGCGAGGTAGGGAAGCTGCTGCTTGCTTGACTGACTATTTTGTATGAATCAAACAACGATGGTACTGTAACAAATCGAGTTAAATATAACCCTGCATTCAGCAAGACTTGCCAAGGTGGTTCAAGAATATGTACTGAAAGCAAATTTTAAATAGAAAACAACGACAGCAACGTTTGTGCTATTAAGAGTATTAAGATTATTTAAAAAAATGATATCAAAAGGGGGCCCAAATATTAAAACCAACGGATTATTTCTAATAACAAATTGTCAATGGAAATCCGAAAATGATCACTGGTATGACAATATGCCCATTGGAAAAAATATGATTCAAAATTCGACAAAATCGTCTGCCAAATCGATTGGCTTAAATACCAAGGAAAAAAATTACTAATCACTCCAATAGATCGACCGCGGTTATTCGATTGGCCAAAAGTGGTAGCGTTTGCCTTTTTCAATATTCGCGAGAGCGACATGCGCATTTGTTTGAATTTGCTGTTTTTATAATCAGAGCGAAAATATTTTTTTTTGATTTTTTTATAAAATACAATCAAATTATTTATAAAATGCAATCAAACAAATTTACTTCATAGTTCAATGCAATCAGATAAATTGTTTTATCCTTTCGGCAACATTAAATATAGGTTTATTTTAAGAACCATAAGTTATCAGTGTTATTAAAATAAAATAAACAGCTATTTATTTTATTTTGTTGCATGAATGCTGCGCAACACAATAAAACAATTTGTTTGATTGTATTGAAATCTGAAATAAATAAATTTTTTTATAAGTTCCTCTATCCCTCGATGTAATTCGTATAATTATATAAGTACTAGGAATCGCACAGTGGCAGAAATTCGGCCATTGTAAATAGAAATTGTAAAAAGATCTCCCAACAAAATAGCTACAAAACATTTGTTCGATTAATTGATATAGTTGATTGAGTTTGATTAATTGATATAATTGATTTTGAATTAATATTGAAATTATATTTGAGAAAAAACACACTAATTTTTGATATCTATATAATATTTTTATTTGCCAATCGATTTCGAAAGCTAAGCTTTCATTGTCAAGGCCTGTTCTTAAACTGAGTTTAAGAATAGGCCTTGACAATGAAAGCTTAGCTTTCGAAATCGATTGGCAAATAAAAATATTATATAGATATCAAAAATTAGTGTGTTTTTTCTCAAATATAATTTCAACATTATTTTGGTGATATCTAGTGCTCAAAAATAGTACATTATAAACCGAGGTGATAAAGTAAATTTTCTACATTGAGGTGGATATTAATTCGCGAGAAACGAAGTTTCGAGCGAATTAAGCACCGAAATGGAGAAAATTTTCTTCACCGAGGTTTATATACTATTTTTTTTACTACTTGATATAAAAAATGCACTAAAACTCCTAATTATTCACAAAATAAAATGTCAATTAATAAGCAAATGGTGAATAAATAAAAATTTTGATTTGGTGAAACATTGTTTATCATATCATTGGATTGCGTATTGGATATTTATTATTCAGGGCTGCTTAGTTAGAAATTTATTTTCAATTAATTTTCTTAAAACTATATAAAAATCACATATGCTTTGCATTAAAAAATACAGCTTTTATTTATTTTTGACATGAATTGAATTGAATTGAAAATCTATTCAATATTGTTGAGCCAAATTTAGAATTTTTTTAGTCTACGACTCACAACTAAACTAAATTTCAACAGAATTCTGTTTAACACGAATTAAAATTTCAAATAAACTAAACTATAGTTGCAAAGAAGTTTTTGCATTCATTCATTATTTATTATTATTAATATAAAATCAAAACGCTTATTATTTTTTAATATATTATTATTATTTTAGGAAGAAACTAAAAAAATTCAAAGATGATGTCAGTTAACAAACGAACAAAAATTATATTTTCATTATTTACTAAGGTGCTAAAATACTTATTATTAGGTGTGGGGAATAATTATTAGTAACCTTAGCTGAGAAAAATAACTTTTGTCTTGGGTTTTTGAGTAAATAATTGAAATTTCTCATGCAAGTAGTAAAAAAACCATATTAGTTATGATTTTGAATTGTCTACTTATCTACTACTCAAGACCTTTCCAACGATATACATATTACCACATTTTTGATGGGACAAATATTTTAAAACTGTACCACAAAAATATTGCTTAAGTATTTATATACAGATATAGATTAATTTTGAATTGTGAAACAACTTGAAAAAAAAACCAAATAACCGAACAAAAAACTCAAAAACCACACCTATCACATTTTTTCCATTTTTTCTGAAAAAATCGTCAAAATTCAAAAAAAAGTATTCAAATAAGTACGGCACATCTACTCCTCAAGACCTATCCTACGATATACATATTTTCACACTTTTGATGGAGCAAATATTTTAAAATTGTACCGCAAAAATACTGTTTACGTATTTATATATAGATACATAGATAGATTGATTTTGAACTGTGAAACAAATAACTTGAAAAAAAAAACAAAATAACCGAACAAAAAACTCAAACAAATACGCCCATGACATTTTTGCCATTTTTTCTGAAAAAATCGTCAAACTTCAAAAAAAAGTATTTTTCGGCACATCTACTACTCGTGAACTTTCCTACGATATACATATTGCCACACTTTTGATGGAGCAAATATTTTAAAATTGTACCGCAAAAATATTGCTTACTTATTTATATATAGATTTGTATAACACAATTTACAAAATGTGCACAAATATTTATTAACACTAAATATTATAATTTGATTGTTTAATACACTTAAACTGGATGTAGAAATATGAATATTCACTATAATAGTACAAGCTTGCCTTGTATTTTCGCGACAATAAATTTAACACATTAATTGTGGAATACTCGAGGGTAAGTAATTTTGTTTTTACTTTTATCAAGGTTCGTGGATGGTTCATGTCATGAGTATAAACGATCGTGTGATCGAAATTTTATAAAACAATCAACAAAAACATTTTCGGTCTGATAATTTAAAAAGCAATAAATACAAGCTAATGCACATGTCCCTCTCCATAATATTGAAAAAAGGCAAACGCTACAATCGAATTGAATTTCCATTGTGAAAAAATTAGTTTTTTTACGACTTCTTGGTTCTCATTAATATAAAATTTGATGACTTTCATTGTCGCATCAATTTTCGAACCCTGGTCCTTCGATCGTTTGTCCTGGACGCTATCCAATCGACTAATTTAAATGTTAAGAAACAATAAATATCTTTGATAGTAGTTACAATAACAATAGCTTCTATAAGACTTCCATAGAATTTTGTTTTTTAATTTAGATGTAGAAAATATAGTATATAATTCAGGGGCTTATTTTTTATGGAAAAAGGTATGTGACATGTAACTTCAATGGGTTTTTTAACGATGAAATCATTATCTGAGGTTTACGTTCTTAAAATATTTTGTTTCTTTTTGATAGACGTAAAAGAATTTTGAAAAATCTATTTTCTATTTGTTTTATTAGTTCAAAGATTTTAGGTATATCAACATTAAGGGGTTATGTTTTTTCAAACATTAACTTTTAGCAAACTTACACCTTTATTTGAACAACGTTTTTTTTAAATAAAAAGTTTTGTAATTGGATTTTTAATAGGTGTCACAACAGCATGCGTACTAAGGTGCTGATGAACGCAGTTAATTTTTAAAAATGTTATATAAATATAAAACAATAACAAAAGAAACAACAATATATCGCACCCATCCATTTGCTGTAAATTATTTTAATAGAGTGACTAAATTTTGAAACTCTGTAGCACCTCAGTTCTTCCTGATGAGTATGGCTCTCAGAAATGTAAAGAAAATTCATATACCATTATTTATAAAGCTTTAAATTTTCTCTATTCCACTCTAGTTGATTTTTGATTCTGATTCTCTAGTTTAGATGATTATGATGTTAATTGATTTTTTTGTCTATTTGAATACTCTAAATAAAGAATATTTTATATTGTGCAAAATAAGTCTAAATAATAGATTACAAAACAAAAACCAGCTTATGCGCAATACTTTTTTAACAAAAACGAAACGATTTCAATTTCGTATAAGCTTCACTTTCGTATAAACCCATTGAAATTACGAGTCACATATCTTTTTTTATAAAAAAAAGCCCCTCAATTAAACTATATTTTCTACATTTAAATTTAGTTGAAATAATAGAAGCAATAGCTTCTGTCAGTTTGACATATTTCGTTTCAGATATTGAAGCAATTTTTAGACTATGACAGCTGGCTATAACTTTTATAACCTTTTTTCGGAAGCTTTATTTAGTAATCGGTCGACAAACTTCGGTAAAGCTTCTAATTTTAAATATAGAAGTATTTTAGAAGCTTTCATTCCGGTGGTGGGGAGAACTACTCTATGGCAGTTATATCGAAACTTTATAGAAGTAAAATATAACTAGCTTCCACTTAGAAGCTTTAGCGAAGCTTTAGCGAAGCTTTATTGAAGCTAAAACTTGTATAATTCAAAATTGAGAAGTAAGTTTGCGTTGGGTTACTACTGTCTTTTCCGTTGCGTTCAAATTATTATCTTTTCGATATTAACAAGAAAATTAATTATTGTTTTGCAGGCAGTGCTAAAATTAATAAAATAATGGTTTTTCAACATTATTTTCCATAATTTCAACCACGTGAAATAAAATAAGGAAAATAAAAACTCCTATTGGAGTATATTTCTAAACAGAGAGGGCGTTGGTAATATATTGTATTAGTCATCAAGCATAATTCGAGACATCAAGCATTCGAGTTATTATGCTAAATAAATATATTGATTTTATATATATAAAATTGAATGTCTGTTTGTCCTTTATGCATTAATACTCCATTCATCCGATCATCATGAAAATTTGGGATTTGTTGTGTACATTTGAAAATTTGAAAATTTGTTGTGTACACTAGCCCAAAGGAAACTGACAAATTTTCTTTTTTCAAAAACTCACAAATTAAAAATGTGCTTCAAATTTGATGATTTCCTTCGCATTAAAAATATAAATAGAATATTTTGCTAAATGGTTTGTCCAATTATGCAAGTTTTTTTTTAAAATAAATAAAATAGATGATGAAAAATTACCAGTTTTATTTTTCTCAATATGGAATGAAATAAATAATAATATCGTCTTCAAACGAGTGAAATAAAAATTTTACTTTCACGAGTAAGTATTATATTAAAAATATATAGTACATTTTGCTGTGTTTCGTGAGTGAAAATTCATCTCGCGTAAGAAATGCAACTTTTCTACGATAATAAATATATAAACAATATTTATTATAAATTATTAAATTAGAAATTAACAACTATAACATTTAAAATTAATATTCTATTTTTTCACGGTTGCTTTGATTTAAAAACTTTATAAAATTACATGAAAATAGCAAAGCTACAACAATTTGTTATTTAGCGAAAATCATTTCACACTAGTGGAAAAAAAATACAAATCAGAAGAGATGAAGCCTAATTTTTATATGCTATTGTAGAAAAAAAATTTAATTTGTGAGATAGTATTCACATTTAAGGAGAGAAAAAAGCATTCGAATAAAGTAAAATTGTAACTGGTAATAAATATAAAGAAACTCACGAACCACTAAATTTCAGCCGCGGGTCAACGGTTGAGAAACACTCCTCCAAACCACTATAAGAAAAGCAAATACTATTCAATCCGAATAAACAACGAAAAACATAATTTTTGACTGACTCGAAATTTCATAGCGCAGCTTTAACAAACTTGAAGGTAAAAGACTTACATCTCCTCACCCCCAATTCACTTCGATTAAAGCTAGCTTCGATAAAAGCTCAACCTGTATTGTAGACTACAGCCAGTTAACACATTGACAATGATTGTCTAAAAATCAATTAGAGTAAAGCACAAAAGGTCTTTAGTTCGTGATTATTCTGTAATAACCTGATAGTCAATCCAATATGGCGAAAAACTTAGAAAATCAATCTATTGGTTTCTATGGTACAAAACTAATCGATTAGTTTAAGTCGTCAAAACTCAGATAGAAAGTTATTTGAATTGATAAAACAAATACAGATAAGGAACACCCGAAGACGTAATACGCTCCTATATGGATCTTCAAGCACAATAATAAATTATATTCAACAAATTTATTCAAAAAGTTTCATTGATTGTAAAATAAAAAATGGAAAAAATGCCACGGTTCATATAAGTAAGCATTAACCAAGCACAAAGCTATCTAAATCAAAAAACAATTAAAACTTACTCGTCCATGCCAAATATATTTTAACCATAATAAGAAAAAAGAATCAACTTCAAATTTTAATTTCATTGTGGCAAAATATCGATGACGTACAGTTGAGTTCATTTAACATTTTATAGTTTAAGTTCCCTTATTAGGCTATTAAGAAATGTTTTTGTTATTTGTTTATAAAATCATTTCAAGCAAAATTCCCCACTATATTTTCCATTTTTTTTATTATTTTAAATAGTCATCAGCTAGCTACAATTTGATTCGTTTAAATAATTATTAGAAAAACAGAACAAAAGAAATAATCGTTGTTCTATTACAATTTTTATTTTTAAAAGCTTTAAGCTCAATATATTTCATTCGCTAATAAGTATTTGATTAAAAAAAAATATAAAATCACAAAGGAAATGAAATGAACTTAGAACTAAATATAGAGATTTTGGTTGAATTTAAAATATTGAATAACAAAATTTAAAGTAAGATGTAAACAGCAAATAAAAAATGGTCTTATTATAAGATGCCGTAAATATTTTAATTCTTGTCAGATTTTAAGATATTAAAACGGGCTAAATAAATTTCTATTGATTTTGTTGTTTGGTTTATATGTTGTTCATTTTTTTTTAAATCTAGTTAACATTTTTAATAATTGTATTTATATATAATAAATATTTTATTACATGTACATATTCAATTGTGATACGAACATATTATTGAAAACATGCAAATATTTTTGGTAACTAGCTTACATTTTCATCAGGGTGCGGCAATCGAAATTGCTTAGCCAATCATTTCGCTTATTATAAAAATTGAATCCTAATATAATATTTTTAAAAATCAGGTTCAGTTTATTTTCATTTTTATTCTTTCTCGCGTTAATATCGCGGATTAGAGGTAATCTAATTAAGTTTTTTTCCATAAATAAACTCGGATTAGTTTAATTTGGAATGAGATTAGATTAAAGAATAAAACTTGTTGTTAAAAACGTTTGACTATGGTTGCAGAATCAACTGAATTAAAAAATAACATATAGACTAGTTGTATCATAAATTCCATTTCGGGTTGAGTAGAAATTTTATACTGAATAGGTAATCTTTTTTTATAAAAGAGTTAGTCATTTGTCAAAATTAAAAACTTTAGATAAACACAGTTTTAAATATGTATTTCAAACGATAGCTTCTGTTCGAGGATGAGAGAAAATATCACAACATATAACTTAAACGAATTTAAAATTACACCATTCATATACTAAATACATAATTAAAGCCAATTATTTAAAATCAACTACTTTGCATTATAATTAAATGACATGTTGATGTTTGCATGTTTTTCAGTTAATATAACCAATGGATGATTATATATAATGGGCAATAATTATCCGGTTTTGCTCGTATTATAACACTACGTGACAATTGTCTTTGAACTACAAATTTCACCGCTTGTTGTATAATAGATAATTACATTTATTTATTATTTATTTATGCTTATGTTTGCACAAACTAATTAATCGAGAAAAATTTCGTCAACTATTCAATATTAAAGAATTGTAGATGAGCAAGTAAAGCAAATAATTCTTTTTACGAGTATAAAACCTTACTAAATGTTTGGAAAACAAATTCACACTCTGGTTTGATTTTTGTTTTAGTCTTTAGACATCCGACTTAATCTAAAATTTAACAGAAAACAACGTTAATCTTTATTATTCTTAACAAAGATAAGCGTAAATTACCAAAAACTTCTGCATAACTTTCATTTTTCATTCTCTAGTTTGAAGCAACAAACAGGTCACCTATACGAGACGTAAACTAATTTTTTCTATGATAGCAATGAAAGTAATCCCCTGTGAAAAAGTTTTTTTCTAGTGTAAAAGAATAACAAATAGTAGTTGCTATAGTATTTACATATAATTTTACAAAGGTTTTAAAACAAAGCAACCATGAAAAAATAAAAAGTAAATTTTGAATGTTATATTGCCGATTTCTAATTTAATATTTAATAAATTAGTAATATCTAATAAAACATCGTTTATATATTATATTTACTATTATAGGAAAAATTGTATTTCCTACGCGAGATAAAAACATTTTGTGTTCGTAAAATTTCCCCATTCGACGCTAACGCCTCCCGTGAACAAATTATGACTCACGAAAAACCAGCGTTTTCATCTCTTTTAGCAAAATTAACTATTAATTCTTTGTGTTAAAAATATGCAATGCTACGCCACGACATTAGTTTCAGACGTTGTTGAGTTAACTTAAGAATAAGATCGCAAACAAAAGCTATTTTGTGAAGTTCAATAATCAGCAAAAAAGTTTTTGAATCTTCGGTATTCTTTTTTTGGGTGAATCATGCCATTCAAACCAATTTACAATTTCTAAACACCACACTAAAAAGTTATTTACACAAAACGCTGACGAACATAAATTATCCATTGAATTGTACGAATTGGCGACGGTTCTTATATAATGCATATAATAGTACATTACATAACAAGGTTGAGATGAGCTATTATTGGCTGAGAACTTAATTATACAATTAAGTGTAGCGCCGAGGGATATAATGTTCGAGGTTTATATTTCCCCTCTCAACCGAGGTATAAATAGAATTTTTTAACTACTAACACTATCATATTTGATTTGATTAGATTTTGATATTAGTTATTTTCGATTTTGTTTTTAAATATCTTAAAATATCAAGTAGCATGGAAGTTTAGTTTCATATTAGTAAACTAAAACAAGGGAATGAATGCAATTATTATTTGTTAGTTTTTTTTGTTCATTTGAATCAAAAATTAAAGAACATTTGTCATTATGAACCTAGGAAATTTTTAGGTAGATTTCATATAAAAATCTACCTATTGCAATGGGCTTCATCTCGGAATTTCGGAAAAATTTTTGTGCCAAACGACTTTATATGATAAGCGGAGACAAAAAAACAAAAAAAAAAAAAAATTTATATATATATATATATATATATATAAACGATATGAGATATAACGAAAACGACCGGCACTCTCACGGTCGCATTTGTTGAGATAGATCAAAAAAATTTTCTGTACTTGTGTGTTTTAATAATATCTTGGACAAGTTCGTGAATCAGCAAAATCCGACACGTGGTTAAGAAACTAGAGGCTTTTTTCTGAAAAAAATTGATTTTTTAAAACCGTTATAACGGCCGTTTGGATACTAATATTTCAAAAAATTTAACAAATTTAGAATTTTTGGAATCTTTTTTATCAATTTGTTTTAAAACTAGATCTCTGCAGTTAGAGGTTCCTGAGTGAGCGGCTCCAACAAAAAAGTTTGCAAAAAAAAAATTTTTTTTGAAACAACCGGCACTCTCACGGTCGCATTTATAAGGCCAGATCAAAAAACCTTTTCTAAAAATGTGCGTTTTGTTAATATCTTGGACAAGTTCGTAAATCAGCCCAATTCAACACATGGTTAAGAAACTAGAGGCTTTATACAAGAAAAAAACTCTGTTTTTTAGATCCGTTATAACGGCCGTTTGGATTCTAATATTTTTAAAAACTTCATAAATTTAGAATTTTTGAAACCTTTTTAATCAGTTTCTTTCAAAAAAAAGACCTCTGCAGTTGGAGGTTTCTGAGTGAGCGGCTCCAACAAAAAAGCTTGTAAAACACAAAATGCGTTTAAATCAACCGGCGCTCTCACGATTGCATTTGTGGAGCCAGATTAAAAAACTTTTCTTAAAAATTTGTGTTTTAATATTATCTTGGACAAGTTCGTAAATCAGAAAAATCTGACACATGGTTAAGGAACTATAGGCTTTATACTAGAAAAAAAAGTGCTTTTTTTAATCCGTTATAACGGCCGTTTGGATACTAATATTTTTTAAATCTTCACAAATTTAGAATCTGTGGAAACATTTTAATCCGTTTTTTATAAACATAAACCTCTGCAGTTAGAGGTTTTTGACTTGTTGGCTTCAACAAAAAAGTTTGCAACAATCCCCAACTACAATTTCCAAAAACCTTATAACAGTCAATGTTAAACTTATAACAGTCAAAAAATAAAAGATTTGAATAGAAGAAATTAATTTTTTTTTCTTAGAAATAAACTATTTTGATATTTTGCAGTAATTGCACGACATATGATATAGAGTAGGTTTGTGTCATAAATTATCACACACATGTTCTGTGGTAGATTTGATATTTGTTTGTTGCAAAATTGGATAGATATAATTTTGCTTGTAGGTAGCTAGTTTTCTTTTTAAAATTTGTTCGATATCTGTTTGAAATTAGTTTGTTTTGTTTAAACTAATCTGATACATCAGATTCTACTGGCACACAAAACTGTCTGATCTCGAAATCTACCTATTTCTAGCGGATATACGTGCCGCTTGGACTTTTTTATTATTATTATTGACCTTGGGATGAGAAAACTTACCAATCATTAAAGCAATTGAGTAAATAATGGCGATTTCTCACCATTGTAGCTAAAAACTAGTTTTTTGTATAGTAGAAAATTATTAAAAATAATTATTACAAATAAAAATTTTCATTTTTAATAAGTTAATCCATTCAAGATCGAGTTTAATGCTAGAGGAAATATCCAATTTTAGACCGTCTATCCATTTCCAAATAATGGCTCAATAATTTCAAATTTGGCAAATTTGGCACTTTGTAAATAATGTTTCTTATTCAACGGATTGCAAAAAACAATAAGAGGGCGTAACGTAATAATAAGAGGACGTAAAGTAATAAAGAGGGGGCGTAAAGTAATAAAGGGCGTAATTGAGGTCGAAAAAGTAATGTTTTACGCAAATCTAAGTAAGCGTAAAATAGTTCATTTTGTATAAGAAGTATAAAAACACATTTCACATACTAGTTATCGTGGCGGAAAGTTGTAGTTTACACAACTTTACTGTAAAATGAAAGCCCGTTGGTATACAAAACGTTGGTATATTTTATTAAAGTATAGTAAAGTTGGCATTTCTTCCCGGTAATAGTTATTTACATATCGAAGGCTGAAAGAAGAATATTACGCCTGCGGTTCATATTGAAACCCGACGCGTAGCGAGGGCTTTTATTGAACCAAGGGCGTAATCTTCCTTTCAGCCTGAGTGTATGTACAACGTTTTACGCACAAATGTACAACTTAATTGTAGAATAAATCATTTTTTGAACTTTTTAAACTCGTTAGGCATTTTGAAAATTTTGAAAATAGTACATTATGATGCAAGGACGTAAAGCTAAAGATTTTGGACGTATGTGGAGTTTGAAAATCGAGGCGTTAGTCGAGATTTGCACCCATATAAAGTCCAAAATAGCTTACGTCCGTGCATCATATACTATTTTTTATTCGCCGCAAGCAAAATATTTTTTTCTACTACCCAACTTAAAAAATCTACTTTCGATGTTTGTTCATTGCATCGAAAATTTCTTTTTTCGTCACCAGTGATAAAAAAACCTATACAAATTACTTTAGTACCTAGTGACGAAAGTAATTTTTTAAAAGCCATCTATTTTCTAATTTCTTAACTAGAATAAATCATCATAGAACACCCGTTAAGACAATCAATTGATTCGCGTTATTTGATTGAATGAAATAATTTTGTTACTGTTAATTTGTCTCTCTTGGGAAGATGACGTTAATTAATTTTAGAGTTATTTACGGACAGTTTACATTAAAAATGTAAAAATTATAATAGTTAGTTATAAAAGATTTATAATATTCTTTTAAAATAGTTTGATAACAAACAATTTGTGTTAAGATATTAAAAAAAAAAATTCTTTCACCTATTTATTTAAGAAAAACGAAAAAAAATATTTATTTACATAAAATATTTTACGTTGTCTTAAAATATATCAGGAATTTACGTAACGTCATCCTCATATAAAAACTAAATCAAAACTGTTGTTTTTATTTTAGAAATCATAATAAAAAGTTTAAACTTGATTTTGTTTATTACAAAAACTTTTTTAGTTATAAGCCTACTAGACGCGAAATGCAAAAAACAATAAACCTTTAAAAATGTGTTATGTGTTTTGTAGTGTAAATAGAATGAAAATATGTATATTTTTTGAATGAAAAGACAATCAGGCTTGTAACTAAAGACGGTTTTTTATGACATAGAAATTGTATAATTTATTCATATTGAGTCATCTATATTTTAATAGCAGAAATATAAATTTAAAGATTGGTTTGGATGTTTATATGTTTTAAAATTGGAATTGTATGTAATTATAAATAAAAATGCTTAATAATTACAATAATTTTTATAAAAGTAGCAATGTACAGTTTTCTTCTCGCCGAAAATCATATTTTGAATTTCGCGACCATTACCAACCTCGGCTATCGCCTCGGCTGATAAACTGTCCTCTCGCTTCAAAATATGTTGTTTTCGGCATCGTTGAAAAATATACTGTTAAAAAAATGATTATTTTAAATAAATTTGCATAAATTTTGAAATAAAAATATGTTGAAGAAGTAACCTTTGACAAAATATTCGTTATTTTTTACAAAATAATTGTGTAACTATGACAACAAAGAATAACAAACATTTTAATTGGATTAGGAAATTTGGAATCGAAAGGTTGATTTGATAAAAATTTCTACTTTTTGTAGAATTTAAACAAATACAAAAGTTTTTTACTTTTTTGGACGTAACTATGACAACAAAATATATGGTCAAAAAGTTACACTTTACGGCAGCAAATCACAGTAATAAAGTAACACTTTAACATGCAGGCGAATAAAAAAACTATATATGCCATGATTTTCACTATAAACTTCATACAATAATTTATTTGTTTTTCGGCAAACGGCTGTAAAGTTTAACTTTACTGCCGCTAGGGAGCTAGCTAAAGTCTTACTCTTTAGCCTGACAGCAAAAGTAACGTCTAGCGACAGCAAAAGTAACGCCATTTTCATTTTATATTACGGAGGCTGTAAACTAGCATTTGTTATTTGTTAGTTTGTTATTTTTTCAAACATATTGTACAACCATGACAGCAAAAAATAAGTTGATTCTCATATTATGAAATTTTGAAAAGGCTGCTTTGATAAAAAAAATTTATTCATACAAATTTAAATGTTTTTTTCTCTTTTTTGGAAGTAATTATGACGATACAAATTCATATTTATAAAAAGTTTGATGTATTAATTTCATATTTATAAAAAATTTAAACGTTTGCCGGAAAAATAATGTATTTAATTCGGAGCTAAAGTAACTTTTTGTGTTTCGTCTATAATTGTCGGCCTTCCTGCGGTCGGCCGTCAAACTAAAGACTCAACACAAAAAGTATCACTTTAGCTCCTACTTAAATAATGTACTATTGTTCTAATTTTCTGATTATTTTATTTATTTTGTGGGCAATTATTTTGCGGGCGGTAAATTAGAAAAATATACCGGTCTTTTATATAGTAACGGGCTTTTATTTTACGGGCGTAAAGTTCAGATTTCCGCCACGAAAACTAGAATGTAAATGTATTTTACGATTCATTTGTGCGTAAAATAATTAAAAAATTAGAACAAACATATTTTATTATTTAATTAGGAGCTCAAGTGCCACTTTTTGTGTTGAGTCTATAGTTTGGAAATTATAGACGAAACACAAAAAACACTTTAGATACGAACTAAATACACTATTTTCTCGGCAAACGTTTAAATTTTTCAAAAATATGAAGTTATTTTTTTTTTTTTTTTTTAATAAAATGTGTTGTGTAATAGGGTTTAGAATATGTGTCACAACAACACATAAATACCTTTTAAGACCTAGGTCTAGACCTGGGTCCCACAACAACTGGCGTTCTGAGGTGTAGATTAACGCTTTTTTTAAACATCTGTGGGTTGAAGCCACCTGAGACTAAGTGTTCCGGCAAACTATTCCATTTGTACGCAGTTCGGACAAAGAAGTCTCTCTGCGATCTGCCAGTATGACAGCGCGGGATCTTTACCGTTTCACTGGTTGCGGCAGCCGATTGCCTAGTGGAACGGGGGTAAGAATAAGTTTGAGGCATGATGCCGCTGATTTCATCTGAGCACTGCTGATGACGATATTTGTAAAAAACAACGAGGTCAGCAACAGTGCGACGATGTTGTAGGGAATCAAGTTGTGATGTCAAAGTTCGATCACCTACAATTCGTATAGCTCGCTTTTGAACAGAGTCCAAGAGGGCCAAGATGGAAACAGAGGCAGCACCCCAAACTTGACAGCAGTACTCCATACAGGGACGAATATAGGACTTATAAACATGGAGCAATTGGTATGGAGTGAAAAATTTTTTGCATCTATTTAGGAGGCCGAGTTTTTTAGACGCGCTTTTTGCCATCGCCATTACATGATCGTTCCAGAGTAGGTCATTTGAAACTGTGACACCCAATAAACGAATGTTTTTACATTCACCTATTGGTTCATCACACATACTAAATAAAATATCTTTGGGGAACTCGGTCTTTAATCTGGAAACAATCAACAGCTGTGTTTTGGTGGAGTTGAAATTGACAAGGTTTTGGTCACCCCAGTCGGCCACTTAAAATTTTTTATAAATATGATTTGTTATGGTCATAATTACGTCCAAAAAAGTAAAAAACATTCAAATTTGTTTGGGATTTTTGAGATCAATTAAACTCAAGTAAGTAAGGAAGTAATTGGATTTTTTTTCAATTCAAAGGTATGGTTTGGAAGCTTCTCAGAAAAAAACTCCACTTCACATTTTAAATTTGTATTTTGTATCAATAAAATTTTTTATCAAAGCCACTTTTCAATTCAAAATTTCATAACCCAATCAAAATATTTGTAATTTTTTGTTGTCCTAGTTATGCAATGCATAATTTAAAATTTCATAACAAAATCAAAATGTTTGTTATTTTTTGTTGTCATAGTTATAGTTATAGTTTGTAGACAAAATTGATTAATATTGGTTGATAAACCTGTAGCTTACATAAATGTTTTATGTTTTTGAAATGAATTATTTTAATTTAAAGGCCTGAACCGATAACAAATTAGCAAATGATTAGAGAATTTCTTTATATTCGAATATTCTTGTTTTTAAAGCTAAACTCGGAATACTTTGTCGTTACATTGTTTTTACTTTTTGTTCCTCATTCTCTAAAATTTCTAATACCATTAAAACTTAAACCGTCCGACAACAATACACACTATCCGATTTGTTCCTACTTAATTTTAACGGATCGAGATGAATACACTATTTGATTTTACTTCCACTTGAATCAAATCGGTCGAACCGTCCAATCATCTGCATAGGACTCTTAATCTTCATTTGGACGGGCAACTGCTAATAACAGAAAATAATAAATAATAATAAAAAATTTAAAAACATATTTATATGGGCCTTTAAAATTTAAAAATTCAAATTTTGACAAAACACAAGCAAAATTGAACGACGGTGGCTGAGATGAAAGTTCAACACACAAACCAATTAACAAAATATGGAGGGGCTGAATCTTAAGCTCTGAGATATCAACTTCGGTTTTGGTTAAGCATTTTGATATAGTTTTCGGCATAAAACTTTTATGAGGACATTGTTTTTAGTTATCGGCAGCGATGTATAACGCACAAAAAATATATCAAATACCTTTGTCAAAGTACAAGTATTTTATCTCTGTTTAGAAATTTATTACAAAACTAATACGAAACATCAATTCGCCTCCGGAAAATTATAACAGATCATAAATTAACATAATTTAGTGAAAAGATGATACACTCAGCAATCTACTCAAAAACCTCACCATTTAGCGTTTCGAGAAAATATTACAAAAACACAAATTCATATTTCTTTCAACATTCCAAAAATATTGTAAAAATTAAATAAAATCAAACATTTTTCAAACAAACTTTTTTCAAAAATTCTAAAAATATTGCAAAAATTATAAAAATATCAAAGATTGAAACTTTTTTCAAAATTTCAAAAATAATCCAAAAATTAGAATAAAATCAAATATTTAAACTTTTTCTAAATTCTAATAATATGTATTCCAAAAAAATTCAAACATTCAAACTTTTTCCAAAATTCTAAAATAATTGCAAAAATTACTTGGTGATAGGCGTTTATGATATTTTTATTTATCACAAATCTGATCTAACTGAATACAGTGTACTGTCGATTATTGTTTTTAGCTTCTCTCACAATTATAAGTAAAATTAAAATTAAAAACAATCCCAGAAATATTTGGAAATTATTGCTTGTAATTGTTTTTAATTTAACTTAAAATTGTGAGAGATGCTAAAAACAATAATCGACAGCACATTCCAAAAATTCTTACAAAATCAAAAATTGAAAGTTTTTTCCAAGTTCTAAAAATATATATATAAAATTCACAAATTCAAAAATTGTTTTTTTTTAAAAATCCTAAAAATATTGCAAAAATTATAAAAACTCAAAACAAAAACTTTTTCCAAAATTCTATATTGCAAACATTCTTACAAAACCCAGAGTACAAACATTTTTCAAAATTCCAGAAATTTTTCAAAAACTTAACAAATTCAAAAATGTCCATGTCCGATTTCATGTTCAATTACATTTACATCATACAAACAACTAAATTTTTCCCCCAAAAAATTGGAAAAAAAATAAATGATCATTTTTTGACACACGTTACAATATTTTTTTGACAAACTTATAATGCAATAAAATTCCTAATAATAATAATTTCAGGTTCATTACATTTCATTTCATACATTTAACTAATTTTTTTTTTTCTAAAAAAATAAATGAAAATCATTCTTTTGACACACTTGACATTATTTTTTTAACAAACTTATAATACCATAATTCTCTATAATAATAATAAAATTTCATGTCATACAAATAATTAATTTTATTTTTTCCAAAAAATTTGGTAAAAAAATAAATAAAATAATTTTTTTTGACACATTTGACAATAATTTTTTGACAAACTTATAATGCAATAATCTAACATCAAGATTTCTTCACAGTCCATGTTACTACTCATTTTCTCTTGAAATGAACATTTTTTAAACAAAACGATTGTAAATTTTCTTGTTTTGACACACTTAACGATTTTTTGACACATTTTATGTGTCATACACACTTCATGTGTCTTCAATATTCAATTACATTTCATGTCATCCAAATAATTAGTTTCATGTTTTATATATTTCTAGTCGAAAACCGAAGAAATGTTTCCCATAATATGTTTCTCAAAAAAATTTGGGAAACAAAATATATGAAAATCAATCTTTTGACATACTTAACGATTTTTTTTTGACATACTTCTAAAACAATAATCAAGGTCATGATCTTATATACGGATGTCAATCATCCAGATTCTTCCAGATTCAAATTTACTACTCATTATCACTGAAAATAAAAGTTTGAAAATTTGCTATTTTTGACACACTTAATGATTTTTTTGACACACTTCCGGTACAGTTATCAAACACATCCTCCTTTCGGACCTGCCCATTGAGTATACCTGTTTTTAGAAATTTTTGAAATCCCTCCAGCGATTTTTAAGATTTCGTAGGTAATGACGGAATTTCTTTTTTGGTTCATGAATTCAATACTTTGGTGGAATTTTAAGAATTTTTACTGTGTCATTTTGGCACAATTGTGCCACGTAACAAACGTTCTTTAGGCGTTCTCTAAAGTAATACGTACTATGTTAAGCTTGGAGGGTCAAAGAAAATCATGAAATTGGTCAATAATAATCAAAACCAAACTCTTTGTGCGAAATGTTATCCTAGACCAGGGCCAAAACGATACTAAACACCCGAATTCATGAAAAATTCTATGCATTATTTGGATAGTCGGAAAATTTAGGGTAACTTATAAGTAAATTAAGGAAAATCAACTGAACTCGGTAAAAGTTCCGGAAAGGGGGAGGGGTTAAATAAATATACGTTTTGATGAGGGTTTGAGGTTGGTTTTATACGATTTGTGGCTGTAATATGCATCCTATAAGAAAAACTAATGTGAACGTTGTAGATATTTAAAAAATCTAAAACTTTTGAATCGATCATTTTTTAGCATAATCTCCAATTATGGAGAAAAACGCTAGATATACCGTTTTTTTCATTTTTTACTTTTATTTACGGCAAAAAAAATTTTTTTATGAAACTTGGTGAATACGTAATATCTTGTGTGTTAAATCAGCTGTAATTTTTTAAAAGCAAAATATTTATTTTTCGATTTTGTACGAACTTAAATTTAAAAAAAAAGCATAATTTTCAATCGAAAAAGCTAGCCAACTTTTCAATCAAAAAAGCTAGCTAACAAGATAGCTAGCTAGCTAACATAATTTTCAATCGAAAAAGCTAGCCAACGCTAGCCAGCGTAGTTTTCAATATTTTAACTTTCTCAATGCTCATTTTCTTTGTTGAAATATCAACATTAAAATGGAATGAGAAAAATGTATTGTTTGTATGGACAATTATTAATAAAAATGCAAAAAACCAAAAGATAAGTTTTTCTTAATCGATTTTTCAGTTAAATTTGAGAAATTTTTATTTTTTATTGCAAGTAGATTAATTTTCATGTAAAATAGTGTCGATTTCATTCGATTAACTATGGTTAATAGTTTTGAAATTACCAAAAACATTGTTTGAAAGTCGAATTGTTCAAATAATCGAATGCGTAAAAACATCTAGAGCTTCTTCAAAATTGTAGAGCAAAATTAACAACAATCATATTCAATAGTTCAATAATATAAGCCGGATAAGTCGCTATTCATTTCCAATCATCAATAAGTTGAACTTGTGAATACATTTGAGATAATACAGCAAATACCACAACTTGATAGATTAGAATTTTCAATTAATTAATATTTCAAATTGCCTTGAGCAATTCGATCGATAGCCCGTAATTAAACCATTTTTAATTGTTTTTTTCTATTACTATTATTCTTTTTGACATAACATTCCATCCAACCGTATAGCCAAAATTAAAATTTTAGGTTAATTTTGATTCAATATCAACTATTTTTTTCTTTTATAAATTCATATATTTTTCATATTTCATAAAAAAATAATTTTTTGCTATAGTCACAAAGTTTTTAGTTTAATTAAATTCTAATTAACAATTGGTGACCAACCAGTAAAAAGATACAAATTTGTACGATAAGCACATTACTTTTATAAAAAATTAAGTTTATTTGCACTTGATATCTTTATATTATTTTCAACACCACAAATGGAATATTTTTAAAAGCCAAAAATATATTAATTTTTGTTCAAAACGTGATTATATAAGAAGATTGTTATTCATCCCGTATTTTAGTTTTTTTTTCTTTCACCTTTTCAAACGAATTGTAACCAAACAAGAAATTTGCCATGTATTCAAAAAGAGGCAAAACAGGTCTTCAACAACGAAAAATCATGCAAAGAGAAAAATCCCAAAATTCTCAATATCAACAAACAGGAAAAAATACTACATATTAATCAACATGAAATATTAAACCCTATATTAATAATGTTATTATAAATTACGACAATTTTTTCTCTTCTCTTCGCTTCTCTGGATTCTGGTCGTAACAAACATTTTTCAAAAAATACCTTATCAGCAGCAATTTCTTTCATAGCATCGTGCCGCATATTTTCATACGCCATTTTCAGGGTGATTCCCTTTTGCGTCCATTTCCCCATGCCTAATTTTTTCGACCAACCAAACATTATTAATTTTGTTTTTAATTATTTCTTTTTCTAATTATACACAAGCTCCACCAATAAACTTTTATTATCTTGGACTAAAATTGAAATCTCTTGCGTTTATTATCTGTTAAATAGATAATATAATATCAATTTTTCAAGAATTAAACACGATGTTACTTACAATTTTTCTTACTCATTGTCATTTAAAAACTTAATAAAAAGCCTCAAAGAACAATTTTGAAAAAATGCATGAAATGTGCATTAATTGTGCATGATTCAAAATCCCCACGCTCAAAATTGTACATAACACATGTCATGCACATGATATGCACCATACCGTGCACATGTCGTAAAACGCCTTAGCATATATATGCCATCAAATGTCAGTCGCATATTTTACGAATAATAAAAACGAGCCGAAACGAAATTTATTTTATGATAATAATAATATAGAATTGGGTAGCGAAATCCGAAATTTGACGTCCACACCGTGCCTGGGTAATTCTGACAGAATTGGGTTAGTGTATTGGAGACAGGCAGAGCAAAATCTGTTTATTCAATGATGTTACATAATGGCGAATTGGCGCCTTAAAACCATTGCGACTAAGCGTCTGTTCTCTATGTTAGGATCGGTTTGAAGCTGGCGTCTGTCGTGAAACAAGCGGCTCGTTGTTTAAACGTGTAAAAAGGTTCTTCTGATAACCTTAATATCAAAATGGACCCATTCATGAACATTTGAGTTGGGCCTGAGTTTAACACCTTAACCACGGCAAAAAAACTTTGTTAAATTTGAAAATCAGAAAAATAATAATAGATCCGAACAACAAAACGGAAGTTTACCTGGACGTGAAAAAAATGTACATTAGTACCACAAGGAGTGGGCGACCATGAGGTATACCACGATTGCAATGGGAGACGAACGTAATAAATGACCTTAAAAAAATGGTATTATGTCGCTGTTGCGAATGATCTTGGTGAATATTTAAAGCTGATTATGCTGGAAAACGATCCTAGATGGAGCATGAACGCCGCAAAAAAAGTAGTATAGAAGAAGAGAATAGGAAAATTGATAAAAAAAATTGTCTACATTTTCTAAAATGGCAGGATGCATTTATTTTATGAAATAATTGTTTCGTGATATAAATCTGATGAGTGTAAATTTATTTGCATCTCAAATATGTTCGAAAGAATTTTTTTTAGCAAAGGTAATGCAAACAAACAATAAAAACAAACAGGCACTTTGAATAACTATTTATGTTCGCCGTTTTTATGTCGGTTTAGTGATATTTAAATTAATTGTTTATATTAAATTTTAACAGTAAATTTTTGTTTTTGTTCATACTGTATTTTTGTTCAAAAAACAAGTCTGTTAAATTTACAAATTGTTTGGTAAAATAAAATTAACTGGCATCAGTTGTGAATTCATCGAACCATTTTTAGAATTGAATATAAAATCAATGGAGAATTTTGATGGGTACTATTTAATGCCGTATAATTAATTACTGGTGATCTACTTACACGGTGCTTTACAAATTAATTAATTAATTAAATAAGGGAATTAATTAATTAAATTATTTAATTAAAAGGTTTCGCTTAGCTCTTAATATTCAAGCAAAACTTCGTATTATCAACTATGAACGATAATGTCGATCATAGTCGAAAATAGTGGTATGGTTAATATTACCAGTTTTCTTTTGCTGTTAAAAGTGCAAAAGGTAATTTTGAACAAATAAGTTAATAAAGTAATTTGCTTATTGCACACATCTTTACAATTGACTAATAAATAATATAATAAATATTTAGATATGACGAAAGCCTTTAGAACAGCAATAATCTTAAACGCCAATTAGTTATATTATACCATAAAAATTATTTTAACAAAAATAATTTTTATAAGCCTGAAGATATGATTTTATCATGTTTACGAGTTCTGTTGCACGTGATTGTGACATCATATGTCAAACAAGCTAATGGCATCTAGCTGATCATTTAACTTTTATTAATTAAAGTTTTAAATTGAATATATAAGAAATAAATTATAATTAATAAGTTCATGTGGTTTTATTTATTTTTTTGTAAATATTTTCTTCATTTAATTTAATTAAATTAATTCATTTTTACCTTGAATAAATACACCAACAAAAAAATCATTTTTTAACCGCAATGACTTTTAATATCTCTATACCAAGAAACGTCTGCCGATTTTACTTAACTTATTTGGAAACGTGAATAATTGAAATGAAAAAGTTCGACACAGTTGATTGCAGTGAAGAGAACGTTTTTGAATAATGTTGTCATATATACGATTTTCAATTTTCAAACAAACGTAAAGGTTTGTATGTTCTAACTATCTGTTGACAGATTTAACAATTATTGATATTAAATTTTTTTTCATCGAACTGTTGACTTGATCACTATCATTGTTTAATACATATTTTTTTTTTACAGCCTCTGGTGTTTTTTTTAAGTTTATGTGAGATAAAATTAATTGGCACATAAGTAGTATATTTGTAATTTATTATAAACGATGAGGTAAATATTTTCATGATTAATTATTTTAACGTTGACTAATAGATTTGTAATTGGATACAATAAATCCATTTATGTCCAGATTTAAAAAGTTGTTTTGGAAGTGCCGTATAGCATAAAAATGTAGAACATAAAAAAGAAAAGTGTCATTCTGCCTCGTGGGTTCAATTAAGTTAAAATGTTTTTCAAATAACACCCATACACATATGGTTTGCTAATTGATTAAAATTGAACATATAATGTTGATAGGTGGATAACATATAATTTATGATTTATGACTTTCAAATTCAAAAAGCAATTGATTAAGTTTAAGGTCAAAAACAACAACAATTTTTACAAATCAGCTGAGACGCTATGAGATAATTTAAGTTCAGGACAACTTTAATATAAACAATGAAACTAAAAAGGTTTCCAAGCAGTTATTGTTTTCAATCTACCACGGACTTGAAAAGTACAGACCAGAATTTAGTATTAAATAGGGATAGAGAAATGAAGTATGAAGTATGAAATTGCAAATTCAACTAAACACATTAATTTTATATCACTAACATATAAATACGTATTTTCGATTTCTCATACTTGAATTTAATTGTTTTTGCCAGCGGATCAGATCACCCAAAATGGAGATGTGGAATAATAATTTGTCCATAAAAATTGAATTTTGTTTTGTTCTTTACATGAGAATTTTTTCAAAGGAGTGTACGTTCGTCTCACAATTTGATTGAGAAATAGCATACGGATGTTGTACATTAACTATATTACAAATTTATCCTATTAAATGTTAATAAATATTCTTACAAAATTATAACTCTTATTTCGTGCTCGTGTTAGTGTTTTTTTTCTCGTATTTTCATAAGATACAAATATGCAAATATAAAATCGTCTATGTACAAGTATTATAACATAACATTAATAATAATAAAATAAAAAATACTAAAGAGAATAAAAAATATTAAAAGAATTATAAAACAAGTTTTTAGCTTATAAATAAATCCAACAACAAAACATAAAAAATAACCAAAATAAGAAATTGTTTGGGATGTTTAACTCTTTATTTGGATATACGGAGCGCGTGGCCAATAATAATTTTTTTTTTTTTTTCGTTTTCTTTGTATTATTTTTATTAAATAAAAACAAAAACATCAAATGCTCGCCAACGCATCTTCAACGTCACAACTCTTTAAACTCTTTGATAGTAATATATGATATTCAAGCTTAACTAACACAAATGATTATTATTAATGATCAGAGATTAGTTTTGTACACTTTTATTTTATTTTTTCATTCATTAAATTTCATTTCCATTCATTAAAAAAAAATAAACAATTTTTTTTGCTGTTGTTGTTGTGATTGAATTGTGGTTTTAGTATTTTTAAAACGTTTGCTTTTATTGTCAAAAACTTGCTTATCCCTAATAACGTGTCAATTGGTTTGAATTTGATTTCACAAATAACAATAGGTTTGTGGAGCTTTTGTACTCGTATAATTAAAAATGAATGATTATTGTTAAAAGGTAAAAATTAGATTTTTACAGAACAATAACAAATACAAATATAAAAAATTAAATGGAAAAAATTATTAATTTTATCAGAATAGACGAAAACAAAACAAAATATATAAGTTGCAAAAGATTTATTGTTTTGCTATTTGACAGCTTAGGTTTTAGACATCATAACTCAATTTAATCTTATAGGTGGAGTTGAATAAGATTATAATTATACATATATACCATATTATTTTAAAGTGGGACATACGACTGAAACTGTTGATTTTATTACCGGAAGTGGTTGTGCTAAAATTTTTGAAGAAGATAACTTCAGTGATTAATTCAAAAAAATAGTCAATTTCAGAGAAATATCAAAAATTATAATATTATAAAAGAATCCAGCATTCAGTCTCAACTCAATCTTATGATCTATCTACGGTAAAACAAAAATCATAATCGATTTAACTTTACGAATAACTGGGAAGCATATTTTCTTTTCAACTCATTTGTCAGTTAACAAAATTAATGATTATGATTGATATTCTTTGTTTCTTGGACATGAATTATTACTTTATTTTGAGTAATGTTAACGAATTTATATTTAAGAAAAGAATGAATGAATATTTTATTTAGTGATTATTGATGTTTGGCATTTTCGACACTTGGTATTTATTCAAAAAAATTAAATATATCACCGGTGGTTGCTAAAGCATAGATAGAAGATGGAATTACAACTTAAATTTTCTTTTTCGTGGAATAAGTTTAAGTATTTTTTTGTGTTATGATTGATAACTAAAAGGTTGTATATATGTACGTTGGTCATTCAGTAATATTTTCGAAATATCGATTTTTCAAAAAAACGCTTCAAGTAATTTATATGTTTTCGAAAATTAATTTTGAAATCTTGGGCAGGGAATGCACTTTTTATTGTCTTGAATATGTTCAACGATTTTGTTTCGGTTGATGACAAGGATATGTCGGATTTACGGATTGCTTTTTGCAAAATTAACGATCCTTAGTGTCAAGGAAACTGATTAGTTTTGGATAAATTAAACACAACGCAACAAATGTATGCTAATATTAATCTCTAACAAGACACTAACAAACTTTTATTCCCTTTCTATACTGAATGCGCCAACCACTTTTATTTTATGTAACAAATGGGAACGGAAAACTGTTTATCTATCATAAACACTAATACTCAAAAATCTAATGTTTCTGTGCTAAGATGTGTTAAATACCAATTAAATATTCTTTTTCTTCTTACAATTGTAAAGAAAATATAATTATAAAAGGCATAAAGTCTGTTTTTTGCAACATAACATTGTGTCAATGCAAAAGTAATTTATTACTTTTTAGTCCGTTTTTCAAAAAGTTTTTTTTTAAATTTTTTTATTCGCCGATATATTAAAGTGTTACTTTATTACTGTGATTTGCGGTCTTAAAGTGTCACTTTTAACCATATTATTTTGTTGTCATAATAACGTCCAAAAAAGCAAAAAACATTTGTATTTGTTTAAATTCTATAAAAAAATAGAAATTTTTATCAAAGCAACCTTTGAAATCAAAATTTCATAGTCCAATTAAAATATTTGTTATTCTTTGTTGTCATAGTTATCCGATTTGTTTGAAAAAACAAAAATAACAAATATTTTGGTCAAAGGTTACTTGTACAACATATTTTTATTTCCAAACTTATAGAATTTTTAATTTTGATTTAGATTAAACAATTTTTTTAAATATATTGCTTGCGGCGAATAAAAAGTAGTATATGTGGCACGGACGTAAGCCATTCTGGACTTAATGTGGGTGCAAATCTCAGCTGGTCCCTCGATTTGCTAACTCCACGTACGGCCAGAAACCTTAGCTTTACGTCTTTTCATCATAATGTGCTATTTTTATTTATTTAAGAGTTTTTAGTTATATAATTTTACCTAAAAATAAGTCAACCAAATTAATTTACAGAAAATACATCATAAGTAAAACAAGTAATTAAAAAAAAATTTAGTAATCTTTAAAGTAAATCTTTAAAATTAATTTTAATAGGGTATATTTTATTCAGTGTTTTTACTACTATAATATATAGCAAAAGCTGAATGTACTAATTGATTAGACCATAACAATTGTAATTATATAGTCCAGGAATATTAGTCAAATAAGAGCAAGAATCTCGGAATGAGAGATAGTCAGCTATAAACTTTTGTAAACCTTTATTTTGGCACCCTAATTCTTGTCTCAAAACCTACCTATCGTAGGGTGTCCGCGACTACAGATATTCCAAGGTCAAAGGTCAAAAAATCGATATTTACACATTTATTGCAAATATCTCGTTTCCTATGGGCTTTATGCTATTTGTATATTATAAATATTGTAGAGGATTAAATTCTCTACAACTTTTGTTTAAACATTTTTTTATAAATTGAACCATTTTTGAGATAGATGGCAGAGCGCGCGCAGCATTTAACTATTTAGAGTATCATTCGAGGTCAACCTGTAGTCCCGATTCAAAACATTCTGTATAAAGTTTATAAATTATTGATAAATATATAATTCTAAATAAATTGCGGTTTTTATTAACTAAATTACGTTATAATTAATATGTTTTTCAATAATTCAGTATCTATTCATTTAATAACACTTACCTACTCGTGTAATTATAAAGTTATTAAGGGAAATACTTTAATTATTTTTTAATTCTAATCTGATTTATACTAATTACTTCCTAACTAAATAAAAGAAAAGAATTAAATTTTTAATTAATTTTAATTTTTTTAATTTTTAATGAAAAATACCATTCCATACATTTATGAACGTTGAAATTTAAAAAATTGAACTTTTTTATTTAGCGTATGGTTTTTTTTGTGACACATTAAAAATTAAACTTAAAAATAGGTAGACTCTTCTATGAAATCTACCTAAAACAAAACATGGATACACATTAAATGAACTTACAATCGATTTGATTGCGCGTCTTTTAAGTAAAAATTAAAAAGTAAAATATTTGAACATTGGGCAGTACATTTGAACATTAGATGTTTACATCGAGCGAGTCTATCCATGCTACTACATCTGGAGTTGCCAAATGGATGTCTGAGATGTTTCCATTGTAACGTCGAATTGGACACACAGTTGCAATGTGTTTTATAGTTTGTTGTGGAGCGCCGCAGTCACACTCAGGGGACTCTGAAATGCCCCACTTGTAGAAAGAATCAGCACAACGTCCATGGTTTGTTCTTATTCGGTTTAGTGTAGTCCAGGTATGACGTGGCAAATCGAAACCAGGTTGGGTAGAAGTCGGGTTAGTAATAGAAAGGCCAGTTGTGTTGTAATGTTGCCAGGAGGTGTCCCAGGCATCCAAGATATTAAAATCAGTTGCCAGCAGGTTGCTGGCAGTTTTATGTGGAGGCTTTCTTGACTTCAATCGACAACGAGTGTGGTCACCGTAATATTCGTGCAAGGGTAACGTGATGTTGTTGGTTACCTTTTTATGTTCACGCATGAGAGCATGCGAGCGTCTGAGTGCAGGTGGAGCGATATTGCTTAACACAGGGAGCCAAGGTAAAGGGGTGGATCTGATAGTACCACTTATAGTACGCATCGTGGCATGCAGCTGACAGTCAACTTTTTGAGTATGTGTGCTATTCAACCAGACTGGTGCGCCATACTCAGCCACTGAGTAAACCAGACTTAGAGCATTTGTTCGGAGGGTAGCTGGAGTAGCACCCCATGTAGAGCCTGCCAATTTGTGCAATATATTGTTTCTCGTTTTAAGTTTTTGTGACGTATTTTCTAGGTGGAGTTTAAAAGAAAGAGTTCTATCGAGAGTAATGCCCAGGTACTTTGGCTGTTGATTGTATTTAATTGAAAAATTGAACTACAATTTATAATATCAATTTTCTTCTTCTTCTTCATCATTGTCTTCCAGTCGCTGTAGAATTTCAAATTCCTCTGTGTTCTTGTCTTCAACGTCATTTGTCTATTCTTCCAGGATTTCGGGATCAAAAGTGCCGTCTTCATTGATATCACTCTGATATGGTGAATCATTAAGACAAGCTTACCCATTACACAGGCCGCAGCTAAAGAGCACTGCAACCCTTTCCTGCATCCACATCGTGAACCACAACCATTCTTGCAGTTGCAGAATATTGTGTTAAGCAATTCCTCCGGAGCTGGTGGATTCATTGTCATAACAGGTTTCAGGAATTCATCACGCATTATCCAACCCCAATTCTGGGGTTCTAAATCATGCCCTAAACAAGTCTGAACTTGATATTAAACACGCTTGAAATGTTTGTGAGCTGCTGCACTCGTTGGTGGAAGATTTGATAACTGCACAAGTTTATGCAGATTTGTTAACTTGATGAACTGTGCATAGTGAAGACGATTCATCCCTCAGATTTTGGAGCACCAACAAGGTTGGCACTCCATTTTTAAATAATGATTGAACCGCACAGTTTTCTGCTACAAATGCTGCAGCAATTTGATCCAAATTAGGAAGATTCTCTAGTGTTCTTACAAAAGCTTTTTTTTCTTTTCTAAAGAGCGCAGAAGTCGTGTCACAACAACCACTTATTGCGTGCAGAAACAATATTTGTTTTTTAAAACAAGCATATTTTATTACAGCATGTTTTGAATCGGGACTACAGGTTGACCTCGAATGATACTCTAAATAGTTAAACTCTGCGCGCGTTCTGCACTCTATCTCGTAAATAGTTCAATATATAAAAAAATGTTTAAACAAAAGTTGTAGAGAATTTAATCCTCTACAATATTTATAATATACAAATAGCATAAAGCCCATAGGAAACGAGATATTTGCAATAAATGTGTAAAAAATCGATCCATTTTTGCAATCCATACAATTTTCGACCGATCTAGTTTCGAACCAATGAGAAAATTTTTAAACTTTCAAAAAGTTTATCATTCTCATCAGTTTATTATTCTCAATGTTTATCATTCTCATAGCCTACTAGATAAGCTACCAAAAAATGTCAACGCTAATATAAACCAAAAATTAGGTTACATTTCTAGCGAAGCAAAAAAAAATAAAAAATTTACATAAACATATGTAGATTCAGGTTTAGTCAATTAGTTTCTCTAGTGATCACTGTTTTGTTATACTCTAGACATACTAGTATTGAATAACAAGCTCGTATCGGCGAGAAGAAGATGACTAGTCTTCACTTGTGTCTATTAAGTATTAACATATAATCAACAATTAATTTAAAGTCAATTCATACAATTAATGTCTCCAAAGTCATACAATTAATTCTTGACGACTAGCCCTGATGAGAATGATAAACTTTTTTAAAGTTTAAAAATTTTCTCATTGGTTCGAAACTAGATCGTTCGAAAATTGAATGGATTACAAAAAGTTTCATAATTTGCATCATAGTTTTTTAGATTCAGTTCTTATATTATTCTTGATGGGAGATTTTCCATCGGAGTGATGTTATATCACAAATAACTTACTGAATTAATTGTTGATTATATGTCAATAGACACAAGGGAAGACTAGTCATCTTCTTCTCGCCGATAGGAGCTTGTTATTCAATACTAGTATGTTTAGAGTATAACAAAACAGTGATCACTAGAGAAAATAATTGACTAAACCTGAATCTATTAAATATATGTTTATGTAAATTTTTTGTTTTTTTATACTTCGCTAGAAATGTAACCTAATTTTTGGTTTATATTAGCGTTGACATTTTTTGGTAGTTTATCTAGTCGGCTAGCTCTGATGAGAACGATAAACTTTTTAAAAGTTTAAAAATTTTCTCATTGGTTCGAAACTAGATCGGTCGAAAATTGTATGGATTGCCAAAAGTTTCATAATTTGCACCATAATATTTTAGATTCAGTTCTTATTTTATACTCTTTATTTACAATTTAAGTACATTTTTTCATATAAAAATGACAAAAACTTGTAATATGTTCTCGATTACAATGATATACTCAATATGAGCGAAGTCCCAACGCGGGAAGTGGGTAATTCAAAATATATGGATCTTATAAATGTTGACGGGGTTTAAAGATGGAAAAAAATTAATTTAAAAATTGAATATTTTTTTAAAGTTTGAATAAGTTTTTTTTTCTCCGATTGACAGCAAATATAAATTTTGCAGACTTATTTCAGTCAGCAAAGTGGCACTTTTCCTGCCTAGGCAGCAAAGTAAGTACTTTGCTGCCTAGGCAGCAAAATAATTAGACTTCATATAAATAATAGATATTTTTCCACGAATCTGGCAGAAATTTTTTAATATGTCAAACTATAATTATTATGACATTTCCATAACAACTAATCCTTCCAACAATTGCGATTTTTTTTTTTTTCGTTTTTAAAATTTTGCTTTATTTTTAAAGTAATTAATTAATTAATTGTAATTAATCGGAGAAAAAATTATATGTTCAACTCGGCAGCAAGGTAGATTGACTGTCTTGGCTGAATTCCTAGCCTCGCTCGCTCGGCTATGAACTATCAGCCGCGGCAGTCAATCTACTACTTTGCTGCCTAGTTAAACAAATAACTATAGTCTTAAACTTTTAGAAACGCGTACGGACAGGTTCAACAAACTTGTTTTTTAAATTTGAGAACAATCCCATAATGGGAAGTAGCTGAAAAATTGATGCCAAAATTCAACCCAACACAACTGTCAAATCTCAAGTTAAATAAAAGTGGGTAATAATAAAAAGTGTGTAATAAAAAGGCATTCGAATATGCTAGTAATTTTGTTATACAAATAGCTTTTTATAACAAGATTATTTTTGTATCGGCGCCATTTGTTATGCAAACGAACTGACGCCGGAATAAAAAATAACCTCACGGTTTAATTTGTGTAGTGGAAAACCAATTGTATGCCAATTGAATGGGTAATTCCAATATCTGAGTCGGTAACTCCCTGGGTTTTCAGGAGGGCTAAGACATAACTGGAAAATATTAAAACTAAAATCAAGGGTCGTCGAAAGGCGGAGGCAGAGTCTTCTGCCAGCCCTAGCACGACTCAACCTCTACTCTCAAAAGAAGCAGAAAAGAATTGCATCCGTTAATGTTATTATGTAAATGGTAGGTGTAAAAAGTCATCCATGGAGCTTTGCCTCTTTACTTTTTGAAGATGGTCACCTAGGTTTATTGACATGTAATCGACCGACTGGTTGAGATTCTCTCTCCTTCTTCACTTCGAAAAGGTGTTGGCTCTTCACCCAAAGAATGCTTACCACTGCGATAACACCTTGTGTGTTCACCAGTTGGTACATTCTCCAACCCCCAAAAATTTTTTCAGTGGACTGAAGTGAAGGCTCTCAGTATTTTCTGTTGGGGAAAAGTTTTTCTAACCCAGTCCCATACACTTTTTGGTCACGACAAACTCACGTTTTTGAAAATAAGTTGAAAGCTGTGCTTTCGAATATTACCAAAAAAATGTTTTGGAATAGAAAAAAAATCACCTTTCATATGATACCCCTCTCGCAATAATTCAAAAATATTTTTTTTTCAAAATTTCCACCCTCAACCCACCCTCAACATTTAATTTTAATTGATAACATTTCTCATAACCTTGAATTTTTTCAATTTTTTTTCTTTTGTAATGTTCGAAGTTAAGGTAATAAGACAGGGAAACAAACTTTCGTTTTTGAAAATTAGTCGAAAACTGTGCTTTCGAAAATTACGATAAAACTGTTTTAGAATATAAAAAAAATCACCATTCATATGGCACCCCAATCTTTAAGGAAGGTTTTGGAATCACCATGTTTGGAAAACTAAAATTAAAAATAATCAAATAAAAATAAAAACTTTGTTATAAATGTAATATTTTTTATAAATGTACCTTTCAAACAAAAAAACAGTTCTTAAAATCGGTTAACACATTCTTTCGCAATTTAACTTTAAAGTTTCGTTGTTTCAAAAATTTTAACAAACTATGAGCCACTACTATTGTAAACATAAAAAAGCATCATTTTTTTTTATTATACTATTACCGAAGTTTCAAGAAAACCGAAAATGGTCAGGGCAAACTTTTTTTTAGCTGGTAAATGGTATTAAGACTAAGCTTTGATTTTCCACCTTCAAGACTTATAAATGTAATTAATTTAGTTTTAAGTCAAATATTTTTTACTGAAGTTATAAAAAACACGCTCTTTGCATTGCACTACTCATTTGTAATTTTGAAAAAACATTTTTTTATTTACTGACACCAGTTGATATTAATTGTTTATTTTAGTTTTAGTTAACAGCGAAATATTTATTATAAAACAAATTAAATTTCAAAGTTTCGTAGTCAAATATTGTTCAAAAAACTATTTTGCTGTCAAAAATTATTCAGAGATTTTTGAACGCCATCTCCGAAATATAAAAACAAACAACTTAATTTCACGCCTTTTTCACTACGAAGCGTGCACCAACATAGTGATAAATAAAGAGGAATTTTTTATGACGTTAAATTTGTAAAAAAAATTCACTTCGCTCGATCTCCGTATTAGACATAAGTCATTAGAAATTGTAACGCCGAGTAAAGAAATCGCTACACATATAGACTAATTAAAATATCGTTAATAAACTCAGTGTGCGATGTGAAAAATCTCAATAGCTGCAATTAAAAAGTCGGAATTAATATTAACCAGATTTTTATCTCTCAAATCAGCAACATTTCTCTGTCCAGCAGAGAAGTCTTTCTCGGCACAATTTATTCGTTTGCATATTTTACTATTTGAATGGTGGAGGAGAATGGTCGGATGAGCTTTGAATTGTAAAATTATTTATTGGATTACTGATAATTTTCAAAAGTTCTTTGAAATGAATCAAAAATAAAGTCGGCTACAAGACGGAGTCCTGGAATTGCACTAGCGTTAATTGACACTCAGACCCAAAGCCATCTATGGTGACAGAAATTTAATAATAAAGAAAAAAATATTGAATCAGCTTCACTACTATGGGATATGCTACTGACTTGTTCATCAATAACCATGTGACTACGGTGTTACGGCCACGGCATTCATTTAAAAATTGCTTTATTGATTTTACTAATAATCAATGGTCTCCAGTGGCCGCAATCAATTGTTTCATGCAGTTTCAATCTACAAAGGTTTTAAAAAACGTCCATCAACACTGCAGTTATTAGACCAAGGTCATAAAAAATATATCTATGTGTTGTGGTAACACATATTGTAATTTCTATTACACAACTTAGAAATGCGAAAAATAACAACAAAAACGGTGCTTGTCGGTGTTTTAATTGGAAAATATACGATGACTAGAAAACCAAAAAACATTTTTTTAAAAATTTGTATGGATATATAAAAAAGCTATCCTATATCCCTTCTCACATTTCAAAAAGCCAACAAGAATAAAGAATAATTCCTTAGAAATGGTTCATTTGTCCATATTTGTCATATGGTTCAATGAACAAATTGAATAAATTGTAAAGCAGGTTACTCGCAGGAAGTCCATTATGTTGATACCTAGTTCAAGCTACACGTGAATGCACCTTCAGCTTTGATCGCCGGCAGCATTTTTTTAAATTAAAGTTGGGCATTTTTAGTTTTAATTATAGAGAATTATAAATTTACGCCTCTGAATATTTGAAGATAACAGGTCAATTAGGGATTAGGGTTAAGTTTAAATACGTTAAGTTTAATTTATGAACACAGGCTTTATAATTTTGAGGATTGAAGCTATCGAAAAGTACATATGAAGGTAAGAAATTTCAGAGATGAAGACTCTGTTGGAAAAATCATGACCAAGAACCAGACAGCCTAACATTATATCAATTAATATCTGTGACGTAGAAGTAGGGGACAGGACGCCCCAATTTTAAATATTTTTTTTGGTTCTTTCATATAACAGCAATACTAAAAAAGTGTCTGGAAACGACCTCGGCCTTCACAATAGTTGGAAACATTGTTAAACTCCATATCAATTACGCCACATATATTAGTTCTTTATTCGTTCCCGAAGTGTTTTGGTCAATTTAAAAGAGCTGTCAAAATTGTAGGTGCTTTAAATTTGACATCAAAACATAATTACTTTGAAGATCGATACGCAAAAATAATTCATAAGCCATTCCTAAGCAATATTTAGTTAAGAATTAATATATAAAATTTTCATCATCATTTTTCTAAGGAAATTTTAATCACTCTATTAATTTCAATTGAAATGACATAACATTATGTCAAACCAGGGAGCCCCGGGATCCTGTTCGTAGATTCTCATGGTCTTAAAAATTCGTTGAAATTAATTTCCAATCATTAACAGTAAATATATAACATCCAACGGTGATTATACAAATCCTAGCTGTGCAGTCTTTATATGAAAATACGCGGGTGCTTTTTTGAATTCAATTCAAGTTTTTTGAAGAATTTATTTTTATTCCAAAAATTACATTAATTGATTTAATTTAGTTTGGATAATGATCGTTACAATTAATATAGGAAACTAAAATGTGAGGATTTATATACGACAATTCATAAAAACTGCATAATAATTTAAAGATCATTGAATAATATGAAGATATATACATAACATATGTCTGCGAAAAATGTTTTTATTTATATTTTTTTAGTAGAACAAGAATTATCTTCGCTGCACGAGGTCTTGATCTTTCTTGTAAAAATTTAAAAAAAAATGCAATAAAATTGTGATTAATTATTCTTAAATATTTAAAAATTATGTTTGTTTGCATTTGGGTTTTCTTCTCGGTAGATTTAAATTATTTGTTATGTTTTAACTAATAATTGGTACTCATGAGATCGAAAAAGTTGTTGGTGGAAAAACAAGAAATAATCTGGAAATATTTCTTATTGTTGGACAGAATATTCAATAAGAAAACTAGAATGTCATACTAAAACTAATCTGGTTTCCGATGTCAACTGAGAAAGTTTATGAAACCAAATTAGATTATAGAAAAAATAAAGAAATTAATTTATTAAATATAAAATGGATCTTCGTGAAATCAATATTTCCATGTACGGATTACGATCTCAGAACTACCATTCGTTATAATACCGGAAAATAATGCACTTCGAACAGTGATAAAAAATATATTTAGTACAAGAAAATATGCTGGAAATGTAAGGATCATGGACAGTCGATCAACACAACTCGGATGTCACGGAGGTTGCTGCAGATTATTTAGAGAATAGATTATCCAGGTACTCATATCCAGCTTGTGCAGTACATTAAATCGACTGGTATTGAACTTGTATTTGAAAGAAAAGAAAAAAGGGTTGGTATTTCTCCCTCAAAATGCGACCTAAAGCACTAAGTGTACATTTGACAATTAATTGGTTGACGTGTCAGTTACAGTTTGTTACTTCGGTTTTGAAAAAATGAATTTGATTCATCAGCCAAAAGTGAAAGTTTACCCCCTTGTTTTGACATTTCTCGACGTTTTTGGACCTACTGATTCTAAAAAGGCAAAAAAAATGTATGTCTGTCTGCAGGCCGGCCGGCCGTCACAACCGACGAAATCTCGAAACCGCTGAAGGGATTTCAAATTTTTTTCTAGAAATAGGTATACTCAATTTTTATTTATTATTTTACCCAATTTTTTGGAAAAAAATAAAATTCACTATTTGTATGACATGAAATTTTATTGTTATTATTGCGAATTATTATTTGGAATTATTATTGCGAATTAAGTTTGTCAAAAAAATGTTGTCAAGTGTGTCAAAAGAAAAATTTGACTTCGATTTATTTATTTTTTACCCAATTTTTTGGAAAAAATAAAATTAGTTATTTGTATGACATGAGATTTTATTATTTCTATAGAGAGTTATGGCATTATAGAAGCATTTTTAGAAAATAATAAAATTAGTTATTTGGATGAAATGAAATGTAATGAACATGATATTATTATTATTGAGAATTTTATTGCCTTATAAGTTTGTCAAAAAAATATATATACTTGACAAAGAATGTCAAAAAATGATTTCATTTATTTTTTTAGCCGGAAAAAAAAATTTAGCTGTTTGTATGACGTAAATGTTAATATAATTTGTTAATTATATAGTGTTTGAACAATTTTGGGAATTTTGAAAAAAGTTTGTATTTTTGATTTTGTAATAATTTTTGCAATAATTTCAGAATTTTGGAAAAAGTTTTAATATTTGATTTTGTTATAAGTATTGCAACGTTCTTAGAATTTTTAAAAAAAAATTCAATTTTTGAATTTGTGTATTTTATGTAAGAGCAATTTCACGCAAGTTCAGCAAATTTTTGGGAAATTTGGACTTGATTCCTTTTAATTTTGATTATTTTTTGTTTATAGATAGTCTTTTATAAATAAAAATACGAGATCTCTTAGAAATTTTTTTTTCGACCAGGGGTCTTCACAGGGTGCCCCTCAATTTTTTGCTATTTTGTGATGTGAGTGCATTTTGACGAGCGATTGTAGAAAAACTACTCAATCGATTTTCATAAATCATATGTCGTTGAATAGGTATTAGAATGTCGTTGAATAGGTATTATGTACCTATTAGAATAGGTACATATATTTTCACAACGGGAAACTTATTTTTGAACTCCTATAAGCTTCATTTAATGTACATAGCAATAAGCGCTTTTGTGGATTTATGCTGAAATTGTTCATATTTTCTTTATTGTACATATATTGTACATATATAATTTTTACAATATTTTAAAAAGATCATTTAATAATAAAATATTTGATATTTAACATAAAAAAAATCTCTTAGTTTATAACTCCATTTTTATAATTTTCCTTCAGAACAAAAAAAACTGATTCCCGACAGTCATATGCACAACGAATTTTATCTTTAAAACAAAAAATATCGCTAGTACTAAACTTTCACAAGTTGTTAGATATAAAATAAGCTTCAATTTAGTTTAAAAAAAAGGCGAAGCGCCATTTTTTCTTCAATTACACTGTTTTTGTCTTATGTTACACCGTTAAAAATTATTTCAAAAAATTAACAGTGTAAAATGTAAAAAAACTTTGTTCTGATACCTATTTGACGACATATCATTTATGAAAATCGATTGAGTAGTTTTTCTACAATCGCTCGTCAAAATGCAATTACATCACAAAATAGCAAAAAATTGTGGGGCACCCTGTGAAGACCCCTGGTCGAAAAAAAAATTCTAAGAGATCTCGTATTTTTTATTTATGAAAGACTATCTATAAACAAAAAATAATCAAAATTAAAAGGGGTCAAGTCAAAACGATGTTGAATCTTCGTGAAATTGCTCATATGTATTTTTAGAATTTTGAAAAAGTTGCAATTTTTGATATTGTTAAATTTTTTGGAATATTTTTAGAATTTTGGAAAAAGTTTGAATTTTTAAATTTTTAAAAGTTTTTGGAATATTATTAGAATTTAGAGAAACTTTAAATATTTGATTTTATTCTAATTTTTGGAATATTTTTGGAATTTTGAAAAAAGTTTCAATCTTTGATTTTGTTATAATTTTTGCAATATTTTCAGAATTATTGGAAAAAGTTTAATCTTTGATTTTGTAATAATTTTTGGTATATATTTAGAATTTTTAAAAAAGTTTGATTTTATTTAATTTTTACAATATCTTAGGAATGTTATCTTAGGAAATATGAATTTGTGATTTTGTAATATTTTCTCGAAACGCTAAATGGATGGAGGTTTTTGAGTTGTTTGCTGATTGTATCATCTTTTCACTAAGTTATGTTAATTTATGATCTGTTATGATTTTTGTGTGACGTTTTGATGTTTCGTGTTAGTTTGGTAATAAATTTCTAAACAGAGATAAAAAAACACATGTACTTTAACAAAGAGTTATGTTGATATACATCGCTGCCCAAAACTAAAAGCAATGTCTTCATAAAAGTTTTATGCCGAAAACTATATCAAAATCCTTAACCAAAACCGAAGCCTTGATATCTCAGAGCTGTGAGATTTCAACCCCTCCATATTTTAATAATTTAAATGTACGCAATTTTTTATTTCATCAAAATAAATAACATTATTTTATCGTAAAAGTGTTTAAAGATATATTTTATTTTTCGTGCAAAAGTTTACAGATTTTTTCGTTTTATTTTTTACTATTTATTAGAAAAACATTTTTATCCGCCTGAAATAGTTTATTATTTTTACAACCATTAGTTTGCGTAAAAAAATATGATAAACAACTGTTTATTTTATTCAATTGCGCAAATCAGCGCAACATAATAAAATAATTTATTTGTATTGAACTCTGAAATAACTTTATTTTGATTGTATTTTATAAATAATTTGACTGTATTTTATAAAAAATTCAACAAAAGTAATTTATCGTGTTAGTGTTTAATGATATATTTTATTTTTTGAGCAAAAGCTTACATTCCGAATTTGCGAGACAGTAAAATTCAATAAATACGAACCCAATACAAAGTTTTATCCTTGTGACATAGTAACATGTGTGATTAAATGGAATTATTTTAAAACTCATTCATAAAAATATAAAACGTATAGAATAAAACAAAAAATTTTATTTTATTTTTTGTGCCATCGATTTGTAACAGTTAAATAAATTTTATTCAGTTTGAATACCTTTTTGATTGTTTGGTATTTTTAAATGAAAATAAATTGACATCGAAATATGAAAGTTTGTACTAATGAGAAACCAAAAAACAATCATATAAATAATTTTTCATTGGCAATTTAATTCAAATAAAATCATAGTAGCCTTTGCCTTTTTTGTTATTGGAGAGAGAAACATTCGCATTAGTTTGAATGTTATTTGTAATTTAAAATAAGGGCGAAAATGTTTTCATTCTTCCGAATGCTACAACAATAGGTTTATTTTTTTATTTTTCCAACCATAAGAGTGTGAACTATTGTGCTTAATAGAATAAATTAAACAGTAGTTAACTTAACCTTGCAGCGTGAATCACCGCAACACCGTATTTTAGGAAAAAAAATTCGCTCTCATTTAAAAATACATTTGTATACAAAAAACAATTAATTCAAACTAATGCGCATGTTCCTCTTTCAAATATTAAAAAAGGCAATGGCTAATCTGATTTCATTTGAATTAAATTTCGAATGTGAAAAATTTTAGTTATATGATTGTATTTTGATTTTTCTTTAGTACGAAATTTGATATCTTTCATTGTAAGTGATTTAATTTTCAGAATACCAAACATTCAAATAGGTATTGAAATTAAATAAGATTTATATAACTGTATGATTGCAAACAATTCTACAAAAAAAAATCAAATAAAATTCATTTACGCTTGCAATGTTAACTCGCATTATAAACTGCTGCTCGAAAATAAAAAATTTATTAAACACTAGCCCAAGAAAATACTATTATTTTCGTGTTCTTATTTTTTGATATACTCAGCCTCCGAATCTAAACATAAATGACAAAAATATTTGAAAAGTAAATAGCAAATGCAAACGCATAGGTAGTGATTGCAAATTTGGAGCGATATTCTAAAACCGGGTTTTCGGTTTTATCTATAAAAAAAAACCGGTTTTCGGTTTCAATCCGGGTTTTTTTTTTAAACAAAATATATTAATTATATTAACATATTAACATATTATATATTAACAATAATTTAAACAAAATCTATTCAAGTTTATTTTACGTTTATTTCAAATGCAAATAATAAATAATTCAGTCAAAAATAAAATAATAAAACACAAATATTTTTATAAGAAACAAAATAATAATATAATTATTTATTTTTCTGTTTTAAAAAGTGTGATCGCATTAAACACAACATATCTATTGTGTTATAAGCTAGACATGATCGAATTTTTGTGCATATGATTCCTGACGCCGAAAATGCTCTTTCTGCTTCCACGCTTGTCGGTGAAATCGACAAAAGAAAATTGTACTTTCTCGAGTTCTTCCGGGCCTCTGATTCCATTAGATTCGAACTGGGTCAACTATTGACGAACCTTCGTGTTTAGACTAATATTATTTTCGTCTTTTGTCTGTGGTTGAACACTTAATTGATTGTCGATAGCTTTAACATAACACTTTGTTATTTGTTACGTAGGTAATGCAGTAAGCTAGATAAATCAGTTCGTCTTTCTTTAATGCGGCATATTAGCTCCCTTTTCATATCAATTGCCAGCTGGCCACTATGTTTGTCTAAATGTGACAGCATAAAGTTGAAGATCGCGTCGGCAGTCAGAAAACATCTTGCCGGTAAAGTGACCGACTCCCAATTTCATTGGTAACAGAGCAGCAATAGTTAATAAATACAGTTAATTAATACGGTTAGATAGTTAATTAGTTAATTAACTAAAATATTGTTAACTAGTTAAAATTGTTAATAAATACAGTTAAGTTAGTTAATAAATACAGCAATACGTAATAAATGAAAAAGAAATGATAATTTTAATCATTGAATGACGAATTGATGAACACTGAGAGGAAAATACTTCTTTATTTTTTAAACTTTTTCACCTGTGTGTGAGTGATATATATGCATTTATTTTTAAAACAATATACGCGTTCGTATTCGTATGTAAAAAAATATTCATAAAAAAGTGTCTACAATCAAACCCAACACTAATATAACCGACCAAGTGGCACGATTTTAAAAGCTTTGGCGCCTAGATCGGAAGGTTCCAAAGCAGGTAATCTTTTATATTTAGTGGTATCTGCGCATAAAAAATGACTCTGGCTTTTTAAAATGTCATCGGTTTTTAATATAATCCATGAAGTCACATAAAGATAAAGAAACAATGATGTAGGTATCCAGACATTCTACCAAATTCGACAGACCAACCGACAAACACACAATATATTTGTAATTTCTCATATGATTTATATTATTGTTTTGTTTTCATCATTTTTTGTTAATAATAAAACCGGTTTTTAAGGGTAATAAAACCCGGTTTTCCGGTGATGTAAAATAACAAAAAAACGGTTTTTCGGATACCGGAATCCCGGGTTGCAATCACTAAGCATGGGTATATTAATCTTAATGGGTTGGTAAATGGGTCAAATTGTTTTGAAAGTATCTGGATTATTTTTAAAACTGGAAGGTGTCACCGGAACATTTATTTATTTAACTAACTTTGAACTACATTGGCCAGGGCTGTGCTGGGTCTACCATACAACTGCAAATTTTTTTCTCCCTTTAATGTTTAGTGTTGTGAATCACTGTGATTTGTACGGCATTGGCCTGGTAAGATTTTGAGGGATATTGAACAAACTGGTCAACAAAAATCTATCGACCACAATTAGCCATTTACTGAAATATAGGAAATGAATATAAGCTCACTCTTTATTCAGAAACAAGAGAACCTGTTCAATGCATCGGCTTTGACAATATTTTCTATTGGTAAGCGCTCCTGTTTTTATTCAAGTGTTGACGCATTCCGTTGTCATTCGTAGTACCACAAAAAGCTCTTTCGATACACTTTTTCTTGTGTACATTTTAATATTTTATCTCTGATTTCAGATTTTCTGTCAAACACGAAAGATAAAAACAGATTGTTTGATTTTTTAAACCAATACAGAAATTAATAAAAAATAACATGAAATCACCTTTTTTTGTCATCGTAAATGGTAGTTGTCCAAATAACAAAAACAACAAAATTTGTTAAAACATTTTATTTAATGAAATTTGAAAACAAAAAAAAGTTTTTTAAGAAAACAAATAAATAAATAAATAAATAAAACAAAATTAGACGCGCGTCAAAAAAAAATCAGTGGGAGTTTATTATTAATGTGCGCCCTCTTCAAGATAGTATAATAATAAAAATGTTTATATGATCTTGTGTACAAGTATTGTGACATCATAAGTAGTGTGTCTTATGTTAAACACAATAAAATTAAAAAAAAAGAAAAAAACAAATATAAAAGTATTGAATTAACTCGAGAACAACGGATATTGCAACATCAACTTTTTATGACAATTTTTTTTACTTTGCTGTTTTTGATTTAATTTTAAAGGAGGCGTTAATCTGGTTTTCTTTGACATTTTTAATGGTATTGTATTTATTGAAATATTCTTAAATTCAAATATACGATTGTTTAAAAAAAGTTAATAAATCTTGTTTATATATATATTAAATTTAAATGTGGAAAACTAACTTGATTTTTCTAAAGTGAAGTAGATACGAAGTAAACTTACTATCCTTTTTTTGTGGTGTGGTTCGTTTGCAACTGTTGTTGCAATGTTGAACATTTTTTTTTAACAAATTGTAGAATTATTTAAATAGAAAAATATGTTCACAAACAGAGCAACTCCCAATAAAATATTTTTGATTAGTTATGGTTGGTGTTTTTTCCAATAGCAAATAGTTTTGATTCGTGGATAGCTTAAACATATATTTGAATATTTTTATATGAATAAAAATATTAGAATAATTCTTAAGAACTTGCTTAGAAACAAGACACAACACAATAAAATAAGGATTACAAACTAAGATTATTAAAGTGGCGCCGGGTGATAAATTGTTAGATTGTTCTATTTCTGTGATTCGTTACAACATCACAAAAGTCAAAAAGTTATTTTAGTATTAATTCTTCTTCTATCAACCACAGTTCTATGGGGAATGAAATACTAGTTAAACGTTTGAGCCAGTAAAGGTTTATACAATTCTTAAAACTAAAATACAAACAAATTTCTTTCATCACTTCAGTGACAAATAAATTTAAATTCATTGAAATCTAATACAATAGAAGTTTAACTTTAAAGGTCAATTGAAACATTAATAATTTTGTTTTGGGTGTGATACTATCACTTGAAAGCAGAGATTGCAAACCTGTATAATTTATTGTTACGAACCTCGGGTCTGGTTTAACTATTCATGATGATGGTTTGATATTTAATGGCCTTTAGACTGCAACCCCTGCGTTGGTAGATTTTTGGAATTTTTTTAAAAGAAACATTTTTGTGAAACGGTCTGCAGAAAATTCAAATGTCTAAGATTCATTACTGAACAACTTGTTAAGTGCAACCTTGTATTGGATCTTTCTCTATTGTATAGCATCAAGACGAAATTACGTTCATCCACAATCCACGTTCATCACCTTTTAAACGATTGTTGGCAGGAGTTTTGCAACAACATGCGCTCTTTGATAGTTATTGATAAAAGATTTTTTTAACTTTTACGAATTAAAACCACTCGAGAAATATGTTCTTACAAACCATTCCATTTATATGCTGTTTGGAAAAGCATCTATGTTTCTTTGTTCCTTCCGTATTCTGTCACTACGATAACGTAAGATCCCAACCGTTTGACTACAAACTATTTTACAAATTATTTTTGGATTTAAAAAAAAAATTTATAATACTACATACTTTTATTTTTTTAGCGTACACAACACATTTTATCCAAAGAAAAAAAGCTGTTTTTAAAACCATTAAAAATATTTCATTAACTTTAACAAGAAACTATGGGCTTGTAATTTATCACCGAGAATGAAATCGTAATCCTATTAAGTGATTTAGCGATGGTAAATTGCAAATAGGCGTGATTAAAAGAAACATCTCAGAAATCCCACCACTACAAACCGTTTTATAAACAATGAATCAAACCACCACTGGCAGCACTAAGTGTCAGCCTTCAAGAGCATGATACATAGATTGATAAACATACCATTGAGCCAGACAAATTACAAAAAAGAAGAAGAAAAAATAAAACAGATAGCTAGAATAAACGGATTCGGCAGTCATCACATTGACAACATGATCAAAAGGAGAAAGAAGAAAATTATAGCGGACACCTTTTCATTAAAACCAATTAAAGAATTAAAGAAACGGGAAAAAATAGGTGATGACCGTCGTGTAACAACGAAGCTTAAAAACATATTTAAACGTTTTAAGGTAGATTAAGTACCGACGGCCGATCAAAAACTGTCCTCTCTCCTCACAAATAATAAAGACAAGATTCCGAAAAACAACAAAAATGGAGTTTATGAAATTAATTTCCAAGGATGTAGTAAAAAGTATATAGGATCATCAAAAAGGAAAATAAACACGAGGTTCAAAGAACATACAAATGTCGAAATTCACTATGGAAAATCAGCCGTGGCAAACCATATTGTGGACAACAACCACAAAATTGACATTATCAATTTAAATCTAGACCACCAAGTTCGAGATAATCGCAAATTAGAAATAATAGAATCTTACTACATACAGCAAGAAGAAGAAGAAAACCTAATTAACAACGACATAGGTCCAGTTTCCAGCCCACTATTTAATATTAGAAAATAAAACCCATTTTTTTAAACATTTAGGGGATTGTATGAACAAGGATGGATAGAAAAAAATCCGAGGATAGAATTCTATCTTCATCCGAGGATTCTTTTTTACGTCGATTGTATGAACACGGATCGATTAATTTTTATTTTTGATTTTATTGCAGTTTATAGCATTTTTTTATAAGTGGCAATACTTTTTCTTTTACTTTTCTATTAAATAATAAATATTTAAATAAAAAATTTTGAAGTGTATAAGACGAATTGTTTTAATATATTAAAACATCTCATGTTACTGCAATAACAATGCAATACAATTCGGGTTTAAATTATTCAAAGTTAGGCATGTTTAGTGTTAATGATAGTAAATTATAAATTAACGTTTTTGAATATCCGAAGATACCATTCCAACTAGTTTACTTTGTGAAAAGATTTTTTTGTGGATAGGATTCACACCCAGGACATCAAATTGCTTAAAACATTTTTATATTTTTTATAGTAAGTCTTTTCATTCCAACCCTATTCAAGAAAAGAAAAATAACATGGCACTAAAAATTGCAAAATAGCAATTTTAAAGACATAAAAGCGTCTAATTCTTGATTTATTTAATTGAATCTTACCTAATTACAGACAAAAAAATTAAACATTTAAAAAACGTTATTATATTACAATAAAAATAATATGAAGGGAATGAAATCACAAGACTCTGAGATATCAAGACTTTGGTATGTATTAAGAGGTTTTATATAGTTTTCACCAGAATCTTTTAATGAGGACTTGGTTTTTAGTTTTGCGCAGCAATTTATATTAAGTATAATACTTTATAGACCAGTTTAGAGACCTTAAAAACAGGTAAAATATGGAAAAAATTAGTAACAGGATGAAAACTATTGGATATATAAGAAAATATTGCGCAAATGATGGGAAACAAAAATTAAAGGTGCTCCAAGTTGCGGTGGTGAAATGGGGTGAGCTTTTAGGGGTAGAAAAAGGGTTTTTCATGATTTTCACCTTCCATCGAAAAAAGTTTCAAGTAAAGGTTATAGCTAATAAAATGGTCTATACTTTTATATAAAACAATTTTTTCACATAACCTAAAATTTGCTGTGAAAATAGAAAAAACCGAGGAAAAAAGGGCTTTTCGTTTTTAATTTTTATCTCTCATAAAATTTTTTTTTTCCACAGAATTTGGTCAAAACGTACCATACTGTGTCCCTAATACGCTGTAATTTTTTGGAATCAAAATATTTATTTTTACGTTTAATTTTGATTTTTAGCCAAAAAAGTAACCTCATTTTCTCACAAAAATTCTCCCGTAAAAAAAAAACATTAATCATTATTTCTTTGGTTTTTTTTTTTTTTTTTTTTTTTTGTATTAAATTTCTAGATATTACGATGTGTAAATTCATAGGATGAGAGAATATTTCGTCAACATCTCAGTCAACATTCTAATCAACATCCTAAGTCACGAGTGTAAAGTCATTATTGATTGTTGCCAATCAATAAGAATCTTAATATCTGACGTAAAGTCAATATGTTGTTATATTTTTGGTTAGGAAATATAGACAGCATTAGGAGAATTTTTAATTTCGGATTGGTTTTTGTGAACAATTAAGCTTTATGTTTGTTGAAACGTCTACTTTTAGATGATGTAAAAAAATAAGCGTCACAAAGGAAAACTTTTCCAGGAAATGCGAAAACTGAATAAACTTGATTTTAAAAAGTTATTTTTCAATCATTGTTTAAAATTTTTCATCATTTGTTAAAATTTACAGTTGTCCCTTTATTAGGTCCCAAATACGCTGTAATTTTTTGGAATCAAAATATTTATTTTTACGTTTAATTTTGATTTTAAACCAAAAAAGTGATTTTCACACAAAAATTCTCCCGTATAGGAAACAGTTTTTTAAAAAAAAACATTAATCATTATGTTTGTTGAAACGTCTACTTTTATGTCGTTTTCGATTGAAGAACTAGTTAATAACGAGTTCTTAACGAGTTTTTTTTTTCAATCGAACATGCAAACATTCATTGTTATTCTATGAGTAAATTGAATTGGTTATTTTATTAATTCTTTTATTTTGGTTTGTTTGAAAGCAATATAAAAACTTGTGAAAGAAAACTAATTTCATAATATTTATTGTTAAATAACTAAAAATAAAATAAAATTATTAATATGATGCTGCGTTATAATTATAACATTTTGATTTTACGTTTGTAGTGTATACTTTTTGTCATAGTATGAGTAAAACTCAAAAATAACTGAAAATAAAACTAGTTCTTCAAAAAGGTAAAAAATGCACAACTAGTTCAGAACTAGTTTTTTTTTATTTTGCTTCAATCGAACATGATTTGGAGGGGAAATAATTTTTTTTGTATTGAAAAACAAGAACTAGTTATGAACTGGTTCTCAATCGAAAATGCTATTAGATGTTGTAAAAAAAAGCAAAGAAAAATCCTTTTTCTACCCCTAAGAGCTCACCCCATTTCACCACCGCAACTCGGAGCACCTTCAATTTTTGTTTCCCATCATTTAAGCAATATTTTCTTATATATCCAATAGTTTTCATCCTGTTACTAATTTTTTCCTCACAAAAAGCTAATTTGACTGGTCTATTATGTAAAACTTTTAATCTGGAACGATCTGATATTTTCCAACCCAACTTTTTTTTGATTCAGAAAACATAGCCAAAATCCTTTCTAAAATCCTTAATGTACAAATTTTATGAAAAAAGAATTTTAATATAAACCGTCCGGATATCGTCCAGCCCAACTTTTCCTATTGATACAGAAAACTTAGCAGAAGTAAATGCTGCTTTTCGATAATTACAAGCTTTGAGCAAAAACGCCATTAAAAATTTACCAACCTGATATTTTCCAACCCAACTGTACCAATTAGTCCAGAAAACTTCTTAGAAAACCATTTAGCGTAAATGTTTTTTTTCTCTTATTTGTTTTAGAAAAAAGACAATTGATCTGCAACAAACTTACATTTTTCAGCTGTATCTAAAAGTCATCAGTGACATAAGAAGTGGATTCACCCAAAAAACCACTCACAATAATTTTCCGTTTAGCATAAATAGTTTTGTTCATTATTTACAACTTTTGTAAAAAACAACATGTCTTCTGCAAGTAGCCGATATTTTCCAACTATTCCTATTATTTAGAAGTGGTGGTCCAACTATTCCTATTATTTAGAAGCCTGTATTCACACAAACAACTTCCCCAATAATAACAACTTTGGTGTAAAAATGACATTTATTCTATAACAACCTGATATATTCCGTACTGTTCCTATACTTATAGAAGTGGTGAAACCTGGAATCACACAAAAAATTACTACAAAAATATATCTCCAAAACTGATTGAATTGAAAATTGAATTGACAAGATATTTTAAACTGTTACTATAAGCTAGGAGTAGCTGAATCTGGATAGACCCATCCTTCATGTCGCATTTCAAATACAATAATCATGCCCTGAAGTGGTCTCACATACCGACAACGACCATCAAGATTTCTTCACATTCAAAGTTACTATTCATTATTACTTAAAATAGACGTTTTTTAAACAAAAAATATGCAAAATTTCCTTTCCTGACGTTATGACCTTTTGACCTTTTTAAAACCATTATAAACTAAATCGTCATTCGAGAAATTCCAAAAAAGTGGAAGAAAGATTTTCACTTTTGACTCAAGATTATAACACTTAGGTCTTTTAGACCAAAGTAATTTTCAGGTCGAAGTAATTGTTATATTTACAAAAAAGTTTAAGGTTAGTGTCAAGTTCGTCAATGGTACCATATTGCACTTATTAGTGCCTCGTTTGTTATATTTTGAAGATGGTTTCATTTTTGAAGTAAAAACTTCTTCAGGCGCGTTGTATGGGGAAAAATTTATATATTCAAGTCATCGTTACGCTAAATAAATGTAAAATCAATATTAAAAAAGAGTGAGATAAATTGTAATCATTTGTTATTTTATTATGTCTTATTCTCGTTTTCTTGATTTTTAATTTTTTCTTTTATTTTATTGTATTTGATTTTTCTTTCGGTTAATAAGAGTGTGTAAGTGTGGTATAGTAAGTAAAGATTTTGTTGTATTTTTAAGTAAACTAAAAAACGAAAGTATTGTTGAAAATAATGATAATAGTTTATAAATAGTTTTGCTCTCATTTTCTTGACTCATATTTTGGTTTTTTCTTTTTTATCGGTGTTTTTTCAGTTAATACCAGTGCATAAATGTGGTAAAGTAAGTAGAGATTTTGTTGTATTTAGATGGTACACACAAAAAATATCGCGGTGTGAATTGTATTTTATCCGAAAAAACATTTGATTTTCTATCCGATTGGGTTAAATTAACGTGTAAAAGAATATCCGAGTAAAAAATTTCTACTTAAAAGTCTTTCTATTTTATCCTTTTTCAGGTAAACGAAAGTATCCAAATATGTAAATAGAATTTATTTTTTAGCGATTTTTTTTTCTGTCGAGTATTTAAAATTTTTACCCTCATTAAGTGGTTTTGGGCGTTTTAGTGTAAATAATTTTATCGATAATAGTAAATCACAGTCAAAACACTCCGAATGAATAAAATCAATTTGTATCCGATCGGTGGGATATTATTTGACACCGATTTGGTGTGATGGGAACTCCGTATTTTTTGTGTGTAAAAACCTTCTTTTTTTAAAGTTTATTTATTTTCCCATTTTTAGTGTAGTTATATAGAAGTGAGTGAGAGCTAAGAAATTTTTTTTGGAGTAATAACATACAATTTCTGTAAGTATTCATCGATGAGAATAAAGTAGACAAGGCCTTTTTGATGTTCTTCAAAATGGTATATATTTTAAGTTATAGAAACTATATGGGATCACAACTAAGCCTATCGCAATAGGCTGCAGTTTCATCTAAATAGATTAAGTCGTTACCAAGATACCGATAAAAGTAATTTAACAAATAAAGTTGTTTCAATTTTCTGAAATACGGTAACTTTTGTGTTATAGAGAAATATGGGACTAACTCAAAACCCCTAGTAGAATAAAACTTAAATCATTCAAATCGAATGAATCGTTTTTGAGAAATCGGTGAACATACAAATAAAAAACATACATGTAAAACATAGAACCTTACCGGGCAGAAATTTGTTAAGGCTGACAAGATTTTCCCTAGTTCTATTTCGCCCTGATTATGAGTATACCGCTTCAGCCTTATCAGGCCTTGATTGGTATAGTCGGATCAGTCTATGATCAAGTTTGTATACAATAAATACGATAACCCTCAGCAAGGTATTTCGTATCAGGCCTTGATCAGATTGCCCAACTGAGGGTCAAATCAGGGTCAAAAATCAAATCAAGGTCAGATGTATTCCAATAAGGTTAATCCTAAAAGGCCCGGAATTGGCTCACATCAGTTACCCTAGTAGGGTATACACTTTCTGAACTGATTACAAACCCTGACTGTATTTAGGCTTTTCTTAACTGATTTTCACTTGGATTCCTTTTTTTTAGTCGGTTAAAAACGTTTATCACCACTGTCATCAAAACAAACATGTATCACAGTTAAATAAAAATTGACGCGTTAATCAAGGTTATGATATGTTTATTTTTATCAATCAAAAATAATTTTATGCATGAAATTTGGCATTTACATCCTACATTGTATTATTGAACTTGAACTAATTATATTCAACGTCACCAATCACAAAATATGCCTTTACGAAGAGACTTTCAATTTAGATGTTGACGAGTAAACATCGTTTTCTCTTCATTTGATAAATAATTAAAATCAATGAAAATAATTTATATTTATAATATTCAAATTTCCTATTAAAGAAAACACATATAGTGATTTTGTGATCAGTGTTTAGTGAAACACAAATTTATATTTGTAAACTTTATAGTTACAAGTGATCTAAGTGGAAAAAATTATTTTTTATATTGCAATTTGATAAAAATTATGTTACTAATTTATGATTTGCATGAAATATTAATTTCACATTTTCGTAATTACTAATCGATTATTAATTACATATTTAAATATTTGGATGGAAAATCAAAGAAATTTAAAAAGGAGTACAACAAAAATTTGTCAACATGGCGTAGCGTCTAACACTCTGACGTCATATTATAGAGATGTTATTTCGCTAACAGTAAAAAATTACAAATCAATTTGGGTTAACAAACAACACATACAAAAACGTAAACTGAGGCAATTAATAGGCTACTATTCATATACTGAGACTAAACTTACAAAACCAGAAGAAAAACATATATCATCTAATAAAAAACATTATATGGAATTGCATTGCTGTATAAAATTACTGGAAATTACGTTAACCATTGGTATACATTCACTTAAAATATTTTTTTTGATAATAATTAATTTAAAAACCATAGTATGTAAGTACAATAAAAAAATTTCCGTAACAGGTTTTCATAAATTTATTACATTTATAAATAAAAATAATATTAAATTGCTAATCATATTATTAAAAAAAAAATACACAAATATAGAAATTGAAAATATTTATGTAATTAATATGTTTATTGAAATACAGGTATCAATAGCCGAAACTAATATTGTACACACCATACACAAACATGCAGACGCACTTACAGGTGTAACGGGGATTCAAAATTGTTTAAAAAATAATATAAATCAGGTAAACATTTTTAATAACCGTTCTCATAAAAATAATATAATTGTATTTAATATTGCTCTTCTTTATCAACTTAATGTCGGAGAAAAATTTAAATAAGCTTATCATTCAACCAACTTCAACCTTATTAACATTTGATAGTAATCAAATGGATAGGACCTCGCAAACCTTGAGTAACTCTAATAATATTAATTTTCAATCGACAAATGTCACACGCGATGAAAACAATCCGTCGGATAGTGAAACTATTTCACTCTCCTCAAGCAGTTCTATAAAGTCAATTAATTCGACGAATAGAAATAATCCCAATTTAATGGAAAATAGCTCAGCAACATTATCCCTGTTGGAAAATACCAAAATTAGATATAGAGATCAGTTCCTTAAAAAAACTAATTCCAATATCGACAAGGACAAAAAAGCCAAAGCGAAATTGGGTAAAAAAGTATTAAAGAAACAAAAACTATTAGAGGCCAAAAATAAAACATTAAAAACGACAAACTTTATTCAACAAAATTATACGGATGAATACACCGTAGTCCACAAAACCATCTCAAACCCTGATACTTCTGTCACGCAAACTTTACACCATAGCACAACATCAACATCGCTCCCAACAGTTGCTTCATCAACGCAACCAATATGTAGTACCTATGTACACCAATATGATATGGCGACAAGAACGGACAAACCATCTTCATCCGTACAACTACAAAACCAAACACTACCTAACCTAATCTATAATATCCCAACTCACAATAAATACCAATCTCTAAATCTTTCAGAAAATGCAATGCTAATAGATACTATAGAACCAAATATAGGATGTGATAATGAAGATACTGGAGATTTTGTCCAGGTTCTAAAAAAAAAAAGAAAATTGATGAAGGAAAAAACTGACAATCTAATCAACCCTAGGAGAAATCATAATACAACTGGCGATGTTGATACACATACAAATACAAACAGCTCAATCAACCTAAATAGAGCAAAAGCCACAGTCAGACAAGGAATATATGTAAATAATAGAACCACCCAAAAGCAACACCAACAACATAGTCAACAAGCAGATAACAATAATCAAAATCTGCACCAAACAAATAAAAATCAAAAACTTTATAAGATACCACCAATTAGGGTTTCTTATATGGAAACTAAAGATATAATACAGTTCCTCAAAAATCACGCCAAAATCTCCAAATTTAATATAAAGCATTTGAGGGGTGGAAATAGCAACATAGAAACCTTCTCACTAGAAGATCATGATAAGGTCAAAAGATATTTACAATTGGCTGAGATGAATTACTATACTTACACACCCAGACATTTAAAACCGAAAACAATGGTACTGAAAGGCCTCTGCCCTGGTGAGGATCCAAATGATATTCTGGAAGAATTAAAAACCTATAACTCTGAAAACTTACAGTTCACAAAAGCTACTGTTTATAACCCGAAAAATAGAGAGGATCCTGCAATGCTACTGATTCAACTATCACCTACGTCAAACATAAAAGATTGCATGAAAATACACCATGTTAATCATCAGTCAATCAAATGGCAAACACTGGAACACACAGGTATATTTCAGTGTAAAAAATGCCAAAGGTTTGGGCATGCCGCAGCTAATTGCAACATGGATTTTAGATGCGTAAAATGTGCAGAGGAACACTTACCGGGGCATTGTAAACTCACTAAAGAAGAAAACCCTATTGAAAAATTATATTGTGTTTTATGTAAATCGTATGGCCACCCCGCATCCTACAAGGGTTGCCCTAGACACAAAGTATTACAGGAGCGCAGAAAACAAGTCAAAATAGAAAAAGATAGATTACAAATGTTAAAACAAAAAATGTATAACAACTTTACCAAGCCAAATATTAGCTTTAGCCAAATGTTTGAAAACTCCCCCACAATACCAACAACAAAACCACATCTTGGTCATCCACGGCAACATCAGCCAATATCAACGTTTAATAATGTTCCACAAAGTACAAAAGATAGCACAAATCAGAATAACCTTAACTACAACGAAATAACTCCATCTATCGGGTCTACTACACAAAATCACATAACACCGCCGATAGAAGTGCAACTAAAAAATATAATGAGCTCATTAGAGATAAAGTTCAACGATATGTTCAAATCGTTAACAAACACAGTTACACAAGCTATCCAACAGTTACAACAACAAATTACTATGGTAAATGTTCGTATCGACCATATATTTCAAGCAATTGATATAAATGATAATGACAACCCATAATTCCATCATTAACGTTCACAATAATAATTCAAAAAACAATACAATATTAAAAAACCTTAAAATCATATCTATAAATTGTAATTCATTAATAAGTCTAGATAAAAGGCATTACATGAATGTTTTCTTAAAATCATATAAACCAGACATACTATTAGTGTGTGAAACTAAATTGTCAGATAAACATAAGTTACAATTTGCTAATTACATCCTCAAACGAGATGATAGGCCAGACAATAAAGGAGGGGGCGGCACAGCCATACTAATAAGCAAACAATTACATATGAAATTCTCGGTAATTGATCGAAAAAAAAATAACACACTAAATTATAAATGCCTGGAATATTCTGGTGTAGTAATTCATTTAAAAAGAAATTATAAACTTGTTATTTGTTCCGTATATGCGGCATCCAATCAGAACATAAATGTCAGAACCTTCGAAGATGAGTTAAATGATCTCTTCAGTAAGCTGAAATTACACTCCTTTAATACGTATTACGTTATTGCTGGAGATCTTAACGCTAAACATGGCAACTGGTCTAACACATTAACAAATACTAGAGGCACATCTCTAGCCAAATGGTTACAAGATACATTCATCATTAACAAATGTACTTTATACCACCCAATATCTCCAACTTACCAAGCCAGCTACTCATATTTAGACTTATGCATTGCTGATTCTCGATTAAAAATTGCTTCTAATGATAACAATCAGATAGTAGTAGTACCGTATGATAGTGATCATAATGCAATACAAATATACATAGAACTCTATAATAGCGGATGCTATAATAACAATGAAAATTTTTATCTGGATAATGATGAGGATATAACTGATAGTTTAAATTATAACAACAATGAACGAACCAATACCAGCAGTAATATAAAAGAAAAAGCCAACAACGAACGATTAAATATTAATCCATCTGTAACCATTGACGGAAACGTAAGCGTTAGTAATGTTGAAACTAATATTAATATCAACAACTTAAATTTAAACTACAAAAAAGCAAATTGGAAATTATTTTCAAAGCGATTAAATAAAAATACAAATGACAAATTTACAATAGAATACATCGAAAAAACATTATCAACACATAATTTATCCAACAGTGAAATAGAAGAAATTCTCGATAATTTAAATGACCTGATAGTAAAGGAAATGAAAAAAACTATACCAAAAAATAAACCATACCACTCAATAACGGTGGATAATGCTGTAAAATGCTATTCCAACCCTTTTATCGAAAAATTATTATATACAAAAAAAAAATTAGTATCGCAACTCTTCAACTTACATAGACGTCAGGATTTAACAAATCAATCGCATGAGATAGTACAAATAAAATCGATAATTAAATGTTTAAAAATAATAATAAAAGAAAAATTTCAACTGTCAATTAATCAGTTTTGGACAAAAAAACTAAAAAATATCAAAACAAACAATAACAACATGTTTCCATTAATCAATAAAATCTTCAAACCCTATAAAAATAATAAAAACACTTTACCACAAAAATTATTAATCTCTGAAAATATGCATAATAACCTCCCGAACAATCTTCTAAACAACAACGAATTAGAAATCGTTGATGATAATGTCTACATAACAAATAATATCGATAAGCTAAACATCATCGGCCACTGTATTCAAGAAACATACAATCAAAAAGTTATGGATACCAATATTAATCTTAACAATGAAAACAGTCCAAATATTACTCAACAGAACTCAACACTAAATACGATTGCCGACATAAATATTAATACACAAACACAACAAGCCAAAAAACAAGAAAATTTCAAAATAATCACTGACACAATAAATAAATTCAACAATTCAATGATGGAGAGCAATGGAAACATTAAAAATATCGTTAGATTCTCAAACGATTTGAAATCACATCAAATTGAAGATTGTAAGAGCTACGAGGACCATAGCAATTGTTATAACAAAATACCGCCCTATAATGTTAACGATAACAATGATGATACAAATGGCTACAACGAAGACGAAACACAAATAAATGGCCTATACTTTGATGCTACACGTGACCATACATCGGTTACTACACAAAGGAGCACATCAGCTAATACTAATGATCATAATCAAAATAATAAATATAATAGTATGGACTTCCTTACGTATAATGATCAAATGGATTACTTAAAAGATTATTTTGTAACGCAATATGAATTGAAGGCAATATTCCATAACCTAAATAATAAAAAATCATCAGGTATAGATGGCATACCAAACATTGTGCTCAAACACATTCCAGATAGCGTAATAAAGATATATACAATAATTTTCAATAACCTCCTCAACAATTCCCACTTCCCAAATTGCTGGAAACATTCCATAACCCTTCCAATACATAAAACTGGTAAACCTAAGGAAAGCCCTTTAAATTATCGTCCCATCTCGCTTTTACCTAATATATCAAAAATTTTTGAAATAATCATCAAAAAGAGTATGGAAAAGATAATCCTAAAAAATAATATTATACCAATCCATCAATTTGGCTTTAAACCAAAACATTCTACAGTCCATGCAATAAATACGTTCACATCCAACCTTTTCTGGTCTAGAAACAACAACAAATATATAGGAACTTGCACGGTGGACCTCAGAAATGCGTTTGACACAACTTGGCAGAAAGGTTTAATTTACAAAATGATAAGATATAAAATGCCAAAACATTTAATATTGATGACATATAACACAATAAGAGATCGCAAATTCCATACATTTACATACAACAATAATGATAATACTAATATAAACCGGTATGATAACGATAAAAAAAACAGTAATCAGGAAAATTTGCTACGTTCAAATCGGATTTTTCACATACATAATGGATTACAACAGGGTACGGTCTTATCACCTATTCTGTTCAATATATACACTAGCGATTTATTAAAGTCATTCGGGTTTAACATCCAGAAGAATAAAAATATTATAGCTTATGCCGACGACATTATAATATATACAGACGGTACACGAGTGCAAAGCATACAAAATAAGTTGCAACATATGTTGAACGAGCTATCGAAATACGCAAGCCTATGGCTACTTAATATAAATACAAGTAAATGTGAATGCATCTTATTCCGCCCACCACTTAAAATGGCAAGAAGAGACCTGAAATGTAATTGGAAAAACTTTAAGGTTAATATTAATAATGAAATGATACAAACAAAAACAACAATCAAATATTTAGGCGTGTATATTGACCAATATCTATATTTTAACGAACATCTCAAAATGCAATTGGCGAAAGCTAACAAATTACTAGGATTGTTAAAAAAACTATTCTTTTCAAAAACCTTATGCTCAAAAGTTAAAGTAATATGTTACCAAACATTTATCAAACCAGTACTAACCTACGCATGCCCTATTTGGTACAATACCAACGCATCCTTAATGGAAAGATACAGAGTGTTTGAGCGTAAAATACTACGCTCTGCCCTTAAGCTTCATAGGCCCAAAATTATTATAAATAATAGTACCAATTCTTATAATAATAATCCTAATGCAGTAAACGATAACAATAACATAATTTATAGAAAAATAAGTAACCAAAAATTATATGAAAAAGCAAATATACATCGAATTGACCAAACAATAATTCATTTAACACGCAAACATTTTCTCAGAAGTTCCTATATTAATGAGAACTCATTAATCCAACACATTACATACCCAAATGATTTATACTACCAAATAACCCTAAACACAGGTTATATACCACCTGAAGCTTTTTTATACTTAGATGCTAACGGATTTATGATGGATGTAAATGGGATTCCTATAATCTATCATATGAAACGGGCAACAACAGACAAAAAAATTAAATATGAACCTAACATAAATATAAATAATACACCAGCACATCCAAACTTAAGGTTTCAATATACAATTCCTGTTAAATTACGAGGTAAACATAAAGATCTATTCAACCCTGAATACAATAGACTATTTTGGTGGTTGACAGATATTAATCAAAATACACCACCGAACAATGCAGATGACTTTAGCCCCAACCATACCGGAGCTAACGTTAATGGTGCTTAACAACACTAGTTACATTACATAAAAGTTTGCTGATAGAAATATTATAGTACTCAGAAGGTTACCGAGACCAAGAAGGTTGATTCACTCATTTAATCTTTTAATAATTTTATTGCTTTTAGGTATTACATCATGTGCTTGGGTGTCTGTGTGTTGGTGTATGGCTGTCTAGATTTAATCTTTGAATTTTAAAGTGTATGTATCTCTGTTTTAAGTTTAACTTTATAAATATAGCTTTTGACATTGAAAGGGTATAACAAACAATGTCAAATACATAACAAAAATAAAATAGAATACATTAAAACGCGAGCGTCTAATGTATTGATTACTCAAGAAAACTGTACGTCCAAAAAACAAAAAAAACAAAAATAATGAATAAATTTTGAGTGCCGCTACTATTCTGTGGCCATTTAATTTAATAACATATAAATTAATAAATTAAGTATATCTTTTAACTTAAAAAAAAACCATTGTAAATAAAATGTATACAACATAAATAAAAGAAATTAGAAAAAAAAAAAAAAATGCCTTTACGAAGTAAACAAATTATTATTATTAGTACAATTTTTTAGTTTTGTTTTTTGTGGAACTAGGAGTGGAAAGTGTTTATCAGAAGCGTTTAACAAAATAGCAGAGCAAAAACAATAGAATAAATTCATCTATTTAGCGCTTTTTTAAGCTTATTTTAAGAATAACTCTATAATACATGGCTTTTATTTTCTTAAAAAAGGACGCAGCTGGATATATTTTTAACCGATGTATATATAGTCGATATCCAATTCCGATATATATCCAATTAAATCCAAAAACTTATTTTTATAATTCTTATATAAGTATGTGAAAAACTTCACTAAAATCCCTTTATAGCAGTAAACAGTGTTCACAAATGATACATCGTTATTTTTATTTTAAACGTATGGTTGTCCTTATATGTTCATTAAATCAGAAATTGTTTCCCTGTCACGGAACATATTGTAAAGAATGTTTAAGCCTTTGGCCACCATGAGCCAAATTCTGTGACTGTGAAGCGGTGAAGTGAAAAGTATTTTAATGAAAAGAAACGAAGAAATTTTTAACACTTCATCACTTCATAGTTACAGAATTAGACAACAGGGCATCTAATATTGACAAACTAACATCCCAAATAATTTCATATGCATATTCAATTCCGAATATGGAATGAAACTTTTGAAATTCCGTTTTTCTAGATAAAATAAATCATTTTAGTTTACAAGATTTGGAAGAATTGTAAGGAAATCAACGTGATTGACGTCTAGGTTTACCCATTCGTTTTATTTTTATTTCCTTCAATCTATCATGAAATACTGCACGCCATATGTTATTTTTTTCATGTGATAGTCTTAAAAAGTTTTTATGTGTTGTAAACATGTATTGTAATTAAGAAAAAAAATTACGTTTTCTCTAATATCGGTATTTTCGCTAATACCAATAACGTGAAAAACATAGATAGGTATTGCCGGCATTAGCTTAAACGGTAATTTAGAAAGCTCTACGCCCAAACCGAGTTCTTAATATGAATAATTTTAAGGGTTTGATGAATCCGTATATCCACTCTATTAATTTTAAGCCAGTGTAATATCGGTATTTTCGCTAATACCAATAACGTGAAAAACATAGATAGGTATTGCCGGCATTAGCTTAAACGGTAATTTAGAAAGCTCTACGCCCAAACCGAGTTCTTAATATGAATAATTTTAAGGGTTTGATGAATCCGTATATCCACTCTATTAATTTTAAGCCAGTGTAAAACATTATCAAAAGAAAGAATCTATGTAGTGCTTTGATTTCAATGATAGTCATTGAAAAAATTCAAAAAAATTATTGAATAAAACAAAAAACTTAAACAAGCGACGAACCTTAAAATCGAATAATATTTAAAGATTTATGTTAACGGTGTTTTTGTGGTAACAATGATAACACATATTAATCGATTTTTCTCTTTAAAAACAGATAAATTTTTACGTTCTAAGTTAAGAACTACTGTTTTTATTCTTCAGTTAACTTTCATAACAAAAGTTAACTTAATTACTATTATAAATCTATCTTCTATAATAAAATCAATTGCAGTTTACAATTACGATAATTACCAACTTCTGTGCAATTTTACAAAACAAATATTGAAATAAATTCACGTATTTTTTTATGAATTCAAACCTGTTAATTACATCCCACATATTTTATTATAAATAAACGGTTTGTCGTTGTAACAATTATTACAACCAATTGCATGGATCACATGGAATCAAAACACAGTAAACTTTTATTTAAAATAATCTTGAATATGCGCAATAAAGTAAATTAAGGCTATAAAAATTATATTAAACTTGCTGTTATTTGGATATAAAACCATGCTGATCGATTATCAACAATTTACTTGAGATATAGCAGAAAATTTAGACTTATTTATTAAAACATTTAATTTTTTATTCTTAGTGTTTATTGATCTTCTATATAAATGTAGAATTTTCCTTTTGATAAATAGCTTTTAGCTTAAGTTAAATACTTAAATTAAATGAATTATTAAATTTTTATTTAAAGTTTTACAAATTATATTTTATGGTTACCGTCGGGAAGTTGAAATATGAGTTTGAAATGTGGTTCGATCATCATCATCGTCATATGGTTTTGAAATATAAAGAAAAAACTGCTTATTGGCTCAATTGATTGGATTGGATTGGATTTGTGTTCATGCAATGTCGTGTGATCGCATCAGCTAATATTCATGCGGGCACTCCAAAAAGAAAAACGTTTAAGTTATAGTTTAACAATAGACCCCTTTCGTCGAATCATAACTGATATATCATTTTTTGATTTGACTGTAAGCTGTGATTAAATAAAGTAAGTTGCATAAAAAAGGATAATTTAAGCGTGTTTGGGTAACGGGATTTTTTTTCCCGAAAATGGAAAAAAATTGAATTTCAGGTATAATTTATATGAAAATCGTCCAGGTATAATTTATATAAAATCGTTCAGGTATAATTTATATCTGCATCATCCCGAAATTTTATAAAATTGGTGCCAATAACTACATATGATTAACGACGGAGACGGAAAATCGAAACAAAAATTTAAACATTAGGTAATATATATAAGAGATATGAGATATAAATAAAACGAACGCTCATCTTACCGTCGCATTTATTGATCGAGACGAAAAAAATTTTCTAAAAATATGTTTTGCCCTTGTATCGTTGATAAGTTTACAGATGAGTAAAATCCATCAAGTGCTTAAGGGTCTACTCTAGACTCTAGAGCCTTTCAAGTGGAAAAAACAAAACGTTTTAAGGACCCTTTGGATTAAATTATTTTAGTAAACTTTAGAATTTTTAGAAAGATTTCTATTACTAATTAAAATAAAAATCTAGAGTGTAAGAATCTCCTGAAAAGTCTACTCCAAAGCCAAATTTTCATTTTTGGACCTACAAACATTTTATTACGTAATATCTAAAACGTTCAAAACAATTTCAAATAACAGTAAAAGTAAAAACGTTTTAATGTTGTGCAAATAAGTTGTTTATAAAAAAATTGATGTATGATAGTATAGGAGTTTCTTTTTCTACTTAGGACTTACAGGCTTTGTGTTGAATTTAATATTTTATACCTCAATTACAACTGAGAAAAAGTTGTGCTGAATTGCGCTGCAGCGCGTCAATCTCGTTTTAATGTGTAGCAGGATAAGTCTGCTTTAGCGTTGTTTTTTATTTATTTCAGCAATGGAAGAAAAGATCTATTTTTTTTGTAATGATGATAAAGCATTTTACTAAGCAGTAGGTTGCAGCAAAATACTAACACAATTCTGTACATCTTTTGAATATCTTGTGGCTAGTTTCGACTCCAAAATTTAATAAGCGTATCATCCTTCTTTGATTTATGAACTTTTAATTTTTCGTTTTCCCACCACACTGGGGCTATCTTTTAACCCAATGGTAAAAACTTTTTTATAATACAAGCTCAAAAAATATTCAATTTCGTTCTAAAATATAATAACCAAAAAATACAAATGAAGATGAAATCACCGCGATTGTTGAGTTTCCTCGTGCCAACTGCACGGTGAACTCAACATGTTCACGGTGAACTCAACATGCACGATGAACTCAACCGATGGCTTATTTCTGTGTTTACCTCATTAACGACACAAATATCGGATTTGTTAAAAAATCTACTAACCAATTAGTGTGGACAGCCAAAGCAGATGTAACCCTCAACTCTTAAAAGAAAGCATTGGCTTTAACAGCAGTTCTGGTGAACCTAACCATTCCGAGCCGTTGATTCTACAATGCGACGCGAGCAATGATGGTGTGGGCTGTCTACTGGAACAGTTGGACAAAGAGGAAGTTGAGCATCATATAGCATATATGTCCAAGAAACCGAACACAGCTCAGCGTAATTACCCCGTTGGTGATAATTAATGCCTTGCTGCTACCTTAAGTATTAAGAAATTTCACGCATACATCGAGGGTCACCCTTTGCATTACAGACCATGCTTATCGAATGTGGTTAATGCACCAGACCGAACTATCATGTTGTCGGGCACGATGGAGCTTGAAACCCCAGACTCTCTCTCAAGAATGTTTTCGGTCAACTCTGTTACGGATGAGAAAAACTATGTGTTTAAGGCTAGTGTAGTCGGTAGAGCCAGAGAGTCTACCTCGGGGTTTGGGTTCAAGCCCGACTCTCATTTCGTTTTTTAATTTTTTATGATTCTCCAGACAAATGTAGTAAGCCAGACTTCCTCCTTTCGTCCTGTCCTGTAATGGCCATCCACTATTATGCCAAATGTACTATAACTTTCTTCCTCGTAGATAGTAATATACTAACTAAATCATCCGAACATGTGATTATTCGTATTTTCAAAAACTTTTCATTCCGACCTTTCACAATTTTATTAAATTCTGAAGTACAGTTGTCATTTAAATTCTCTGTCTGTATTTCTTTTTCATTCCACAAATGATATAAATAAAAATACAAAATAAATATTTTTATTGTGGGAAAGAAGATTTTAGAGGTACGGGTTGGCAAATGTTTTAATAGTGATTCAGTTGGGGATTGGAAAGTGGTGAAACTAGTTGGTTGAGTTTAAGGAGTTGAATGGAAATGTTTGAACGTTGGTGTCAACTGTGGTCGTAGAGGAAAAAACCTATCAGTGAACCTCGATTGTGTTTTATTCCTAAATGCAGCCTTGGAAGTTTTGTTACTTTTATTATACGTTTTTTGTGTTTATATATTTATTCTGTTAATTATGATGTGCTAATGTAAATAAGTAAGGGAGAGCTTTGGCACTGTAGTGCAACTTCCGCGAAACTCTGGGTGGTGTTTTAAGGCACGCGTGTTTCTTTTTTTAAAATTTTACTTATTATGAGGTCGGTTAATAGAATCCTTGTGCAATTCGAGCTAGTGGCAGGATGTATTTAGCGTGCGCGACCAACTGGTAGACCTGCACAATCTTCCAGATTTCCTACTACAAGATGGCGCCCAACGTGTGGCTCGAACCCACAACCCTGAGATTAAGAGTCTGAGATTTTGAGCATTGGGTTAGAAAAATTATGGTGTATTGTAGCGTTTCTGCTAATTGTAGCGGTTTCACGATACTCATGCAGTCCGTATTGCAGCGTTAATCTGTAACTTAAGGTGTTTTTGAATTTTATTTTAAAACAATAGATATATAAAAAAACACTAAACGTTTTCTTTACAATAAAAAGATAAATGATTTTATTTATTTAATTTAAAATAAAATATATTATTTTATGATTTTATCACAAAAGATTGATTTAAAAATTACCATTATTTCGATTAAAAGTTAAAATCAGAATGGTTAAAGTTTTTTTTCTTTTTTTATATCAGAAAGCAATTTCCGAAAACATATGTTTTATTGTATTAGTTTTAAAACGCAGGAAGCTTGTTTGTTTGTGGGACATAAATATACAACCAAAGTCCCACAATATAATTAGCGCGGACTACTTATCCCAAACGCGAGTGATTTCAGCATAAACGTAACGAGTTAAATCGATAACTACAGTCTTGTCGGGAAAACGCGTTTGCACTAGTTATATAATATACTATTCTATTCGGAAAAACGAAAAAGCTTTGAACACACAATACTATTTGAATTCAGTACAACATTTAAGTAATTTTATTTTAAAAAATAACGAAATCTTATACGAAGCAAGTAGCAACACAACACTAACACCTTTTATCTTTTTAACTAGTGGCGTGATGTAAAAATTTTGTTTCCAAAACTTTTGTTTCGTGAATGGTAAAAATCGACGGTTGGTTCGATAACTGTAACGAAAGTGTGTCAAAAAAAATCTCGGATAATTTTTTGCGAAAAACGTTTATTTAAAATTATAATGCGAAGTAACATTGAATGTGGAGAAATTTTGATGGTGATATCTGTAAATGAGTTTGATTATTGTTTTATAATTGTGTCAAAATAAATTCGTGGTGTGTCAAAAGAATGATTTTCATAAATTTTGGTACCCAATTTTTTTTTGCAAAAATAAAGTAAATGGGAAACATTTTTTACTATTTTGTAGCTACTTCAAATATTCAGCTTCCGCTACTCCTAACTAATAGAAACATTTGGAAAATAGCATGTTGTTGTAGATGAAATGTCGTTTTTTTCACAAAAGTTGTAATTATTAGGATGATGTTTTTAAGAAATTTTAATGTGAAGCCCGGCATCCACCACTACTAAATAAAAGGAGCAGTTGGAAAATATAAGGTTGTTGCAGATTAAATGTTGTTTTTTTACAACAGTTGTAATATGTGAAATTATTAATTTACGCAGAACGGAAAAATGTTACGAGAAGTTTTTGTGTGACTCCAGACCGAAGTCACTGATAACTAATACGTACAGTTAACACTTCTGCCGCGAGGAAAATAAGAAGAAGATCTGTATATTGAATTATAAAAAATAAAATTTTTGTTTTATTTCGTTATGGTGTTAATATATACAGTTTGAAAATGCCAGCTTTTGCAGACTGAATGTTGTTTTTCCAAAACGAATAAAAACCCCGTTCACGGCAAATGGAGAAGTTTACTGTACTAATAGGTACTAACACTAGCCTTAATAATTAGGTTGGAAAAAATTAGGTCTAACACGTTAGACCATTAAATATCGAAAGTGTCTAGATTAACCATAAACGGACTCGTGTATCCGGGTACACGGGTACATGGGTATAAACTAATCTTAATACTAATCTACATGCGGTAATATGGGATGATGTAGGTACTTCCTACAGGTACACGAGCACATGGGTCCATGGGTACATGGATACACGGGTGCTCGGTTACACTGATATACTGGTACACAAGTACACGGGTAAACGTAAATTACTGATACATACATGGAAACACAATGTACTCGTGTACCAGTGTGCCCGTGTACCCATGTACCGATGTACCTGTATGCTCGTTTGCCCGTTTACCCGTGTTATCGTGTACCCGTTTACACGTCTACCCGTGTATTTATCGGTAATTTCCATGTGCCCGTGTAATAGTTTCCTTGTACCCGTGTAACCGTGTATGTAGCGGTAGTGTACCCGTGTATGTAGCGGTACTCGTGTACCAGTGTACCCATGCACTTGCTTATCCGTGTGCCCGTGTACCCACTTATGGTTAATCTAAACACTTTCTTAAATATCTTTTTTTTTATCTGTAATAATTGAATGAAAGAATGTAGACTAAACGGAAAAGAATGGATTTTGGGAGTTTTCTGAACATAGTTGGGTGGGAAAATATCAAGTCGCATCATATTAATTTTGAATTATTAAAAATAAGCATTTGTACTAAATAAAACGCTATATAAAAAAGTTTTTAAGTAGTTTGTTGGGTGTATCGTCGTTTCACCTCATTTTTTTTACTATTGATGTTTCATGTTAGTATTGCAATAAATTTCTAAACAGAATTAAAATGGTTTTACTTTGGCAAAGAGTTTTATGTTTAATATACATCTCTGCCCAAAACTAAAAGAAAACCTTTAAAGAAGCTGTCTCAATTATTAAAGCAATATTTCAACCAATGATGACGATCATCAGCCTATGTGATCATATTTACTGAGTTTATTTACAAGATATTGGTATCTGATGGTAACATCTTTTGATGACACATTTTAATGGTAGGTTAAAAAGTATGGGAGAAAGCGTTTTCTTGCGTTAAACCGCAGTCAGCTTTAAAACGCTTTAATATTTTGTTCTCTACTCGTCCAAAGTATTGAGAGTTCTATACTGTCATTTTAACATTGATTCGCGCTTTATAATAAACTATATTATTTGAATTCAAGCCCAGACTGATTGAGCTTAATACTGGCTTCATACAATCTGCGTTTAATAAATCAGCGTCGGAACAAAGACTACTTTTAGTATCTGTTAAGCGAAAAAACATATTTGGATTCAAGTTGTTTACATTTGTCATCCAAATTAAAGTATACTCATTAAATTGTGCTACAATATTAAACTAACCGATCCCATACAGCAACCGACAACTATTATACGGTGTAAACGCCAGGATTTCCGTTTGCCTAAATTTAAGCTCCGCCTAGAATTTTTTACCCACGTATTTTGGTCACATATTTTTACAATAAGGAGAACACATTTGGTTAGTCCTTGGTTTTGAAATAGAATAAGTTAAACACATAAGCAAATACAATGAGGCTTAAATATAAAGAGAAAATACTTATAGTTCTGAATAAAAGCTCAAATTATAAGTTCGACTACCAACAACGGATGAGTTAATAATCCAAATCCTACGCTCCAATATTGGTTTTTGTGATTCTCGCATTTATATTAATTAAAAAAAACTGTTATTTAAATCGAGCATTGATCCTAAATGTTAACAAATCAAACTTTCTTAATTGACTAATCGCATTTATATCAAATCGATTCTGTCCATATATAAACAAAATATAAACAAAATTAACTGTAATTTTTTGCTATTTTAAGACAAAACCAAGCAATATTAGAATATTTGCAACATTTGATTTATTTAAATCATTAAACAAAACACCTACGAACAAATTTACCCTGATCACATTAAAATGCATATTAGAAACAGTTTAAACTATTAACTTAAAATTCAAGCGACCAGATGGTTTTAAAACTATTATAAATTAAAAGAACGACGTAAGACTTTCAAATTACAAAATGTCCATGAATTTAAATAAATATCATGTCTATTTGTGTGTTTCCTATACGTAACAGCCTAACAAGCACACCCAAAATTCTTCTAAGAGTTTTTAGTTTCAATCTACATAATTACAATAGAGTTAAGTTTTGTCAGCTGACTTTAACATCAATTTATAATACAACCGGAAACTATTAGATTAAAAATCATTTTCACAATTATTATCAACAAATGATTTAAATTCATTAAAGTAAAGTAAAACTTTTTTAACGTAACACTGTACGATATCTGAAAATCGTTCAAGATACATATCATCATATGTATATATTTAAAATTGCAGACATGCACAACATATAACTCTGTAATTAAACAAAACAAAAACTTTAATCAAAAATATCTTACACAATTTTCTTGTTTTCTTGAAAAACTAAGCTTAAAGCAAATGTAACTGTAGGTGGAATCATATTGGAGGGGATCATTCATAAAAATCGATAGCAATGAAAATGAAAAAAAAATATAGATAAATTATGAATGAATTTATTTTTAATGAATGAAATCTTTTTTAACCTCAACAAAATAATATTAACCTAAATTTTTAGTATACGTAGTATGTACGAGTATACGAATTTTGTTGTTGTTCTTGTTATTTTGTTAACGTATTTTTATGTTTGTGTAGAGATATGTAAGTGGAACGGTTAGGTAAAGTTACAGTATTATGGATACATAATTTTTATACAAACAAATCTAACACCCACCTTTAACTTTTTTTTTTGGTTTAAATATTAAAATTAAAACAAAAAAAGTCGCAAGAATTATTGCATTTTGTTTATTTTGATTTAAATTAATTTTATAAGTAACAGAATTCATTCAAAATCCAATTTAATTTAATACCGTAGGTGTCGTTTGAATTAAATAGTTGAAAGGTAAATCAAAAATATAATATAGTGATAAATCAAGGACTAGATGAACTAAATTAAAAACCGATGTGAATTGTAACGGTGATAAAGACAATTAATATCAAGTATGGGATGTTGAATGGGATGGAAAGCTGTTTAATCAACATACTTCATATCAAGTCAGTAAACCAAACTGATCAATTATCATCAACAGCTAGGAATTGGGAGGTTAAATTTTGTAAATGATTACACGCTGTAATAATTTACCATGGAAAACCAGAATACTTTTGTAAACGCAGTTATACTAAAACCAACTAGTATTTTCTTCCAACAATATTAAAATCCTGTGTAAAATTGGAGCTCGATGAATAAAAATAAAACAAATTTTGGATGAAGATCAAATAATAAAATGAATCTAAATTATTCAATGAGTAGAAAACCATCAAATAAAAACCAATTTCTAGGTAACCTACTTTTATTAGAAATAAGCTAAAAAAAAACGTCTGATTACTTAGTATGTAGAGTGACGAAATCTGATAAAAATGGTTACCCAAATATGATGGTTCGGTTGTGATTTTTTTCAAAGCATAATTTCTAGTTCAGCTTAAAAGCACCATATGACAATTTGGAGAGTAACACATTAATTGTACCAGCAACAGCTTTTGGAGATCATTTAAGAATGTTTAGGAAATCGTTCGATTATTCCATTGATTTGAAAGTTGTATGCCCAGGTTTGTAACCCAAATATCTTCAATTTAAAATCAGCTCAGATGGTCCGAAGTTATATATAAAACTACAACAAATCTTGATATAAATTTGGCAATGTTTCGAAAGACATGATTTCAGGTCATAGGATTAAACAAGCAGTAGTCACCTGAAAATCAATACTCAAATCTGACCATGGGTATAAGTAACAGATGAAATTTGAAACAAGTATGATGGTGGACCTTTAATCTACGATATTGCCACGATTTTAACAGAATCACAACGATAAACTAAACAAAATCCTAATACACCTCAGTTTATAGTTATACCATACAAAATTTCAAGAACAGAATTATAATTATTTAAGTCATCGTTATCAAACATGAGCTATACATCCAACAAATGCATGCAAAACAAATACAACATCGATAATTATGCAAATTTATCGATTTTCGGAAAATAGAAATTTTGTATTAGTTGGAATAGTAGTTAGAGATTAGTTGAAATAGCATTTTTTTATAAAATGTGTTGTGCAGTATAAATTATAATATGTGTCACAAAAGCATATAAAACAAACAAAATGAACAAACAATTTTTCTTATTTTTTAACGTTTTTTTTAAAGAATGAACTAAACAATAAAATCTATCATTTAATAAAATATGATATAGACTAATATTTCATGATAGGATGGAGAAAATGAAAATTAAATAAGAAGTAAAATTGACCTTGATTATGTGACGCACTGTTTGCCTCGATAATTAAAGTCCACATATAGAGTTATAGGCAGGCTCGTTTCATCAAAGAAGCCATAGCGAGCTATTATCAAGGAATTAACATAGATTGAAAATACTACAATTGACTCAATAGACTTCACCCACCAACTTCTCTCAGATATCCCTTAAATTCTGACATCTCTCTGCTATAACCAGTGTAATGTGATATCTT
>OY856188.1:100122042-100186518 GCA_963693315.1 Diogma glabrata | reverse complement strand
AGAGAGAGAGAGAGAGAGAGAGAGAGAGAGAGAGAGAGAGAGAGAGAGAGAGAGAGAGAGAGAGAGAGAGAGAGAGAGAGAGAGAGAGAGAGAGAGAGAGAGAGAGAGAGAGAGAGAGAGAGAGAGAGAGAGAGAGAGAGAGAGAGAGAGAGATAGAGAGAGCTCCAACACACTTAGGAAGAGCCCTTTTCTCCCTTAATGTATAATTTACTATTCTATACTCTCTTCTTCTGTAAAATATCGAAGCAAACCAAATATATAAAGATCAAAAAATAGAATAAAAAACAGCGCTTTCAAAAATTGCTATGGAATAGAAAAAAAATAACCTTTCAATTTTGATATAACGAGTGGAGGCTAGCACTCGTCAAGGCCGAAATTATTTTTCACCAAAATAGCTACTCTCAACCCTCTCTAGATAACATTGAAAGATATGCTGAACACTATAGTTTTCATTCAATCTTTACATCATTTCCTATTATTGTGAATTTTTTGAAGTTTTTGTTTTTAATGTCCAAAGATAGGGTAGATCGTAAAAACAGCTCTCTTTCAACTGTCCTTTTCTATGTCCATAAAATATATATAAAAACCAACCGATAACCATAACTAATTTTTAACGTGAATATAAATCTGTCAAATCGTATTTTTGTTCTTTGTTTTGCTCTCTGAAAAAGCAAATTTTCTTCGCATAGCCGTGCGTAAGTTTTTCATTTCATTCAAAATTATACAATTATTGCGAGTTTATTTAATACTAATTGGAAATTATTTTTAATTTACAATTTAGCCAGTAGTAGTCACACTGGGTTCAGATGACTCCATGTAATTTTTGATTTAATTTGAAGCTTCCAAGGTGTGGTTAAAAATGGAATCTACGGAGCCATTTTTTGATTTTTAAGGTACTACAATAACTTCCGATAGTTTTCAAAAGCCTGCGTGGCATCAAGGCGTCGGTAGGTATTGATTTGCAGGACAAACTGTTTTGCTGGGGTCAACTAAACGCAATAAAATTATAGATAGTGTGTCAAAAGTGAAAAAAAAATTGTTTTCGATTATTTTTTGAAAATTTTGACTTTGAAGTGAAAAAACTCGAATTCTCAATTTATCTCATGTAATGAGTTTATTGATATTGACAACTTTAATGTTCAAAATAAATATACTTTTTGAATAGCTCAATACAATGAGTTGAATTCATTGTGTGTTTCTGCTTGATCTCAAAATTGAAATTTTAAGGAAGTTTTTAGTAAAAACGGTTAAATTTTTCAAAATCCTTACATTTTTTCAAAATTAAAATTTTTTAAAAAGGAGAAAAACGACTGGCTCATAAATGGGAAGACTTAAACTCTAATTTCGTGCAAGATCTGATTTATATTGACATGCATGAAAAACCCAAAATGGCAACTGTTTTTTTACATGAAGTCAACAAGACCTAGTGTGACAGATATGTTATTTATGGGAGGTGTGACCACTACGGTTTAATAAAGTATTTTGTTATAGTAGAAATAAAAATTGAAAAACAAATTAAAATGGATAAAAGAGAAATATATTTGACAGATTTGCTATCACGATTTTTCCCCTCTCTCTTCATACATTTTTGTATTAACGATCTCTCTGTATTTATATATAATCTAAGATAAAACAAATAATTGCAATATTTATTGTTTGTTTTCAGTAGGCAGCAGGATAAACCCATTTTCAAACTATAGAATATTTTAAGTTTATTTGTGAGAAAATCGATTATGCAGAATTCGGGACGGACACAGAGTCTCATCATAAGGGTTCCGTTTTTACTTTTTAAAGTACGAAATTCTAAATAGAAAAAATTACTTGATTAGAAAAATGCATGCATGTCAGCTTAGAACTTTAAATTTTGGACATTAATTTCTGGTTTCTTAATTTATTCTAATTACCAAGTTTTCGGATTTTCACATTTTGTAATTTATCACATTCATTGGTTACATTCTAGTTTTATATATAATAATTGTCAAGTTTTCTTTGCAATAATTGCAATAATTTGCAATAATTTGTGGAATTTTGATTGCAAAACAATATTTTTAAATTTACAATCATGAATTTTATCTCAATAGTGTTGTTTATTTTCATACTCCTTAACACGAGTTTATAATTTTCAAATGTTCTTATTTATATATTTTATCGAAAATGGTCACAATCCTGATGTATTTTGACGGAACTTAGGGCTCAGTTCTTTTCTACTGCAATTCGCTCATTTCATTTTTAAATAGTTTTCAAAACACTGAAAATCATCTCTTCCATATATCATGAGAATGACTAATGTTATCAAGTTCATTGACCTATCATTTTGTTTGTCGTTATATCAGCTGTTCATAATAAAGTTTAAATAAACAATTGCTATCTAATTTTTTGAATTTATTAAGAAAATTTAAAAAATTAAGAAATTCGGGGTTCGGGAGAGGAAGAAGAGAGGATATCCAGAAGGATCCAGAACAACCGTTACTTTGAAATTTCAATAATAATTTGTTCGATAGATGAGTATTTTCAAATTTGGTTGGTATATTATAAGGTTTTATAATGTTTGTAATGATTTTTCATGCCAACTTCCAATTTGTCAATATCGGTTCAAACAAACAGGAACATAAACAAATTTCATACAAATTTGAAAGCGAAAAATTCTGTTGCTGTAAAATTTGTATGGAATTCTGTTTCTGTTTTATGTGATATTCAGCCTTTATACAGTTAAGAAGCAATATTGATAAAACTCTAGCAAAACGTTTCACTCAACCTGAGAAAGAAATTATTAGCTTTAGAGATATGTTGTAAAGGGAAATGGGGAAGGGGAGGTGTGTCTATTCTATAACTGCTGATGTTTTCATTTTATTTTTATATTTGAGCGAAATTACAGTTTTCGTTCATAAATTAATTTTGATGAAACATTAACTGAAGAATGAAGATAGAACGATTTTGAGCGATATTGGAAAATAAAAGTCCGCTGAGGCTATATCTATATTTAACAACTTCAAGTGATGTTTGTACCTTGGCATATAATAGTCCCTGGGCCGATTTCATTTGATGATTACCACATATTTTATACTTTGTGAGGCAATTCGGCCGCTTTCTCGTTCGGCAAGCTCCGAAAAATGCCGATCGGCATTTTTCGGAGCATGCCGAACGAAAAAGCGGCCGAATAGAGGAAAATATCTGAACAAATGTTTTCGAACTCGTCAAGGACAAGCGCCTCACGAAATATAAAATATTTGGTAATCATCTAATGAAATCGGCGTAGGTCCACGGACTATAACTTCTTGAAAATATAATTATTTATTACAGTTTTGTCAACCCACTTCCGGTTTGCATCTCCATTTCATATTTGGGCTTACTACACTGCATAAAATAATCACTTCGGTCTGAAAGACCTAAGCATTACAATCTCGAGCCAAAAGTGAAATCCTTTCAACTTTTTTTACATTTCCCGACGTTTTAGGTCAAAACGATTCTAGAAAAGCAAAAAAAAAATGTCCATCTGTTTGCCGGTCGGCCGTCCGTCCGGCCTTCATAACCTACGAAAACCAGGAAATTGCTGGAGCGATTTCAAAACAATTTTTTTTCTAAGAAGAAGTTATGTTAATGGCAAAAGCCGAAAGGAAGATGGGTTCGGTAGCTGTCCCGAAAGTGTATCAAAAAAATCATTAAGTGTGTCAAAAATAGCAAGTTTTCATATTTTTGGCTTAAAAAACGTGAAGTTTTAGGGAAAATGAGGAGGAACTTTGAATCTGGAGAAATATGGATGATCGGCATCTGTATGTGAGACCAGGCCTTTGATTGTTGTGTTATAAGTATATCAAAAAAAATCGTTAAGTGTGTCAAAAAGAATGAGTTTCATATACATATTTTGTTTCCCATTTGTTTTAGAAATTATGGGAAACATTTTCAACTAGAAAGACATAAAACATAAAAGTAATTATTTATTTTTATTTTCTACACTAATCAGTCTTTTAAATTTAATTTTTTATTATTAAATTAATACACAATATTTCGGCACATTGCCATTCTCAAGTTAAAGAAAAAATATAAAAAATATTATAAAAATTGACACAAAAATGAAAAAACTTAAATGAATTGAATACATATATTTTTTCAATTCATTTAAATTTTTTCATTTTTGTGTCAATTTTTATAATATTTTTTATATTTTTTCTTTAACTTGAAAATGGCAATGTGCCGAAATATTGTGTTTTTTTTTATTAATTTAAGAATAAAAAATTAAATTTAAAAGACTGATTAGGGTAGAAAATAAAAATAAATAATAATCGAACAGTCTGAAAGAATTTTTTAAAAAAAATAAAAGTAATTATTTGGATGAAATGAAATGTAATTTGAACATTAAATTTGACATGGAATATGGTTCTTTCCAGTTTCCTCTCAACTTATAGGAATGGTTGAAAAATATCAAGTTGTTGCAGATTAAATGTTGTTTTTTAACAAAAATTGTAATTATTAGAGAGTCGTTTCTTAAGTAATTTGTTGTGCGATTCTAGATGCCACGACTTCTGAATAACAGGAACAGTTAGAAAATAAGTTTGAATTTTTGATTATGTTATAATTTTTGCAATTTTGAAATTTCAACCTTTGATTTTGCATTAATTTTTGGAATATTTTTAGAATTTTGAGAAAAGTTTATACTTTTGATATCATTATACTTAACGGAATATTTTTTAAATTTTGAAAAAGTTTATATTTTTGATTTTGTTATAATTTTTGCAATATTTTTAAAATTTTGAAAAAGTTTCAATTTTAATAATTCGTGGAATATTTTTAGAATTTTGAAAAAGTTGTACTTGTACTTTTACTTGTACTTTTACAAAGAATTTTATGTTTAATATACATCGCTGTCCAAAACTAAAAACAATGTCTTCATAAAAGCGTTTTACCGAAAATTATATAAAAATCTTTGACACAGACCGAAGTCTTAATACCTCAAAGCCTTGAGATTTCAACCCTTTCATATTTTTTATTTTACTTTTACTGTAATAAAAATTTTAAAATCTAGCGATAATTATCATGTTTTACATCCATGAGTTACTATATTTTTGTTTTGTCTGGATATGGTTATTTTGCTTAACATAAAATTCATTTGCCAGATATCTCAAAAGTGTTTGGGTTAAGTTTGAAAAACTAAATATATGCTAACATTATTTAGGGGATGTGAATAAAATTTAGATTGGACGTATATAATAAATTTAAGATAATTATTATTTTGTTTTTATGCACACATATGCAATTTTTAAATTTATGCTTAACGGAAAGTTCCTGGCGTGACCACTAAGGTCACACCTCCATCCCACACGTAAGTTCTATTATTTGCCAAGTGTATTAATTTTGTAACTCTTCTGATATGTAATCTAAACCTACACACGTTATACTCCAAATAAGTTGGTGACCTTACAACTTTAATTTTTGTACACCTCACGTTTCTCAACAATCTGCATGTGTTCGCGGTATTAATGTTAAAAATTTCTAATTGAATCAGTATTTTGCGTATAAATTTGTTTTTAAAAAACGAGTAAACTCAGCCAGCAAATTGTATGAAAATTAAACAAAGTTAATTAGAAACATAGTTAGATATAATTTCACAATTTTGTTTTTTCGTAATTCTATCTGTAATTCATTATCCCAGACAATATATTCACAAATGAAATTTCTACAAATCTTGTTGAATATATTACTCATTTGTTTACATATTAAGTGTTTGTTGAATTTTAATTCTTAACATCATCTATTTTATGTTTGAATATTTTCAAAATCAACCAGTTGTCTTAAGCAAACAATCGAAATAGAGGCTTGCGCAATGAAACTCTCTAGCTCAACTTGTGGTACTCCATTGTCAAGAGTTTAAATAAACAAAACCCGTACATATTTATTGATGACATGAAGTTTTTAATCAACGGTGTTAATTAAAATAATATAAAAATTTTAAGTATTTAATGATTTCGTAAAACTAACAATAATATCTGGCGCCAAAATGAAATCGTAACATCAATGAAAACTAACAAAAATATCAATGAAAAATGTAAATTTTTTTAGTTTCACAATTTATTTTTTTTTTTAAATTTTACTATTTATTGTAAATTAAAATTATTAATCAAATACAAAAGAGAAGGGACCATAAGTATGCCTGAGGCATTTTTATTTTATTTTGTTGCATATCGGAAATTAAAAATTTACTTCAAGTGGGGGAGAAAATGTTTTGTATGTACAAAACTGTACGTACGAGTGTATATATTGTAAAATTGAAAAATAAAGTAAATTATTAAAGTTTAAGCGTAGGATGACTTATTTTTTATTTAATTTATATTTTATTAAAATTATTAGAGAAATCAAGATAAAATTTTTGTATTGTAACAAAACAAAATCAAGATTTATAAATAAAATAAAAAAAAGAGAGTTTAAACTCTAGCAAAACCATGATTTCATAATATCAATTTTATTTATGAATGAAAATTTTATATGTTTACGGTTTTTGTTTAGTGTATTCCAATATACACGAATACATTTATATGTTTACAACTTTATTATTTTATCGAATATAAATAAATTAAGTTAAAATTTGAATGGAATATTTAACATTTATTATAGCAAATTTATTTTGTAAATTTATCATTCATTCAAGATTTGTATGCATTAGGTTGTTGGTTTTTTTTTAATTTTAAAATTTACATTTAAGGAATTATTTCGAGAGAATGAATATTAATTATATTTTTATGTTTTATGAATTTTTTTAATTTATATTAATTTATTCATTAATACGCTATAGGAACTAAATTTATTTTGCTAGATTTTTATGAATCAACAATCTTAAGTGTTAATGATATTCATATCGATAGATGAAGAGGTGATTAAGATTTTTATAAGTTTTTAGTTAATCATTTTTAAGATCAATCGATCAGTCAGTTTTTTTTTCTAAAGATTTTTAAAATAGATTACTATTTAGCATTTTAGATTAAATTTCAGTTATATCAAACTGCTAGACCTAGATAAACATATCAAGATAGTTTAATGTGATTGTTAATTTTCTTTTTTTTTATAACAAATGTCAAAACAAAATATTATCATAGTAGTTAAAATGAAAAATAACCATTCGAAACAAAAGTCCTAATATGGATATTCATTGTGGCGCAATTTTAAATATTATGAGGTAAGAGACGGCAACGTCGAATGTGTTGATCTTTATATATTTTTATTTGATAAAATAGTAAATTCATCGAAGAATTTTGGTTGTTCATGATTTTCAGTGAAACTAGACTTTCTATCGAAAAAAAAATTGAAGCAAAAGTTGTAGGTAATAAAAAGGTCTATAACTTTTATATCTGTCGTTTTTTCACATAACCTAAAACTTGCCCTGAAAATAGAAAAAACTGAGACAAAAAGGCTTTTTAGTTTTAATTTTTATCTCCCACAAACAAAAAAAAATTTTCACACAATTCGGTGTAAACGTACCTTATTATGTCCCTAATAGGCTGTATTTTTTAAAATCAAAATATTTATTTTACGTTTAATTTTGATTTTAAACCAAAAAAGTGACAGTGGAAGCAGTTTTTTCAAAAAAAACATTAATCATTATGTTTGTTGAAACATCTACTTTTAGATGGTGTAAAAAATGGACATTATCATGGAAAAAAATTATATTTTTTAAGGATTTCCACGGTAAAATTTAACAAATAATGAATATTTTTTAACAATCATTGAAAAATGACTCTTTAAAATCAAGTTTCCTGGAAAATGTTTCCGTGTTTATGATATGTTAATGTTTATTTTTTTACACCATCTAAAAGTAGACGTTTCAACAAAAATAAAGATTACTGATTTTTTTTTAAAAACTGTTTGCAACACAAGAGAATTTTCGTGTGAAAATGAAGTCACTTTTTTGGTTTAAAATCAAAACCAAACGTAAAATAGTATAATCAAACGCAAAATCAAACGTCACGAAAAAACACGTTTTTTTCGTGAGTAAACATTTGTGAGACGCGCTAGCGTCGAGTGAGACATGTTTATGAGCGAAAAACGTTTTTATCTCGCGTAGGAAATGCAATTTTTTCTATGATAGTAATATATAATCGATATTTACTCTAAATTATAAAATTAGAAATCGACAACAAAACATTCAAAACTCATATTCTATGTTTTCATGGTTGCGTTGTTTAAAATACTTTGTAAAATTATATGAAAAACCATAGCAACTACAATTTGTTATTCTTTTTACACTAGTGGAATAGACTTTTCATTTGTTTTCATAGAAAAATAAATATTTGCATTCCAAAAAATTATAGCGTATTAGGGACATAATAAGGTAAGTTTTCGCCAAATTGTGTACAAAAAAAATTTTTTTGTGAGATAAAAATTAAAAACGAAAAAACCTTTCTTTCTGGGTTTTTTCTATTTGCACGGCAAATTTTAGGTGATGTGAAAAAATGGCAGACATAAAAGTTATAGACCTTTTATTACCTACAACTTCTACTTTAAACTATTTTCGATAGAAGGTCTGGTTTCGCTGAAAATCGTAAAAAACCATTTTCTACACCTAAAAGCTCACCCTTTTTTACCCTCGTAACTCGGATTACCTTTAATTTATGTTTTCCTTCATATGCGCAATATTTTCTTATTTATCCAATAGGTTTCATGCTGTTACTAATTTTTTCCTCACAGAAAGCTATTTTGACCGGTCTATTCAAAATTTAGCCTCTGGCAAACAACATCTGTTTAAAATTAGTCAATTCGGTCACCGTATTTTTGCTTTAAATTTTTAAGATGACTTCAAAAAACACACTACACTAAAAAAACACGAAAATAGGTAATCGCCATTAAAGCTTTCATAACCAATCTTAAGCTTTCGTGAAAAAAATTGTTTAAGCTAGTTTGTTATAAAATAAGATAAGGCAGTTTGCCAAAATGTTTTAGAGATTCAGAAAACTACAGAATAAAAACCAGTTCTACCATAATCAGTTATTTGAAATTTCAGGTCGTTCTTTCAATTAATTTTTATGAATCCAAACAAATATTTATGCCAATACTTCATGCTTGCACTAAACACCGGTAATCACGAATAAATAATAAAAGTTTTCTTATATAAATATGCCAAACATATTTGAATGGGACCGGACTCAACAAAAAATGTTGAACGACAAAATTGACTTTTGTCAACTTTAAAAATTAGTCACGATAAAATGCAAATTTTACTTACCATCGAAATTGCAAATTTTAATGTCAAAGTTCGATCATCTTCGCAATTCGTAAAGCAGCGTCACAGATAAATAACAATATTTTATACAAGGACAAATATAGAACTAATAAATGTAGCGTAATTGAGATGAAGTGCTGTAGCTTTTGTATATATGGAGAAAAGAATGTGAATATATGACACTCTTTCCCACCAATAAAAAATCAAAAAAGCGTTCTAGCTCGCAACGATGCTCCGTGACCAGCTGTTTCAGTTTTACCAACCACGGCAAATTAAGTCATGTAACTCTGAAACCTCGTATCCAGAATCCGAGGGAAGAATTAATTGTTTTCGCAATGTAAGTAGAAATCGCCGATAAAAGTAACATAGACCATGACGACAGAAAACGTTTTGCCGACGGAGCTAGGTGAGGTGACTAAGTACGACTGTACAAATGAAAAAATGGTTCTCAGAGTGTTCGCTTTAAAATTGCTGCACTCTACAAAAGGGTTGTTTTGTGTATGAGAAGCTTAATGAATCATGTTTTTATTTTATAACTTTTGATACCAGAACACATACGACATACAACCAAATTCTAAACTAAACTCGTCTCTTATAAGCTGCTTAATAAAATGAACCTTTTATTGAGGACGGTCACTGGCGATCAGATAGTTAAGCTGTAACATTTTTAATGGAAGTTCACACATTGTTTTCCAGTTCTGCATCTGATTACAGTAGCATATTTACTGCGAAACACTGCATTGACATTAAACACCGACTAAACAGCTACATGTATGGGTTTAGTTTGCCAAAATAAATGGTGTCAAAATCTAGTGGATAAAATCAAGTGGTCGAGCTATCGAAAAATTTATGAGCATCAACGTTAGCAAAACCCTTGTATTGGCTCATAGCAGACAATCTTTGGCCCAGTGAATTTCAAGCCGCTTTTTCAAACCTCAATGAAGCACTGAACGTAGTACCAATATTAGAATTTATGCATTTTTAGGGTTCCGTTTTTTTATACGGAACACTATTGGTGAGAGTACAACGTGTTTTTCACATTATGTCGATTATCTCGTGAACCATTAATCCGATGAACCTAAAATTTGAGGTGCTTATAAGACTAAACTATCCACACAAGATGGCGGGTTAAAAAATAATTAAAGTTGTGTTCGTTTGTTTTACAGAGGTACGATGTAGGAGACGAGTAGGAAGGGGAGACGAAAGGCCTTCATTTCAGCATTCATTAAAAATGTATTTTGGAATTTTACACCTCACCATTTTTTGAATAATTCTGAAAAATGACGTTTTCTCTATGTTTTATTGCCCCGATTAACTCCGACCCCATTTTATCGAAAATCTTGAAATATATTTGGAATGAAAAAAATGAGTAGGTTTTTAATGAAAAATATTGAAAAGTGGCAGAAACCCATAACTATATTTATTAAAGGGGTGGGTATGATAAGGGGTAAAAACATCATTTAGAATCAGGTCAAGTGGGGTGTCATTTGAAAGAGCACATGATTTTAGAAACATTGCCATTTTTTTTTAGAATTTTGCGATGCATAGTTTTTTGAATTATTATCAAAAAAGTGACACAAACAGTTGGTCTGCCCTTGCATTTCGAGCTTAATTAACAGAAAAATTTGAAAAAATTCACAGAGACAGGAAGTTTGATAGGGTAGCGAAAATCCGAAATTCTACGTCCACCCCGTGCTACCTGGGTAACGCTAACAGAATTAGGTTGGTGTAGTTGAGAGGGGCAGAGTAAATACTGCTTATACTCAATGATTCTGCACCATGGCGAGTCATTGGCGCCATAAAACCAATGCAACTCAAGCGTCTGCTCTCCATGTTAGGGGCGGCTTGGAGCGGGCGTCTGTCTTGGATCAAGCGGCTCGCTATATAAATGTGTAGAAAGCGTCTGTTCTCCATGTTAGGGGCGGCTTTCAGCGGGCGTCTGTCTTGGATCAAGCGGCTCGCTATATAAACGTGTAAAAAGGTTGTTTCTGGTGACCTTAAGATGCAGAACGAACCCATTCACGAAAATTTGGGTTGGGTTAGCCCTTCGCCCGTTACCCCATTACCCCATTTCCGTAAAAAAATTATTGTCATGAATTCTGTACACAGGCCTCGGAATATCTCGGATTTATTATTGGAACGACCTCGGAAACTGTACCCGGACTACGATTTTAAAATAGGAACCTGGAACGTGCTAAGCCTTAGAAGACCAGGAGATGTCCTAAAACTCACCCAACAAGTCGAGAGCTACACACTGGATATAGTGGCATTACAAGAACTAAGATGGTCAGGCAGTGGAATCCATGAAACAGCGAAAGGATACACTCTGTATTATTGCGGTCATCAAAACGGAGGAGAATTTGGAGTTGGCTTTCTTATACACCGTCGCGTGAATCAGCATGTTATCGACTTCTGCCCAATTAATATGCGGTTATGCACACTGAGAATCCGCACGCAAAAATTCAATGTAACGATCGTCAATGTTCATGCACCTACTGAAGATAAAGCAGATGATATTAAAGACCTGTTCTTCCTAGAACTCGAAGAAGTCATCAATAAAATCCCGCGGCACGATATAAAAATCGTGGTAGGTGACTTTAATGCTCAAATAGGTAGGATTGCAGAACTTAAAACACATATCGGCCCTAACAGCTTGCATCATACCAGCAACAATAATAATGATCTAGTAATTTCCAGCACTTTCTTCCCTCACAAGAGAATTCACAAGGCAACGTGGAAATCAAATGACGGAAGAACGGAAAATCAAATCGATCACGTCGTGATCTCTAAGAGACACTCTACAAGTATAACTGACGTTCGATCATACAGAGGTGCTGATATGGACACCGATCATATGCTTGTCATCTTTAAGTACAAGTGCAAGTTGTCATTTACATTTAACAGACAAGCAAAAAAGACCGTGCGCTGGAATGTCGAAGCATTTAAACATCCGGAAACGCTGAATAGATATCAGGAAATAATAACACAAAACATAGAAGAGCATGACATCTCTTCTGAGATGCCATTAAACATACAAGAAGAATGGCAAACGCTTCAATCAACCATTATAGCCGCAGCACAAACTACAATCGGAAAACGACCACCGAAATCACACAACGAATGGTTTGACGACGAGTGCCGCCAATCTGTTGAAAATAAACAAAAACTGCGAGAAAAATGGTTAACAAGGAACACCCGAAGCTCCCAAGCTGATTATCTATGCGCCAGGAAAGCCTCAGCAAAACTTCTACGTAAAAAGAAACGCGAACACATGAAGAGCTGCATCGAAAACATCAACCAACATGCGGCCAACGGAAATTCAAAGGAGTGCTTTGCCAATGCACAGAATCTGACCAAAGATTTCCACCCAAGATCTACAGCCATCAAAAATGTAAATAATGAACTTACAACAAGTGAACGTGATGTGCTGGCAGTGTGGCGATCCCACTTTCGAGACCTACTGAATAGGACGAACGAAGTTCATCCTATTCGAGCAATTGCTCCATCAACTGAGGAGATTTTTGTCCCTTACCCAGCAATAGAAGAAGTGGAAGCTGCCATTAAAAAACTGAAAAATGGCAAATCACCAGGTTTCGATGGGATTCCCGCAGAACTTCTGAAAAATGGAGGAGCAGCTCTGGTCTCACGTATATACGATCTGATTCTTGCAATCTGGGACCAAGAAGAACTACCTGATGAATGGAAAACAGCTCTCATTGTTCCGCTACATAAGAAAGGTGACCGTCTAAAGTGTGAAAATTATCGTGGCATCGCACTGTTGAACACTGCATATAAAATACTAGCTAATGTTGTACTTGCTCGACTCATCCCGTTCGCCGAATCTATCATCGGTGACTATCAGTGTGGTTTTCGTCCCAACCGCTCAACCACAGATCAATGTTTTACATTAAGGATGATTCCGGAAAAATGTTGGGAGTACAACATCACCATTCACCAGCTCTACGTTGATTTCAGGCAAGCATATGATAGTATCATCCGCAACAACCTCTGGTCCGCACTCATATGCCTTGGTATCCCAGAGAAACTTGTTTCTCTGTGCAAACTCACAACATCGGGATCAAATTGTAGAATAGTAATCGAAGGGTCAGTTTCTGATCCTTTCGATATAACATCAGGTGTTCGACAAGGTGATGCACTCGCGCCCATACTATTTAATTTGGCGCTGGAGTACGCGATAAGAAAAAGCCGATTTGAGACACAAAACTGCATATATAACAAATCGAGTCAAGTTCTTGGCTACGCAGATGATATTGTGCTTCTCGGACGTAGAACAAGCGATATTAAGGATAGTCTCTCTCAGCTTGAAAGAAATGCCAAACGGCTTGGATTATGCATCAACACCGGCAAAACTAAAGTGTTAACAACATCTAAAAACATACCTCCAGGGAATCTGGATACTGGCGACTATGAAGTGGAACGCGTGGAAAACTTCAAATACCTCGGGTCTGTAATAACATCGTCAAATGACATGCAGGCAGATATCAAAGCCCGTGTCTCTGCCGCATACAGAGTTTTCTACGCATACTCAAAACTTCTGCGATCAAAACATCTTTCGCGGTCGTGTAAACTCACACTTTACAAAGCATTAATCCGACCTGTGCTTACATTTGGAAGTGAAAGCTGGACACTGACTTCCTCCGATTGTAGAATTCTATCAACATTCGAGAGGAAAGTCATACGAACAATTTATGGTCCATGTAAAGTTGCTGAAAATCAGTATAGAATCCGAATGAATCATGAAATCAGACAGCTTCTTGGAGGCTGCGATGTAATCGGATTCATTAAATCCAACCGGATTAGATGGTTTGGTCATGTAGAAAGGGCTCCATTGGAAAGAATGATTAAAAAAGCGTCCCAACAACAACCAGCTGGTGTTCGTCGAAGAGGAAGACCTAGACAACGCTGGCGTGATGACATCATCCAAGACCTTCGTGATATAGGATGTCGAAACTGGGGTCAACTGGTCATGGAACGAGATGATTGGAAGCTGGTGGCACAGACGGCAAAATCCCTTCATGGGATGTAAACGCCAGAGAGAGAGAGAGGAAGTTTGATAAACTCTGAATGAAAATTATATGCGAAGTCTCAAATAATTATATTTTTGTGCTTTTAAGGGATTGGGTGGGGAAGGGTGAAAAAATACTTTTTTGACCCAAGCGAGTGGGGTGTCATTTGAAAGAGCACCAAATTTAAGAACCATTGCATTTTTTTTTAGAATTTTGTGGTGTACAGTTTTTGAGTTATTCTAAAAAATGTGCGAATTTCAGACCGCCCCCCCCATACGTTTCGACACTGATAGACAGAAAAAATTGAAAAAATTCACAGAGACAGGAAGTTTGCTATATTTTGAACGAAAACTATAGCAAACTCTCAAATAATTATATTTCTGTGTGTTTAAGGGATGGGTGTAAGAGGGGTAAAAAAAACTTTTTTTGCCCCAAGCGAGTAGCGTGTCATTTGAAAGAGCACCGAATTTAAGAAATAATGCACCTTTTTGTAGAATTTTGCGGTGCACAGTTTTTTAGTTATTCTAAAAAATGTGCAAATTTCAGACCACCCCCCCCCCCCCCCCCCTACGTTTCGACACTGATAGACAGAAAAAAATTGAAAGAATTCACAGAGAGAGAAAGTTTCCTATATTTTGAACGAAAATTATAGCGAACTCCCAAATAATTATATTTCTGTGTGTTTAAGGGATGGGTGTAAGGGGGTTAGAAAAAAACTTTTTTTGACCCAAGCGAGTGGGGTGTCATTTAAAAGAGCACCTAACTTAAGAAATAATGCACTTTTTTTAGAATTTTGCTGTGCACAATTTTCGAGTTATTGTCAAAAAAGTAAAACTTTCAAACCGTGTTCCCCTTACGTTTCGACACTGATAGACAAAAAAATTTGGAAAAATGCATATAGACAGGAAGTTTTGTAAAATTTAAATGACAATTATAGCAAAGTCTCAAATAATTATATTTCTGTGTGTTTAAGGGATGGGTGTAAGGAAGGTAAAAAAAACTTTTTCTGACCCAAGCGAGTGGGGTGTCATTTGAAAGAGCACTTAATATAAGAAACATTGCAATATTTTTTAGAATTTTGCAATGTACAGTTTTTTAGTTATTGTTAAAAAAATTTTATTTTAAGTATATGTATACCACCACCACCCTAAATTTTGACACAGATTTATAGGAAAAATATTCTCAATTTAAACCATTAAAAAGCTGGCTTAATTTCTTTAGTTAACATAAACAGTTACGGATAAGATTTAACCTGTGACGAGTCTGTGAGAATGGAAGGAGGAAGACATTATTAGTAATCAAAGAAATGAAGAATGAAAAGGCTGAAAGACGTTGATGGGATACCAGTGGCGATGTGGAAGGGCTTGGCAGGGAATGCAAATGGATTGAAGTGGCTAACAAAAAGCATTATGTATATTATTATTTATCAAAGTGGAGAATTTCCAAGTAGTTTAGAGAAACAATAATGATCCTAATAGCAAAGAAGAAGGGTATTCAAAAAAAGGTGGAGATCGGACGAATAGCTTGATGGTAAATGCGCCAAAATCTTGTTTAGAATTCTTAATAGGAGGTTGACAGGTAAAATAGAAGAAATGATCGCAAAGAAACAGTTCGGATTCAGAATAGGGATGGAGTCAAGAGATGCTAATGGTGTTAGGAGCAGAATTGAAGAGCATTACATAAAGAAAGCAAAAACATTAAGCAATTGTTTCGTAGATATGGAGAAGACATGTGACTGCGTTTTATGGGAAAAGTTGATGAAAATATTGAAAGATAAAAGGAGAGTACTGGAGAGATAGAAGGCTGATAAATAATTTATATAAATGTCAGGATGTGACGATGATAATTGGAGATATGATGAGACTACCAAGGTGGAGATCAGAAAAGAGTGAAACACAGTTGTTGTCTATTTCCAACTCTTTTCAACATGTGTGCGGTGGAGATGGCAGCCGAATGCTGAGAAGGAAAGCTTGTGTTAAATATAGGAGGAAAAAAGCGGCATGTTTAAGTTCAATGGATGATATGGTGCTGTTTGAGGAGACCACAGATTATTTGAAAAGAATTCTGAATAAATTTGAAACTACGAAAAAAAAATGGGTAGTAGACCCGACAAACATTCTGTGTATGCTACACGAGTCTATGCACATTTCGAGTACATTTTTATTTTACTACTTCTTAATTTTTTTTAAATATTCTAGTGCATATTTTATATTAAGTTGAAGTTTAAAAGTATTCGAGTACGTTAACGTCATATTTGTTAACATTTAACATTTTTAAATCATGTATACTTGTATACAAAATGTGCATAGCACTTTCAGATATATATACTTACATTAAAATAATAAAATTTGATGTGTGATTTTTATGTCTATGATTTTCTAATACGTTATCATAACGTCATGGTGACAAATGAAGATTGCGGCCGTATCTTGAAGTAGTAAAATGAAAATGTATGTGTGTGAGTGTGACTGCATTTGTAAATGAAGCATTCATTTTTTCGAAATTTCCTTAACGATACAATTTAAATGAAAAAAAATCAAATTTCAAAAAATTTAAATATTTGGTTTTCATTTAACAAATAATATTAATTTTCCCCAATTTTCTGAATAATATAAAAAAATAAATTGATATATTAGTAAACTGACATCCAAAAAGGACAAACAAAAAATATTAAATAAATATAATAATTTTTTTGAATTACTAAAATTAATTTTACAAAGTGCCCGTTTGTTTTTTTGAATGTTCTTATTTACTTTCACAAACAATTTCTTTCGCATATAATTTTAGATAAAAATAAAATAAAATTCATCAAATTATTATCACGAAAGTCATATTATCTCATAAATAGTTAACCAGTTATTTTAGAAAACGTTAAACTCCTTTTTCACTCTCCTTTTTTTTTATTCTTTGTTTTTTATTCTTATCACTAAATAAATTTCGTTTCGATTTGTTTTTTTGTATTCGTGAAACGTGCTGTTAACGTTTGTGTGAACATATGTGCTAAGGCGTTTTACGACGTGTGCACGGTATGGTGCACATAATATGCATGACATGTGTTATGTACAATTTTGAACATGGAGATTTTGTAACATGTACAATTATTGCACATTACAAGCACTTTTTCAAACTGGTTTTACGGGAGAGGTAAAAAAAAGAAACGTGTAGTATAGGCAAAATAATGACAAAAATGATTGGGGATCTAAAGAATGGCTCACGTCATGGTGGTTAAAAAAGAAGAACAGAGGACAGGAAGAAGTGGAAGGATAGATCATGATATTCGTAGAACGTGCTGTGGCAGAAAACAAAAAAAAGTCGAAAAAGTTTGACTTGCGAAAGTAAAATTTGTTTTTGGTGATTGAATGACCAAATATAATTTTCATCACTGGCCTAACCTTCACCTAGACGATCTAAGAAAGGGAGAGCAGGTCTGCAAAACCATTATTTCCTATTTTTTGATTTTTAGCTTTCCAAATGTACATTTTTGGTATTGGGCTTGTTGTGGTTTTTCTAAATAATAAGTTTTGGTTTTTCTAAACGAGAAGCTTTGCGTTTGGTTATGGTCTTGGTTTTTCTTTTATTATGAGGTTTTTGGAGTTTTGATTTCGATTTTGAAACTTCCGTTTGCAGTCCTGAGGGAGGTTGTTACAATATTCGATGCAACTAATTTGGAGTCATAAAACACAAGCAACAATATAGGGAGAGTTCCCTTTCGATTATTTATGCAGGACAACCCGCAAACTATTTTTCAAAATTTTCACTTTTATTTCTATTTCGTATCCTCGACATTAATTGAATTCTAAGGATCATAGCCACGCACAAAAACAACAAAAACTGGGGTATAGTATAAATGGGCTCAGCAAAACCTAAGCCTGACTGATAAGAATTATAATGAATAAAGTTTAAAGAAATAAATTTAAAATCGTTTACAAAAATTTTGAATGTAAAACGTTGAATGACTTTAATAATCAACTTGATTGTGAATGTGTGATTGTGAATGTGTTGGGATTGTTTAGATGAACCAACCCGTAACAAAATTGAGTAAAAAGTTTTACAAAAACCAAACAAAAATTGGGATTCAAATACTCCAGGTAAAGTAATAATCTTCATAATACTCTTGAGGCATGTCTTTGACTAACGATTAAATCCTCCTGCGAAAATTATATGAAAGCTCATTACTTCGACCGTGCAATCGCGAGTTTCTCTAAAACCTGGTATAAAATCATTTATTTTAAAATTTCGGTGAAAATAAATCAATTAAATCAAATATTATTATTGTTGTATATAAATTGCGCTGGAAATAATAACTCAGCAGCTTATGAAACCAATCAGTAACTTTTGAGCTGGATGTTTTTTATTTCAACTATACAATTATTAATTAAAATTATTTCAAGACTCATTAATCATGGTTGTTCTATAATAGAACTGAGTCATCCAAACCATAAATCCAGTTTAGTTTAACAAATCAATAAATTAATTTAATAAGTTATAGTAGTAAGTGATGTGATACCTTCTAGTTAATTTATATCTACCAAACTGTTGTGTTATGTGTATAAACGTATTTATAATTCTAATTTATTTTTTTTAAAGTAAAATGTTGTTAAATAAAAACCAGTGTTGATTTTATACAAATACAAATAATTGTTTTATTTATGGTGTTGTTATGTCCAACATCAGGCAAAAGGAAATAAATTTTTTATTTTTGGTGTAATTTATTTTTCGTCTGAATGTTAAATAAAAAATAGATAATGAAGAATATGTATGGCAAATTTGGAAACATCGTCTGCAGCAATACTTCATTATTATTAAAAAAATATATATATAACACGCAAACATATTTCAACATCGGTCACCATGTCAGCTACAAATTTTATACAAAGTTATATATTGGTGACACCGTAGAAATATTTATGATCAAATAATTATTTTTTTTTCATTTAATGAACATAAAATTCATTTTTTTTCCTTTTGTTACAGGCGACTTACACCAATAATTCTGTGTTGAAAATTTGAAATGGAAATTTTTTTTGTATTATTTGATCAGTCGAGCACAGAGAAAAAAAATTAACAATATGTATTTCATTGCATTGATTTATAACGTATTGACATTTGGTTAAATTAGAACGCAACTGGTTTTACAAAGCTGCATAAAAGGATAATGGGATGTTGTGAATGAAAAATTGTCGGGTGATAATTTATATCGAAATATTGTGGATTGCCTTGCAGTCGTTATGGTAAAGTTGAAATTTGATCTTGGAAGATGAGACACACGTGTTGACAACCAATTTTAAATCAGGCAATTGGATGTTGTCCCATAATCTGAATAACTGAATTTGTTGAAAAAAAAATCACAACCATTGCATACATTAAATAGAAATAATTCATTTAAATAAATTTATTCACAAAGCTTAAGCTAATATAATTCAAACGTGGACAAAAAAAACTAGTGTTAATGTTAATTCAAAACTTGGTTTTGAGTGCTTGTCATGTAACAGACAAGGCGTCAGTTATAACGCCATTCGTTAGCCTATAGTTGTTTTGAAGTAAGCCACTTTTAAAATTCGGTCATTAAAAGAAATGAAATCGGTTTTATATTTCAATGAAATGAATATTAAATACAAGAAAAATTTAAATGAATAATTAAACAAACACTTGCTGTTTTCATATAACATTTTTTCTGTATATTTCAGAAAAAAAACTGTTAATCTAGTACCATTTGCATAATCATTTGAAGTGGAAACATCCGAGTCGAATTGTTATTGGGTAAACAAACCGTATTACATAACCTCATTTCACGATCCAACAAAATGGATTTATGAAATAATCTTTTGCAATCATTTTAATCCTATCAAAGCACACCACCAAATTCAAAAGTCCACCAAATCTTATTTGAAACACAAAAAGTTGAATTCATTATTTGCATAAATCTATATAAAACAAGTCTTTCGTTTGATTTATTTTTTTTAATTTTATACTTCTTGATGAGGCAATTTCTGAAATACTGTACAAATACACTAAACATAAAAAAAATTAAACTCAAAACTAATATCTTGACGACATTTGAAACTAGTAAATGGCTAAACGAATTCATTCATAACTTAATGTATTATTTTATGTTGATTTTTATTTCATTGATGAAAACAACTTTGAAACGTATTTAATATTATATTAGATAAGCTTTTTTTTTGTATACCATTGAATGGAGTAGAAGAATTTTAATAGATTCTGTTTGTTGTTGTGAACGCGAACGGATTACTCATTGAGTAGAATATGACAGTTTGGTTTGTTAATTTTGAAGATCAAGTTTATGCAAAAAAAAAATCATAAAATCTAATATGACCATGATCGCAAGCTTAAAAGGTTATGAACTTTACATACAATGATTAAGGCTTAAAGAATTTGAAATTATTATTATTTTATGTTAACTTATATATTCTATTTTTCAACAAAAAAAAACTACAATAAACATCAACATTAAGAAACATACAATTTTCTAGTGATGTAATTCAAAAGATCAGATAAACCTTAAATGCAAATGATTTAAGCTTTCTTTTCGAGTTGTTAAGTGGAAATTTACAAAAGAATCGAAATTTGATATATTGGTGGAGATGAAAACCGACTTGATGAAATGTTTTATGAAAGCATTTTATCATCAATTAATTATATTCGAAAGACGAATATAATTTTATATTCAAATAAAAAAAACACGATTTTGATAAGAACTTTTTATGTTTTCTAATTTACAACGTGAACTGCGTGCAGCACTTTGGGTTATCTCTTTGAATATTAACATACGCTATTGACTGATTTCGTATAAACTACAATACTTTTTGGTTGTGATGGTATGTTCCTAGTCGCTTGGTTTATTTTAATTTATCAATTTATATTTTTTTTCATTTTATATTACTCTTTGGTAGTCATACATATTTTTCACATCTCCAACTAGTATAAAATACTACACACAAGTTAAAAAAAAAAACATGTTTCCAAACAAATGTTTCTGAAAAAAGTTTCACAGATACATTATAGTTTACATACATATAAAAATTCAGTTATAAAACTGAAATTTGAGTTTGAGAAACACAAATGAGTTAACAAACTATATCAGATGTTTTTTTAATTTCATTAAAGGTATTTACTAGAAATATAGTAAATGTATGTGCTAATGTTTAGGCGCTGTAAAAACCGTTCACTCAGGCAATATAGAGTTCATTCTGGACCTTCTAAAACGCAAAAAGATAGGTAAATAGATAGCATTCAAAACAGTCTTACCACTCATCGCTACATTACAGTGGATCGGTTGTCATACTAAACAATCCACCATAATAAATGTGAAAGACTTTTCAAAAGCAACCTGTTCCACTGGATGAGACCTGTTTTTGTTGATTTGTTAATCCGAAAAAACACATCCCTCTCCCCTTTCCCTTGTTTAAAAAAAAATTAAGATCATCAACTTTTAATTGAACCCGGATCACATACGAAAGTTTTATCAGGATTCCATCCGAACATCCACCTACTTTCTCACAAACATAAACATATTTTTTTCACGAATTGACAGTTGTGCATAACAAATAATATAAACAGGCATTGGGAGAACATCACCACTATAAGTTCAAATTCATTTAAAAACTAATTGATGAAAAATCGAATCAAGACGTCAATGATATGAACCCGTCCAACTTTCTTCAAACTTCGTAAATCCTTATTATAATACAATATGTATATAATTTTTTCAAGTTTTAACACAGGGTGGCTCAAAATTTGTTAAGAAATTTTAAAACAGGGAAAGTTCAAAGTTGAACTGTGCTCGAACGGGTTAACCAATTTTAATGGATTTTTTATGTTTGAAAGGTACTAAATAAGGCTTTATAAAAATATTTTATATTATTTTTTTGCTTTTAATTTTTTAAAAATGGCGATTTCCAAAATTACATTATTTTTAATTTTGTATATGTATTTTAAAGATTTATTATTTACTCAAAACATACAAAAATTACAGACAAGCGTTTTTGTATTTTGTGCCTTGTACTTAAAAACAAAGTTATATCGAATCTATTGAACTTCTTTTTTTAAAAATTTATTAAATAAAGCCTTATAAAAATTACACTAAAAAATTTTACATGGAATTTTTTAGTTTTAATTTTTCAAAAACTTTTAAATATTTTAAGACTGAAATAAAACTAACATTTTTCATCATTTTTCCGAACAATTTTTATTAACAAAATAATTTTCAACACTGAATTCGAAAAAATGGTGAAAAATTACAATTTTAGTCGGACAAAAAATCTTTAAAATTAAATATCTCAAGAACACGAATTTTTTTTTTTTTTTTAATAAAATGTGTTGTGTTATAGGGTTTAGAATATGTGTCACAACAACACATAAATACCTTTTAAGACCCAGGTCTAGACCTGGGTCCCACAACAACTGGCGTTCTAAGGTGTAGATTAACGCTTTTTTTAAACATCTGTGGGTTGAAGCCACCTGAGACTAAGTATTCCGGCAAACTATTCCATTTGTACGCAGTTCGGACAAAGAAGTCTCTCTGCGATCTGCCAGTATGACAGCGCGGGATCTTCACCGTTTCACTGGTTGCGGCAGTCGATTGCCGAGTGGAACGGGGGTAAGAATAAGTTTGAGGCATGATGCCGCTGATTTCATCTGAGCACTGCTGATGACGATATTTGTAAAAAACAACGAGGTCAGCAACAGTGCGACGATGTTGTAGGGAATCAAGTTTTGATGTCAAAGTTCGATCACCTACAATTCGTATAGCTCGTTTTTGAACAGAGTCCAAGAGGGCCAAGATGGAAACAGAGGCAGCACCCCAAACTTGACAGCAGTACTCCATACAGGGACGAATATAGGACTTATAAACATGGAGCAATTGGTATGGAGTGAAAATTTTTTTGCATCTATTTAGGAGGCCGAGTTTTTTAGACGCGCTTTTTGCCATCGCCATTACATGATCGTTCCAGAGTAGGTCATTTGAAACTGTGACACCCAATAAACGAATGTTTTTACATTCACCTATTGGTTCATCACACATACTAAATAAAATATCTTTGGGGAACTCGGTCTTTAATCTGGAAACAATCAACAGCTGTGTTTTGGTGGAGTTGAAATTGACAAGGTTTTGGTCACCCCAGTCGGCGACTTTATTCAGGTCTTTGTCACAACGCCACCTTGAAAATTTGAATTCAATTGATCTTTGACACTAGCGCCGTTTTTAACAAAGTTTTTTAACTTTTTAATTTTAAAATTAATTACAAAAACGTTTAATTAGTTTTTGCAAAAGATTTGCCTAATCACCTATCAAACAAAAAAAAGTTTGTTGAAATCGGTGTAACCGTTCTTTAGTAATTTAATTTCAAAGTTACACAGGATTGGCTAAATTTTCATTTTTCCTGCATTTTGAGGTGTCTTCTATGCTTAAACTATGCACTTTAAAAAATGGTCAAATACAACTTTTTTTGTTCTGTCCATGCTACTTAAATGCCAAGTTTGAGGAAAATCAAAAATACAGTTTTCACAACTCGGTTTTAGAAAACGTTTTCCTTCAATAGTGTCTTGCTTGAATGCTTAAAATAATCATGATGATCATGTAATGTAATGCGAAAACCACACATAGAAATATAATTTTTTATTCGCCTACATATTAAAGTGTTACTTTATTACTGTGAATTGCGGCCTTAAAGTGTCACTTTTTAACCATATATTTTGTTGTTATAGTAACGTCCAAAAAAGCAAAAAATATTTGTGTTTGTTTAAGTTCTATAAAAAATAGAAATTTCTATCAAAGCAACTTCTATCGATTCCAAATTTCCTAATCCAATTAAAAATATTTATTATTCTTTGTCGTGTGGTATCCAGCTATGGGGCTGTACTAAGAAAACGAACGCAAAAGTTATCCAGTCGTTTCAAAACAAAGTCCTGCGTTGCATCGTAATGCCCCGTGGTACATTCGAAACGAAGAGCTCCATAGGGACCTAAAAATACAGTTCGTGAAGGATGAAATAAAAAAAAAGCAATTAAACACACCACGCGTATTCGCGTACATGAAAATATTGAAATACGCCAGCAAATGGATGTGCCCGTTGCTGACAGAAAGCTTAAAAGAACGAAGCCGCTAGATTTGATCTTATAATCAAAAGCATACTTAATCAAATATTGTAAATGGGACTAATCAATGGATTACACCCCCAAAAATGTGTTATAAATATGATATGTAAATTACTAGATGAGCGTAGCTCAGTTTTTCTATTATATAAATTTAAAAAAAATTCTTTGTCCCCATAGTTATTTGATTTGTTTGAAAAGAAATAACAAATATATTGGTCAAAACCTAGTTGTTCAACATTCTTTTATTTCAAAATTTATAAAATTTTTAATTTTGATTTAGATTAAACAATTTTTTTTTAAATATTTTGCTTGCGCCGAATAAAAAACAGTATACGATGCAATGCACGAACGTAAGCCATTTTGGCTCCACATACGTACAAAAACCTTAGCTTTACGTTCTTGCATCATAATGTACTATTATAAATTTTGAATTTTTTTCAAAAATTGACTGAAATATCATTTGTAAATATTAAGTGTATTTTTATCTTCAAAAAAAAAACGCCTGTCTATAATTTGAGTATGTATGTTTTGAGTGTATCTTTGAAAAACCAAAAAGAGGTACTTTTGGGTTTCGCCAAAATTTAAAATTCAATGTTAAATAAATAAAAAAGTTTTGGGAATTTTTGTGAGCAATTAAACTCAAAGTAAGGAAATAATTTATTTTTTTGACAAACGGTTGTAAATTTTAAGTTTACTGCCGCTATAGGGAGTTAGTTAAAGTTTTACTTTTTTTACTTATAATCAAAGCGGCTGTAAAGTAATGCCATTTTTATTTTACTTTACGGCGGCAGTAGAGTAGCATTTGTTATTTTATTATTTTTTCAAACAAATTGTACAACTATGACAACAAAAAATAAGAAATTGATTCTGATTGGATTTGGATTTGGTGCTATGATAAAAAATTTTATTTATACAAATCCATTTATTATTACTATGCGTATATTATATATTTACAAATTTGAATAAAATTTTATTTTTTTATGCAATTTATAAGCGAATGTCAAGATGATCTATCCATGTTTTGGCATTATCAGTTAGTTGGTGTAGTTCCATCAAGTTGCCATCAAATCGTCTAATGGGACATTCGCAATAAATGTGAGAAACGGTTTGATTAACATTGCCACAGTCACATGATGGTGAAATATTTTGGTCATATCTATGAAGTTCTGAATTTGTTACTCCATGATTGCATCGGATTCTATTAATTGTAATCCATCGTCGACGAGGTTCATTAAATCCAGGGACTATAGCATGTGGTTCAAGTATTAGCTCTTTGTTGACAAAATTTAAACTTGAGAATTCTTCTAGCCCTATCTTGTACTGAATAGTCGTCCAAATTTCCCAAGAGATAGATTTTAGTCCAGATAGGACATCTTGAAATCAAACGATTTTCATTTCGACCAATAAGGTCTTCATTAATTGGTAGATTTGGGTTGTCGAGAATTTTTTTGAATTCTCTTATTAGTGCCATTTCTCGTCTAAATTTCGGTGGAGCAATATTCGATAATATTGGGAGGCATGGTAAAGGTGTTGATTTAATGACGCCAGAAATTATTCTCATATACGTATTCAACTTTATATCTATATGTCGTGCATGTGAACTGTGACTCCATACAGGTGCACAATACTCAGCTGCTGAATAGACTAGTGATAACGATGAAATACGGAGTGTGTTAGCATGAGCTCCCCAATCTGTTCCAGATAGCTTTTGAATAATATTGATCCTCGATTTTAGTTTTTTACTCAGATTATCACAGTGGAAACTAAAGGTTAATGATCGGTCCATGGTAACTCCCAAATATGTAGGTGTTCGATTAAATTTCAATAAAGTTCCTTTCATATAAGCATTAAGCGTATCATTGGCATTATGAGTAGATAAATGAAAATACGATACTTCCGTCTTATTTGGATTTGTTTTCAAACGCCAATCTTCGTAATAGTCAGTCTGTATGGTTATATCTGACGATAGTGTTGCTTCAGCCTTCCTTGTTGCAGATGGATTATATAAAAATTACACTGCAATTGCCAAGTCATCAGCATAAATAAATTTTTTTGATATTGTAACTGGGAGATCCGATGTATACAAATTAAAAAGCATCGGTGCGAAAACCGAATCTTGTGGCAGGCCATTGTGGACATGTCGTATTCGGCTTTGTCTATTTCCCATATGAACAATAAATTTACGATTGGATAGAAGTGCTGAGATGATATTTATGGTTTTATACACTTTATCACTTTTGAGAGTTTATACAGTAATCCCTTTTTCCATACAGTGTCATAGGCCGCGGTAAGATCAATAAACGCCCCAGCAGTTTGTTTCTTATCCTGAAAACCTGATTCGATATGTGTGACCAACGATAGCACTTGATCACAACAACTTCGGTTAGGACGGAATCCTGCTTGTTCTGGTGGAATACTGTTATCAATTGTGGTTGATATACGGTTAAGTATTACTCTTTCAAATAGTTTGTATATCACACATAATAAAGATATGGGGCGATAGCTTTCCGGTAACTCTTTTGGCTTTCCTGGTTTTAATATTGCTCTTACTTTTGTTAAGTTCCAGGTGTTTGGAATTGTACCCTTATTGTAGCAATCAGTGAAAAATGCAGATAGCCATTTTCGTGCATTTTTTGACAAGTTGATTAGAAACTCTGGAAACAATTCATCAACCCCACATACTTTACGTCTTTTTAGGTGTTTTATAGCTTCATTTACTTCCTCAATCGTCACAGGAAAACCATACGGCGATTCGGTGATCGAGTTCTTAGATTTCCTTTAACGGTTTTTTATTTTCCGATTTCTTGATTTTGGAATAGAAAATTCTTTACCATTCTGGACGCAACTTCATTCGGATGAACTGCATTGGCATTTGTATTTGATGAAAATTTTGAATTTCCTAATTTCTTCAACAGATCCCACGCCTCACGGCTAGAGTGGGAGAAATCCATGGTTTCCACTAAATTTATCCACTTTTTTGGTGCGTTCGCGATTTAACTCACCAATTAGTTGATCAGCAACATCCGATGATTCATTTTCTTGATATAGATCCCCTTGGAATATATTTTTTTGCTGCTCCAAGTATAACACCTCGAAAACGATCATAGTTTTCTATTTTGGGATGTATCCATCGAATATTCATATCTACAGCCTTTCCAAATGCAGTCCAATTTGCCTTTTCGAAATTCCATCTCGGTTTAGGCAAGGATTGGAACATAGGAATTTGAATACCGACACTTAAACTAAATATTCGGTGTTGACTCCTTGGGAACTTATTTTCAACAATTCTGACGGCTGGTAAAGCTGACATGGAATCATCTGTTGAAACAAAACAGAGATCTGGATTGGTGCCACTATTCCAGCGACCAGAATGGAATGTTGGTTCATCTTTTGCATCAAAATTTAGATGTATTCCATTTGTAGTCATTCAGTTCACAAGGAATTCGCCATTTTCATCATCATCGTCATATCCCCATAGACTATGGTGACTGTTAAAATCTCCTATGTAAACTGTTGGGTGAGAAAATGTTGGTAGAATGAAATTAGGTTGCCAAAAAGTCCTCGGAGGTTTATACACATTTGTAGTATTAGTTAAATCTTTACTACTAATATAGCGATATTGTTTTCAAAACTTTTAAGTACCACCAAGCATTCATCGCTTATTGTATACTTCTGACATAAGTTGCAATTCCATGGTATGGATGATGAATTGCATCAATGCAAGTAAAGTTCTCTATTATACCATATCTTCCAAAATGATCCATATCTCTAATGGGAGTCTCTTGTAAAAGTAGGACATCACATTTCTTTTGATTCATCAGTCTTGATAAATATTCCAGTTTTGCCCTGGTTAATCCCTCAACATTGATTTGACATATCTTCAAAATCGTTCCAACATTTCGATATTGTTGCTGGATTTCTTCCTCATCTTCGCATAAAAATTCTTCTGCATCCTCCAAATTTGTGGCATCGGGAGATTTAATATAATTGAATTGGTCCGATGAATGGTTTTCCAACATTTCATTCTCCATTAGAGAATATGGTGGACCTATCAGGTTGTTGGAATTCACGTATGCAGCAAATTTCACTAATTTACATTTTTAATAAAATAATAAAAATTTAAAATAATGAAATTTCTTTAAGAGAAAAAATGCGAACTTTTTAACTTGACAGCTGGCCTACTTTATTGATACGGAGTGAATATGTTTTCCATTTCTTGAACAGTTCGATTTTTTCGAAATCCTTTTTGCCATTGCCATATATGATCGTTCCAGAGTAAATCATTTGAAATTAGTGACATGACACCCAATAATCAAATGATTTCACACCTATTTCTTAACCGATCTGGAACAACTCAAAAGCTGGATTTGGTGCAACCAGAATTGTTGAAATTTCAATTACTATTTATGAATTGGTTTAGAAATATCAAAATTCTATTAACTCAAAATAATCCTTATTCTAGATTTCCTAGTTTAAAAATATTTCCTTTACTTAATAAAAATATAAAATATTTAAATTTCAAATATAATGTTATATTAGACTTAATTTATGAATATTGCATCATAAATTTTCGAATAAATCAAGATAAAACGTAATGGTGTCTCAAGTGGATAATTAAAATCAAATAAATACATTAAAAAACCTGTAAAGTAAATACAATTTTATCTAGTATTGGAAACAGTGATTTCGTAATAGTAAAATATACTTACTCATTAAACTTCATATGCAAATGGATTTGGAGTCACAATTTATAATCAATAAAATTTCAATTTTTACACATCGATTATGTCTTATCGAGTCTATCGTTTGTGTTTTTATGATTATTTACTACTGATATAAAATTTAAAAGCTAAAACAAAAAAAAGCATCTATTCATAAGAAAATTATAATATAAAATTATTAATAGTTGTAGAAAAAAATAATCAACCATAGAAAATATTTGAAAGTATTCAGAAATGAAAAATAACTAAATGATACAAAAATTGAGAAACCGATTCAATAAACGAAATTTTTTAATTGGATAAACATATTAAAATCACATAATATGGAAAAATTATATAAAAGTGGTAAAAAAGCGCGCCTCTCCGTGGAGAATCGAGGTATTTTGCCACCAACTGCGACCTGCAGTAAAATATCTCAACATACAATGAAATTCTATGATATTCTATAGTGATTTTTACAAAAATTTGACAACCCCACTTCATAATAAATACGTATTTTCCTGTATTTTAACGGAAGTTCTATATTGCAGCAGCCTGTTCCCGTTATTTAAGCCAAATGGGACATCCCTTAAATAATATTGTTATCGCAAATTTATATTATTATGAAACCGGTTTTTTTCCATTTTTGTAGTATACTATTAATTTAATTTTGGGTGTCTACTGCTAATTTGTTGCCTAGTCCCTTTTTGTAACTCTAGCAACATTAAGCCAATTTAATTTCTAAGTTCATCTACATTACAGATTTCTGGCTTATCTCTGCCATCAATTACGAAGTATTTACTGCTGTTTTGATATACCTGGGTAAGGGAGCCATCAGTAGGATTTAATGGCTGCTCTTTGTTATAGCAAGTTCAAATACATTGTTTAGACCATACTTCATTATAGTGTTCTAAGGTATTTGCCAATTTATGACAATCTTATATGTAAGTTAAGATGTTATGGTAAAGATCAGTGTTTTTCAGCCGGAGGTCCGCGGACCATTCGCAGAAAAAATTTAGTGTCTGCGAATTTCTTTGTATTTATTACCAGAATTTCTTTATGTTTATTATTTTTATATTTAGTACTACTCCTCAAAGCAGTATTCACATATTAAAATTTTTATATGTTTAATATCGTTCTCACTCGTAAGAGTAAAGTTTTTTTTATTTCGCTCTATATTCCATATCCCAAATGGAGAAAAAGAAAAATAGTGATTTTTCATCATCCTTTTGATTTATTTTATTAAAAAAAACTTGCAAAGATGAACAAAACATTTTTTCGGCAAACGGTTGTAAAGTTTAACTTTACTACTGCAAGGGAGAAGGTTAAAGTCTTACTTTTTAAATTTATAAAAAGGCTGTATAGTAACTCCATTTTTATTTTATTTTTACGGCGGCAGTGAAATAATTTCACATTTTTACGGCGGCAGCAAAAGTTTCCATTTCTTTCCATATTTTTACGATATTTATTATTTTTTCCAAGCAAATTATATAACTAAGACAACATAAAAATAACATATATTTTTATTGAAAGATGAAATTTCGAATTAGTGTATAAATATGACAACAAAAATAACAACTATTTTGATTGGATGATGAAATTTTGAATTATTGTATAACTATGACAGCAAAAATAACAACTATTTTGATTGGATTAAGAAATTTTGAATTGAAAAGCTGTTTTGATAAAAAATTTTACTTATACTAATTTAAATGTTTTTTTTTCTTTTTTGGAAGTAACTATGACGACAAAAAGTATTTATAAAAATTTTGATGTATTAATTGCACATATATAAAAAATTTAAATGTCTGCCGAAAAACTAGTGTATTTAATTCGGAGCTAAAGTATAGTACTCAACACAAAATGTACTATAAAACTATAGACTCAACACAAAATGTAGCACTTCAGCTCCTAATTAAATAATATACTATTATTTATTTCCAAATTTTTTAGTTTACAAATATTTGTTTCCATTATTTAGTTAACTTGGCAAAAATTTCTAAACGAATTTTTCCTTAACCGATGATAAATTCTCATAATTTCTGACCACCATTGGAAATTACTACTGAAAATTATTGTTAAGCATCAAATATTCAGGTTTACGTTTTGAGGAGAGGAAGTTCTCCCACTTTGGAGAGTATTTGAAAAAACACATTATTTTCATATGCTAATAAAAGTAAATATGATATTTTTCACCACATAAAACCATAATATACAATCACTTCGACATTACTGTAGAATCTAGCAAACTCTAACATGACCTTGCGTTAACAAAAACTTTCAATAAACTTTCAAAAATACTGTTAACGAAAGCAACTGGGATTACCACTAAATTCTTCATAATCGATCCTTTAGATCGAACTATTATACTTCAAAACTATAATTAAAAACTGTTTTGGTGAGAGACTTGAGCTCGCATGATGTATAAAAAACAATCGTTGGCATTGTTCTGGCACCGTTTTGTGTTTTGTATATTTGTACCCGACTTCACACCAAAATAAATGGTCACCCACCGCAACTATAAATAACACTTCCGCATTAAACAACTTATAAGTTTTCTGTTATTGCGTAAACAGTTTACAAATAATAGAACATCGCAATTGAAAATTATATAAAATTGAGAATTAAAAACGTGATAATATCATCCATCAAACCTGACAATTAAAATCCTAACTTTTTCACTTATTGTACAAATTTAGATAAAAAATATAACAGTTCTAAAAGTTCAAGTATTATTAGATGTGAGCGCGTAAAATTTTCTTATAATGAAAACCTTGACATTTTATTACGTGACATCTGAATCGATAGGGATTCTTTCATAAAAGATACAAACGCTACCGGGAGTCAAAAACGTTTGTATAACGAAAAGTTTTCTTTGTATCAAAAACAAATTATATATATAATTGCCGCAGTTAAAACAAATACTTTTGCGTATACGCATTATCTACATATTATTGTAAAGGAATCAAAATAAAAAACATGACGTCTATTATTTAACCCTCATAAAATTGTAAACTTTATCAACAAGAAAAACTTTATCCAAAAATTTATTAATAACAATGGAAGCGTTAAAATTCCTAGAAAGAAATCATTAAAATGTTTGTTATTATAAAAATATGTTTTTTTGTTCATAAAAGTTAAATTTTTCAAAAGCTTACAATATTTTGTACCGTACGCAGCATACTAAACAAGATTTATATGTACGACAAAAATCAAACAACAATAGTATATTACACAACGCGAACGCGTTTTCTGTTGTTGGTGATCAAAACTTAAAATCAAATCATGACTCCCTGCAACATCGTCGCACTGTAGCTGATCCCGTTGTTTTTTATAAATATCATCACCAGTAGTGCTCGGATGAAATCAAATACATTATGCCTCAAACATATTCTTTCCCCCGTTTGATTATGTTATTAAAAGTAGTTTAAACCAACTTAAATAAAACTGTTCATAAATTGTATTGATGGAGTTAGTTCAGATAATGTATTTAATTTGGTTCGATAATTTTTTTGAATTATTCTGTTTCTACTTAAATTTTTTATTTAAACTAATCTGACTTATCTAATTTTATTTGGGCACAAAACCGTCTGACCCCGAAATCTACCTATTTCTAGCGGATATACCTGCCGCTGGGATTTTTAGGGTTCCGTTTTTTATACGGAACACTATTGGTTAGAGTAAAACGTGTTTTTCACATTATATCGATTATCTCGTAAACTATAAACGCTATGGACTTGAAATTTGGCGTGCGTATAAAACTAATCTGTCCACATGAAATGACGGATACAAATAAAACTTAAATGGTTTTCGTTTGGTTTACAGGGTTGCGATGTGAGACCTTTGAGAAAATAAATTTTTTTATAGATTCAAGTAGGGTATCATATGAAAGGGCTTCATTTCAGTATTCCATAAAAATTTGTTTTGAAATTTTACACCTCACCATTTTTTGTATAATTTTGAATAATGACGTTATTTCGCGTTTTCTTACCTCGATTAGCTCCGAACCTATCTGATCGAAAATTTTCAAATGTACTTGGAATGATAGAAAAATTAGTACGTTTTTGATAAATAATATAAAAAAGTGTCATATTTCCATACTTAGATTTATTAAGGGGGTGGAAATTAGGAGGGGTAAAAACACTATTTAAAATGTGGTCAAGTGGGGTGTCATTTTAAAGAGCACTTTATTTAAAAACAAAGCAATTTTTTTTAGAATTTTGCGATGCCCAGTTTTTGAGTTATTGTCAAAAAAGTGCGAATTTAGACCGTCCCCCCCCCCCTACGTTTCGACACTGATTGACAGAAAAATTTGTAAAAATTCACAGAGTTAGGAAATTTGCTAAATTTTGTACGAAAACTATAGCGAAGTCTCCAATAATTATATATCTGTGTGTTTAGAGGACCGGGGTAGAGGGGGTAAAAAAAACTTTTTTTTACCCAAGCGAGTGGGGTGTCATTTGATAGAGCACCTAATTTGGAATTCGTTGCAGTTTTTTTTAGAATTTTGTGGTGCCCAGTTTTTAAGTTATTGTCAAAAAAGTGCAAAATTCAGACCGTCCCCCCCCCTACGTTTCGACACTGATTGACCGAAAAATTTGTAAAAATTCACAGAGTTAGGAAATTCGCTAAATTTTGTATGAAAACTATAGCGAAGTCTCCAATAATTATATTTCTGTGTGTTTAGAGGACCGGGGTAGAGGGGGTAAAAAAAAACTTTTTTTGACCCAAGCAAGTGGGGTGTCATTTGATAGAAAACTTAATTTAGAGTTCGTTGCAATTTTTTTTAGAATCTTGCGGTGGCCAATTTTTGAGTTATTGTCAAAAAAGTGCAAAATCCAGACCGTTCCCCCCCATACGTTTCGACACTGATTGACAGAAAAATTTGTAAAAATTCACAGAGTTGGGAAATTTGCTAAATTTTGTATGAAAACTATAGCGAAGGCTCCAATAATTATATTTCTGTGTGTTTAGAGGACCGGGGTAGAGGGGGTAAAAAAAAACTTTTTTTGACCCAAGCGAGTGGGGTGTCATTTGAAAGAACGTCTAATTTGAAATTCTCTGCAATTTTTTTTAGAATTTTTCGGTGCCCTGGTTGACAGAAAAATTTGTAAAAATTCACAAAGTTAGGTAATTTGGTAAATTTTGTACAAAAACTATAGCGAAGTCTCCAATAATTATATTTCTGTGTGTTTATAGGACCGGGGTAGAGGGAGTAAAAAAAAACTTTTTTTTACTCAAGCGAGTGTGTCATTTGAAAGAACATCTAATTTAAAATTCGTTGCAATTTTTTTTAGAATTTTGCGGTGCCCAGTTTTTGAGTTACTGTCGAATAAGTGCAAAATTCAGACCGTTCCAAAATTTTTGTTTATTTTTTATTTTTTGTTTTAAAGATAAAATTCGTTGTGCATATGACTATCGGGAATCAGTTTTTTTTTTGTTCTGAAGGAAAATTATAAAAATGGCGATTTTTAGATTCAGATTTTTTTTTTATGTTAAATATCAAATATTTTATTATTAAATGAACTTTTTGAAAAGCAATTTCAGTCAAGTTCAGCAAAATTTTGCGACATTTTGACTCGACCCTTTTTAATTTGGTTTATTTTTAGTTTATAGATAGCCTTTGATAAATGAAAAATACGACTTCAAGTTGAATTTTTTATAAATATAATAATATAAATTATTATATTTTTAAATATAATAATATAATTATAATAACAATATAAATAATATGTCGTAGAATAGATGTTAAAAAGAAACTTTTGAAATTGTGCATTGTTAGTTTTTTGATCCTATTTAACGGTGTTACATAAGAAAACAAGTTTAAAAGATGAAGCTAGCATCTAATCCCACTTTTTTATTTTTTTTTAAATAAAATTTAATTTTGTTTTTATTTACCTGTGAATTTACCTGTTAATCCGTTAATCCTTTAAAAGGAGGCTGTTTTTTATATATGCATGATTGAAAAATTTTAAAATCCTACTTTTAATTTTAAGTGAATATAGGCGTAAACTAATATGGATTAAAAATAAATAATAACCATCTTAAGGATTTTAAATTATATATGGCTGTAATCAGTGGCGTAGCTAGCATGGGTGACACCCGGGGCGGATATTATGGTGTCACCCCAAGAATGAAAACTGTCAATATTAATAAAAAGCCGATATACGTAATTTATAATTTTATTTAATTAATACAAATTATTTAATTAATGCAAATGAGCATTATTATTAATAAGTTATATATAATTAAAGTACTGTTTTATTATACATTCTTTCATATTGATGTATGAAAATGGATCTTTTAGAAAAGTATCAGCGTCGTCACTCAAAAAAATTAAAATGTATCCAGTTGTATAAAAAAAGAGTATCCAAATGTATACATGATTATTTGATGTTGCTAATTTATTTGAGAACGACCTATATTGTGCGGTTTCAGCGCAAAATATACCTGGAATTCCTTTTTTTCACTACAACGGTTACGGTATAATCAGTAGCGTAGCTAGCATGGGTGGCACCCGGGGCGGATATTGTGGTGTCACCCCAAAAATAAAAACTGTCAATAATAATAAAAAGCCGATAAACGTAATTTATAATTTTTTTTAATTAATACAAATGAGCATTATTATTATAAGCCGGCAAGTAATTTTTAACTAATTTTAATTTGCTGAAACTCCTCACACACGAGGCCACTAATTCGCAAATAGTCATAAATAACTTTAGTGCGACCGTAAGATTCGGAAGAAATTCTAAAAAATCCCATTCTACGATGAATTTCAAAAAGTCTAGGTACGCCCAGCTAGAAACTGTAACATTGGCCGCTTTTAAATGCCTCCTCACCCTTTGTATCTCTATGAGGAGTTCTGTTGCCAATACCGCATCATAAAAACCAGTAAATTTTGATACCGATAATTTTAACTCTTCACTGTTCGCCAAAAGCTAAGTGTTTGTCTGCACAACCTCGAACAATGAAGCTAAATCTTGAACTGACTTCAGTCTAGTTCGGAGTTCAACACTCCGCAACAAGACATTCCAACATGTCCTTTTTAAGTTGAGCTCTCAGTGTCAGTCAAACATCAGGTGCAAACTCACCACCTGTTCGTTTTTTGCGTTTTTATGACGAATTCGGCTTTCCATTGAAATGTCATAGTCCTCCGATTTTTTCGCAGCAAGATCTATTGCCTCTTCTGCAATGAGACTTCGTTATGAATTGACTCTATTTTTGTAGCTAATTGATCAATATTCAAGCCCGTGCTTTAGCAAAGAAACGAAAAATAACATGCTGCATTGATAAGGTTCTGTGCAGCGCCTCTAGTGTCTACATTTTCTTGTTGATCACTTAACTTCTCAATTTCAGCCACAATCCCATCAAAGTTTTCGGCCAATACTTTTACTGCAGCATAATGAGCACTCCAATGCGCTGTTAAGAGTATTTTAACAGTTGCTTTGTTGTGTTTAGCAAGTACTTTCCAGCGGCTAGTCGAAGCAGAAAAACATGTAAAAATGGCTTCCACTGACGAGTGTTGGCCGTATAAATTATTTTCTTTGCAGCCCACAAAAATTGCTTTGTTAATTTTTGCTTTAATAATAGCTTGCACTTCTCCATGTATACTACTCATAACAGCTGCATTATCATAACCTTTGGGAGCGACAATTCATAACATACTATCATTTTCAAGATTTTTACACTGAAAAAAACATGTCCTATTTCCAATCGAAATGCAGTTGTCTCAACCTCACCGTGCGGGCAGATATGGCGAATCGAAATACGAGATTGATTCAACAACCGTACAATGATAAGCCGATGCAGTTGAGACAAGCACATGAAATATTTATGTGAAAATAAAATATAGTTCAATTAATCTCAAATATTTAAATTTTAAAATGAAAAATTCATGATATAAGGCCAAAGAAATATGTTTTCATGGAAATAGTTATTAACTTTATTCAACTACTGTTATATTGGATAGCACTTTATATTTTAATTACAGCTCATTCTGTTATCAGGAAAATGTTACTGAGTACTGAGTAGTTGTCCCAATCACGGTGAAATTGTTTGTAAATATCTTTTCTTTGTATGAATAATAAACTGCCATCTTCGAGATGAGGTTATCATTACTTCAATTTTTTTTTCAGTGTAAGAATTTCATCGCTTAAATCAGCGGCTTTTTTCCACGTAAAGGAAAAAATCCAAGGAATACTTCCTTGATTTTCACTTTACTACCATCAATTTTCACATAACGAATCACTTCTGACATTTGATCAATATGTGAAATGTCAGGTGTGCTATCAAACATAATGTTATGCCGCAATCTGGGCTATTATCTAACCAGTAGCGTTTATAAGAGAGTCTACATCCCACTCCAGAACGAGTGCAGGTTCTGTATTGGTAGACTGAAGGAAATGTATGCCTTGGTAGTGAGATTTAACGGTCAACGAACAGTCAAGGATACATTTTCTTCAGTCGCCACACTGTTCTATTTCTTCTCTCCCTTATAAACTCACTACTTGGTAATCTTCAGTTTAACATCCGTAACTACATAAAACAGCAACTTAGTTCAACAAAAATACATTACATAATGAACCAGTATCAATACCATTAATTAATCGCGTTGCTACAACAACACGTCGTGTTGATTCAGTATCAATTTCTATTAACAAAACTATCAGTCTCACAATTAACATTGCTTAAATTCGTAAACATTCTTCTACTTTGTTTTAATCAAACAAAATGTAAAACTCATGTAGTTGTAAATGCATTTTTTTTATTTTTGTTGATACTGTCTGATACAATCTCACGTTTGAAGTTGTTGTCATCTTTTTCATTTAGAAATTAGAATGCTAACGATATTGTTATTTCATTTTCTTGTCATAACTTTAATAACTGAAAACAAAACCAACACGAATTATATGTTGTCGATCCTTCTTTCTTTTTTTATATAATTGGTTGACGATCTCGTTCTAAAAAAAAACCGATTAAATTCCTTTGTTTGGGAAACTAAAAACAACAGAGAGAAGTGTACAAAATTTTTGAATAGTCATCTCCTTCACACCCTTTTGTTTAGATGCTATTTAAATGATATGATTTACATCTAAAATGGTCAGTTCGCGGTAAAATTAAATGAAAGTCAGTCTTTATTTTTTTTGGTTATGGATGTAATTGAATCCAAAAGAAAAATTTTCCAAAGTTTGATAGTTTGAGAAATTCGGCTCGCGAACACATTTTTTTCAAGTAAAAGGCTTAAAATTGTGCTTAATATTTCATGCGCTGGTAACTTTTCGTGTTAAAAGAACAGACTTAGAAAAAAAAAAAAACACAATTAGAATTTGTTATCGTGATTTGCACTCTGTGTTTTATAGTTTTTTCGAGAACCCGGAAAATAACAATTTAAAACTGTTAAAACGGCGAAGGTCATTTTTTTTCTGAAAATGCAAGCACAAAGTGATTTTCAAAAGGGAAAATATTTCTCCTAAATCAAAAAAAAAGATAACTTAATGCAATTAGTAAAAGACAAAAAATTGTATAAATTAAACTTAGATAATTCTTATAAAAAAAATTGTGATAATAATTCATGTATTAGTTTGGTAGAGAATGTGTAAGAATAAATTAGTTCCACGGAACTACATTGACTATAACGTGATTTGTTGTGTTTTAAATTAAATATTCCAGGAGTTGATGGAATCTTAGCGTATTAGATAGCAAAAAAAAGGGGGTGATAGTTGAACAGTGTAGAAGGCCGACAGTTTTTTTAATGCCGGGTTTGTATTAATACAAGTAAGATTGCAGTAGTTGCTTTGTTTTTATGGGCAACAAATTGAAAAATTGATAATAATTGATGATAATTGATGAAGCGCTAATAGAACCAGCAACATACAGTTTTTTTCTTGGTTTCATGACATTGATGATCCGGTTACTTATGTTTATGGCATCTCCTGTCAGACTAACAATAGTGATTTGAATACGCTGGGGCATGTACTGAAGATCGGAGTTTCATCACGACACGCAAGGAGGAAGTCATTACATCGTTGAAGACCACCATCATTAATTATAAGCAAGTATTTTATTATTACAATTATAATATTTTTTTTTTTGGATTAGATTTTTTTAAATTTGCTCGTTGCATTAATAGGACCATTATGATCCATTAGGATTTCTGATTACTAGAGATTTTTTCCTGGCCTAGACCATATTGGGCTTTTATTACTTTTTTTCTTTTTCTGTATTTTTATTTTAAATTCTCACATATCCCGGATAATAACGGTGTCTTCAAAACAACGTTATTATAAATAATGGCGCCGGAAACAAAAACAAGTATAACAGGTATATAGCGTTATAACCTGTTGTACACAATATCGAAAATGTTAGAAATGTTCATTATTGCATGTTTTTACATATGAGCATTTTTGATATTATTGATATTTGTGATATTTTTTAAAAGTTTTGATATTTTTGATATGTTGATATTTTTGATTTGATATTTTTAAATATTTCGAATAATACGGTTTTTTGTGATAGCGTTAGTATACGTTTTTTTTTTGATTCGGATATTGTAATTTGTGATAATTTTGTTGCATCTGTTGTTCGATATATATCTATGGTTGTATTATTATATGCCTTTGGTGTCTTTTTATATACCTTTTGTATTTTTTTATATATATATATATATATACTATTGTATTTCGATATATATTTATTTTATGATGCAACAAAAAAATTTTTACAACGTTTTGATCTGAATAAAACTATGGGTATCTCTAAGAAAGAATCCAAGAAGGCTTAACCTTCTTAACATGTTTCGTTGGTTAAGGGTCGCCTCTGTCTTTTGGCATGCGATCACCAAGCGGATTTTTTTTTAATAATATTAGTAAAATTTCAATTAGTTTTCCTTCCGAGACTGAATGCAGCTTTACTGGTCGAGTGTTTATGCGGAAGAGAAGGGAAGCCTGTCAGTCCTACGGACAGCCAGGATCGCTTCTACAATGCTAAGCACTCCTCCATTCAAGTGTAACTGCATCCAGATCTCCACTTTGTTGGGAAGAACCAACGTTCAACCCAACCTCCCTTCACAATTTTAATGGACTTAGCAAACCCATCCAACATCGCGTTTCAATAGAAAAATTCGGTCTTGTACTGAAATCGGATCTGGAGACTGGTACTCTATACTGGTCTACTTCCAACAAACGATATTAGTCTTAATTGTTTACTTTTCTATTTTTCTTAGTTTTAAGGATGAGTGAACTCAGCATATGATTTTTGTAGATAACAGATATTTAGGCTGAATCTTTAAGCAATGCTGAATTCACTTCATCACGCGGGAGGGTACTAGAATGTAGATTTTAGGATTTTTAGGCCTATTTTTTGTTCTAGACCTCACATGTCGTTTCTGGGAAGAGATCGCGAGTTCGATTTTCCACTTCGAATCTTCGTTACAATTCCTTTTAAAAATTTTTTGATTATACAGTCAATCGGTGTGGGCTTTGCCCAGGAAAAATCTCTAACAATTATAAATACACAAATAAATAAACATATTCTATAATTAAATATATTTTGAATAAATAAATAAATAATTCTCTTATTTTTCTAAATAAATAAATATTTTCATAATTAATTTAATATTTTTTCTAAATAAATATTTTTTCAAATAAATAAATAAATATTATTATAGCTTCTTATAAATATTTTTATAAATAAATATTTTTCATTTTTTTTTATAAATAAATATATATATATATATATATATTTTTAAATAAATAAAAAATTTCTTAAATAAACATAACATCAAATAAATAAATAAATATATTTCTTATAACAAACAAACAAACAAATATTTTTAGCATTTGATGCAATAAGTAAATCAAGGTGTACAAGTTGCAACAAAATAAATAGATTTTAAGTAAATCAAACATTTGCTTGCTCAATATTAAATAAATAATATTTTTTCTAGATATAAAATTAAAATCTTTAAGATTTATAATTTTCTCTGTAAAACGAAGGTCGAAGGAGTTGATTATTCAGGATATTTGTATATTTCTTTCTGTTGTTGTTGGTCGCGTTGTTCACGATATCGACTCAGTTTACAATTTTTACAATTTTTTTCGGTTGTTGTTTTTACATTTTTGCGCGGAAAAACATTTTAGGGTTATCATACAATCATCATCATCTGTTGTTGGTCTTGTTAAGTTGGAAATTTTATATTCGTTAATCTTAGTTTTATTTATCTCTGACAAAAATGTCAGTTGTTCCGTTGGACCATCCGTTCTACAGTCTTGAAGAATACGAGTTGTGGGTCGAATGCTTCCTCCGGGACATACAGTACAACAGCGAGGACTGGATACAACAATTGAATGACGCTGCGCGTAATCCAGCTACAAGGATAACTCAATCTCATGCAGTAAACATGACTGAAGAAAGCGAAGCGATTGTAGACGCTGCCTTATTTTTGTCCAGTAAAGCGAGGGATCTTGTACCCTCAGTACAACCACATATTTTACAGGGTCTTTTAAACCGGGTTAAACATTATCTAGATCGTGTCAACCGATTGAGTGACAGTAATGAAATTGTGTACGGCCGTAATTATGCCACTAGGAGTTTGAATGAATCACTCAATAAGATTAAATCTTTGTCTCCTCTACCTTCATATCAACAAGTGGCTAGGATACAGGCAGTGCCAGCACCAGTAATGCAGCAGGAAGAGTACGAAGACTATCAGGACTTGAGTCAATTTTGCACAGAGTGGCTTCCTCTATTCTCAGGGGATGGGTCATCACCAGATGCTCACGAGTTCATCCATTTGGTTGAAGTGGCTGCACGGAGGGATCGGGTGACCTTTGATGATTTAAAGTCAATCGTTCCCCGGTATCTTCGTGGAGTCGCGAATAAACATTATATAAACCTTACTTATGAGTATCGGGTGGTGACCTACTCCATACTCCGAGAAAGTTTATTACGAACGTTTGGTACTCTTAACGACGATAAGGCTGTACTGAGTGCACTACTAAACAGAAGACAAAATGAAAATGAGATGATATTTGATTACATCATAGAGGTTAGCAAGCTCAACAAACGACTGGCTCAACCATTTTCAGAAAAGGAGATGATTGAGATTGTAAGGGAAGGCATGTCAGATAAATTAAAAGGTGCTACAATGGTGGCTAATGTAGTTACCCTAGCTGACTTGCGGGTACTGTGCCAGAAATATGAAACGCTATGGTCATCTTTCCCAACAAAATCGAGAACAACTGGTCAAACAGAAATACAAGCTAATGAATACCAAGCCCGATACCTGGCAACAGAAGCAATGGAGAGCTTTTCGACAAATACGAATGAACCATCGACAATTAATCACTGTACTTCAACAGGTATACACAATGAACCAAAATCCAGCTCAGATCAAGTTCCGGTTCGACGAAAACTAATTTCTTTGAAGCGCCACGAACGTTTTAAACGTTATCTGAAGTTGCGAAAGATCTTCAATAAAGCATGTGTTGTTTCTATCATTTCCGAACTAAATGATTCTAGGCCGCATATTTACATCGATATCCTTGATAAAATCATATATGGACTTTTGGATAATAGCGCTGCTATCAGTTTTCTAGGTAGAAATTCCTTAGAGTTATTAAATAATGCCGGAATCTCATATCGTAAGTTTTCATCTTTCATCCGGACAGTAGAGGGAACACGTAACCATATTTTGGGGTACGCCGACGTTCCAATTTCTTTCAACGGTTTTACAAAATCTTTTAGGTTCTATGTAGTCCCAAGTCTGAAGGAGAAGGTGTACCTGGGTGCAGATTTTTGGAGAGACTTTGGCATCACTCCTTCATTTATAGCTGATCTAGTTCAGAGTGATCGTAACCAAGAACGAACACATAGTCTCGAAGTTCCAATTGCCCAAGCACTTTATCATGCGGATCAGTTAGCGAACTTCAGATCTAACGTGCAACAACATTTAATAGTTGCGTTACAAAGGCCTCAACAGCAATATACTTGGCGAACGCGAACTCGACCACAAACTTTTTGCCCACAACAGCGGGTCTCGGTACGGCAACATCGCTTAAGTGGTGCTGCTAATAAACGTTCGGCCAAGATGGCTTCACAATCAGTACCAGCCATAATAGAGTGCAAGGTTGGTGAGGATATGTACAAGTGTGCGAATTTAGATGGTAAGGACATAGGGACTTACCCTTCTAAAGACATCCGATTATGACATTTAATTAATCCCCATCAGTTTTAAAACCCTGTTAACTTATTTTGTTATATCGTTAATATAGATCCTTGTTAATTTATTTTCCTGTAATAGTTTTTTTATCTTTATCAATTTAGTAATTATTATTGGAATTTTTTTTTTATTATTCTTTAAATTAATTAATTAATTAAGTTAGTATCTTTGATTTATTACAATTTTCACCTTGGTTGTTCTAATAAATCATCCACTATGCTTAACATATTAACATTTTCGTGTTAGATGTGATCCGCTTAAGACTTTGTCTGCGGTTATCTGACTCTACTTTGAATTAGCTTACCCTCCCCATTCATTTTTCAATTAAATTTCAAAATTTTTACTATTTTTCGAAATAGATCTCATCGCTAACAATAGTCATGTTGTCTCTCATTACCTGAAATTGAGCTTTGGTACTTGAGGGCACTGTTCAGTAAGAGTATTAGGTAGTTCTGTTATTTTTCTTTAGTTTTAGTTTTTTTTGGGAAATTTGATGTACGTAGAAAGAGATTATTAGGCTCATATCTGTCATCAGTTCCACATACAATTACTGAACAGGGCTCTCAAGTATGGAATTTCGATTGATGGTCGTGATGGTCAACATTGATATTCCCTTTATTACAATAGAACTTACCTTTAATAAATAATATAATTTCATTCACTAGTATCTAACACTTGACTCATTTGCGAACGCTTACCAACTCTGCGCTGCCTGTTGTCTACTGGAACTCGGCATGTCTCAATTGGGGAACTTTTACAGAGAGACATGACAGTTTACACGATATCATTAATGCAGCTGATCAACAAAACTCTGGCGCTCTACAATCAAGAATTTGGATGCAATAGTCATTAAGTCAACATAAATAAAACAATTTTTTTTTTTTTGGAACATCTATAATTCACAACTCTTTTATAATGGATATACAACATCAGTAATTCTAAACATCTTTATTTTTGATCATGGTTACTCAACATCTACAATGCTTACTTTCTTTCATCATTTAGCGACATGCAAAAATGCTAAACATCTGGTTGTCTTGGGAGAGGTACTCGATTCATCAATTCGTATACCTAGTATCGGTAAATAATGGTAATTGCGACATATTTTCTTTCCTTAATCTTCACAAAAAGCATTTCACTGTTGAATGCTTGTTTGATATCGGTTCAGGAAATTGTCTGTTATGCCGCAATCTGGGCTATTATCTAACCAGTAGCGTTTATAAGAGAGTCTACATCCCACTCCAGAACGAGTGCAGGTTCTGTATTGGTAGACTGAAGGAAATGTATGCCTTGGTAGTGAGATTTAACGGTCAACGAACAGTCAAGGATACATTTTCTTCAGTCGCCACACTGTTCTATTTCTTCTCTCCCTTATAAACTCACTACTTGGTAATCTTCAGTTTAACATCCGTAACTACATAAAACAGCAACTTAGTTCAACAAAAATACATTACATAATGAACCAGTATCAATACCATTAATTAATCGCGTTGCTACAACAACACGTCGTGTTGATTCAGTATCAATTTCTATTAACAAAACTATCAGTCTCACAATTAACATTGCTTAAATTCGTAAACATTCTTCTACTTTGTTTTAATCAAACAAAATGTAAAACTCATGTAGTTGTAAATGCATTTTTTTTATTTTTGTTGATACTGTCTGATACAATCTCACGTTTGAAGTTGTTGTCATCTTTTTCATTTAGAAATTAGAATGCTAACGATATTGTTATTTCATTTTCTTGTCATAACTTTAATAACTGAAAACAAAACCAACACGAATTATATGTTGTCGATCCTTCTTTCTTTTTTTATATAATTGGTTGACGATCTCGTTCTAAAAAAAAACCGATTAAATTCCTTTGTTTGGGAAACTAAAAACAACAGAGAGAAGTGTACAAAATTTTTGAATAGTCATCTCCTTCACACCCTTTTGTTTAGATGCTATTTAAATGATATGATTTACATCTAAAATGGTCAGTTCGCGGTAAAATTAAATGAAAGTCAGTCTTTATTTTTTTTGGTTATGGATGTAATTGAATCCAAAAGAAAAATTTTCCAAAGTTTGATAGTTTGAGAAATTCGGCTCGCGAACACATTTTTTTCAAGTAAAAGGCTTAAAATTGTGCTTAATATTTCATGCGCTGGTAACTTTTCGTGTTAAAAGAACAGACTTAGAAAAAAAAAAAAACACAATTAGAATTTGTTATCGTGATTTGCACTCTGTGTTTTATAGTTTTTTCGAGAACCCGGAAAATAACAATTTAAAACTGTTAAAACGGCGAAGGTCATTTTTTTTCTGAAAATGCAAGCACAAAGTGATTTTCAAAAGGGAAAATATTTCTCCTAAATCAAAAAAAAAGATAACTTAATGCAATTAGTAAAAGACAAAAAATTGTATAAATTAAACTTAGATAATTCTTATAAAAAAAATTGTGATAATAATTCATGTATTAGTTTGGTAGAGAATGTGTAAGAATAAATTAGTTCCACGGAACTACATTGACTATAACGTGATTTGTTGTGTTTTAAATTAAATATTCCAGGAGTTGATGGAATCTTAGCGTATTAGATAGCAAAAAAAAGGGGGTGATAGTTGAACAGTGTAGAAGGCCGACAGTTTTTTTAATGCCGGGTTTGTATTAATACAAGTAAGATTGCAGTAGTTGCTTTGTTTTTATGGGCAACAAATTGAAAAATTGATAATAATTGATGATAATTGATGAAGCGCTAATAGAACCAGCAACATACAGTTTTTTTCTTGGTTTCATGACATTGATGATCCGGTTACTTATGTTTATGGCATCTCCTGTCAGACTAACAATAGTGATTTGAATACGCTGGGGCATGTACTGAAGATCGGAGTTTCATCACGACACGCAAGGAGGAAGTCATTACATCGTTGAAGACCACCATCATTAATTATAAGCAAGTATTTTATTATTACAATTATAATATTTTTTTTTTTGGATTAGATTTTTTTAAATTTGCTCGTTGCATTAATAGGACCATTATGATCCATTAGGATTTCTGATTACTAGAGATTTTTTCCTGGCCTAGACCATATTGGGCTTTTATTACTTTTTTTCTTTTTCTGTATTTTTATTTTAAATTCTCACATATCCCGGATAATAACGGTGTCTTCAAAACAACGTTATTATAATAATTCCAAAATATTTAACCGATTTAATTTCGTTGACAAGCTTAAACTTTACGTGGATCGCTAAATCATTTATGAACTCATTTTGTATATCTGGTGACAAATATGATACTTTTGGTGATTTACCATGCTCCAAATTCAAAATGTGTTCTTTTAACAATACATCATACTTTGACAATAGTTTGGTTAGTTCTAAGAAATTGCCTTTACTTGAAGAACTTTGTCCTTCATCATGTCCATGAAATGCTGGGTTTTGTTTAGATAAAAACAAAGTTATATCCAATAATCTTGATAAAAGATGTTTCCACTTCTGTTTTGTATTATATATTAATTGCAAGGCTGCGTCTCGTATCGTTTTATGAATTTTTAACCTCATTTCCAAAGTTTTCCACTTTTCAAAATTCTCCAGATGTTCATTTGAAGTTTCATGCTCGGCCACTTTGGGATTTAGTTTCCACCGCTTCTGATATCCAATAATAAATGTTGATTTTGTATTATTATTATTGGTGACAGCAAATACACGACAACAGAAGCAATACAGGACGCAAGTTATTATTTACAGGAGAATAAAAAATCCATGGCCGTAGAATTTTTTCACCATTATTCATCATTTTATAAAACCATTATTTAGAAAGATGGCGAACATCACCTTTTATGTCTAACCCGTGTCTAGATACAGTAACAAACGACCCTTCTCTATTTTGAAAATGTTCTTTCTTTTTTCATGATTGTTCTTTCTTTTTTTATGATTTCAATGCGAACATTGCCAGAGACGAGTATATTCCAATGTGATACATCTCTTAAGTCCTGAAGTGATTCACCGATGCAAATACTGTCTTCGATAGTAGAAGCATTAGCGGCATTATCACTGTCATTTTCATTATTCCTTTCTAATTCGTCATCATAGGTTATCATTATTAATTCTGTATTGTTGCTGTTACTTTTCGAAGATGAGCCAATATTCTCTGAAACATTCGTTGCATCAACGTGATAATCAGTTTCTTTTGATGAACTTTGGATATCATCGGGTTTTGTAACTTATTTATAGATTTGGTCTTTCTCTGCTGGAACCAACTTTTTCTTTGAAAAGTATGAACTCCTCGTGGCATATTTATTTTTTGGGATATTTGCTAAACGAAATCTAAAAAAATATTTTTAATTATAGTATAGGTATCAGCAAAGCATTAATTCTAAATATATTTGTAGGATACATAATAGGTACATAGTTCATAATAAGTACACTGTGTTAATGACTAAATACACCGCCAAGAAAATTAATTTATTTAAATTTCCTTGTAACAACTTATATTAAATAATATTTGATAAAATGGAATATACAAATCATAGCCTAATATTATAAGGAACTATTTAAAAAAATATAAGTATGAAATCCTAAAAGATATTTTATATAAAGAATTGAAACCAAAATTAAATATCCAATTAGAATCATGCTCAATAATTTACAAAATTGAATGTGATTTTTGTGAAAATTTTACATCGGGAAAACCGGAAAATGTTTTAAAGACTGATTTAAGGAATACCTGCCTAAGAAGAAAAATAAACAAAATTTAAAGTTTATTTTTGCAAACCATTTACATAGTTAATAACAATAGCTACACCACTTTTAAAAAAAAATTGAAGGCTTTACATTTATGTAGCCAAGGATCTTTAAAAGACTCACTTGATGAGTTTGAAATTTCCAAGGGATTTAAAACCCAACAAAATGTAATTTTAAATGATAAACTTTCATTTAATTCAAATATATAAATATATAAAACTGAAAACAAACAGTATGAGTATGTATCAACCTACAAAAATTTGCAAAACTGCAGTAATTGCATAACTGCCATTTTATTCCACAGTAATTATTTTGTGTCCATTGAAAAACGATATATTTCAATTTATTCTTTGATTTTTAAGATAAAGGAAAAAAAATTATTTTGAGATCATTTACAAACACGGTAATTTGATTGTTTGTTAGTTTCCTTAGGTGTTTGCAATTTTTTTTTTTTTTTTTTAATAAAATGTGATGTGTAGTAGGCATTACAATATGTGTCACAACAACACATAAAAACCTTTTAAGACCAAGGTCCCACAACAACATGCGTTCTAAGGATGTTAATGGACGCAAATCTGTTTTTTTTTATTTTTTTTTTAATTTTTTTTGTTCAATAATGGATAACTAAACCATAAATCCTATCACATATAAAATATGACATAGGCCAATATTTCGTGATAGGATAGAGAAAATAAAAATAAAATAAGAGATAAAAAGCAAATTTGTTTTAAAAATTTGCAGAAACAAAACTAAAATTGGTTTGCCAATAGTCCAGCTAATGGCATAATCCTTGATTATGGGACGCAGTATATTTTTCAATGATTAAAGCTCAGATATATAGTTATATGAAGGCTCGTTTCTTCGAGCAAGCTACAGCGTTCCAGCATCAAGGAATATTCATTAGCTACGACTGAGAGTGCAACCGTTGACTGAATACAGTTCATCCGCCAGCACCCCTAAGATATCACCTTGGCTAGTGATATCTCACTACTATTGCCAGTGGTATGTGATATCTCACGTTAACTCATATGCCAATAGCAGGGACTGGAGTACGCGGGGTTGTCACACCCGTGAATCAGAAAATAGAAAAAAATTAACAAATTAATAAAAACTGATCCCTCCATGCGTGAATAAAAACTGATCCCTCCATGCGTGAAATTAATTTGTGAAATTAATTAATTTTTTTGAAATGTAAAACATATATTAGGTAGTAAGGTTAAGCGGATATTTTAGAAATAATTTTGGAATAGAGACATTGTAGCTAAAGGGTGCCACCCTATCGACAAAGGGTGCCACATTACCGACGTAAACCTCTTTTCCTATACATTATTCAGCATATGTGTTTTCAGACCTGGTCATTAAATAATCATGCTTGCATACTAAATAATATATCGTAAAAAACGGTCAATATGGTATCTATAGGAATATTCAAAGCTATTGAGTAATTGTGGTGATGGGATTCAATGCTCAACATGTTGATTCGATTAATATTGTTAAAATTTTATTTCACGTAATAACTCAAAAATTTTAAAAAGTAGAATAGATTCTTTTTGAACCAATAACACATTTATAGGACACATTTATAAGTTATCACAATTTATAAATTAAAATTATATGGATAACCTGGTTAAAATGGTTTCTAAGTGATTTATCGTTGAAGACATGTGATGGTTTGTTTAAGTTTTTTACGTTCGGGTGTCACCCCAAAACGGTTTCGAAGTGATTTATCGTTGAAAACATGTGATGGTTTGTTTAAGTTTTTTACGTTCGGGTGTCACACCAAAACGGTTTCGAAGTGATTTATCGTTGAAAACATTGTGATGGTTTCTTTAAGTTGTTTACGTTCGGGTGTCACCCCAAAACGGTTTCGAAGTGATTTATCGTTGAAAACATTGTGATGGTTTGTTTAAGTTTTTTACGTTCGGGTGTCACCCCAAAACGGTTTCGAAGTGATTTATCATTGAAAACATTGTGATGGTTTGTTTAAGTTGTTTACGTTCGGGTATCACCCCAAAACGGTTTCGAAGTGATTTATCGTTGAAAACATTGTGATGGTTTGTTTATGTTTTTTACGTTCGGGTGTCACCCCAAAACGGTTTCGAAGTGATTTATCATTGAAAACATTGTGATGGTTTGTTTAAGTTGTTTACGTTCGGGTGTCACCCCTAAACGGTTTCGAAGTGATTTATCGTTGAAAACATTGTGATGGTTTGTTTAAGTTTTTTACGTTCGGGTGTCACCCCAAAACGGTTTCGAAGTGATTTATCGTTGAAAACATTATGATGGTTTGTTTAAGTTGTTTACGTTCGGGTGTCACCCCAAAACGGTTTCGAAGTGATTTATCGTTGAAAACATTGTGATGGTTTGTTTAAGTTTTTTACGTTCGGGTGTCACCCCAAAACGGTTTCGAAGTGATTTATCATTGAAAACATTGTGATGGTTTGTTTAAGTTGTTTACGTTCGGGTGTCACTCCAAAACGGTTTCGAAGTGATTTATCGTTGAAAACATTGTGATGGTTTGTTTAAGTTTTTACGTTCGGGTGTCACCCCAAAACGGGTGACACCCGGGGCGGACGTGAAATGAAAAAATTGAGGGGCACCCTGTGAAGACCCCTGCTCGAAAAAAAAATTCTAAGAGAACTTGTATTTTTTATTTAGCAAAGACTATCTATAAACAAAAAATAATCAAAACTAAAAGGGGTCAAGTCAAAACGTTGTTGAATCTTCGTGAAATTGCTCACATATATATATATATATATATATATATATATATATATATATATATATATATATATATATATATATATATACATATATATATTTATATATATATATATATATATATATATATATATATATATATATATATATATATATATATATATATATATATATATATATATATATATATATATATATATATATATATATATATATATATATATATATATATATATATATTTATATATGTATATACATAACGTTATGAGGTATAACGGAATTATCCGGCACTCTCACGGTCGCTATTTTCGACCTACACCAAAAATATTTTCTGTGTATGTTGCGGCAAACAATCTCTTGCTCAAGTTTGCGAACTGACCATATCGGGGTACCGTTTAAGCAGCTAGAGTCTTAAAAGTCGAATCTGAGGCGTTATAACTTCCGTTTGAAACATAAAGTTTAAATAAAATTGATAAATATTGAATATTTGAACCTTTTTCATCATTTTTTGTCAGATGACAACCTTGACATTTAGGGTTCCTGAAAAATCAGCTGTTTTAAAAATTTACTAGGCTTTGTTGTCCTTGATCCAGATGGAAATGAACAAGCTCAAAAATGAAAACTTTTGCACACGTAGATACCAACTAATATCTATCCAAAACTCAAAAATCAAAATGTTTAAGTTCAGAGATTGAGACCCTGGGGCTATTAAAACGCAAACAAACGCAAACAGCCATGCTTTCATCATTTTCGAGTCTATTTTGATTAAATTAATATTAGCTTTTAATTCAAGTTTTTAACTATAACATCAGAAATTTTCAGCTTTCTAACCCTAGAAGTTTCAACGCAATTAACATTATGCTAACATAATGCAAGTCACTAAAGTCTAAAACGCTATATAATTACAATCAAATAAATTTTGTTTTGTTTTTTTTTTTTAATTTTATTTTTTTCGCAAAAAGATAAAAAATATTGTTTTGAATGTTTGTTGTTGTTGTTTTGAAGATTTATTATTGCTTTGAATTAAGGAATATTTTCTTTGGAATATTTGGAAGTGGTTTAGTTGAAATAAATATATGTATATTGATTACATATTTACAATTGATAGATATTTGTATTATATTTGAGGTGAAAAAGTTCTTTTGTGTTGTTGTTGATTATAAATTATAGTATGGCAGTTTTGATGTAGTTAGAACGTTAATCCACTAAAGGATTTAATTTGTTACTAAGGAGTTTTGACCAAATTAAACAAAACTATTCGAAATTGCATTGACAAAGTAGTTTCCGTTTATGTATTTAGTTTGGTTGGTTTGATAAATTTTTTGGATTATTCTGTTTCCAGTTAAATTTTTTATTTAAACTAATCTGACATATCCTATTCTATTTGTACACAACGCTGTCTATTTCTAGCGGATATACGTGCCGCTTGGACTTTTTTTCAAGTAATTTAGAAAAAACCAATGGGAGTGAAATTGGGCTATAATTAGAAATATTGGTCGTATCAAACATAAAAGAAAGTGGCAAACTTATGTAATTTGAAATAATTTTAATCAAAACGTTTTTTAACGAAAATGATTTTACACTCGCGGAAACAAAGATTTTCACAAGGGATTAAGCCTGCATTAAAATGGAATTTGAATACGCTATCGGAGAAAAAAATGTTAGTTTGTTAAATAGTATTCACGTTTGAGGAGTGAAAAAGCGCTCGAATAAAATAAAATTGCAACTGGTAAAAAATTTAAAGAAATTCGCGGACCACTAAACTTTTTCTGCGGACCACTTATGAGTGGTCCGCTCAACCGCTGGTTGAGAAACACTGATCTAGAACACGTTCTTCTTCATAAATAAGAATATAATATAAATAAATTTTAAAAATATAACACACCAATCCAGCTATAAAGTAACCGACTGTAAAAGACCCCAACTATCAACAGTATAATATATTCTTTGAAATTTTACGAATATTAACCATTAATATAAAAACTCCAACAAATAGTCACTAACTTGAACCCTTACAAGATGGATCCCTGCACGTATCATCTTACCCTCCATTTTTGGTCCACTTAAGACAAACGATGGAGAGTATTGTCGGCGTATAGTCGTATAGTATAGTCAGTGTCGGATTTAAAATTTTAAAAATTGGCGTTGAAATCGGCTTCCACTAATTTTGGCACGGACTCCGCACCCTTGGTTAAAAGGTTCGAGCCTCGAAAGTTGAATAAATTAAAGCGTTGTAACGATTCCAAATCCAGTCAACTCTAAAGAATTTTTTTGATCTTTGGAGTGGTGGATAGTCTACAAGCCTTAATGGTAAATTAGGTCAAGATAGTATAACATGGAGCAGCATTATTGCTTAGAAATTCCGAGTCATAACCTGTGTAAAAATCAATATATATATGAAAGACCTTACCATGAATGTTTTAAAATTTATACCATTCAAACAATAAAACAAAACACATATTTTTGGATTCAAACTGTCAAATTTATCATGTCGAAATGGAACATATGATGTTCTGTGTATTATATAATGAAGTTGTTGTGCCTCTCTATAATCTAGTTCCCTATCTAAGTAGACACAAGCGTCTCGGACATAACCCTAATTAGCATCTACAGTCGTTTGAAAAATATCGCACATCACTCATTTTAATGCAATTAACAGAACCCAAAAATAGCCTTCAATAAAAAATAAAAGATAATGAAGAGAAAATCATCAATTCTTCAAAATACCGTTGCATTAGATTTACAAAATGATATAACTTTTCACACAAGTTGGAAATTGTACGAATACTTAAAACTTTTTCCATGTTGGGATGAAATGATTGTCGTAACTTTGAATAAAAAATTGACACATTTAACAATACACTTTCTACCAAAAAAAACTTCTATTGATAATTTCACAATCTAATCTTAACATAATAAGCGATCTGTACACACCATTCAAAAATAATTTTTTATCTAACTTAATGTTTACTAAATACGGACATTAAAATTTAAAATTCTACTTTATTTCATCTTTAAGACAACAACATTAAATATTTCATAAAAATCTTTATTGTAATATTTCTTTTTCCTAATTAAATAATAGGAATAGTTTAACGTTTTAACTAAAATAAAGAGAATTAAATTAACTCTTAATTAGGAGTAATAAAACTTACGCAGACAATTATAAAAAAAATCATTCAACTTATAGTATTTTGTGGTCTTGCGGAAGTTTGTAATATATTTTTTATTTGTTGTTTTTGTAAAAACCAAATGCAATTAAAGTCAAACAAAGTAAGTGTTTGTTTTATTTTAATAAATTTTACGGAGTTTTTAGTTAGAAGAGATATAAAAACTTAATATTCTGGATAATTTTATATTCATTCATTCATTATACATATGTTAAGATATATAAGCTCACAAAACGTTTAAAAGTTTGATTATTTTTGTAGCTATATTATCTCAATTTCGTAAGTAATTTTGATGGATTGGTTTTTTCCTCCAAATGGAACTAATTGATATTTAATTATACTTAAATTAAAACGAAGATGAAATTAATCAACATAAAAACGGAATCCATTCGTTATCATTGCGGTTAGCGACAATAAAATTAATTGATTTTTGGAACACCAACATTGTTGAAACCAAAATTTCGATAGCAGCACTCATAAAAATGATTTAACATCGAATTTAAAAGGTTTTTTCTTCTCCAATAATACCACCTAGCTCCGACAAATAAAAAAAATAAAACTAACCTGAACTATTGCCCCCAAACCATAAAGCAACCAAATCGTCACTTAGTGATGTATGATAATTTCCATATAAGTAAGGGTTTTGGTAATCAAATAATACTCGTCTTGTAGGTGAATCTGCTTGAAAAATAAAAAAAATTGCAGATAGAATAATTTTGTTTACCATCGGCGCATTTATTTTATAAAATACAGATGTTCCGATTTTACATGGATAGTTAAAAAATATAAAACACATCGGGATTAACAATCTGATAATTAGAGCAGAAAATCCGAAATAATCAGCGTCATTAAATAGGTTGCATCTCAATTTTAGAAAGTATAATTAAATAAAATCAGATGAACATAAAGCCTTATTTATAGGTAGTGACAGCGATTTTACAAAGTATTTGTACATTCGTATAGCACGCTTTTGAACAGATTCCAAAAGAACCAAACTTGGAGAAAAATATTTTTACATCTATTGAGGAGACAGAGTTTTCTTGCCGCGCTTTTTGCCATCGCCATTATATGATCGTTCCAGAGTAAATAATTGGAAATTGTGACTCCCAATAAACGAATACTTTCACATTCGTTTATTTGTTCGACACACAATACTAATTGAAATTTCGTTGGGTAACTCGGATTTTGATCTAGAAACAATTAATAGCTTTGTGTGGTGGAATTAAAATTGACCAAATATTTGTCACCCCCAATCGGCGATTTTGTCTAAGTGACTTTCTCTTTTGCCTATATATTAGGTTACTGCCTACTGGTAATTTTCAACAGTTCATGTGTACTTGGTATAACTTGGGGTCAAAGCTAAGCCTTGGGGTATACCAGCGTTCGTTAATTTAGACTCAGAAGAAAAGCCATCGATGGATAATGAAATTAATGCTGTTCTAACGATGAGCTACATAGTTTAATAGATCGGTTGTATATCTTTTATTTATTTACAAAAACGTATCCGCTTTATGAGATAGTAAATGATTGTTTTCCAAAAATTTTGATATGTGCGTATTAATGTAAAGCTCATATGTTTTACATAGGAATGGACGTAAGGCTATTGGTCTAAAATTTGAAATATCATTATATTTTTTGGGGACGCGCTGCACTAACCTCCAGCGCGAAGGAAAAATACCAGACTTATAGGATTTATAAAAAAATGTTGGTAAGAGTGATTGCAAGTACTTTTGAAAATGTTTTTTGGATTATTGGATTAATGTTGTCCAGACCGGAGGCTTTGTTGATGTTCAACCCCGTTAAAAGTTTTTCGACAATTTTGGGTTTGAAATGAAGATCTTTTATGTTAACTCCTGAAGAATAGATTTAGAATATTTCTTCAGGAGTTTTCAAAACGGTCGAGTTCAAAGCAAAGCGTTCCGCGAACAATGTGACTCTGTGACTCGCTGGGTCAGTGACGATTAAATCACCGTCAATAATAAGATGTATAGACAATTTGGTAAGATGGATAGACAACTTTTTGAAGAAATGGACATAGTTGAAAGTTTTGCCGCTTTTGCAATGTCAATCCCTGCTTTTTCGTTTTCGATTATCTGGTTAACAGGACTTCTGTTATGCATCCAAATATTAAATAATCTACGTTTTTTTCTAAGGTTTTTAAGGGCAAGTTTGACTGCCTTGAAAAACAAATATTTTTGTTGGGATTTCACTATTGAAAAGGGAACTAATTTATTGATACCGAATTGAATGGTTTCAGTAAAGTTTTGGGCAGAATCATTACATCGTCAATATATAAAAACAATATAGTGACAATGACAATGACAATTTGAAACCATAAAAACTTCGAAGACCATTGGTGTCCATTTTTGGAAAGTGAACATTTTGCCGGCTTTATGACCTCTAGATTTTAGTAAATCAGTTTTGATAACTGATGTGATTATATTGTGGTCAGAATTTTCAATACTACCTTTATCAACGGCGCTACCATTGTTTTGTCAAGGCAAAATGCACATGGAGGTCGCCCAGTATCCAGGTGGGTCCGTTCGCGACTGAACTATTTGAATGGACTTTCAGGCAAGTAAACATCACCACGGATCACATATAACACCTTTGCGTAACCCGCTTCAAACCTGAATTATTAACACCCGTGGATTATTAACACCCGCGGCGACCGGATTCGAAATCTGTCCTCACCCCCTTCGATTTTTGTGAAACTGGAAAAAAATGTTCTCTATGAAAAATGATTTTGTTTTTTTTGGCAGCGCTGTACATTTTAGCAGGGGCGTGTGACGTTTTTAGGCTTTCGCAAAATCGAATATTTTTAAAGACCTGTTATCAAAAACAAGTCAACCGATTTTAATAAATTTGGGCTCAAATGAAAGCGATTTAACGGTTATTTTAAAAATATTTTTTTTTCGAATTTTATTTTGCTAGTTTCTTTGAGAAAAATAAGGATTTTCGAAAGATGTGATTTTTCACCATTTTGGACAACAACTATCAGATTTTTTATTTTTTGATTATTCTTAAAAAGTTTGTTTATTCTTGAAAACCGCGAAAAAATTCTGAAACCCAAAAAAACTTTCGGCTGTCAGAAATGATATCAGTTTATGGAATGTCATTTAACATTTATCTCATATCGGTACCCATACAAAGTTGTACAGCTGGTCCAGTAATGGTCCATTAATCGCGACTAGTAACGGAGCAATTGCCGAGTGCTGGCAACCATGACTGAACCATTAACATAATTTTACTGGACAACAACTTCGGACAATAAATGACTGCCATTCATGGAGCCGAGAAAAAAAACAACAGTAGCCCATACAAGGTTGTACAATTGGCCCAGTAACGGACTAATAAAATGATGACCAGTATTGCAGGAATGTTTGAGTACTGACCACCATGACTGAGCCATTCAAAAAATATAAAATATTTTACATATAGGCAAATTTAAAAAACTTCAATACAAAATGATTTAATAATTCAAAATAAAATAAAAATGTCAAATGAAAAAAAAATTTAAAAGAATTAACCAACCTAAAACCTAAATAATATTATCATAGTCTTTCAGCCGAGAAGCGATAACTAAACTATAGGTGAAAACTTTTCAAATACTTATTTCTAAAATGGATTTTACTCTAGTGAATTTTAATCAAATGATATAGATCGGCTAATTCATGGTTGCAGTTCTGGCCAAAATATAACAATAGCTAATTAATGTTAGCCATTAACTAGCCATTACTTGACCATTTAAAGTAAAATGAACTGGTTATGTTCAATAAACCGTAGATTGGCCGATTTATGGATCCAGCAATAGCACAATAACAATAGCCAAGTATTATTTACCATTGACGGCCAGTGCTTGGGCATTCAATATACTGGCTATTTTCTGGAAACCATAGATCGGCCGATGAATGGTTCTAGTATTGGCCTAATAACAAAAGTCAAGTCCTTTTAACCATTAATGGGCCCGTGCTTGGCCGTATTTCAGAGTCCGGTAAATTCTGCTTGGGTAGAATAAAGGAAATCGTTAACCGCCCGCAATTCACATAATTGTTCCAAATCATCCAGCAACATACGTATCCGATTAATTTTAAATACGGAGAATTTATACGTTACAAAGTAATAATGTGCATATTCACAATAAGTTTTGGAACTTGAGGTTTCCCAAGTAGGTTTTGCCAGACATGGACATACGGCCAAGTACTGGCACATTAATAGTTAACAGTACTTGGCTATTGTTATTGGGCCAATATTAGAACCATTCATCGGCCGATCTATGAAAACAGGCCGGCCGATCTACAGAAAATAGCCAGAATATTGTTACCTTTGAATCGCCAAGCACTGGCCCATGAATGGTAAATATTACTTGGCTATTGTTATCGTGCAATTACTGTAACCATGAATCAGCCAATCTACCGTTTATAGAAAATTGACAGTGCAGTTTACTTTGAATGGTCAAGCAATGGCCCGTTGATGGTAAACCTTAATTGGCTAATGTTATTGGGCCAGCACTGTAGCCATGAATTTGACGATCTATGTCATTTTTATTAAATTTCACTAGAGTATTATCCCTTTTAGAAATACATAGTTTGAAAAATTTCTCATACAGTTTAGTTATCGCCTTGTCGGTTGAAAGACTATGATAATATAGAAAAGGTTGGTATATGTTTTAATTTATTTTCATTTCTATTTTATTTTAATTATTTTGTACATAATTTATTTAAATTTATGTATGAAAACATTATTTTATATTTTTTTTAATGGCGGAGTACTGGCAGTCATGTTTGCCATTACTCAGCCATTGTTGCAACTGAACCAGTTGTATGGGAAGTTTTGAATTTTTTCCGTCATTTTTATTTTATTTTAAATTAATTATTATTTAATTTATTTAAATTTACATATGGTAATAATGTATTTTTTTTAACGGTTCAGTCATAATTGCCAGTATTCGGTCATTACTACAATGCTGCAGGTCATCATTATTTTCCTGTTACTAGGCCAACTGTACAACCTTGTATGGGTCATTGCTGTTGTTTTTTCTCTTGCCCATGATTGGCAACCATTTATTGTCCGAAATTATCATTCAGTAAAATTATGTTAATGGCTCTGTACTCGTCCATTGCTGCATTACTGGCTGCCAGTAATGGACCATTACTGGACCAGTTGTACAACCTTGTATGGGTTATTCGTTCACGGATGTGTGCCAGTTGAAAACTGTATGTACAACTCTAAAAATGAAGATATAGTTAGCATTACAACAGATAGAGCAAGTGTAATGCAAAAAATGTGACGACTAATTCGAAACAATTGGCAACTTTGTTATGCACATGAAATTCAACTAGTATTGCTTGAGGTTCTGTATAACAAACGTAATGTTGATATCAGTATACATTAAAAGCCTCAATAGACCTCAACCACATGAACTAAGGTTTAAGCAACTGTCGAAACCAATTATTCTTCAACTAATAGATGCTTGATAACATCTTACTCTCTCAAAACAGAACAAATCATTAAACGAACAATAAAATGTATTAAGTATATCATAATAATAAATCATAAAGTAGAACTGAACATGAATGATTAATTTAAATTTACAACAGCAACTGGGCAGGACCATTAATAAAGATAAGGCTACAACAAAACCCCCTATATATAAGCCTAATTCATTTTTTAGCACAGAAAAAATCGTGAACTTGTAGCGCCTTTTTTAAATTAAAACTAAAATAAAAAATATTCATATATAATATCACGAGTCGTCAAATAATAGTCGATTATTTTTCATAATCATTATTACGAATGTCATTTGAGGTTTTTAAATTTTTAACCTCAAATGGCATGAGTGGTAATGCTGAAAAATAATCGACTAATAATTTGATGACGAGTTGTATTTAGCAGACAATTTAACGAACAGAAATAGTGACATTATTTCATACAACATAATCCTTTGTTGTCATTTTTTCTTCTAGCAAAATAAAATATTATTTCATCTTAGTAGGCGCATAAATGTTATAAATTTGTAATTTATTTTTGACAAATAAACATAAACATGCAATCATTTATGAATGAAAACGGACATTTTGATTATTTGCAAATTGCATTTTTACATAATTTTGTATTATTGAATAATTTTTAGAAAAAATTTTATTTAGAAACTAATAATTATCTTTTAAACAAAATTATAAATAAAAAAAAAATTATCTCATAAAAAAAAAATTACTTAATACATATCTCTAGTTTTAAATTAATATATTAAGTAGGCCGAAAATAGTCACTATAATTCGCTGTTCCTTCCTACCAGAGAAAAATAATCGATATAATTCGTTTTGATTTGTTAAAAAATAGTAAATGAAGCGTTTTTATTGGACCTTATCGAAACTTTATTTAGTGAGTTGAATTGCCAAAAAATTTAATCAAAAACAATAATCATCAGTGCCGTTACTACGGTACGGCCCACCCGGCCCTGGGCCGGGGGCCCACCATAAAACACTCATAAAAATATGAAAATTAACACTTCAAATAATAAATTTAAAAAACAACAATGCAATTTTTTTTACTGGGCCCATGCCAATTTCAAAAATTCATTTTTTGTAACTAAGTTGCAAAATCTACGCTTTTTCGTGCGTCATTTTAGTAATTAAATGAGCTTTATTTAAGCATTAATCTAGTACATTGGTCAGATTCATTAAAGTACTAATTGTAGTTGTTTAATATTTTATTAAAGCATTAATAATAATGGTTTAATGATTAATTAAAGTGTAAGTACTTTAATGAATCATTAAACCATTATTATTAATGCTTTAATAAACTATTAAACAACTACAATTAGTACTCTAATTAATCTGACCAAATTTACTAGAGTAATGCTTAAATAAAGCTATCAAATTCGTGAATGATTTCATATCCACGCTGGCGTTCAAATAAACCATAGTTCTTCGTTTAGAGTACTCGCACCACGATGTTGAAGGTTTCATGGATCCTAGTTTTCTTACAAAATAGGCCAGCATGACCATGTCATTGATTGTTGTAGTTTTTGATTCTTTGAACCACTCATCAAAATTTTTGTATGAAGTTTCGTACGCCAACTTCGTCAATTTTTCCGGTACGATTGTAGAAATAGCTTTTTCTATGAACTGCTTTTTCTATATCTGACGATAAAAAATCATCATCACTTGAACTCATCTTGATATTTTTCACAATTGGCAGTATGAAAACTAAAAGAAGGCTACTTTCACAATTGGCAGTATGAAAACTAAAACTAAGGCTACATGCTCCTTATAAGATCAAATTGGTTTGCTCAAAACGTACTAGATACAAATGCAATTTGTGCATAGTTGTATTTTTTATAAAAGTTTAATTTTGCAGCTTCGTTACAAAAAATCTTGTATGAAACACGTTGCTAAATTAGTTGTTTTAAGCACTCGATGTATTGTCAACCTCGGCTTCGCCTCGGTTGCCAATTTCACATCTCGTGCTTAAAACAACCTAATTTAGCAACTTGTTTCATAAATAGCTATTAAATAATCACAAAAAGACATTATAATTTATATCAGAAAATCTTTGAATATTGAATATATTAGAAAATATTTCCCGTTATATCTCTTACTGAGGATAACACTTATTATTCAAAAGAATTTAATTAATATGTTTCCAAACATAGAAAGAGCAATTAAAATTTTTTTAACCATTAAGGTCACTAATTGTTCAGGAGAACAGTCTTTTTAGGCGATGAAATACATAAAAAATGATTTGCGAAACAGCATGCCGCAGGAGCGACTGAATTACCTAGCGTTGATGTGCATAGAAAGTGATTTATTAAAATCTATAGAATTTGAAGATGTTGTAGATAAATTTGTTGACAAAAAAGTGAGAACAAAAAATATTTAAATAAAATAAACATTATAATAAACCTCAAAAACCCGTAAGTAATTATGCTTTTAAATTTGATTTAGACTGGGTTCCAATTAGTTGCTAAATTGTACGAAACTGTTAAATCTAGTTTTACAAAATTACCGAATTTTAATTCAAACTAATATAATCAAGTTGTCAGATATTGTTTAACGTATGAATTTCTTCCAAATTATTTAGAAACAAAATATAATTTAGTCAAATAAAATAGTTGACTAAATTAATTTAGCACGTTTAGTACAATTAAGCATCAATTGGAACGCAGTCTTATTGTTAATTTTCGAATAGGCCCCCTAGAAATAGTGGGCCAGGGGCCCCCAAATACATTGGGACGGCACTGCTAATCATCTAATTTTTAGCATATGTTCAACAATGTTCATTGTTTTTTTAATATGGCGTCAATGGATTGAGCTTGGAGAATATAGGAGGTTTTGCTACAGACCACGTAGCTTAGCAAAAAGTTACAGATCTAGGCTGAAAAGAAACCACAAGAAAATAGTAGGCTGTTTTCGAAGAAGAAGGTTTTCTGGTCGAAAATTTAAAAAAAATATAAAAATATCTACACACTTTGCCACCGAGTAGCTTCGAAGGAGAAGAACATTTTCTGCATCGAGCCAAATATATACAAAAATTGGATCTTCTTTAAGTAATGATAGGTAAATTTACTACCAAAAATAAACCTAGAAAAATTTGCAATCCCAACATTCGTTTTAAAACATAAAATACCGGTATTGCTCTGTTACAACACCGTAATAGTGGTTTTAAAAATTTGGTGCGGTATTGCAAGCCCTATTATATATGTTCACTGTTTTTTTAATATGGCGTCAATGGATTGGGCTTGAAAAATATAGGAGGTTTTGCTACAGACCACGTAATACTTACCAAAAAGCTACAGATCTAGGCAAAACCACTAGAAAATATTAGGCTGTTTTCGAATAAGAAGGTTTTCTGGTTGAAAATTAAAAAAAAATATAAGAATATCTACACACTACGCCAACAAGTAGCTTCGAAGGAGAAGAACATTTTCTCCTTCGGGTCAAATATATACAAAAATTGGATCTTCTTTAAGTAATGATAGATAAATTTACTACCAAAAATAAACTTAGGAAAACTTGCAATCCCAGCATTCGTTTTAAAACATAAAATACCGATCTTGCTTTGTTATAATACCGCAATACTGGTTTTAAAAATTTGGTCCGGCCTTGCAACCCCTTAGTACATATTTTTATTTTTATTTCAAAATAAAATTTTTTTTAAAAAACACACTTTTATTGAAAACGAGCTAAAATTAAAAATAAATAATGACAAATGACAAAAAAATTTCTAAACGAATTTCGTTCGTTGATAAATTCTCATAATTTTTTGAAAAATTCCTCAAGCAAGTGGTATTGATAAAAGCACGAGGCCTACGGTCTCGTGCTTTTATCAATATACTTGCTTACGAAATTTTTGACAAAAAATTATTTCGAATTATCACCGCCCTTGGAAAATTACAACTGATTATTTTTAATATCCCAGTAGGCCAGACGTATAAATATTGTTATTATAGTATAATTCAAATTTTATTGGTGAAATTGAATGATGTCATTACATTTTAGAGAATTTCATTGGTTTAATTAAATTAAAATAAAACTAAGGCAAAACATGTTCTATATTATATTTTTGTATTATTTGTGATTCTATAATTGTTTTTACTGGTGTTATACAAAACTTGTGTTATAAGTTTGATTGTGACCAACATGAACCTGAAATCACTTTTCACAATCAATTTCCGTTATACAAATTTGAACTTAATTTTAATTTGTTTTAGATTAATATCAACCATATTCGGTTTCTAAATAATGAACATAAAATAAATAGTTCATTACCGTCAATAAACTTGTATTCTGCCTACTTATTTTTTTAAATTGTGTAATTAGCCTTGTAAACACTTTTATGGGATCACAAAAGTTTTTAATCAATAGTGATCCTTTCCAAAAACAATTTTTTTAAAAATCTAATAATCAGTTATATTCATATTGACCTTCTATTAGGAGTAGGACTATTATTATTCGCAGAAAAATTGAATTTTTGTATAATCAAAGCAAAATTCAAATAAATACAATAACAACCAAAGAACTACGACAAAATAAAATTAATTAAAATAATATCTTACTTTGTAATTGACATGAGTACTCTCCAGCTTTCTGTAAGTTAACTTTTGGACGTTGACAATTTGGTTTAATTGACGATGTATATCCTAAACTTGATAACGGTGATACAGTAGATGTTGGTCCAGTTAACGAATTTGAATCAAGCAATAATTGTTGAACTTGAAGTATATCAACATACTCGTCTAAACCAATACCAGAACAAGCAGATGGCACTGTTGTTGTAGATTGTGTTAATGTTGTTTGTGAACGTGATGCTGTTAAAGTTAAATAAATCATGTGAGATAATTTCAGCAAAATAGTTTGTTTTAAATTGTTTGACTTACAATTAGTCTGTCCACCGATTCCAGAATAAGCTCCAAAGTTGTTATTATTATTATAACTTATTGGTTGATGTAAATTATTTTGATTTAAATATTGTGGTTGTAGGTTTGTTGGTTCATAATTTAATAATGTGTTAGTCGGAAAATTTAAATTAAATAAATTGTTGCTATTAATATTATTATTATTATTGTTACTGTTGTTACTAGAGTTATCGTTA
>OY856188.1:99955827-100121842 GCA_963693315.1 Diogma glabrata | reverse complement strand
TGGATGAGGAGGAAAACAAAATGTGGTGAGATCGAGTCTTAATTTTGATCAGACATCATAAATGTGTGCAAATTTTTAAAATTAAATTAAACAGAAAATTTAAAATTTAAAAATTTTATATTCCTTGGCCATTTGCCTGTAAGATTATAATTTTGTATTGTATAAAAATGGTATTTCATATTTTTTCTTTCTTGAATCCGTTCAATTATTTAAGTTGAAACAAGGTTATAAAAATTTTTAACCATTGTGTAAATATAAAACAATATTTTGATTGGTATAGAGTGCAAGATAAACTTTTTTGTGTTTAAGGAAAAAAATTGTTATAAGAACTTTCCGCCATCGCTCTAAACTAAACTATGAAAATTCGATTACAAAATTGTGAAGTTCTCGATGGTGTAAAAGTTTAAGAACAAAAATAATCGCTGTGCAAGAAGGATGATTACTAGTAATCGGGAAAAAAAGATCTGAATAGTCACTCTCTGAACTGCGTAGATCATGTTTGATAAAATTCGGTCCCATCAAAATAGGAGATACGCTACATATAGACACAATTGAACCTAGGCAAAATTTGTATTATGTATACATAAATACAGAAGGATGTCTATATAGCACCAAGGGAAGTTACGAAACCAACACTATACGGCCCGTTTTATACTGGCTTGAATGGTCATGTTAGGAGAGATATCGTTCCGTTTACTTAAAAATTGATAGAACTATTTGTTCACAGCCAATCGATACAAAATCAATCTTGAGTGCTCCCGAAAGAAAGCTCTCGAAAGAAAACTAATTCTGTGCTTGTATCAATATCTCTATTTTGCAGAATAAATCTAAGTTAACTACTTCTTAGATATCCCAGAATAAAATAACATTTTCCAAAACAAGAGGTCCAAGTGTTAAACAGTGGAAAACTGCTACTTGCTTTGTGACAACGACTACTCCAAATAGAAACGTATACGAGTACAAATATAAGATGATCACAGGACACTACATGTTTGATTGCCATAAAGCGCTAAATTATATTATAGAAAAATGGAAAAATTCAGAATCTTACACTTAAAGACGCTGGACGGATCAAGAAAAATCACTGAATAGATCAAACCTATTTTAATGCTATCCAGAACAGAATGATTTCTTAAGGTGGACAACGACTAAACAACAGGTTTATTAAGAGGAACTACAAACTCGCAAAACCAGCCGTTGCAAAGCAATGTAAACGAAAAATAAGAGAATATAATGAAGGAACAGAGAGGAGGCATCATGTAACTTCTTTAAACACATTCTAAAAACCATACAATAGCCAATTCACATATTTGTCGCAAATAAAATGTCAATAAACCAAATTTAAGAATAATGCAAGAGGAACAATTTGATGTTTAACGATATTGTTTTGAGATCCGGATGCTTATTGGAGGATGGAAAATAGGTAGAAGCTGCTCCAACAAGGTCGCTTGAGAGATTAACATAAGTTTCTCTTAAAACTATATGCCAAAAAAACAAATAAAAATGGCTATAATTTATGATCTAGATATGATCTTTTATATGATCTAGATTCTAGACATACGTAATCATACCACTTTTCAAGGTTGGTTCATGTGAATGTCAAGCTTGATAGTTACAGTTAACCAGTTAAAACATTCAATATTAATTCAAAACATTAAACAAATTCAATAATGGAAAAAATACGGTAATAGAATCGAGGTATTGCAAATAATTGATTATTTGTTTAGGTATGATCAACTTATTTGGTTTAAAATATTTTTGAAATATGATTTAACTGAAAAGACCCGTATTGGATGTGAACATTTGAACTGCTTCAATATGTATTCAAAAAGAGAATTTTTGCAACAAAAGAAAAGAAAAACAATTGCACATACACAAATTAAAGTATGAAGATAAAACCGGCTAATCCTTAAGTGTCCAACTTTAAAATTAAAGCGAAAATCATATTAAATGAAAGTATAAATAAATGCCCAAAAATACATGAGACTACTAACGAAAACGTAGAACAAAATTTACATTGCAGTAATTTAATTATGAATTTTATTTATAAACAAAAAAAAAACGAAAATTCGACAAACTTTTATAATTTTCACAGCCTTTGGTGACTTGGTAATTTTGATCAGTAAATCTACTAAATTAAAATTTTGTTCACTTCTATTTTAAAATAAAATAGAAAACTTAAAAACTATATTATTTTGTTATTTTTTCGTTTTTCACTTCTCAAAACTTTCTGAACTTTACACTAACACAAACACAAATATTATTGCAATTATAATAACACTGATATAAAAATTGTATATGATATAGTTAAGTAAGCATATATTAGTTACATAAATGCTTGTGTATTTGAAAGCGACACTTTTTCGATTTTCCGCGCCATATAAAAATTCGTTTCGATAAAAAAAAACAAAATTTCTATAAGTTTCTCGTGAAAAATTAGAAGAAAGAAAATTTGAATAATATTAAATTATATTATCTCGACGAGAAAAAAAAATAATTAAATTAAACAAAACAAAACTAAAAACTAATATCACTCTTTTCGATTCACAATTTTCATTCGAAATAAAATAAATTCTCATTTTTTAAGTTCGAAAAAAATGAAAAATTAAATTTATAAAAAAAAATTTTTGTTTTGCTTGAGTGTTCGTATTTTGATTTTTTTTTTTCGTTTCTTAAAAAAAAATTTTTATTTTTACTAATCATTTCGTGACGTTTTTGATTTAAACGTCATAAAATATGTTTCGTTTCTATTTAAGAAAAGAGAATGATAAAGGAAGAAAACATCAAGTAATGTGAATAAGACCGATAAATTCCCTGATATCTTTCGAAATGTTTGTAAAATTTATTGTGTGGGATTTCTTGAACCAACCTCTTTTTTCTTATACATATATTTCTTGTGCCAACTGTTGTTTTATTTACATTGTGCACAACCTCATACAAAACATTCGAAGGCGTACTGGATATTAATTTATAGTCAAATCCGTAAGATGACAACTGTATTGTTGCCACAACGTTTTCCTATTTTTGATTAACTTTGGCAATAAGGAAAAATTCAAGCTACCGGAAATCAAAAAATTGCTGATTTGGTTTTTGATATTTAGAAGTTAGAAACTATTTCTTGTGCTTGAGAAAGTTTTAAGAGACATTAAAAGCAACAGGTTGTATTGAATGAATGAAAATTTTTATTGTTTTTGTAAAACTGAAGAAATTATACAATGAATGAAATGAAATATAATTCTTTTAGTTTAGTTATATTTCATTTGTTGTGTGAAACCAACAATAAGTTTTTTAGACGAATTTTTCATGAATTTTACTGAAATTGGATGAAAACAGTGGCATTTCATGATGCATGAAACGACTAGCTTATTGGAACTATACAAGTTTTTCGAATAAAATTACACCCTCAAAAATACCTACGACTGCACAACTGGTCCAGTTGCTAAAAACACAACATGCAATTGATACAGAAACCAGTGTTTCAAGCATTTGTGTATTAAAGGTGAGATCCTCAATCCCTATGCAAACAGCTGTGTAGAGAAATAATAATTAATTATACAAAAATATGAATACATTCTTCTTAACTAGCTATTGGGATCTCACTCGACCTAGCTCTGGCTGTTTCATCCTATTCTGACCACAAGTGACCACTACTTTCAAGACTACTGGTTTTCATAGAAACAGAGCCCACAACAAAAGGATTGGGTGCTCTCTAAGCTACAAAAAGGCTCGAACTCCTCGGAACTACCAAGAGCCGTAGGAAAAATAGTGGCAAGGTCATTAATATTTTTACTGATAAGCTGCTCTAAAAGCTCTGGAAAACTACACTTAAAGACAAAAATAGTGCAACAATGCTCTTGTTCCTTGAACTATCTTGGGCTTAAGAACATCATATCACTGGTATTGATACTAGGACAGTGGGAATCACGGGAACGAAAACTCTAATAAGTTAGCAAAGAACTTCGCGGAGGCCCACAAGCATTGAATCAGCCATTGTTATATCGAAAGGTTGGATGAGTTCGCTAATCGAACAGGTTCTTCTTCAATCCAGTAAGGTGCCAATGGAGGGACACAGAAGCCCTCCAAGATGCTCACTCCAGATATAAGGTAAGGATCCTACAGGCTAATAGTCGGGCTACAAACAAATCATGTTCCTGTGAATAAACACATGGTTTGGCTTGCATGAGAAATGAACCCACATACCGGGTTTGTCTTGAAGAGGATGAAACAGGCCCTCACATTGTGGGAGAATGTTTGAATCTCTCAGGGCCCAGAAGCGGAATGTTAGGATCAAGCTGTCTAGGCATAGAAGATTTCTGCAAAGTAGAGCATTCCAGGCAATTGGCTGTTTTCAAAAAGGTATTCAGCTCTTGAACATGAAGATATGTAGAATAAGGGACTTAACAGCCTATATATCAGGCTAAGACTATATAGTTGCCTCTCCATAAAAAAATTCCCTCCTCCCACACACACGATCTTATTTGAACTCATACAGCCAGTTTTTTCTTGGTCTTTTGCAGTCGACAAAACTGCCACCATCTAACATAATTTCTGGTATACGAAATTCTGATTCCCTTTCGCTAGGCATAATTTTCCAGTCGGCAGAAATGCCGTCGTATATCATCAGAAAAATTATCAATAATGATAAATAACAACAAATAATTAAAGGTTGCCTCCATTTTAAAAATTAATATTAAAAATTTTAAAAATGTCGTAAAGCCGTTTTTTTAATTTTATCAATTTTTTTCAGAGTTGAATACGCTCCTTATATTATTTATTGTAATGGAGACTGAACCTTTTACCAAAAATATCAACAGAAAGCAATTGTGGGACTGCGCGCATAGAGATTTTATATTCCAGCTAGCGAATGTCATGTGGATACGAGAATGAACACCCCACTTTCCAGCACAAATTAATCATTATGCACGCATTCGAGAATGTACCGACAGACCAAGAAAAAATTGAGAAGAAGCGACTCTGACGACCCTAACAGCGAAGAAGCCAAGACTCACCCACACCAATACCATACTTTAGTTATATGACCAATACTATCAAATAAATAAATGACTCACAGAAGATCCTACCTCTCATCACCTTTTTTGCCTTAGCCTGTCATCCTTTTAATACGACCGCTTAATATATATTGTTTCGTTATACCCCAAACCAACACGGGCGAGTATTGAACGGCAATCATAAAATATCGAATTGATACAGTAGATTGTTGACAATAATGGTTATATAAAAATTAGATCAAATAAACTGCTGCGTCACAACGATTGGACGATTGTTGACAATAATGGTTATATAAATATTTGATCATATAAGCTGTTGCATCTCAACGAATGGACGATTGCGGACAATAATTTGTATAATATATTATTTTTTCAACTCTAATCGCTCAACCTCAAAATTAGATTCCTTACAAAAAATTGGCACTTGTAACAACAAAAACTTTAATTAAACTAATTTAAAAAAAAAACAGCTATGTAATTCACAATCATAAAAAAAACACATAAATGCTTATACAAACAAACAAACAAGATTATTAGTTTTAACGGAATATTTATTGTATATCTTTTTTTGTTTTAAGCGATTAAGTTTACTTAAACTAACAAATCCACTCGTTAATATATTTTATAATAAAAACAACCCACTGGCTTCAACTATACAAACAAAAAAACATTTCATTCAAGTTTTAATTTAACTACACTAAACTAAATATTTATTTCACTACACAAATTGTACTATTTATATTAACAAATTTACTATTAATTTAAAAAAATTTGACTGCAAAACTTTCAAATTCTAAATTTTCAAATTATAACCATTTTCCGATATTCACGAAAAACTGACCATGCGTACTACAAATGTACATACAATATATAGTTTTTTCCCCCGTTTTTCCCCTTACAAACTACAAATCGTTGTATAACCGTGTGTATCTGACAGATCCATACAGCAATGATAATTAGGAACCAGCAACTATGTATTAAAGTTTGCTTCAAAATGCCCAACAATAATACAAATTTATCAAGACTCACTCAAAGAATATCTGAAACAACCCCGATTTGAAAGACATAACAATCATTTTAAAATTTTTACAAATATAAATCAGCGGATCATCAATGACCAGTTTTATTCTCTTGTGAAACGAACTATGGCATGTAGAAAACGAAATCGAAGAGGAGGCGTAGCGTATATTATATTATTATCTACACCGTCACGAAAGAACAAACGTTTCAACGCATGAACTTACAGTACCTGAGCAAACAGCGTCGTAACATCCTTAAGCTTTTTCAGAGCGAGTAACAAAAATTATCGTTCTTACTAGATTACTAGATTCTTACTAGATTAAATGTGTGAATCTTTGCTTCAAATTTGATGCTCTCGTTCGTAAAAAATTAATTACTTTTCTGAATGTTTTGTTCAATTATGCAATTTCAATTATTGTTATACAAATAAATAAAAGGATGACGAAAAGTACTAATTTTTTTCGTCTGCATTTGGAATAAAAGAAAATACGAACGATATCAAAAATATAAATATTTTAATTTTTTGAATACTATTTAAAACAAATTTATGCATTTATTTTATAATATCTCACGACATTATAATAAATCTTCTTCATAGTTAAATAAAAACTAAAAAATTCATATGAAATTGAAAATAACTAAAAAATAGAAAATTAATTTTACACATCAGATTAGTGTTTTGATGTTAGTTATCTTTGGCAAATCTCTTACTTTTCCCCAATTTCGTTTATTAAAAATGACATAGGCACGTTTGCTAAACAAAAAAAAAAATAGGCTGTCATGGGACACCCAGCAGATGTGAAACATAACAGTTGATAGTAGAATTTATAAAATAATTTTTTTATATTTTACGAAAACACATACACACATTCATAAACACATACACACATACAAGCACATAACGCATTGAGTGGTAGAAGATGACTAGAGAGTGACAAACAATACTGTTTTGTTTTCAGTCTGAATGGGGGGAGGGGTGCCGAGGGATCGGTCTTTAAACCACTGTTATGGAACATCTTGTACGATATTGTACTCAGAGTATACGTGTACCCATAACATTGCCATAGTTGTTGTAGTCAAGTATCTCACAAACATTATTACCAACTGTATCCAAACCGCAATCAGCGTTAAAGCATGGCTGAAGACTAGAGTTTGCCGATCAGAAAACGGAGGTTGTACTAATGAGTAGCAGAAAATTATTGAAAAGTATTGATATCAAGGTTGGTCGATAGATCATAACATTTGGCCAGCACCAGAAGTATCTTGAAGTCGTTCTAACACAGACTCCATTACCACAGAACCATCTTCAAAGACCACATGATTTACACTGGTGACAAAGTCCAATGATAGTGAGGTTGCTCTTGCTAGGCTTAAGCCAACTATTGGTGGCCCTAGACAAGCGACCAGGAAGCTTCCTGGAAGTGTCAGCATACCAATATTAATGTATGCGGCACATACATAGGCCCTAGTGGTGAAAATGCCATCTTATATTAGACCTATACCAGAACGATACACAGACTGACATCATTTCACATTTGTTGCGCCTTCCGCACGCTATATGATCAGGCCGTAAATATTATTGTGAGTAGGATGTCGATCGATATTTGTCGATCGACACAAAAAGATAGTGGCCGACGAACACGTGAAGACTTCATCAAAGATCTCTGACGTAAAAGCATGGACAACAAGGAAACACGGTGACGTCAACCATTACTTGACGAGATGATCTCAGGTCATGGATGTTTCCGTGTGTAATTATACAAGTACAAGCACGTAACGTACTTAAACTACTGCCGAGAACGCAGATCATGTGTTAGTCTAATACGCAAGGTTTGCAAACACACAAAGACTTATTGAGCAGCATATGGCAGAATCAATCACTCCGCTTAGCCCCATGCCATTTATTCTGAGCTCAAAAGACAACTGCACTGAAAAAAAACATGTTCTATTTCCAATCGAAATACAGTTGTCTCAACACTTGACTGACCGACACTTGACCGACTAATAACAGACGTCAGAGGTAAGTCACCCATCGTCATTGCGGGTAATTTTAACGCTTGGGCCGTTGAATGGGGAAGTAAACGTACTAACCCTAGAGGTAGGGCATTACTTGAGGCATTTGCCAGAATTGATCTGGTACTGCTCAACCATGGTACCACGGAGACTTATAAGAAAGGAGAAGCAAGTTCAATTATCGAGATCACTTTTGCAAGTGGGACACTCTCGAGAGGAGCACAATGGAGGGTGTACAAAATTCTGTTAGTTAAAAACTTTTTATTTTAATTTATGCTGTTATCTTTCACTGAACCAATGAAATTCGTTCTTCCAACTACTAACAGCGCGTTTATAAACTATTAGAATAAATCTAAAAATCCGAAAACCAGAAAAGTCCGAAACCGCATACTGGAACAGCTAAACAGAGTAGACGGCTTTTGTCAAAAAAAAATCCAAAAATATAGATAAATGTCCGAAGAACATAATAAAAACTAGCAATGAAAATGGAAGTATTTGGCGAAAAAAGCCATTGCCATTAAATACAGAAAAGTTAACTAAACAGCTAAGACGTGGGATTTGCATTTGACATGAAAAGAAGGAATTCTGAATTAGAGGTCACAGTTTAGATGTAATTGTATCTGATACATGAACAACCTATAATTATAATTATCTGTTCATCTCATTCTATTAAAAATTAATCATAATTGTCAATTTCAACTCCACCAAAACACAGCTGTTGATTGTTTCCAGATTAAAGACCGAGTTCCCCAAAGATATTTTATTTAGTATGTGTGATGAACCAATAGGTGAATGTAAAAACATTCGTTTATTGGGTGTCACAGTTTCAAATGACCTACTCTGGAACGATCATGTAATGGCGATGGCAAAAAGCGCGTCTAAAAAACTCGGCCTCCTAAATAGATGCAAAAAATTTTTCACTCCATACCAATTGCTCCATGTTTATAAGTCCTATATTCGTCCCTGTATGGAGTACTGCTGTCAAGTTTGGGGTGCTGCCTCTGTTTCCATCTTGGCCCTCTTGGACTCTGTTCAAAAACGAGCTATACGAATTGTAGGTGATCGAACTTTGACATCAAAACTTGATTCCCTACAACATCGTCGCACTGTTGCTGACCTCGTTGTTTTTTACAAATATCGTCATCAGCAGTGCTCAGATGAAATCAGCGGCATCATGCCTCAAACTTATTCTTACCCCCGTTCCACTCGGCAATCGGCTGCCGCAACCAGTGAAACGGTAAAGATCCCGCGCTGTCATACTGGCAGATCGCAGAGAGACTTCTTTGTCCGAACTGCGTACAAATGGAATAGTTTGCCGGAACACTTAGTCTCAGGTGACTTCAACCCACAGATGTTTAAAAAAAGCGTTAATCTACACCTCAGAACGCCAGTTGTTGTGGGACCCAGGTCTAGACCTAGGTCTTAAAAGGTATTTATGTGTTGTTGTGACACATATTCTAAACCCTATTACACAACACATTTTATTTAAAAAAAAAAAAAAAAAATATAATTTAAAAAAAATTCTAACTATTTCTATTTGCTATTCTTACCATCCGATACAATTTTGAAGGGGAAATGATTTTATTTTGTTTTTGTTTAAACGAAACTTCAACTTGTTGAATGTATTCTATCCATATAGTGACGTCACAACAAAATCATACAAGAATTAAAAATAAAAATTATATCAGAGGATCATTTATTATTTTATGTAATCCACAAAAAAAATTGTTTTTCACATTTTCTGCGATATAATTGCGTAATTAAGGCATGAAAATTGTGATTATAGCAATATACAAACTTACAAGATTTTAAGATTAAAAAGAAAATTCGTTTTTGTTTCTTAGTTTTTTGTTTTTTTTTTTTTTGGTGAAATGATGAAAATCTTAAAATAGACGGATTATCGTCAGAATGATGGTGAGTAATGAATTATTATGTAAATCTAAAATTAAATATTAATTTTTTTACTATTATTTCTTTTCTATAATTGAGAAGCAAGCAAGATGACGGTAAAAACAATATAATCATTTCTTATTTGTTTTGTTAAATTTTAGCTGCAACTTCCAACATATGTATGAACATAATGCAATTTTTAACATCAGAACAAATTGGTGGGTAGTTGTTGTTATTTTTTGAAATACTTTCTGATTTGTTTCTTATATTATTTTGTTTGTAGGTAAGATTTTATATGTTTATCTAATTTTGAAATAATTCATCCTACAGATTTATGTGTCAAGATTTATAATTCATGTTTGTGTAAAAGTTAAAAAATTGATTCCCTTAAGATTTATGCAACTTTTCAGTTTGTATTCGAGTTTCATTCGATATCAAACCTTACAAATTTATTGAGACAATTTGTTTTTGCTACCTACGGTCTTTTTCCACATTTTAAAGTATATTGACAATTTTTTCTTTATTATTTATTTTCATGTAAGCCAATATGAACATGCATGACTACTTGGATTTGGCTATGACATTGTGTTTAAGTGAAAATTTTAAGTAAATACCATCCACGGTAAAAGTTAACATGTGAATCTGGCTTATGGTGGGCGGGAGTTCTCCTAAGTTAGAATTGTTCAACCCGTTGTTTTATATTTTGGAAAAGGCTACTATCAAAAGATTTCACTAAAATCTATAAAAAGTTTTTTCAAGAATTTTGTGATTTTACAAAATATTTATGAAACCAAATGTTAGGTTAGATTTTATTTATAAATTATACAAACTTTTAAGTTATATAAAAATAAATTATATAATTAATAATTTGATTTTGTATTATTTATAATTGCGCAAATTTAAACAAATTTAACCAGCCATTTTGTAGATTTTACAAAAACAACCCGGAAATATTGCTAATGTAATTTTTTTTTTTCACTACTAACTTGTGAAATCGTCATTATTTACTCGAATGCCCCAACGAGAAGTAATTTTTCTCAACCTAGGTCAATTAATTACAAAAAATTACCTAGGTTAATAATGACAAATTTTCTTTAATTTTTAATTGAAATGAACAAAAAAACAAAAACATAATAATTGCATTCCTGTTTTTCGTTTTATTTGTATGAAACTAATCTTCCACGCTGCTTGATATTTTAAGGTATTTAAAAAATGAAATAGAAAATGACGAATATCAAAATCTAATCAAAGCAAATATGATAATTAGTGTTAGTAGTCAAAAAAATTCTATATATACCTCGGTTGAGAAGACTAATATAGACCTCGATCATTATATCCTTCAGGATCTAAAAGTTCTCGGTCATGTCGTTTGGTTAAATGGAATAATACCTCTACTTTTATTCTAGTAACTATCCAACTATTAACAACTATTAAAGGGGACACTGTTTCACCAAGATCCAGTTAAACCCCAGCTACTGCAGGAAAAGTCAGGCCTACAACAGTTTTAATGCTCGAAGGATCTAGTCATAGAGTCAAAGATTCACTGGATAATTAAAAAATTTAATTAAACTATTCAAGTCAGTTGGCCCTAGTTACCGCTGACTAGGCGGAATGGCTGAAAACAATCTTTATGGCCTATATTGTGATATTTCTTATTCCTGCTCATTGAACCGAAGGAAAATCGGCATAAAAATCTAAGAAAATAAGAATAAGAATAATAGATAAAAAATCTTAACTTATAAGGTGTTGATTGGAGTACGTTAAATCCTCTTGTCCAATAAAATAAAACCAATCAGCTAGTCCGTTTAGTAGCAACATAATTGATGGAAATTTATCACAAAATTCATGAAATATAACCTCATCATCCAATGTGATGAATAATGATACGCATATATTTATCAATATCCCAAGTATGTTTTGCCGGACATTGACATACGGCCAAGCACTGGTCCATTAATGGTTAACAGTACTTGGCTATTGTTACTGGGCCAATACTAGAACCTATCATCGGCCGATCTATGGTTTACAGAAAATGGCCAGTATATTGTTACCTTTGAATGGCCAAGCACTGGCCCATGAATGGTAAATATTACTTGGCGATTGTTATTGGGCCAGTACTGTAGCAATGAATTTGCCGATCTATGTCGTTTTTTTTAAATTTCACTAGAGTATTATCCCTTTTTGAAATACATAGTTTGAAAAATTTCACATATAGCTTGGTTATCGCCTTGTCGGTTGAAAGACTATAATAATATAGAAAAGGTTGGTATATGTTTTAATTTATTTTCATTTCTATTTATTTTAATTATTTTGTAATTAATTTATTTAAATTTATGTATAAAAAATATTATTTTATATTTTTTTTAATGGCGGAATACTGGCGGAGTCAGGGCGGTGTTTGCCATTACTCAGCCATTCTTGCATCTGAACCAGTTGTATAGGGAATTTTGAATTTTTTCCGTCATTTTTATTTTATTTTAAATTAGTTTGTATTTAATTTATTTAAATTTACATATGATAATAATGTATATTTTTTTTAACGGCCCAGTCATGGTTGCCAGTATTTGGCCCAAGAATGGCAACCATTTATTGTCCGAAGTTATCATCCAGTAAAATTATGTTAATGGCCCAGTCGTGGTTGCCAGTACTCGCCCATTGCTGCATTACTGGCTGCCAGTAATGGACCATTACTGGACCAGTTGTACAATCTTGTATGGGATATAGCCAATATAGTATCAGTATGGCCTTGTTTCACAGCAGTTGTAAATGATGCAACTACTTTATAACCCAAAACAGTTTAATACTTGTTCCTGGAGCCAAACTTCCTTTTATAAAAAAATGGATGGCATTGACAAACGGCACTATTCGAAATTACCTTACTTTACACAAGTTGTACTGTGTACTTTCTTGGTTAAGTTTTCAATATTTATTGGCGAGATAATCAACTTACAACAATCCTTCTATTTTTTCTAAGAACAAAACTGTTTCAAAAAAACTTGAAATTAAAATTTTTCACACAAGTTTGATTTGTTTTTTTTACAATTTAATTGTTTTTATCCTGATTTAAATCAAAAAAATAATATCATTTATACTATAATGGTATCAAAATTTATGTAAAAACTATTATGAAAAATGCAGGAGTACCGACTCGATACAAAACTAAAAATCGACTTCGAAGTTAAAACTTAACTGAAATTATAATTCTACATCGCTTAACAGGAAGATTTTTTTTCCTTTTAAAAGGAATTCATTTATCTCATCGTTGTATTTAGTTGTCTCATTTTTCAAATAAATCCATACTATCAAATAAAAAAATTATATACAGGGTCCCTTCAAAATTTAAACAATAATTAATTTTGCAAACATTCTTCATTTGTAATAATGTAAAACAAAGCACCCTATTAAGATTCAACACAAACGCCTGCGCAGAATAAACTCACTTTACTTTAATATCCGTTCAACAAAAAAAATACACTTGCTTGACATTGAAAAACGAAAAATAATAATAAAAACAATTGATTACTCATCGAAATAAAAGTTAAATGTTTTAAAATAATAAAAAAAAAGTCGGACAAGTGCGAATAAAATTCGCTCGCCAAGGGTTCCGTGAATGTAAAAGAACACAATATCAAAAATAAATGACATAAAGTTATGTTGTAAAGTCATTATATCGCCAGACTATGGACGCATAACAGAATAAATGTTTAATCGTAAACGTCAATAGTAAATGTCAATCACATCTACATTGATCAAAAATGTTGCTTGAGGTTAAATCTTATCCATAGCTGTTTATGTTAGTTAAAGAAAGATTTAACCAGTATTTTAATGTCTAAATTGGGAATATTTGTTCTATAAATCAGCGTCGAAATATAGGGTGGTATACATACACTTAAAATAGCACTTTTTTTCATCAATAACTAAAAAACTGCATCGCAGAATTCTAAAAAAATATGCAATGTTTCTTAAATTAAGTGTTCTTTCAAATGATACCCCACTCGCTTGGGTCAAAAAAAGTTTTTTTTACCCCCCTTACACCCATCCCCTAAACACACAGAAATATAATTATTTGAGAGTTCGCTATAATTTTCGTTCAAAATATAGCAAACTTTCTGTCTCTATGAATTTTTGTAATTTTTTCTGTCTATTAGAGTCGAAACGTAGTGGGGGGGGGGGGGGACGGTCTGGAATTTGCACATTTTTTAGAATAACTCAAAAACGGTGTACCGGAAAATTGTAAAAAAAATTTCAATGTTTTGAAAATTTGGTGTTCTTTCAAATGATGCCTCACTCGCTTGGGTCAAAAAAAGTTTTTTTTACCCTCCTTACACCCATCCCCTAAACACACAGAAATATAATCATTTGAGAGTTCGCTATAATTTTCGTTCAAAATATAACAAATTTTCTGTCTCCATGAATTTTTTCAATTTTTTCTGTCAATCAGTGTCGAAACGTAGGGGGGGGGGCGGTCTGGAATTTGCACATTTTTTACAATAACTCAAAAACTGTGTACCACAAAATTCTAAAAAAAATTGCAAAGTTTCTGAAATTTGGTGCTCTTTCAAATGACAACCCACTCGCTTGGGTCAAAAAAGTTTTTTTTCACCCTTCCCCACCCCAATCCCTTAAAAACACAAAAATATAATTATTTGAGAGTTCGCTATATTTTTCGTTCAGAGTTTATCAAACTTCCTGTCTCTGTGAATTTTTTCAAATTTTTCTGTTAATTAAGCTCGAAATGCAAGGGGGGGGACCAACTTTTTGTGTCACTTTATTGATAATAATTCAAAAACTGTGCATTGCAAAATTCTAAAAAAAATGGCAATATTTCTAAAATCAAGTGCTTTTTCAAATGACACCCCACAATCCACACGACCTGGTTTTAAATGATGTTTTTACCCCTTAACATTCCCACCCCTTTAATTAATATATAGTTATGAGTGTCTGCCACTTTTCTATATTTTTCAATAAAAACCTACTCAATTTTCTGTCATTCCAAATATATTTCAAGATTCTCTATGAAGTAGGGTCGGAGTTAATCGGGCCAATAAAACATCCCGAAAACGTAATTTTTCAAAATTATACAAAAAATGGTGAGGTATGAAATTCCAAAATATATTTTTAAATAGTGCTGAAATGAAGCCCTTTCATATGATACCCTACTCGTCTCGCTAAAAAAATGTATGTTTTCAAAGGCTTTACATCGTACCTCCTTAAAACAAACGAACACAACTTTATTTATTTTTTAACCCGCCATCTTGTGTGGATAGGTTAGTTTTATAAGCACCTCAAATTTTAAATTCATCGGATTAATGGTTCACGAGATAATCGAAATATAGTGAAAAACACGTTGTACTCTCACCAATAGCGTTCCGTATAAAAAACGGAACACTAAAAAGTATGCATTACAGTGGAACGTCATAAATAGACAGATGTTATTTTATGAAACGATTCTCAAACTGTTTGATAGTACGGAATGTATGTGTGATTATGTGAGAACTATTTATTTTAGATTTAAAAAAAAAATGACTACTGAATAGATTTTTGTTGGTCGTTACAGAACTGAGACCCAACAGTCATTCATCTTTCCGTCTTAAAACACTGGAAAGGCTGATTGACGTCCATCTTCGTCAAATCATTGACCAACACTAACTATCAATAGCACATCATGGGTATTGTAATAAGCAAGAAATTCCTTATCAGGTGTTCGTCCATTTTTCAACATCTTCATCTATGGTAATATACTATAGACGTCTCGGAATTGAATAAACTTTTCAACTCACTGATGTAAGACCATTACACAATTATTCAAAATATTCCAAAGGACATCTGAGACTACCGGAAGCTCATATCAACTTCTTTTTATTTGTTGTACTTTTTACATAACTATGAAAAATTGGAAAGAATTGCTGAATTTCAACATACACAATTTTAATATAAAATAAAATTTATGCTGACGAGCTTTTTATTTGACTCGTGCCATATGAATTTTCTTCATTGTTTTTGATAAAACAGCTAGTTAGGATTGGGATATTGCGTTGGTAAGTTGGAGTTTAGGAATTGAAACGTTTGGTGGTTGGAAAGTGAGTCGACCAGTTGATAGGTAGTGGAAGGAGTTGAGGTGGTTTTAAGTCGGTTTTAGATGTTAAAATTGTTAAAATACTCAAAATTGAAAAAGTACTAAGTTGGTGTAATATTCACTAATTTATAAATATAATATGTGTTCAATAAAAATGTGGTGAAATTTTACAAAATATATAATAAAATTAGAGAATTGGGGAAGAATTTTCCATAAATGGGAAATACTACATTTAATAAAAATTTGTTGAAATTTAAAATTATATTTGAGCTGTTAAAATAAAAGAAAAGAAAATTTGTGAAACCTTAATTGTATGGAGAATAATAATTGGTGAAAATAAATAAAAAAGTTGTTGAAACATAACTAGAAAAACTATATTAATTTTGGAGAAACAAAGATTGGTGGATAGTCACTTAGATAAGATTCGATCAAGTTAAGTTATTTTGTAATGCTTTTTTGTATAGGAAACTTTGTAGTGTATAGTAATTATAGGAGTTATTTTTTTTTATTATTACAATAATGTGCTAAATATAAAATAGGAAGAGTTGTGGTATGGCAGTTCTCTCTTCTGGAGAACCTGGGTGGCAAATCAGCACATAGATTTTTTTTTTTTTTTTAATTTCTTGTGAGTGAGGTACGCCGCAGAATTCACCCCTGAAAGAGCTAGCGACGGGTGGAGAAAGTGTAGCGTGCTTAGCCACCTGGTGGACCTTCATGGTCTACCAGACCTCATACACAGTATAGCAAAAAGTAAATCTATGAAAATGGTTCTGTATTCTCTTGTACTCTTTGGAGCAAAAAGAATACACTCTGACTACTTAATTGAATATCGAGGAAGCATTCAACAACATATTACCTGAAGTCCCTGTAAGAGTCTTTCGTATATAGTGTTGATCAACCGTATGTTCCTCTGCAGGCACTTTTACACTTTGCCTTTGCCTCGTGAGCCTTCATACAAAAACAAAAGCACGGTTATCGTACTCTTCTAAATGGAGTTCTGTATCTGTTTCTGTTGAACTTGGCAATCAATAGCTTAATGCATGGCTAGGGAAAAAAGATTTTAAGGACATGGCCTACAGCGATAATGTCACAATTTCCGTATTGGGTTAATTCCTGATAGCGATAAAGGATCGAATCAAAACTTCACTTGCAATAACATTAACATGAACCAAAAAATGTGGATTAGAAATTAATTGTGCAAAAATAGAGATAATTCTTCTCAACCCGCAACAAATAGGTGTGCTACCGACGAACGTATATTTTAATTGTTTTGAACTGAACTGTATTTATGTAATCTTTTCTGTACCGCTAATTGCAATATTTTGAAAGACCAAAGATATGATATAAAATATTCTGTATCTACCGATTAGTGAAAGGGGATGATAGTATTATATCTTGTTGTAAATATAAGTTATATTATAAAACTTATATATTTTCTTTTAACTCAAATTAATAATCCTTCCGCATCTCTTCCACAACAATAACCCTGCAAAGGAGCAGTCTGCTATTCGCAGAACAAGAAAAGTATATATAGGTACCTTGTTGCATAGGAAAATAAGTCGAAGTGGTTGGGATTCATGAAGCCTTGACATGCCCAAAGCATGAAGTAATATCAATCATAGATAACAACAACTATGTGGATAGCCAATCAAAAGTGACATTATAAGGTTCCGCTCATTTCTAAACTAAAGATGGCCAAGCTATTAATAGACTATGCATTCTCTTCAAAATGCAAAACGTATAAAGGCAAAAGGCATAAGTCCCTTTGTATCAGAAAAAAATTCAAACCCATTCCGCTTCCTTCAAAAACCGCATAGAAAACGATAGAAAACTGCTATATCGTTTTCTATCATTTACATGAATTAGACTGATGACTAACCAGAATTCCCATCCTATGAATTCACATATGGTACTATCAAGAAATTTAATTAAAAATTCCCCAAAAAATATTATTATTTGTTACAATGATATTGTTATATTTAAATTTTGTTTTTATTCTACTATGGAATACCAAAGTTATATGGAACTTGCTTTTCAACAGATAACGAATTTAAAAACGATTTATGCTTATCCGACAAATCTCAAGAAATTTTATTAATAAACTGTAAGTGAAAAAAATAGTTTGCCTTTTTTTCAAACAAGAAGTGAAGAATAGATCAGTTTTAAACATCATGCAAATATAGATAGGAAGCTCATTGAAGCTTCGGCAAAGAAGCGATAATACAGTATTCACATCAACTGTGTGTGTACTATATTATTTATTAAATTGAATTTCCGCTGCAATCATCTGTGTTTAACTATATGTGTAAGAAAAATCAGTTATCACCTAAATATACAATCATTCGAGCCTCAACTAGATCAAAAACATTTTTATTGGCTATCAAGAAAGAAAGCCAGAGAACTCTGGAGGAATTAGGAACTCATAAACGAATATGCAATTAGGAGTCACCTTTTAACTCATTTAAAGGTTGTTCATGCAGAATTCGCAGCAAAATTCCGCTAGTATTGAACTTGAAGTGTATAACCGAACAAATAGAAAAGAAATATGAGTAGCGCACTAGCAATACCTGAAGCCAGTGTTGCCAGATCGCGGGTTTTTCCCCATTTGTGGGATATTTCATATAAAACGGACAAGCGGTTAAAAACTGGGAAAGTGCCAAATTTTTCACATTTAATAGTAGAAGCGTTTAGATTAAAACTTATTTAAAAACACAAAAAACAGCCTTTCAAAAACAGCTGTTTGGGGTTTTTGATTTTTATCCAAAAAAATAAACATTTCAGTTGATTGTTTGAATTAATTTTTGTATATAATCAGAGCGAAAATGTATTTTTTGATTTTGTTTTTAAATACAATCAAATTTTTATGAAATACAATCAAACAAATTAATTTCAGAGTTCAATACAATCAAATAAATTGTTTTATTGTGTTCCGCCACATTTGCGGTACAGAATAAAATTAAAAGCTGTTTGTTTTATTCTATTAAGACAAATAACGCACTCAATTTTATAGTCGTAAAAAAATTGAAATAAACCTATGTTTACAGTTGTTGGAAGGATAAAAATTGTTATAGGTGTGGTCTTTGAAGCTTTTTCCAATAAATACTTGAATTTATATGTACATTTTTATTGAAAGCTTGATGGGAATTTTTGAGGAAGCTTCCCTAAAAGAAACAGGAAAAATCGGGAATTTTCGATACGTCAGCGTGAAATTCATTTTTATAAATCTGGCATCACTGCCTGAAGCAATTAACGAAATTTAGCAAATTAATATGAAGAAGATTAAGAATAAAATAAATCAGCTCAACACTAACTTTGAAACTCAGATTCACAACTTTCACTTTTCTTTTTTCTTCACACAGGAAGAAGAAAGTATGTTAAGCAATAGTGTGAACTTTTCGCCACCAACAGACATCAACAATCTATCAACGAGCAGAAGACTTGGATTCAAGATTATATGAAGATCCTGCCAAAATTAAAGCAGCATACGTGCTTTGGTGCTTACAAAACAAGTGAGTTCAAGATTAGTTAATATTGCCCAGAGAAAACCGATAAAGGTAACACTATTGCTGTTTTAAATAGATCGGACAAATATTAGGTTTTCGTCGACCTTTTCTGTTAGGAATTCATCAGACCGAGTGAATCAAATTCGTGATGTTCAATACCCTCTAAGAATATTAGTCGCATTTAATGTAGTCAGTTTGTTAACATCTGTCCCAATAGCAGAATTGACTACTATATATAGTCCATAAATTTCTAAATCAGGATATTGCTGATCCTGTACGCCGATTTCTATTTTAAGTCCAGATTCCAAATTTGATTTTAGTATTTACTGGAAACCTTCCTACAGAGATTCAATAATCCCTTACCAATTCAACCATCCACTAAACAATAAATTGTTCATTTTTCATTCGCTCTAACATAAACTTTTAAATATTCCGCAACGTCCCAATTGAATTACGAAAAACAATTGAGCATGAGCATAAGGTTGTCATTTGTTTAATCAAGAAGAAATAAAGGCGGAAAGTTCTAACTAATATTTTCCCAATTCCAAACGTAACTACAACGATAAAAGGGATAGCTGACTACATGGGTCTCATTAGATCTAAACTTGGTAGCTTTCGTTCCAAAAATTCTAAAATTAAACTGGTATTCTCTTACAAAAACACCATTTAAAAACTCTTTCTCAATAATATTCCCAAATCAAATGCCTCAGAAAAGTCAGGCGTCTACAAAATTCAGTGTAACGACTGTCGTTATAAATAAATTGGGCATACAGGTCTTAATATAAAAACAAGAGTCAAAGAACATTTTGCAGCTTACAGTTTTTGAAAGGTAGTACAAAACCATGGGTTAGCTAGCCGCATTGAAGAGGCTAACCATAACGTTTCATTTAGAAACGTTTCTGTCTACAATCTATATACAACCAAAAGGTAACCGAAATACAATTTTCTTCCTTGAAGAACCCATCCATATTCGTATTTTATAATCAAAATTTTTTTCAAACACTTCAAAAACAATTCAGTCCCGCTCCGCCCACTTTAGTTGTAATATTTTAATTTTTATAAAATTTTCTGTTAGCAATTTTACTTCAATTTTTGAAGTGAAACTTCTTTATCGGCGTATGAGAGAAATTTTAAAGCAGTTTAAAATTTAAAAAAAACGTCACGATTTTCGGTTACGTTGTTTTTTTATAAATTTTAATTTTGTTTTGATAATTTTATTTTTATTAACAGAGCATGCACAATGAAAATACTTTTACTCATGAAAGTTTGTATGAATATTTATTTTGAGAAAAAAAAATTTATTTTTGAAATACTTTTTCCTCAATGAAAAAGTTAAAAATTTCTTAACTTTTTTCTCATGATTAGTAGAGAATTGAGGTGGTCACGGTGGTCATGGTGTTCACGGTGGTCATGGTGGTCATGGTTAATGGTGGTCACAGTGGTCATGGTGGTTATGGTGGTCACGGTGGTCATGGTGTTCACGGTGGTCATGTTGGTCATAGTGGTCATGGTGGTTATGGTGGTCGCGGTGGTCATGGTGGTCATGTTGGTCATGGTGTTCATGGTGGTCATGGTGGTCATGGTAGTTATGGTGGTCACGGTGGTCATTGTGGTCACGCTGGTCATGGTAGTCATGGTGTTCACGGCGGTCATAGTACTTATGGTGGTCATGGTGATCACGGTGGTCATGGTGGTCATGGTGTTCACAATGGTCATGGTGGTCATGGTGTTCATAGTGGTCATGGTGGTTATGGTGGTCATGGTGGTCACGGTGGTCATGGTGTTCACGCTGGTCATGATGGTCATGTTGGTCATGGCGGTCATGATGGTCATGGTGGTCATGGCGGTCAAGGTGGTCATGGTGGTCATGGTGATCATGGTGGTCAAGGTGGTCATAGTGGTTATGGTGGTCATGGTGGTCATGGTGTTCATGGTGTTCACGGTGGTCATGGTGGTCATAGTGGTTATGGTGGTCACGGTGGTCATGGTGTTCACGGTAGTCATGCTGGTTATGGTGGTCATGGTGTTCACGGTGGTCATGGTGGTTATGGTGGTCATGATGGTTATGTTGATCATGGCGGTCATGGTGGTCGTGGTGGTCAAGGTGGTCATGGTGAATTGGAGTGTATCAGAGATATATACGAAGATACATACTCACCAAACAATTGGTTATCAATAATCGGCGTTTTTTTTCCTAAGCCTTATCTACCCAATTTCTGTGAAGTTCTAAATAGTAGAAAAATGATATGTCATAAAGAAGTTTCACTTCTTACCTGTGTACTCTGGTACACACACTACTTTTTTTTTAAATATAGTCTTTGTTAATGTTTTCAACGTATGTATTTGAACTTAGTATGTTTGTATTTGTTTAAGTTAAATCAGTAATTTTGTGTAAAATAAATTATTATGTAAGCATGGTGAGATTAGTTTTCGGTGGATTTGTATAATTTTTGTGATTTTTTATCAACAGGTGTTACAACCCCGCATTCTCCAGTCCCTAATTTGGTATATGGGCTATCGTGAGACATCATATACCACAGGCTAGTCTACCAGTCAATGTGATATTTTAAGGTGCTGGCGGATGAACTGTATTCAGTCAACGATAGCATCCTCAATCTTATTAATGGAATATTCCTAATTCCTTGATGATCACAAGCTATTGCTAGCTTGAATAAATTAGTTTTCGTATAACTCTATATGTAAGTTTTAATCCTTGAGGAAGACTGTGGGTTTCAGGATCAAGGAATATGCATTTAACACTAACCTTACTGGCAACCAATTTTGGTTTTTTTCTTGCAAGTTTTTAAAAAAATTCTGCCTCTTTATCTTTTATTTTAATTATTTTTCCTCCATCCTATCACGAAATATTGTCATACTTTATTATGTGACAGGATTTATTGTAAAAATATAAAACAAAAAAATGTGCTAACAAATTAAAATATATTAAAAAAAATCAATATTGAAGCTTACATTTATGATGATTTCTGACGATGTTTAGCATCTTCTAATATTTCCATTAACATTCCACTGTATGATTCTTTCAGAGAAACAAATAAATCCATAATAATTTTAGCTCACAATTACTACTTAGAAATATTTAATTAGTTGAAATCCATTAAAAAATTCACTTTTACGTTTTATTTTTAAAAATATAATCTCCTCGACCGAACAAAATGGTGGACTATATACAGTAAGATTTTTCAGTTTTTGCCTCTCTATTCGTTTCATCATCGTACGCAAGTTAAAAATTTCCACTTTCATATATCATCTCACCAAACAACTGCTTTACAAACAAATATGTTCATCATTTTTGTAAATAAAAAAACACGAATTATTTTATTAATTGACATTGTGACGCATCAAAACAATTAACTGAGAAAAAATGTTAAAATATTATTGACATACATTAAAACTTTTATGTTTGTTTTAATTTAAAGGCCGTAAACGAAAGAAATTAGTCAAACATTAGCGAGTTTCTTAAAATATGAATTCTTATTTTTAGAGCAAAGAGAGAAACGAAAAAAATGATGATAGAACTACCATCACTATCTGCTGTCAAACAAGTTTTTTTAATATTTTTATTTAAAAATTAATTATAAAAACAATAAATTAATTTTTTTTCAAACGACTAACTAATCATCTATCAAACCAAAAAAGTTTGATGAAATCGGTATAACCGTTCTTAAGCAATTTAATTTCAAAGTTACATCGGATTGGCAGAATTTTCATTTTTCATGCATGTTGGGGTTCCGCCTATGCTCAAACTATGCACTTTAAAAAAATTTTAAAATAAGTTGTATTTTTTATTTTGTCCATACTACTTATATGCCAAGTTTCAGGAAAATCAAAAATGGAAAATCAAAAAAACCTCTATATATATATATATATATATATATATATATATATATATATATATATATATATATATATATATATATATATATAATATATATATATATATATATATATATATATATATATATATATATATATATATATATATATATATATATGTATATATATATATATATATATATATATATATATATATATATATATATATATATATATATATATATATACAGGTTTTGCAGTCCAAATTCAACATTTTGCAAATCAAATTCAACTTTTGCAAATCAAATTCAACTTTTTTCAAATCAAATTCAACTTTTTGCAAATCAAATTCAGTATTTTGCAAATCAAATTCAACTTTTTGCAAATCAAATTCAATTTTTGATATTCAATTTGATTTGCAAAGAATTGAATTTGATTTGCAAAAAGTTGAATTTGTTTTGCAAAATACTGAATTTGATTTGCAAAATATTGAATTTGACATGTAAAAATTGAATTTGAATTGCAAAATGTTGAATTTGATTTGCACAATGTTGAATTTGGACTGCAAAACCTGTATATACATATATATATATATATATATATATATATATATATATATATATATATATATATATATATATATATATATATATATATATATATATATATATATATATATATATATATATATATATATATATATATATATATATATATATATATATATATATATATATATATATATATATATATATATATATATATATATATATATATACATATATATGTATATATATATATATATATATATATATATATATATATATATATATATATATATATATATATATATATATATATATACATACTGTAAGATATATATATATATACCTGTAAGATCTAGAATAGAAATCGACTTAATCATTTTTGATATATTTGATATATTTTAGTCGCTAGAACCTCCCACAATATGAGAGAGGTTCAGCAGCTGGTCTAAATTTCAGCCCAAATGTCTGCATCTACAACCCAGATGATGAGTCCTCCCATTTCTAACCTAAGAAAAAAAAATTTACTCCAACATCGTTGCTGGGGGGCAGACCACGAGCTCCAGCCACCAGGTTCGTCCTCTTCACAAACCTACTATATAACGGGATCCCGTTATATATCTTGTTTTTGAATTAGTACCAAATTCTAATATAACGATTTGGCGCTTTAAAATTTATTTGTTTCGACGCGAAATTTAAAAAAACAGTTTTCTGTTTATACCGGGATACCTGTCGTTACACACCTAAGAACGCCTATTCTTGTGGGACCTATATCTTAAAAGATATTTATGTGATGTTGTACCACATATTAGGTGCGTTCGATTTGACTGAAACAACTGAAAAAAAAACAACAATTGCATACAATTTTTCAGTTGTTTCAATTCCTTCAGTCAACTCGAACTCGACTATTGTAATATGTGTTTTCAAACAAATATTATTCTATATTGTACAAATGAAATCTTTTTTCCACTCAGTCATAAACTAAAATAATGTCTGGATAAAATGTGCTGCCAACCAGGCCCTATTATGCTGCTGTACGCCTATTCCAAATGCAATCATTAATCAAAAAATTAATTTCCCTCTTGGTTTCATAATAATTTACTTACAAAAAATATTAAACCAAAAGATATTTGATAAACACAAATAATTCAAGATTAGGAGCTTCTACTACAATCTCAAATCATACGGAAGCAAAAATCAAATCCAAAATCTTTATATATTTTTTTAAATTTTTTGTATAAATTATGATTTTATTGCCTCAATCCAAAACAAAGTAAATAAAAAAAAATTCGTGGTTGTTATTAAATAAATTGTAAATTATCTTCATCAGTTTTATTCCATTTAACGTTTGTTGAATTAAAAATTTTGCAAGAAAAAACAACATAAGAAAAGCGAATTGAAAAAAAATCAACTCCTTCGTTCATCAATCACGTTTTCAATTCTTATATTGAAAATATGATTAATTAGATTCATCTAAAATTGATTTCGTTAACGTTGTTAATTATTGTGACTACCGATTTCAAACAAAGATCACAGCATGGGTAAACAATGGAATAATAATGGAAACGTACAAAAAAATTTACGTTGAGATTAGCGCGAGTTATTTAACTGAAAAACCATAAAAGATCATAGATTACGTCTATGTTTAACTATAAATTACTTCACGCGCCGTTCAACTTAAATGCCAGAAATCATAATTCATTCATAACATCAAAACATTTCCAATATTTCCAATTTTTATTACTTTAACATAAATTTATTTGAATCTCGTAACTCATATATTAGTAACCTTGTTTTTGTAATGAAATAAGAAAACAGAAAAGTTAACAACAAAAGTATTGACAGTAAGAAATGCAACATAGCCACTTCATAAAGGTATCGAGATTAAAACAAAACTTGAATCATTCATCGTCTCCATCTTAATCGTTGAAGCGATCCACAAAACATGGATGTGAAAAGTTCTATTCCGTTTAACTTTTTTGGTGATTGTGTTTACGTTATATTATTTATATATTTATATGTTGCGATCTTGATCTCAAATCTTCGTTATTTTTTTTTTATAGTATTTTATTTTATTTTGTTATTAAATGCAATTTTAAAATACCACTTAATGTACCTTTAGGGCAAAAAATCAGTCAGAATATATGTATATATATATAAAAAATGAACTCTAACCTTAACTTATGTTTCTCATGCAATGTTATTATTACTTTTATTATTATTTTTGTATGAATTGAAGATTTTCTATCTATATGCTAACTATCTATCTTGATCTCAAAATCTCTTTTCGTATTAAATTTTAACTTTTAAGATTAATATTTTATTATATTTGTTGTTCTTGTTTTATTTTTTTTAATTCTTCTTAAGAGAAAATTTTTAATGCTAGGATAATTTTAACGAAACTCGGTTATTATTTTTAGGTCTTCATGGTTCGTTATTCTTTAATGAATAGATTTTATTGTAGGTGTTTATGTATCGGAGAGTAAACTGTAAAGTGATAAGAAATCGTAACTCGGAAGTAGGAAAAAAATGCAATTTTCCTTGCATAGATTTGTATAAACTTAACAGAACACACAAAACTAAAATCATCAAAATAGACAACTTAAAACTTCGTGATTCCTAAAGAAATTGAAGGATCTCTTTAACCCAAACATAATTCCTAAAACAGACTTAAAATTTAAAATAAAAAACTAAATTAAATTGTTTCACGATTATAACTACCTAGTTCTTCCACATCAATTATGAAGGAAGAGGTAAAAACGCAAATCTTAATGTGATAATCAAATGAAGAAAAAAATCAATCTGAGATAATAATCAAAAAACGAATGTATCTCTTTTAATTGCGTTAATGAATTTCTTATACTATTTGAAAACTTCTACATATATTTCGCGATCGACATATTGTCGCCACTTAAAAGTATAAACAAAAAAATAAACGAAAAAGTTGTTATCTTTTTTGAAAAATCTTTCCTTTTAATTTAATTCAATTTTTATTTTTTATGTGAACACGATATCATAATGGTGATGATGATAATTAACATTAAGTAAGTAACACGTTCGATATTAAATCAAAACTAGATATAGAATTGATTTTAATTCAGGATTAATTAGCTTTCTCTGTACCTTTGATTATTTTTTTCTTGAGATTGCATGATGAACGAATGATTACCACTTTATGATGTTGGTTAAACATGCAGGATCTCATGTGTGAGGCAACTTTTTTTTATAATAGAAGTTTTATAACTAAACGAACTCGATCTGAATAATATTGATTTCTGATAAAAAGTTATCTTTAAAAATATTTTTTTTCCCGCTTGATCGTTTTGATACTACACCGAAAGGATTTTACTTTGGGAGTTTTTGCTAATAATTTTCTCAAGTAACTGAATTAATATTTTCATTGATTAAATTCAAATTTGAAATTAATTTAAATATTTAACAGTCGCAAATAACATCTTCCATCTACAATTCATGACTTCAGCCTCATTTAAGCGAATAATAGATTTCATTATATGCTTGTTGAATAACACACTATTCCAAGAACTAAACTAACATTGCGAAAACCGAAATTTTACATCCACGCCATACTGACATGGGTAATGCTGACAGAAATAGTATGGTGTATCGGAGACAGGCACAGTAAAAACCAGTTTCTTGAATCAAACGGCTCGCTATATATAAACGTGTAAAAAGGTTCTTCTGATAACCTTAACATCAGAACGTATACCCAAACTTACAGTACAGAGTTTTTTAAAGTCGACTGCGGTTTATGACAAGGTCCTCCTATCCTATACTTTTTAATTTAGCCTTGGAATATTTAGCCTTAGAAACTACGGACTTACAACAATATCTTGTCAATAAACTCAGTACAGACGATCGCTTACGCTGAGGGTGTTGTCATCCTCGGCCGAAGTGAGTAAGATTTTCAACCAGCTTGAGAGTGGTGATAGAAAAACTGGTCTGCAAATTAACTACGATAAATCCAAACATATGAATGTTTCAAGAGAGGCTGAGAATAAAGATTTGATGTGCGTCGATGAACGAATTAAGAGAGTTGAATCTTTTAAATATTTAGGATCAAAGCTTGACTCACACAACAGCATACTTACAGATATAAAAGCTCGAACCGCTACAGGGAATCGAACTTTGTACTCAATTAAACCTCTTCTTGGATCACCATATGTGTCAACTAACACCAAATTTAAGTTAATCAATACATTGATTAGACCGATGGTGATATATTAGACCAGTAAAAATAGCTTGTTTGTGAGGAAAAAATTAGTAACAGCATGAAAAATATTGGATAAGGAAGAAAATATTGCGAAAATGATGGGAAACATAAACCAAAGGTGATCCGTGTTACGAGGGTGAAATGGGGTGAGCTTTTAAGAGTAGAAAATGAAAAATTTTTCACGATTTTAAGCGAAACTAGACCTTCTATTAAAAAAGTTTTATGTAAAAGTTGTAGGTAATAAAAAGTTCTATAACTTTTGTATATTTATTTATTTATTTTTATATATTTATTTTTATTATATTTATTTTTTTTTTATTTGAATAATAGAACAACATTTTTGGGGGTGTAACCCATTGGTTAGTCCCTTTTACAATAGTTTATTAAGTATGCTTTTAATTATAAGATCAAATCTAGTGGCTTCGTTCTTTTAAGTCTTCTGTCAGCAACGGGCACATCCATTAGCTGGCGTATTTCAATATTTTCATATACGCGAATACGCGTGGTGTGTTTAATTGCAAATTTTTTTATTTCATCCTTCACGAACTCTATCTTTAGCTTCAATATCGTTGGGAGTAATGATATCGGTCCATACGAGTTTTTGTCATTTGGTGATTTATTCGGTTTTACGATCATAATCACTTCTGCTACTTTCCATTGCATCGGTACATACCTTAGTCGGAATGCTGCATTAATGATTGAAGTATTTTGTGCATACCTTTATCAGGTAGCATTTTAACAACTTCACTGGTGATTAAATCGTAGCCTGGAGACTTTTTTGGAACCAAGCTGGTACGTATTTCTTCTTTTAGTTCATGTAATGTTACATATGATATTTCTTGTGAATCAGTTTTGTTCGCTTTCGTTATATTTTTGTCTTCTGTCAGTCGATCAAATGGCTTGAAAGTGCCCTCTAGTAACTCTGCAAATAGATCTGCTTTTTCTTGGGGACTTCTGGTCCATGTTTCATCATCAGTAGGTTGGTGAACCACCAGAATGAAAATCACAATTTTTATCTGTCCTGCTTCGTACAGTTCTTTGCCTTTTGTTGTGGTGATTCTTGATCACCAAAATGTATTTTTTGAGTTAAAATCTCCACAAATGATGAATTTGCTGCCTAGTTCTTTGAAGAGTTTGGAGTAATCATTTTTTTTTTCAAATTATGTTTTGGTGGACAGTATAGCGGCTATAACAAGATTTTTATTTTTAGTATTAACTGTTATCGACGTGACCTGCATTACTTCTTCTTCGATTTTAAAACCTTTGTGGTGCTTTATGCTATCTCTGAATATTATTGCTGATCCTCCACTCGCTTATTCTGCTCGATGAATTGCACGATAAAGCTTATATTCAGGTATTTTTATATATGATGATTTGACAAAGTGAGTTTCTGATACTAGAAAAATATCTATTTTTTCTAACTTCAAAAACATTTTACCTTCTGCGGTGTGGTTGATTAACCCGTTTGCGTTCCAACTTTTATATAAGCCATTTTTTCACATAACCTAAAATTTGCCGTGAAAATCGAAAAAACCGAGAAAAAAGGTCTTTTCAGTTTAAATTTTTATCTCCCACAAAATCATTTTTTTTCACACAATTTGGCGAAAACGTACTTTATTATGTCCCTAATACGCTGTAATTTTTTGGAATCAAAATATTTATTTTTATGTTTGATTTTGATTTTAAACCAAAAAATTGACTTGATTTTCACACGAAAATTCTTCTGTGCTGGAAACAATTTTAAAAAAAATGAAGTGCGTAACCCTTACACGCTGTTGAAGTAAAACTTCTGTGGCCACTGCAGCAGGTATTACTAAAAATATTAAATATAAAATAAAATAGATATGTCATATTGAAATTTAGAGTTTCTTTCTAATATTCTTGATAATATAATTTACAACAATGTGTAATAAAAAGCCATATTTACATGTTTTACAAAGTCTTACAACGTATTACAAATTAAATTTCACAATGAATACATATCCACTTAATTTAACAATTGGTACAACAATTGATGCATTTTTCAATAAATTTAGCAAATTTGTCATAAACCTATAATTTCATATTTCAATTATGCTAATAATTGAATTGACTTTGTAATACATTATGTAAATATTGCTTTTTATTACACTTGCCGTGAATTATATTATCAAAAATGCAACTCTAAATTGAAATATGACATATTTATTTTATATTTCATCTATTTTTAATACCTGCGACAGTAGCCAAAGAAATTTATTTCAACCGCGTGCAAAGATTACACGTACTAAATTTTCTATTTAACAAAACAAGTTTAATCAACACAAATATTTTTTCCCACCCGGGAAAGCCCGGGATGCAAACTCTAAGCACCATGACCACCATGACCACCGTGACACTACCACGACCATCATGACTACCGTGAACACCATGACCACCATGACCACCGTGACCACCATTACCACCATGACCACCATGACCGCCATAACCAACATGACCATCAAGACCACCGTGAGCACCATGACCATCATGACCACCGTGAACACCATGACCACTATGACTACCATAACCACCATGACCATCGTGGACCCCACCATGACCACCGTTAACACCATTACAACCATGACCACCATAACCACTATGACAACCATAACCACCATGACCACCATGACCACCATGACCACCCAGACCACCTTAACCACCATGATCACCATGACCGCCGTGATCAACATGACCATCATGACCACCCTAAACACCATGACCACCATGACCACAGTGACCACCATGACCACCGTGACTACCATAACCACCATGACCACTATGACCACCATGACCACTATGACCACCATGACCACCATGACCGCCATGACCACCTTGACCACCATGACCACCATGATCACCATGAACACCATGACCACCATGACCACCGTGACCTGAAGGTGATCACTATTACCACTATGTCAACCATGGCCACCATGACCACCATGACCACCATGACCACACCATGACCACCATCTACAATCGACACATCCAACTCATATAACATTTAGTACGAGACTGAATAAGTAAATAAAAAATATAATAGCAAATGAACAAATAAATGACTTGACATTTATATGTGTGTCATAATCGAATTGTATCGTATATTTGCCGAATATTATATTCGTTTTTTATACTTCCGTTGCAAAATTCTCATAACGCGCCTAAAGAAGTTTTACTTCAAAAATCAGTAATCTTTATTTTTGTTGAAACGTCTACTTTTGGATGGTGTAAAAAACATAAACATTAACATAACACAAACATTTTCCAGGAAATGCGAAAAACTGAATAAACTTGATTTTAAAGAGTTATTTTTCAATGATTGTTTAAAAATATTCATTATTATAAAATATAAATTTTTTCCATGGTAATGTCAAGTTTTTTTTACACCATCTAAAAGTAGAAGTTTTAACAAAAATAACGATTACTAATTTTTTTGAAAAACTGTTTCCACTTTCCAGCACAGGAGAATTTTCGTGTGAAAATGAGGTCACTTTTTTGGTTTAAAATCAAAATCAAAATTTAAACGTAAAAATGAAATATTTTGATTCCAAAAAATTACAGCGTGTTAGGGACATAATAAGGCACGATTTCGCCAAATTGTGTGAAAAAAAATTTTTTTGTGGAAGATAAAAATTAAAAACGAAAAGACCTTTTTTCTCGTTTTTATTCGATTTTCACGGCAAATTTTAGGTTATGTGAAAAAATGGGTTAAACAAAAGTTATAGAACTTTTTACTACCTACAACTTTTTACTTTTTTCGATAGAAGGTGTAGTTTCGCTGAAAATCGTGAAAAACCATTTTCTACCCCTAAAAGCTCACCCCATTTCCCTATCGTAACTCGGATCACCTTTAATTGATGTTTCCCATCATTTACGTAATATTATTTCCTTATCCAAAAGTTTTCATGCTGTTACTAATTTTGTCCATGTTTTGCCTGTTTTAAGCCCTTACACAAAATTACAAATCGCATTTATCTGTATTTGAGCGGTATATCCTACGCTACAATTTTGGTCCACTTAAGAAGGACGAGGAGACCATCTTGACGGTCCTGATATAATAAATTGTATCCAATAGGATTACTTGGTTTGGGCATGTTATCCGAGCCGATTTACAGTCTGGAATGATTAAAAATTGTACGTTAGTACCCCAGGGAGTACTTTTACTAGGATTACCTTATCTAACGTTGCATTGCAAATATTCTCTTTAGATCTAGAAACACAGCAACTCTTTTTCTTCCTATATCATTTTGTATTTCACTCGGTTTCTATCCAATTTATTGCTGCCTCACATGAATGCACGCTGCGTTACTACGAAAACCAGACTGATGTTCCACCAGTATACCATTATCTTCTGAAAATTCCTTAGTTGATCCGATATAAGACGTTCAAATATTTTTTCATATACTGGTGATAAGTTTATAGCTCTAATCCTCAACCTTATTTGAATTTGCAACTTTTCCAACGGGAATTACGATTGATTCCTTCCAGTTTAAGAATTTACCTTCTTGTAGTAGCAAATTCATTATCTGCATCAGAATCGGTTCAATTTTTTCAATTGAATTAAACAACATATTTATCCTAAGTCACGATTGTATAGTCATTATTGATTGTTTCCAATCAATGTGAAATCAATGGCTGACACTTGGTCAATTTGTAGTCCTATATGTATTTATATTAGACTACATTAAGGGAAATTATTGGGGATTCCTTTACTCCTTTTGTATTTCTTGGAAGTCATACAATAGCAATTCCTTTATATATTTCCTCCACACTATAGCTATGAAACTAAAATTGCTTAGTTTCATAGCTATACTTGATTTGTCATTTTCTTCATCTAACCCGAATTTCATATAATTTATTTCTTCATTTTTGCTTTTTCATCATCCATTACAAAAGCATTTAAAGTTCTCCGTTTATTTTTTGTTCGTTGCCGAATGCCGGCACTTTATTTCGAATGTAATCGTCTTTAGCCGTTTATATTTTATTTTTATATTTGTTGCACTTGGTTTTGTATAAATCTCAACTAGTTCTATCGGTTGAGTACAATGCCTTTTTATAAGCTTCACATCTTTTTCCAAACATATATAGATAAAACCCAGATGCAACTAAAAATAAAAGTATTAACTGATTTTGACTTTATTTTAGTTTTTATATAAATTGATACTCGTCCTGTATGCCTCGAGTGAGATAAGCAGTTTATAATTAAACCCTTTTATTTGCAACTCAATATCCTCTATATTTTCTGTGATATGCGTTTCCGATAGTAATATTTGCACATCAGGATTTTCCACTGTGTATTTTATTTCAACAACCTCCCTCACTATTTCTTACACTAATTTCACTACATTTTAGACCATTAATCTTTTAATTTTCCACAGTTATATTTTTGACTTTTAATTATTCAACAACTAAAATCAACGAACAGTTTGTAAGTGTTGTTAGTTGAAAAATATTTAACAAACATGTTTGTTGAACACTTGGAATAAACATAACAGACAATTGTTTGTTGTTTTTACCTACATTTGGATTTCAGCGTGAATATTATTGTTAAAGATGAGCTTTCTGCATAGTTTTGTTCTGGAGGCTAGAGGCCTTGCTCTCGTTTACTGCGATGTAAAATACCGTATATTAAATGACGAAATGCCAACAAAAATAGGGAAAATGGTGAACAAAGATACACATGATAAGTGGAGCATCTAGAACAATCTGGCTTTAACGCAGGCACTAAAAACCTCGGACAAACTATTAAACGGCTATACAATCTCCATCATAGAAGATGATATCATGAGAGCAATATAAAGTTCACAGAGACGTCTAAAGCACTTGGACCAGATCATATGTCACCAATTATGTTAAAACACGTAGGCTCTATCTATATAGCATACATAATAAGTCACTTGAACCACTTCATAAATAGTTTGGAAATACCGACCTATGGAAGGCCGGTTGAGTGATACCTCTTCTAATACGAGGGAAGGTCTTAAATGATTTTAAATCTTCAAAAACGACCTCATCATCGCACTGCTCTGGTCGCCCTAGATCTTTCATGAGTATTCGACAACTTCACAGTAAATTATTGCTGATATATTCAACATTTCAACGTAACACTTAAACAAACGAAAAACAATTCACTACAACAACAACACAACAATCAGCTACATCCGAGGTTGCCAAACATAATTCAAATTTAACAGTCAAAACATACAGAAGAGAAACAAGGAATACCATAGAGAGGGTTTTGATCGACTGGCTTTGCTAAAGTACTACATATTCAGTTTACCACAACCACCTGCAAAAGTAAAAGTAGTGTCCTATGCTGAGGAAATCCCTTTATTATCAACTTGCATTATTATTCGAGAGAAGTGTGACCATATAAATAAATATATAAATAACCGGTCCATGCTAAACAAGTGGCTCACCGAAAATTACGTAGAATAGTCCACTGTAAAAGTAACAGAAAGTCCCTTCAGTCTCCTGACTTGGAATCGTGGAATATATCATATATTGGATCAAAATCGCTGGAACCACGGTACCATCTATTTGATAACCTTAAATACTATCGTGACTTTTGTTTCGACATTTTAAAGTTTTCCACTCACGCCAAACAGATCTGCAGCAAAATACAACTGGGGTAAAGAAAAGAGACTATCACCACAATATGGTTGTGGAAGAGGAGAAGGTTGCCGTTGCAGAGGAATGCAGTGGTATCGAAGACGTGTAGACAGACGGAGGAGGAGAGGTTGTTGATGGATGAAGGGACAGATGCACCCCTCTCCGACAACATCTAATGGAGGCGCAGAGAGCTTGCACGTGGCTCAAGTCAATATCCACCACGCCATAGCAGCCGGAACATTCACTAAGAAACAGCTAGGTCTCACGCTTATACAGGAAATCTGGATTCAGAAAAACAGGGTGACGCAAAGGTTGGGATACTAATGCAAACTTACCTAGACCGTGTATTATGATTAAACAAAATTAATTAAATTTGTCTTGCAGATTTTCTTACCATGGACTTGATAGCCATATTAACTACCATCACACTTGGAAACATTTGCCGTTAGTTAGTGGTAGCATCAGCATTCTGCTTACAGCATACAGGGTATACGGGGTACTGATTACGTCTACAGAGGTACAGGAGCTGATGGTATGGTGCAACAAGAAGAAGTGGCTTCTCATCATCGGGTGTGATGCAAATGCTCACAACAAGAAAGGTAAAGTACGGATACAGACCAAAGAGGTGAGTTTCTTTTAGAATTTTTAATTAAAGAAAATCAAAGCGTGTTTAACGTCGGGGACAGACTCACTTTTTTCACAAGTTCAAGACAGCGAGTATTATATTTAACGGTAGGAAGAACCAATGTAGAACAGTTCATAAAGAACTGAAGTCTCTAATGAGCACTTCTTGTCGGATCATAGAATGATTCTGTTAGAACTGGATTGTATGAAAGGGGAATCACAACTGATTCGGTACCCCGGAACACAAGGTGGGGTCAATTTGAGGATAATCTAAAACAAACTATACAGCTTGTAACGGTTAGAGGGACAGTAAAACAATATAACGCGCTCGATTAAAGCATATGTCGTGGATTTAATTTTAAATTTTGTTTGAATGATGAAAATAATAATGATCGGCGGATTTCAGCTTGTTTATCCTATTGATCTTCGTTCCATTCTTCAGTGTTTGACTAACGATTTTCATATAACTTGGCTCATTCTCCAGCATTTGTTTAACGATTTGCATTTTAATTTGGTTCAATTGTTTTATTTAATTTTGCATTATTTATAGTTACAAAATTATTTTATTTACTTTTGATTTAATTATAGTACAATTTTCAAATTTTTATAAGTTACAAACAGTTTTACATTTTTTTTTCTTTAGTTTGTACAATTTTTTTTCTTAATTAGATTTAACAAATAAATATGAATTTGATTTACTTAAAGCTACAAGACAAAGATAAATTTCATTATTTTCAAAAAAGAGTAAATTTGTTAATAAAAAAATAATTTAATTTGCTTTAAAAATAAAAGGATGAATGTAACAATATAAAAAGGTGTGATAAATTAATTTATACAAAAAAAATGAATTCAATTGAAAAAGTTTGACTCTATTTGAAATTTTGATTTAAGGAATTAAAAAGTTTTAAGTTAAACAGACACAATCAACACAAAATGAGTGGACCTGGCAATTACCAATTGAAATAAATTCTTGTCGCGTTATAACTGCGCGTTGCAACTGGCGGCCACTTAATGGGAAACCAACATCATTTACATGTAGAAACAAAAATTCTGCCAGTGAAAACGCACAACTCAATATTGGATAAGCTACTACAAGATCCAAAAAAGGTAAGAGGTGTCAAGGGGCACCCGGATGGAACGAAGCTCCTTTCGATTAATTAGTGAAGGAATTGTAATAAAATTTCACTCAAAAAAATATTGCAGGTAAGATTTACAAAATCGTTTTGTAAAATTGCTAACAAAATATTTTTGTGAATTTACCAAAAAATCCTAAACTTTATAGAAAATTTTGTATACTTTTTTAAATATGAAAAACATTTGTAAACTTACCAATTGTTTTTGTGATTTGGATTAAAAAAGTACAAAATCATAAATATTTCTAATTACAACTTTTTTTTATTGTTTTGACAAAAATATTTTTAAGATTATGTTGATTTTTTTAAATTTTAAATCATAAATCGTGTATCCATAACAAAATGAAAATCAATTGTACAAAATTTTGTAAAATTTTGTGAACAGAAAAATAACATTCTACAATTTTTGTTGTAAAACTTAATACGAATATTGAAGATTTTTTTTTAAACTTTACAAAGAGACTTTTGCAATTTAAAAAATCAACAACTATTTTACAAAAAAAAAATTCTTTTTACAAGCACTTTTATAAAAGTTTATAAATTGAAGTCATAACGAAAATTGGTATTAAACCTTTTCAGTTACAATCTGGTTGTCTAAGTAGAAAAGTAATTTTTTTTAAATTGTGCTAATTTAGTGGTCTATATATAATAAATAGTGGTAGTGATAGTCCCTAGTTTGAACAGTATTAACATCATCGTCGTTTTAAATGACACTTTTGATGGTTAATACATAATAATTAATATTATGATGATATTATGATAATAGTTTAAATTGTCGACTACGTTCAATTTTGATGGACAATAATAATGTAATAAAAATGAATCAAAATATGGCGACTGGAATAGCAGGACAACTGGCGAGCTATAATAAATCCGTTCCTTACTGAATGTATGGTAAGTTGTTTTAACTTAGAGTCTACATTCTTTATATATATGGGACGTTTTATCTCAAACGCATCAAGGCTGTGTTCAAAATTCTCTGTCGTAAAAAAATTTGTTTATGGCGCAAATATAAGCAAGATTATAGAGTTTCTTAAACTGTTTAACTGCTATACTTGTAAAATTCATCGCATCTTTTAATAGAAACCGTTTTTTCAATTTTTTTTAACTATTATATCAAAATGTTTAAGGGTATGTTCGTGCTTAGCAAGGAAAGGTCGAAAAAGGGTTCAATTTTCAACAACTAATAGAATTTTGAGCTCAGCGTTGATCCGTTTGACGTGGTACATTCCATACATAGGTCAAAATCACGAATTTTAAACCAGAAATTCGGTTTTTTAACACAAACTTTTTGATTTGTTTTATCTTTTTTTACAGTGGAAGAGAAAATAAAAAACAACATTTCATAAGGAAGAAAAGTTTATGTAATCGCGAGTGATTCTCCCTTTAAGTTAGGTGTAATTTTAAAAACCACGAGTTTCATATATGTTCAATTTGATGTATTTCACTAACAACTTAACGGCCTCAAATTTTTTTTTGTTTTAATGAATGAGAAAGTCTTTTTTTAATTGAAATAAATACAATTACAGTTTTTGATTATTTGTTATAAAAAGTATTAAAAAATAATAAGGGATGGAGGGTGGATATCTCCGTTAAATTTTATTTTTTGCCTTATAATTTCATTACTTTTCTACGTAATACTAATCATTTAGATTTCGGCAATTTTTTTTTGAAAACTATGGAAATTTAAAAAAAACTAAAGAGATAATAATTTATTCAAAAATTTCTATAATTTCCAAAAATATCGCACAAAACCCAATTTTTTGTGAATTAATAAAGTTTTAAAATTATAAAAGAAAATATAAAAAACAATCGATGAGATATAAACATTATTATTTTTTAATTTTGCATAGTAAATTGTTAAAAAATTATTACTTAAAATATTATTATCAAAAATGTCTTTTTTTAACCTTTAAACACAACAAAAATTTTTAAATCTCATAGTACCTCATTAAATTAAACATTTATAAAACTCGTGCTTTTTAAAAATTAACCTTAGTTATAAAGGGAGAACTGTTCATGACAAAAAAATAATTGTTCATGAGCAGAACTAAACCAAAATTTGAGAAACCCTTGTGTTACAAGACTAAAATTAATTAAATTCAACGCCTCAACGGGAGATATATTTCTTAATTTTCAACAGTAGAGGAAACCATAGGGTTAGAAATTGGTAAGCATAAACATGCAGCATGCAAGTTTGATGAAAAAGTTGATAATTATTTATTTTTTAAATTTGTTTACAGATCGAAAAAGATTTAAAATGGCAAAGTAAACCTATGCCACAAGAAAAAGTAAAACCATTTAGCGACGTAGCATTTTTCTCAATATTATAACATAAGGATCATCTGCAATTTTATTTCATTTAATACACTACGTTAACATCACATTAAGTGACGAAAGAAAATGTAAAACAAACATGTATCTTTCTTAAGGATTTAGTGTTCCGGATCCCAAAAAAGTTTCCTTTTCCTGATGAATTAGAGAAACTGCGATTTTTAATTTAGTAATTTAGAAAACGAAAATTCATTCAACATACCGAATAGGCTTATAAAATATTGTAAAAAATTTTAACTAGAAACTATTTACAAAATATAGCAAATGTATGCAAAAAAGTGTTTTATTTATTAACGGAGTTCCCATATGATACATGTGCATGTTTATATATGTATATGTATATATATATATATATATATATATATATATATATATATATATATATATATATATATATATATATATATATATATATATATATATATATATATATATATATATATATATATATATATATATAATATATATATATATATATATATATATATATATATATATATATATATATATATGTAAATATATATATATATATATATATATATATATATATATATATATATATATATACATATATATATATATATATATATATATATATATATATATATATATATATATATAATATATATATATATATATATATATATATATATATATATATATATATATATATATATATGTATATATATATATATATATATATATATATATATATATATATATATATATATATATATATATATATATATATATATATATATATAATATTTATATATATTACAAAAAAATATTATTAAATCCATAAATGCTTTTTGTCAGTGGCGTAGCTAGCATGGGTGGCACCCGGGGCGGATATTGTGGTGTCACCCCAAAAATAAAAACTGTCAATAATAATAAAAAGCCGATAAACGTAATTTATAATTTTTTTTAATTAATACAAATGAGCATTATTATTATAAGCCCGCAAGTAATTTTTAACTAATTTTAATTTGCTGAAACTCCTCTCACACGAAGCCACTAATACGCAAATAGTCATAAATAACTTTAGTGCTACCGTAAGATTCGGAAGAAATTCTAAAAAATCCCATTCTACGATGAATTTCAAAAAGTCTAGGTACACCCAGTTAGAAACTGTATCATTGGCCGCTTTTAAATGCCTCCTCACCCTTTGTATCTCTATGAGGAGTTCTGTTGCCAATACCGCATCATAAAAACCAGTAAATTTTGATACCGATAATTTTAACTCTTCACTGTTCGCCAAAAGCTAAGTGTTTGTCTGCACAACCTCGAACAATGAAGCTAAATTTTAAACTGACTTCAGTCTAGTTCGGAGTTCAACACAGAATCGGTCAAGACATTCCAACATGTCCTTTTTAAGTTGAGCTCTCAGTGTCAGTCCAACATCAGGTGCAAACTCACCACTCATTCGTTTTTTGCGTTTTTATGACGAATTCGGCTTTCCATTGGAATGTCATAGTCCTCCGATTTTTTCGCAGCAAGATCTATTGCCTCTTCTACAATGAGACTTCGTTATGAATTGACTCTATTTTTGTAGCTAATTGATCAATATTCAAACCCGTGCTTTGCAATCTAATCTGAGCACAGATATTATTTCTCTTAGAATATCATTCCAAAACAAAAGATAGCAAAGAAACGAAAAATCACATGCTGCATTGATAAGGTTCTGTGCAGCGCCTCTAGTGTCTACATTTTCTTGTTGATCACTTAACTTCTCAATTTCAGCCACAACCCCATCAAAGTTTTCGGCCAATACTTTTACTGCAGCATAATGAGCACTCCAATGCGCTGTTAAGAGTATTTTAACAGTTGCTTTGTTGTGTTTAGCAAGTACTTCCCAGCGGCTAGTCGAAGCAGAAAAACATGTAAAAATGGCTTCCACTGACGAGAGTTGGCCGTATAAATTAATTGAATGATCTTTGCAGCCCACAAAAATTGCTTTTTTATTTTTTGCTTTAATAATAGCTTGCACTTCTCTATGTATACTACTCATAACAGCTGCATTATCATAACCTTTGGGAGCGACAATTCATAACATCTATACCATCATTTTCAAGATTTTACACTGAAAAAAACATGTCCTATTTCCAATCGAGATGCAGTTGTCTCAACCTCACCGTGCGGGCAGATATGGCGAATCGAAATACGAGATTGATTCAACAACCGTACAATGATAAGCCGATGCAGTTGAGACAATCACATGAAATATTTATGTGAAAATAAAATATAGTTCAATTAATCTGAAATACTTAAATTTTAAAATGAAACTATGGAGGGGCTGAAATCTCACAGCTCTGAGATATCAAGACTTCGGTCTGGGTTAAGGATTTTGATATAGTTTTCGGCAAAAAACTTTTATGAGGACATGGTTTTTAGTTTTGGGCAGCGATGTACATCAAACATAACTCTTTGTTGAAGTACAAGTTTTTTATCTCTGTTTAAAAATTTATTACAAAACTAACACGAAACATCAATACGTTGCCGGAAAATTATAATCAAAATTCCAAAAATATTGTTAAATTAAATAAAATCAAACTTTTTCAAAATTCCAAAAATATTCCAAATATTAGAATAAAATCAAATATTTAAATATTTTCTAAATTCCAATAATATTTCAAAAATTCTTAAAAATTGAAACTTTTTCCAAAATTCTAAACATATTGCAAAAATTATTACAAAATCAAAAATTCAAACTTTTTTCAAAATTCCAAAAATTATAATAATATCAAAAATTAAAAATTTTTCAAAATTCTAAAAATATTTCAAAAATTCTTACAAAATCAAAAATTAAAACTTTTGCCGAAATTCTAAAACTATTGCAAAAATTATTACAAAATCAAAATAACAAACTTCTTCAAAATTCCAAAAATATTTCAAAAACTACAACAAATTCAAAAATTTCCATGTCCAATTTCATTTTAAATTACATTTACGTCATAAAAACAGCTACATTTTTTTTCCCAAAATATTGGCTAAAAAATTAAATGAAATCATTTTTTGACACACTTGACATTATTTTTTGACAAACTTATAATGCCATAATTCTCTATAATAATAATAAAATATCATGTCATACGAACTATTAATTTTATTTTTTTCTAAAATAATTGGGTAAAAAATAAATAAAAACCTTTCTTTTGACACACTTGACAACATTTTTTGACAAACTTATAATGCCATAATTCTCAATAATAATAATAAAATTTCATTTCAAACAAACAATTTATTTTTTTTCCAAAAAATTGGGTAAAAAACTAAAAAAAAATCTTTTGACACACTTGACAACATTTTGTTGACAAACTTATAATGCCATAATTCTCAATAATAATAATAAAATTTCATTTCAAACAAACAATTTTATTTCCAAAAAATTGGGTAAAAAAAAATAAAAATCTTTCTTTTGACACACTTGACAACACTTTTTTGACAAACTTATAATGCCATAATTCTCAATAATAATAATAAAACTTCATTTCAAACAAACAATTAATTTTATATTTTTTCCAAAAAATTAGGTAAAAAAATAAATAAAAATCTTTCTTTTGACACACTTGACAACTTTTTTTTGACAAACTTATAATGCAATAATCTAGTTTTTGATTTCACATACCAATCCCGACCATCAAGTTTTCTCCTCTCAATGTTCCTACTCGTAATCACTTTAAATGAACGTTTTTTAAGCCAAAAATATGCAAATTTCCTTGTTTTGACACACTTAATGATTTTTTTGACACACTTCCGGTACAGTTATCGAACACAGCGTCCTTTCGGACCTGTCCCTTGAGTATACCTATTTTTAGAAAAAAAAATTTTTGAAATCCCTCCAGTGGTTTTCCCTGCAGCGTAGGTAATGACGGCCGGCCGGCCAGGAGGTCCTAAAACGTCGAGAAATGTCAAAAAAAGTGGGGGTAAGAATTTCACTTTGAGCTCATGAATGTAATACTTAGGTCTTTCAGACCGAAGTAAAATTCATGATATAAGGCCAAAGAAATATGTTTTCATGGAAATAGTTATTAACTTTATTCAACTACTGTTATATTGGATAGCACTTTATATTTTAATTACACCTCATTCTGTTATCAGGAAAATGTTACTGAGTACTGAGTAGTTGTCCCAATCACGGTGAAATTGTTTGTAAATATCTTTTCTTTGCATGAATAATAAACTGCTAACTTCGAGATGAGGTTATCATTACTTCAATTTTTTTTTCAGTGTAAGAATTTCATCGCTTAAATCAGCGGCTTTTTTCCACGTAAAGGAAAAAATCCAAGGAATACTTCCTTGATTTCCACTTTACTACCATCAATTTTCACATAACGAATCGCTTCTGACATTTGATCAATATGTGAAATGTCAGGTGTGCTATCAAACATAATTCCAAAATATTTAACCGATTTAATTTCGTTGACAAGCTTAAACTTTACGTGGATCGCTAAATCATTTATGAACTCATTTTGTATATCTGGTGACAAATATGATACTTTTGGTGATTTACCATGCTCCAAATTCAAAATGTGTTCTTTTAACACTACATCATACATTGACAATAGTTTGGTTAGTTCTAAGAAATTGCCTTTATTTGAAGAACTTTGTCCTTCATCATGTCCATGAAATGCTGGGTTTTGTTTAGATAAAAACAAAGTTATATCCAATAATCTTGATAAAAGATGTTTTTACTTCTGTTTTTTATTATATATTAATTGCAAGGCTGCGTCTCGTATCGTTTTATGAATTTTTAACCTCATTTCCAAAGTTTTCCACTTTTCAAAATTCTCCAGATGTTCATTTGAAGTTTCATGCTCGGCCACTTTGGGATTTAGTTTCCACCGCTTCTGATATCCAGTAGTAAATGTTGATTTTGTATTATTATTATTGGTGACAGCAAATACACGACAACAGAAGCAATACAGGACGCAAGTTATTATTTACAGGAGAATAAACAATCATTGGCCGTAGAATTTTTTCACCATTATTCATCATTTTATAAAACCATTCTTTAGAAAGATGGCGAACATCACCTTTTATGTCTAACCCGTGTCTAGATACAGTAACAAACGACCCTTCTCTATTTTGAAAATGTTCACTTTCTTTTTTTATGATTTCAATGCGAACATTACCAGAGACGAGTATATTCCAATGTGATACATCTCTTAAGTCCTGAAGTGATTCACCCATGCAAATACTGTCTTCGATAGTAGAAGCATTAGCGGCATTATCACTGTCATTTTCATTATTCCTTTCTAATTCGTCATCATAGGTTATTATTATTAATTCTGTATTGTTGCTGTTGCTTTCCGAAGATGAGCCAATATTCTCTGAAACATTCGTTGCATCAACGTGATAATCAGTTTCTTTTGATGAACCTTGGATATCATCGGGTTTTGTAACATATTTATAGATTTGGTCTTTCTCTGCTGGAACCAACTTTTTCTTTAAAAAGTATGAACTCCTCGTGGCATATTTATTTTTTGGGATATTTGCTAAACGAAATCTAAAAAAATATTTTTAATTATATTATAGGTATCAGCAAAGCATTAATTCTAAATATATTTGTAGGATACATAATAGGTACATAGTTCATAATAAGTACACTGTGTTAACGACTAAATACACCGCCAAGAAAATTAATTTATTTAAATTTCCTTGTAACCACTTATATTAAATAATATTTGATAAAATGGAATATACAAATCATAGCCTAATATTATAAGGAACTACTTAAAAAAATATAAGTATGAAATCCTAAAAGATATTTTATATAAAGAATTGAAACCAAAATTAAATATCCAATTAGAATCATGCTCAATAATTTACAAAATTGATTGTGATTTTTGTGAAAAATTTTATATCGGGAAAACCGGAAAATGTTTTAAAGACTGATTTAAGGAATACCTGCCTTAGAAGAAAAATAAACAAAATTTAAAGTTTATTTTTGCAAACCATTTACATAGTTAATAACAATAGCTACACCACTTTAAAAAAAAATTGAAGGCTTTACATTTATGTAGCCAAGGATCTTTAAAAGAATCACTTGATGAGTTGGAAATTTCCAAGGGATTTAAAACCCAACAAAATGTAATTTTAAATGATAAACTTTCATTTAATTCAAATATATAAATATATAAAACTGAAAACAAACAGTATGAGTATGTATCAACCTACAAAAATTTGCAAAACTGCAGTAATTGCATAACTGCCATTTTATTCTACAGTAATTATTTTTGTGTCCATTGAAAAACGATCTATTTCAATTTATTCTTTGAGTTTCAAGATAAAGGAAAAAAAATTATTTTGAGATCATTTACAAACACGGTAATTTGATTGTTTGTAAGTTTCCTTAGGTGTTTGCAATTAATTTGTTTGAAATGTAAAACATATATTAGGTAGTAAGGTTAAGCGGATATTTTAGAAATAATTTTGGAATAGAGACATTGTAACTCAAGGGTGCCACCCTATTGACAAAGGGTGCCATATTATCGACGTAAACCACTTTTCCTATACATTATTCAGCATATGTGTTTTCAGACCTGGTCATTAAACAATCATGCTTGCATACTAAATAATATATCGTAAAAAACGGTCAATATGGTATCTATAGGAATATTCAAAGCTATTGAGTAATTGTGGTGATGGGATTCAATGCTCAACATGTTGATTCGATTACCCAGGTAAGCAGAGAGGATTGTTTTGACATTGAGCCAACCTTGTTTTAAGGTCGAACAATGTTGGGACAAGCTTTAAAATAAACTTGGTTGAATGTTGTTTTAACCTTAAATGATAACCACGTACCATTATTATTTTTAGACATTGGAACAATATTTAAATACAATGCTGGCCCAATACTACCCAGGTAAGGACAAAGGATTGTTTTTACATTGAGCCAAGCTTGTTTTAAGGTTGAACAACGTTGAGACAAGCTTTAAAATAAAATTGGTTGAATGTTGTTTTAACCTTAAATGATAACCACGTACCATTATTATTTGTACACATTGGATCAATATTTAAATACAATGCTGGACCAATTCTAAAACAAATAAATCGAAATAATAGCTTTTTAATTTTTTTTGCAATGTATAATTCATTATATGTGTTGTTATGGTTTTCCATATTATTCACTGTTTGTGTGCTTTTGTCACTTTTGAATTAAAATGCAATATTTAAAAGTATACTTTTTTAATATGTTTATTTTTAATTTTAAATTTTATTAATAATCGTATAAACTTCCTTATAGTAACAATTTGAATTTGATTTTTTATTTTAATGAATATCGATTTCGACTTACGTCATCCTCAGTTCTTGAATTATTATTACAACCTTTGCTTAAACTAATGTCTTATATATATACTATTTCAACTGCTATTTTTTATTATTATGTCATATATTTTATTAGTTTTAGGGTTGCTTTCATCATTTAAAATGTTGTTATTGTTTTTATGTTTATATATTTCTATTTCTTCCTATCTATCTAGATGTTGTCCTTTTCTTTTTTTATGTAATATTGTTAAATTTGTGTTGTTATTGGTATATTTGTGTTTTTCTATTTTTAAATGTTGGGCATATATGGATTTTGGATCACTTTTATTAATTTCACTGGTGTGTTCAATAAATCTTTTTGTGAAGGACCGCCCCGTTTGACCTATATAAAATTTACTGCAGTCATCACAGGTAATTTTATAAACACCTGTGTGTAAGGTTTGGGTTTTTGGTTTATAGGTAATTTTCTATTTTATTTTTGGTTTTTGCAGGCTGCAATATATCCATATATTTTTAAAGTTTTTTGCATTATTTTGAAGGTTGTTTTATTATATGTTACGCCTATGTATATTTTGCCTGCTAAGTTTTTTTTATTCCCAGTGTTGTTAGGGTTTGCAAATTTTTCTTGTTTTTATGTTTTCTATTTAATGTGTCAATTATTTCGTTTTTATATCCGTTTTTACTGGCTATGTATTTTATATTATTTAATTCGTCTAGATAATTTTCTGTATTCATTGGTATATTGTTCAATCTATTGATCATGTGGTTGTATGCAGTTTATGTTGGAATGGATGATGTGATTTAATATTTATTGTTTGATCCGTTTGGGTTGGTTTTCGGATCAAATAATAAATGGAATCAGTCAAAAATGTTATGGAAAGCACATAAAAAAGAATATAAAAAAGAAAAGTGAAATAAAAAATTGAAATTAAAAAAGTTAAAAGAATTAAAACTAATAGAAATGGGAACTCATCATATTAACATAATAAATCAATACAGACCGCCACAATATTGCAGCTCACGAAAAACAAAAACAAATTAATAAAGTGAAATTAATAAAAGTGATCCAAAATCCAGATGTACCGAAAATTTGAAAATAGAAAAACACAAATATACCAATATCAACACAAATTTAACCATATTACATAAAAAAAGAAAAGGACGACATCTAGATAGATAGGAAGAAATAGAAATATATAAACATAAAAACAATAACAACATTTTAAATGATGAAAGCAACCCTAAAACTAATAAAATATATGACATAATAATAAAAAATAGCAGTTGAAATAGTATATATATAAGACATTAGTTTAAGCAAAGATTGTAATAATAATTCAAGAACTGAGGATGACGTAAGTCGAAATCGATATTCATTAAAATAAAAAATCAAATTCAAATTCAAATTGTTACTATAAGGAAATTTATATGATTATTAATAAAATAAAAAAAATACAAAAAAAAAATAAACATATTAAAAGAGTTTATTTTTAAATATTGCATTTTAATGTATAATGCAGTATAATCCTTGGCTAGCTAACTTTGGTTACAGTCTGGGCCAGTTGTAAATGCCTAGACTGAACCAAGATTCAGTTTATTATGTTACGCATTATTTACTAGTCTAATGTAGTGTAAACATGTGCAAGTCATTTTAAGCTTTTCTCTAATTTTATAAATGTTACTCTTTCAACAACTTCTTTCCACACATTTAAAGGAGGTCTGGGAAAAAAATTGGTTTGGTAGATCTAGCCTAGCCAAGATCTAGCCAAGTCTTATTTGCCAGACATGGCCCAAGGACGTCAGTCCAAACTTGGCACAAACTTGGGCCGTTTGAAAATATTAAGTCTGGCCAAAACCCCGAAAGCTGTTGCTTGGCGCAGGTCTGGCCCCTTAGCCTTTTATTACCCGGGTATTGTAGTGGAATTTCCTCATATATTGTAAATTTGTTGGTTACAGTCCATCATTGCACAATTGCTGAAATTATATAACAATTACAATAAATTTGTTTCAACATTGAACCAAGCTTGGCCCAAAATTAAATATAGTAGTCAAAAGATACAATTTCCATTTATTTATTTTAACCATTGGCTTAGTATGACAAAATGTATCAGACTAAGGCTTGGCCATGCCTTGATAATCATTTCTTAGTTTTTCAAGCTTGGGCCAAGCTTGGCCCATTCGATAAGCCTTGGTTTTTCTAACCTGGGTAATATTGTTAAAATATTATTTCACGTAATAACTCAAAAATTTTAAAAAGCAGAATAGATTCATTTTGAACCAATAACACATTTATAGGACACATTTATAAGTTATCACAATTTATAAATTAAAATTATATGGATAACCTGGTTTAAATGGTTTCTAAGTGATTTATCGCTGAAAACATGTGATGGTTTGTTTAAGTTTTTTACGTTCGGGTGTCACCCCAAAACGGTTTCGAAGTGATTTATCGTTGAAAACATGTAATGGTTTGTTTAAGTTTTTTACGTTCGGGTGTCACCCCAAAACGGTTTCGAAGTGATTTATCATTGAAAACATTGTGATGGTTTGTTTAAGTTGTTTACGTTCGGGTGTCACCCCAAAACGGTTTCGAAGTGATTTATCATTGAAAACATTGTGATGGTTTGTTTAAGTTGTTTACGTTCGGGTGTCACCCCAAAACGGTTTCGAAGTGATTTATCGTTGAAAACATTGTGATGGTTTGTTTAAGTTTTTTACGTTCGGGTGTCACCCCAAAACGGTTTCGAAGTGATTTATCATTGAAAACATTGTGATTGTTTGTTTAAGTTGTTTACGTTCGGGTGTCACCCCAAAACGGTTTCGAAGTGATTTATCATTAAAAACATTGTGATGGTTTGTTTAAGTTGTTTACGTTCGGGTGTCACCCCAAAACGGTTTCGAAGTGATTTATCGTTGAAAACATTGTGATGGTTTGTTTAAGTTTTTTACGTTCGGGTGTCACCCCAAAACGGTTTCGAAGTGATTTATCATTGAAAACATTGTGATGGTTTGTTTAAGTTTTTTACGTTCGGGTGTCACCCCAAAACGGTTTCGAAGTGATTTATCATTGAAAACATTGTGATGGTTTGTTTAAGTTGTTTACGTTCGGGTGTCACCCCAAAACGGTTTCGAAGTGATTTATCGTTGAAAACATTGTGATGGTTTGTTTATGTTTTTTACGTTCGGGTGTCACCCTAAAACGGTTTCGAAGTGATTTATCATTGAAAACATTGTGATGGTTTGTTTAAGTTGTTTACGTTCGGGTGTCACCCCAAAACGGTTTCGAAGTGATTTATCGTTGAAAACATTGTGATGGTTTGTTTAAGTTTTTTACGTTCGGGTGTCACCCCAAAACGGTTTCGAAGTGATTTATCATTGAAAACATTGTGATGGTTTGTTTAAGTTTTTTACGTTCGGGTGTCACCCCAAAACGGTTTCGAAGTGATTTATCGTTGAAAACATTGTGATGGTTTGTTTAAGTTTTTTACGTTCGGGTGTCACCCCAAAACGGTTTCGAAGTGATTTATCATTGAAAACATTGTGATGGTTTGTTTAAGTTGTTTACGTTCGGGTGTCACCCCAAAACGGTTTCGAAGTGATTTATCGTTGAAAACATTGTGATGGTTTGTTTATGTTTTTTACGTTCGGGTGTCACCCCAAAACGGTTTCGAAGTGATTTATCATTGAAAACATTGTGATGGTTTGTTTAAGTTGTTTACGTTCGGGTGTCACCCCAAAACGGTTTCGAAGTGATTTATCGTTGAAAACATTGTGATGGTTTTTTTAAGTTTTTTACGTTCGGGTGTCACCCCAAAACGGTTTCGAAGTGATTTATCATTGAAAACATTGTGATGGTTTGTTTAAGTTTTTTACGTTCGGGTGTCACCCCAAAACGGTTTCGAAGTGATTTATCGTTGAAAACATTGTGATGGTTTGTTTAAGTTTTTTACGTTCGGGTGTCACCCCAAAACGGTTTCGAAGTGATTTATCATTGAAAACATTGTGATGGTTTGTTTAAGTTGTTTACGTTCGGGTGTCACCCCAAAACGGTTTCGAAGTGATTTATCGTTGAAAACATTGTGATGGTTTGTTTATGTTTTTTACGTTCGGGTGTCACCCCAAAACGGTTTCGAAGTGATTTATCATTGAAAACATTGTGATGGTTTGTTTAAGTTGTTTACGTTCGGGTGTCACCCCAAAACGGTTTCGAAGTGATTTATCGTTGAAAACATTGTGATGGTTTGTTTAAGTTTTTTACGTTCGGGTGTCACCCCAAAACGGGTGACACCCGGGGCGGACCGCCCCCCCCCCCCCCGCCCCCCCCTAGCTACGCCTCTGCTTTTTGTTGATACTATAAAAGGGTTTGTACTTTTTCTAAAACTTTTGTGAAAACAATTTAATAAGTTTTATAAATTTCACAATATCTCTGATAAACTTAAATTTTTAATTTGAAGATTTTACAAAATATTCATTAAGCCAAAAAATGTTTCTGCCATTTTCATAATTTAATTTATAAACCTTAAAATCTTTTGTTGTATGTAAATAAAAGAATTTGTAGTGTTTATAAATAATTTTTTTCACAATGACAATATTTATTGTAAAAATGTAAATTTTACAAAAATTTTTGTGTGTTGTATATTTATAAAAAAATTGTAAAATGTATGTAGAATTTTATTAGTTTCACTTGGTTTTTTTTTTGAGTGTTTATTTTTTTAAGTTATAATAATATTTTTAAAATTTAATTTGCTTTTAAATTTATTAAAGTTATGACGCGTACACTTGCTAAACACACAATAATGGAGATATTATAACGCGTAGCGTATGACTTGGTTAGCACAATAGTAAAGAGAGGTTATAATGCGTACTTGCTAAAAATACATAAGCATTTATTATTGTCTGTATAAGATCTCTACTTACCTAACTCCATCAGCAATATCCGGAACTTGTGAAGAAATTCTGTCAGGATTCATTATTGTTATTATTTTTTATTATTTGTTATGCACAAAAAACCTGTATACACTCAACAAAATAAAATAATTCAAAATAACTAAATAATAATAATAAACTAAAAAAAGTATCGTTACAAGTTTTGGTGTTAATTTTTTCCGTCTAACCCCCTTTCACAACGCGCGATAAGGAACTTCATTCCAAAAACCGTTTAACACAAAACCACCTCCAAGAAACATCAGAAACTTCCTGAATAGTCATACGGACATTAAAAGCCTGATACCGCCAGCAAGAATCAACTAGGAAACTTACAAGGAACACCTGAAAGAGCCAGTACAGTTAATAAAATGTAATAAAAATATAGTGTTTGATGAGCAGCCATCGTCAAAAAAACTTTAACCCAGATCGACGCTATCCCAACTTGGTCATGTAGGTGCCGTTTGCCGAAGTTAAACAACAGTATCATCAGAATCGATCTCTTCCGTAGCTGTTATTTTGGACAAAACCCCAAGCATTTATTTTAAAGCACAGAGAATTTTACCAGCCTGGAAGCTATAACACTATAGACCAACTGGCGTATGAACGATAAATGCGTTACAACAACAATAAAAATGAACGGTTGTAATTTACAAAATAAAAATAAAGAAAAGCAAAAAAGAACTATTGCTAGTCACCTTGAAATCGAAAAAACTTCACACAGATCAAAGAATAATTGAAATCAAAAAAACAACTGCTTCGCATTCACAATCAGATATTATTGTGTAAAGAAAAGTAGTGAACAAAAATCAATGTAGTCAAGATTGTTGCCTCTTTTCCTGATGTCGTATATATTTTGAATAAATTCAACAAACAAGTGTTTGTTGAATTTTGCATACCAATTTTTTTAGCCTTAAGCCTTTATTCTCTTCTACTAAACAAATGTGGTTCTTCAAATCGCAACATAGTTTGCCTTTTCATCTTGAATTTTTTTTGCATTTCTTTCTTTCCATCAAAGAGAAACGCCAATGCCCAATGCTGGGTAGGATCTTTGTCTTTTCTTCTGTATTTAGTAAAATATATATTCTTCCTTTTAATTTTTACCTACGTTTCGTACAAAATATTTTGGGTAGGAATAGGGTGACCAACCGTCCCGGATTTTCCTGGACAGTCCCGGATTAAAGCCTGCTGTTCCGCATTGAAAATGTCCCGGAAATTGTCCCGGAATTTAAAAAAAAACGAATTGTTCCGTTTTTCTAGCACTAAATAGCATACAACATTTTTTTAAAAGATATTTTAAAAAATTGCATTAAAATTTGATTTTTAAATGAGTTTGACTCCTCGACTACTTGGCGAAAGCAAAACAGAATGGTTGTCGCTAATGCTCGAAATAGAAAGGATTTTATAATTATTTCACAGTTAAAGTTATAGGTTTTATCGAGTGAAAAATGCCCAAAAACCTTTGAAGTTTTTATTGAAGATGAAAAGTCTGCGCTTTGGATTTTTTTTCTACATATAATCAGGCCTCCGTTTTTCACAACGCTGTAAAATATGTTGAATGAGACAAATACTGCAGTCGAAGTTTTAGAAGAGATACGTGATCTCATTGTGAAGTACTAAGCACGAATCGAACACGACTTCCTTTCTCTAACCATAAGTTTGATATTAGCTACATTTTATGAAACCGTGTTATCGTCATCTGCTTAAGTTTTACATGCAAAATCAACTCTTCCAAATCAATCAAACTCTTCAATGAGTGTAGGAAAAATTTTTGTAGAATAGCGCTTTGCGTAATATCACTTTGCGGTAGGTTCCAGGTCATAGTGGCATTCCGGACAACATAAAAGCGGATGAACTTGCAAGGGCTGGAGCCGGCATGAAATACTCAGGTCCAAAACCCACCTTAGGAGTTAGGGTTATCCAAAACGTTTGTCTTGTCACTATTAAAGGTGGATCCCGACCTCAAGATGAAGGCCTTGTGGCGTCATTAACAGGCAGGTAAAGTAAGATGTTTATCAGCATTTTAGAAAAAAAATGTTAATTTTCTTTTAAGTCTGAAGAGGAAAACTGGAAAACACTCAGCACTGTGGTCGGTGTCCTTACAGGACATGGACATCTAAATAAACATCTTTTTACCATGTGACTGTGAAAGTCCTGTGTGTGGGTGTTGTCTTGAAGAGGAGGAGGACTCGGAGCACTTTTTGTGTGTATGCCCAGCCTTTTCTAGTGTCACAGCTAGGATTTCTGGCTCTAAATCTCGGACACGGCGCTATGGACCGTAGAGTCTGCGTTCCAGTACAAGTTCTGCCTCGTGCAACCTGTCCAACCCTTTCTAATCTAATCATTCTACATGCAAAATCAGATCCAACTTTGTTTTTGGATCTCAGTTTGCATGTAAAACTTATGCGGATCCAGATCACATGCTTTCATGAAATGCAGCTATACTATTAAATATCGTCAATGCGGTAACGTGCTGTAACTCGAGAATGGTTTATTGGCCATGTAGTAAATTTTTACTCGAATTGTGTAGAATATTTGAAGCTTTGTAGCACTCAATTTTTAGTAATTTGTCATTTTAAGTGGATTATTCAACTCATTAGTGATGTTCAATGGACAAAACATTTCAATGTGTTCGTAAATATTTTGATGGGAACGATATTGCCGAAATGGAATACCTTAAACAGTATGTAAACACTGAAAAACTAGCAGAATGGGCCAACAGCAACTTGAGTATTGATGCAAAATCTACCGATTATTTTACGGATGGTTACATTTAATTCAAAAATATCCAAAAATTAGTGGAACTATGTTTGTGCCCACCCGGGACAAATGCAGCAACTGAACGATTTTTTTCAATCATTTATAATCTATGCACATCGGAAAAATCTCACTAAGGGATCAACACTTTAAAATGGTTGTTTCAAGCGGTAATATCGCTTTATCTTGCGAAGATTTCAAGTCAAACTTTCACAAAACGTTAATTTGTTGAAAAAATTAATACAAAAAATATTGACAAGTACCAATAAAGTCATTATACAAAAATGTACCTATTTCATGTTTTTGTCCCGGATTCGTCCCGGATATTCGAAATGCGGGCTTATTATTGTATTATATATATGAATACTAGTTTTTTCCGATATATTTTTTCTAATAGTTTTTAGCAAATAAATTTTTTTTCCCAAGTTTTTTGCAAACAAAGTCCAAATTACTTTTAAAATTCAAATTGTTAGCGATAATAACACCTAAATATTTTATTTCACTGACTATTTCAACATTTATATCATAAATCATTAATAGATAGGTTATTGTTATTTATATTTCCATTTATAGACATAGCCTTTGTTTTATCAACATTTAATTGCATTTTGTTCATTTTGAACCACTCATCAATTCTTTTAAAATCGTTGTTCAATTTTTCTACACATTCATCAACTGTATCTCCAATTGCATACAATAGCCCATCATTCGCAAACAAAAAGATTATCGACTGCACCACCACTTTATGGATGTCTTTGATGTATATTAAAATAGAAGGACACCCAACACTATTCCTTGAGGTACACCAAAAATGTCATCAATTGATTCAGATATTGAGTCATTTACTTTAGTTAATAAGTATGCTGACGATCGTTTGAATTCATTCATATGAGGCAATCATGTTTTCAACCATTGTATATAAATTTAGTTCGATGATTCCAAGATGGAATAGTCAGAGCACTGCCTGCATGGGAGCCTGCTAGATCTGATTCCCTGTAATCTAAAACCCTTCTCTTTATCTAATAATAATCGTTTCAAATGATGTTGTTTGAAAGTGACTCCCAATAATCCGAAGAGACTTTCATGTCAGGTGGTTAATTTGAATGAGTTTAAGAATGGCAGGACCAATGTCTAAGTATTCAAATAAAAAATCCGGTAATCGGTTGGAAATACATCAGTTTTTAGTAAACTAAAAATTTCAATAACCTAAAAATCCAATAAAGCCAGGAAAATTAACTTCTTTAAATTTTTTATTTGTACTTACAACAGAAATTTTTTATTAATGAAATTTGCTAACGTAGAATAACGAAGTTTCGTTTATTTAAAACAACTACCAATTTAACTTTTTAGGTTGTTAATTTTTTAAAAGTCAATAGACGGTAATATCAGATAAAAGTATATAAATTTATGTTCACACAATTTATGTCTAAAACAAAATTTTAATTTATTTTAGTTTAATTCGATTACAATTTTTTATTATGCGTTTTGTTTTTAATATACCGTTATTTTTAGCGTAAAATTTTCAACTGGTGTTGATCGATTGAACTATTTGTTTTTATTGTTTCTAGGGTAAAAATAGGGCTAGTTTACACCATAATTTATAACGAACGTAATTAATTATGAGGTAACAATTAAAATTGGAAGAATATAATTGACAAATAATTGGATGAATAAAATTGCAACAAAATTGGCCCTCTATTAAGAATGTTAAATAATGCCCGGTTTATAGTCGGTAACGTTAACTTAACGTTAACTTTAACTTAACCGTAACTTAAGACAATACAAAATTTTGATTTAAAGTCGGTAAGAAATTACGTATTTTTTAACGTTTGATTTGGTATTAATTTTGTGTTTGAAATCAATTTTATAAATCATATCAATTCTTTAAAGCAATAAAGTGATTTTAAAATCAAAACTTAAAATAATGAAAACAAAATAAACATTAAATACAAAATTTAAAATAAAAAAATTCATTTTCATATTAATTTCATGCCGAAATTTGGCTTTAATGTCGCTCTTTTTATATCCTTTACATTTCTTAATGAATAAAATTTTATTTTTGTGAACACTTTCAATTAAATTAAAGTTTTCTTTAGTATTTATAATAAACGTCAAAAAAGCCTTAACAAAATCTTTAAGATAGAATGAAATGAACTTTACGTTAAGTTAACGTTACCGACTATAAATGATCTAGTGCTTTTTCATACATTTGTACTTTACGTTAAGTTAACGTTAAGCTAAAGTTACCGACTATAAATCGGGCATAAAGTAATAAATGTTAAATAAAGGTTTGTGGAAACAACCCGTGGTTTGTTTTGTTAAATATAATAATATAATGTGTTAATGTGTTTTTAAATGCAAATAAATAAATTCTATTGTTCTAAAATCGATTACCAGAATTTCGTAAGTGTGTTAATATTATCTTTGTTCATTGTAGTTTTAAACGAATTTGTAAAATAAAAAATGATTATTCTTGTTCCTAAGTAACTAAAACATTTAAACTGGGAATAACATCTACATTACGATGTTCAACAACAGTCTTACAGTCTTCCCCCGAATATAAGAACTGGTCCTTATATTTGAATGAGCTGTCATTTTGCTGTATTTAGAAAGTTAATACAAAATGTTCGAATAGAAGAGCTTTCGAATAAAAGAGCTAGTTTTATATTTGAATGCGTAATAATTTTTTTTAGTTCTGTACATATATTTTAATAAAATTCAGGATAACTATAATATACAAAACCAATATAGATTTCAATTATTATCAACTAGCATCTCAATTACTATTACTTGCTAAAATCTATTTTGATTTTAAATTGAGAAACTATAGAAACAAATATTATGCTTTAAAATTTGCTTTAGCTTTTACTACCTTCATCTGTCAAATGAATTTGTTGTGACAAATTTAGGGGGTTCCCTTTAATTATCGTGCAGCAAATTTTTAAGGCAGTAAACAATAAATTTTTGCCTTTAAACTTGTTTAGAAATAATTGTATACAATTATTCGTATATAACAAAATATTTCTTAATAGACAAAGACTTAATAGACTCTACCAGTAGAGTGGATGACAGAGAAGTCAGTGTGCATAAAATCAGCCTGGAGTGGATCCAATGCTGTCACGATTCCTGCAATGTCGCGTACAAAATAACTGCCGTTAGGAAAAAATCACATGAACGGAGATGAAAAGAAAGACATTATTGGAAATATCATAACACCAAAATGAAATCTATTAAGCAGACCGAATCGAAGTGAGAAACAAGGTGAGTTCGTGTTTAAGTCACCCATAGTGATTATATTGCTGAAACGCGTGGAGAGGTCTTCAACCTTAGTAAAATTCCCATCAGGCAAATAGATAACTCCGACAATAGCCGCTTTCCAATCGAGCGAATTGCTGAATGATTCACTTAAACTGAATTGTATTCCGGAATTTGTATGTTCCAATGGTAATATTCAGTTTCCACTGAACGTTAACTGAGCTACTACAGAACTGAATTGAATTGAATAAAGTGAAAGAAAAAATAGGTTCATCAGTTCAACATATCCATATTTTTTTATTTACCGTTTGTGGTCAAACGTTAAAAATAATAAAAAAATAAATCGGAAAATATTTGTTTGTGTCTAAATTTTCGATTTTGGTTATGTATTTTTTAAATGTCAAAAAATTGCTGTTTTTTTTTGTTTTGGCTCAATTTTTGATGATTTACTGAATACTAGACCAATTCAGTTTAAGTGAATCATTCAGAAATTCACTCGATTGGAAAGCGGCTAATAGCAGCAGAAGGATCCACTCCAACATGAACAAAAAGGGCTTCCGCACCTACTTCTAATTACGATAACACAACTTTATTTGGATGCTTCCTTTTAACATAAAGTGCCACTCCAACTCCCCTTAAGCACGGTCTGTCATAAATAAGAATTTTGTAACCGTTACTGTAGCCAGAACTCGAAAATGCTTATTACATTAAGAAGTACGGCCTTGAGTTCATTGAATTTAGCACTTCTGGTTTAAGGAGGTTTGTGGAATGAAGGCGTCAGAATTGTGCGAAAATACTGTTACCACTTGTAATTGGAACACGGCTGTCTCTCAATTTCCCATCTAAGAGTCCAGCGATGTCCATAGACTGGACGAAGACCAACTAAGACTGTTGTGGTACACTACTGTATCTAGATGTCATAGTGTTCCACTATATATTTTACATATATGTTGTTGACAGATTGAATATAAATCAACACGTTATAACCGCTCGCAATAAACTTAAATATAATTATTATATATTGGTGTTTTCATTTATATATGTATATATATATAAACACCACAAACAACTATAACATGGTGTCAGCTGTGTAAATAAAGTTTTTTAAAAAATATAGTTGAATTATTCATCGACTGCAAAAGAAAATAAATTTTGCAAATTTGAGGTTAGAATTTCATACATATATTTTTTTTCTCAATTCAAAATGTCGGACATGAAAAATCTTATGGAGTTTCTCAAAACTCAGTCTGAAGCAATAAAAGATTTAACATTAGAATTAAAACTATTAAAAACAAATACATCGAGCCTACAACAAGTTGCAAATACCTCACAAAATCCACACAATATTCCTTGGCCAAATCCACTTGAATATGCGACTGGAGATATTCGTGAAAATATTGAAATCTTCGAGACGACGTGGAAAAATTATTGTATAGCCACAGGTATGGACAAATGTGGCACAGCCATGCAACAACAAAAGGCAAGTCTTATGTTATCAGCAATTGGAACTGGAGTTATGAAAAAATATATGGATTTTGGACTCTATCAGACGAAGATAAGACTTCTGACACAAATGCCTTCAAGAAAATTAAATTGTGCATTTTAACCAAATCTAATGTAATCTATGATCGATATTTATTTAATTCATGCAATCAGTTACAAAATGAAAATTTCGATTTATATTTAATTAGATTACAAAAGTTATTAAAACATTGCAACTTTCGCGACATCGCATTATCAAATGAACTACTTCGTGATAGGATTGTTGTAGGAATCAACGACAACCATTTAAAGAAAAAATCGCAGATCTCATCTTGGACAAAGTAATTGAATGCTGTAGAATATCTGAAGTGACACAATGTCGAATCACATCTATGAAAACTTTTGAAGATTTAACATTAATTTCACAACTTCCAGTTAATAAAGTTCAATTGTCTAACATACACAACAATATTAAAAACACAAAGAAGAGAAAATGTAAATTTTGTGCAAAATATCATGAATTTAAAAAAGGAATTTGTACTGCATTAGGGCAAAGATGTTCATTCTGCAATGGAAAAAATCACATCGAAGACGCTTGTCGTAAAAAATTAGATAAATATAATAAACGTCAAAGTCGAAATCGTGTTAACGAAATAAATACACAACATATCGAAAATATTCAATTATTTTCATCAAGTGATGAAGAAAGTGATCATATCGTAATTGCTAAAATAGGAGATGGTGATACATCTAACGTAGTAACAGCGCCTTTAATCTAAAATTTGGAAAAAATTGGAAAGACGTTGATTGTATGATTGATACTGGTTCAAACTCATGTCTTATTGGTAAAAACCAATATATAAATTATATTAATGGTGAACAACTTAACATCGAAAAATCAACACGAGGTCTAATAGATTTTAATGGTAATCTGATAAAATCCATAGGCGAAGTTAAAATAAAATGTAAATTGGATAACCGATCATATATTTTGGTATTCCAAATAATCAAACGTGATCATATACCGTTTTTGTCAGCCAGTGCTAGTTCTGCTTTAGGTCTCATTCAGTATAGTGAGCATATTCAGAAAGTTCCTATAAACACTAAACAACCACAAGTAATACGTTTAGTAAAGTCTCAATCGTCAAGTCTTAAAGAAGCAAATAATATTGTAGCAATGTATGATGATATTTTTACTGGCTATGGTCTACTACCTGGAGAGGTCGAACTAGAAGTTGACGAAAATGTTAAACCGGTCATTCAACGTCTTCGTCGTATACCACTAGCCTATAGAGATCGACTCAAACAAGAACTTGATAAATTAGAGAATTTTGGAATCATACGGAAAATTAAAAAACATACAGCATGGGTGAGTAATATCTTGATTATTATACGAAAAAATTCGTTCAGGATATGCCTCGACCCAATACCGTTGAATAAAGCACTAAAGCGACCAAATTGTTAATTCCTCACTCATTTCGTAAATTAATGGTCGACAAAGTTCATTTAACGCACAACGGAATCGAGTCTACTCTCAAGTTAGCTCGACAAAGTCTCTTTTGGCCTGGAATGTCAAGTCAAATTAAAGAAAAAGTTAAGGAATGTACAATTTGTGCTAAATATGCTGATTCTCAACGCAAACCTCCAAATAAAATACAGTATAGTCCATCTCAACGTTTCTTTTCCAGAACAACACGAACAACTGTACCAACTCTTAATAAGTCGTTAAAATCTAAAATTATAAAAAATGTTGAAGACAATATAAAACATAATCGTAGCCGTAGCAAATTCTATTATGATTTTAAAACTCGACAACTTCCTACATTAGAAATTGGACAAGTGCATGCGCAAATAAATCCAGATATCAATAAATTATGGGACAATAGTATCATTAAACAAAAATTATCAAATAGATCATATTTAGTTAATGTCAATGGCTCAACTTACCGTAGAGATTTAGTTCATATTAAACCCAATCACAAAAAGTATGACTCAATATCTACTAGACACACTAATCAGTATACTCCTAGTGCTCAGGTCGTCGTTGAAACACCACAAAGGTTACACAAATTGGATAATGATATTGATCATCTTCAAACTGCAAGCACGACTCAGGACTTACCAGATAATACGGAAGCACAACCATCATCTTCTGTATCAGTGGATAACCATACACCAGCTTTGCATAAAAGGATAGTTAAACTACCACAGAAATTTAAAGATTTCATAATGGAATAAAATTAGAGTAATTGAACTGCCTTGCATTAAGATTTTATCTTTGAATTATTTAAAGTATTATACATAAATATTTTATTTCCTAATTTGAATTATATAATGAATTAGCTTTTTTAAAGCAAGGAGGATGTTGTGGTACACTACTGTATCTAGATGTCATAGTGTTCCACTATATATTTTACATATATGTTAGGTGCGTTCGATTTGACTGAAACAACTGAAAAAACAACAACAATTGCATTCAATTTTTCAGTTGATTCAGTTATTTCAGTCAAATCGAACACGGCTATTGTTGACAGATTGAATATAAATCACCACGTTATAACCACTCGCAATAAACTTAAATATAATTATTATATATTGGTGTTTTCATTTATATATATAAACACCACAAACAACTATAACAAAGACCATTACAGCAGTACAAGACATAAAAAAATACAGTTAAATACACAAAGAAAAATGAAAAAATAATAACAATTTAAATCCACGATCTTAGAATACCTTTAGAGCTATTTTGAGGTAGTTTCCTCATCGATGATCTTTATGCTTAATTCAACAGAATTGTTTATCTAAAACTGTTAAATTTCGTGTTCAAATCTACCTAAAGCATATTTAATAAGACATTACATCTGCACGACCATAAAACCTAACGAAAAATTAACCCATAAACAGTAAGAGAACAAGAGTTCACTTTTAAATCTACTAACGAAATATGGTTCTTAGGTTATAACGAAAAAAAAAATTATTGTTTTGACACTTGTCAAAACTGTCAACAGAAGAAAAAATCTATTTATCCTATAAAACAATAATAATTTTAAATATAATGGAGTGCAATGAGTTTATAAATGAAAATCCTAAAGTATTATTTGAATTAAATAACTTATGTCGATGCTGTTTAATCGAAAATGATGATATGAAATCAATTTTTGATAACGATTTAAATAATTTGATTATGTCTTGTGCAAATGTTAATGTTCGTTTTATTGATTTTTTTTCCTAAATTCATAAAAGAAATTTATTTTATTTATTTGTAGATTGCAATCGATGATGGTTTATCGACATTAATATGTAATCAATGTTTCGAACAAGTAACACAATCGTGCACATTTCGCCAACAATGTGAACGTTCTGATTCAACATTACGACATTGGTTCGCTATCAATTGTAAAGAAAATGATGTAAATCTAAATGAAGCAAATATCTCAGAAGTAGAAGCTTCAATTGAAAATGATTTAAGTAATTATGAACTTGTTGAAGTTAAAGTTCAGTATTCGAATGGGGATAAATCAACGGTTATGGTTCAGGTTAATAAAAATAGTGTGGAGGAGCTACGATCAATTGAAACATTGAATATGGATAATACAAATCTCGAGACAACAGAAGATGATTTATCGAAATTAGTTCAAATACAGTTTAATGATACTATTGAGGGTTTAAATATCCAATCAAACGATGCTAGTCAGGAAGAATTTTTAAACGACGGATTTTTGAATAACGATAAAATTATTGAAATTTTTCGTAACAGTGTTGAGCCGGAATACAAACAAATCGAAATCGAAGCAAATGAACACGAATTCATTAATGACGATGTTATGTTATCGAAGGATACAAATCTTAATCCAAATATTTTTGAACCTCCAGATGAAATTCTTGATGATCGATTTATTTGTAATTTATGTAGTAGGAATTTTATTAACAAAACCAAACTAAGCTATCATCAGATAAAAAATCATAAATTTCATCCGTGTAAGTTTTGCGATAAAATCTTTCCGAATTCTGCGTATTTGCGGAAGCATTTAAAACGTCATAAAGGAGAGAAACCCTATGAGTGTTCATTTTGTGAGATGAAATTTTATGAGAGTGCGATACTGAAAATTCATACACGAATACATACAGGGGTAAAGCCATACGTTTGTGATTTTGAGAATTGTGGCAAAGCGTTCACACAATCGTGTCAGTTGGTTCAGCATCGAAAAATACACGAGGAAGAGAAACAAAATGTTTGTGATATATGTCGAAAAGCGTTTACGTTAGCGTATCAGCTCAAAATTCATAAACGAACTCACACAAACGAAAAACCATATAAATGTGAATATTGTGGTAAACGTTTTTCACAGTCCGGGAATTTAGCAACACATGTCCGGATACACACTGGAGTCAAACCATTTATTTGTGGATTCAGTGATTGTGGGAAATCGTTTGCAAGTGTAAGTGAATTAAAAAATCACAATAGAAAGCACACAGGGGAGAAATTGGCGAAGAAAGTTGAATGTCCGGAATGTGGAAAAAAATATACGAGTAACGGAGAATTAAAAAATCATATCCGTACACATACCGGGGAGAAACCATATTCATGTTCGATTTGTCTGAAATCGTTTCTTATGAGTTCCCATCTGGTTGTGCATATGAGAAGTCATACAGGGGAAAAACCATTCTCATGTGATTACTGTGATAAATCGTTTGCAACATTATCTGTATTACGAAAGCATACCTACATACATACAGGCGAAAAAAAGTTTGAATGTGATTTATGTGGGAAAAAGTTTACACAACCCTCTGGCAGGAATATGCATCGAAAAACTCATTTTAAAAATTCAAATTCTACAGGAAGCGGTGATGAATAGAAATTATATGTTTGTTCCTAGAAATAATTTAAAAAAATAAATATTTATAAATGGCATTTTTATTTTATGTTTAATAATCGCACTTTTATATTACGGACGGACAATGTCGATAAAGAAGATATCAACAATACCATTGTTATCTTACAACGAAAGACTTTAATCTTCCATAATTCATTTTTAAAACCCAAACCGGTTCTAATTTACATATACATTTATATCTTTTCTGTTTATATTCTACTTTCTTGTAAGAATCTCTTATAATTTTAAAAAATAACAAAAAACACAACAATATGGCCGCATAACAGTCTTGCCGTGTTTTGATTATATATTTTATTCTTATGTAAATTTTATCTATATGCGCTTGCGTAATTAGTGTTTTTTTTTATAATTTATCAATTTAACAACTTGTTGATATCAATCGATAAAATTTAATTAATTTTATTTATTATTTAAGTGATAAGTTGTGTGAAAATTAAAATTAAGTTTTTTAAAAATTAAAATAAAAAAAGTGTATTTAATTTTTAAATAATATAAGAAAAAAATTACATAGGCAAAGAAACTGTTGCATTTAATTATTGGATTTATTTAATTACAACAAAAATAAATAATGGTAAGTGATAATATTTTGTTTTTTTTTAATATTTATTTGCGGTCAAAAGAAAGTGATGATCTTTTATTTTTTTTCCTTGTATAATTTTCGTTATTCATTATATGTATAAAAAATGTAGATTGAATTGCATATGAGAGAGATAAATGTATAGAAATTAACCGGAAATTTGAACTGTTTTACTGATAATTTACAGTTTTACGGGATATAAGAAAAATTAATTTTGTGTGAAGTTAAAAGTTAAGCCATACAGCATACTTCAGACACCAGATTTAAATTTGGTTATTAATTTCTGGTGTAAACTGTAGAGTTAATGGTACTTGAAATAGGCGGGATAAAACTGGAAATGTTTTTGTGTATTAAAGAAAATAAATCACAGAAATGTGTAGGTTGGATTATGTTATGTTGGCAAATTTAACGAATAAATTTGTTTTTTTTTGTGATTTTAAACATGAGTTGTTCTTGTAACGACGAGTGCGATGCTACTCTTCCGGCTCCATGTCGATTCAGTAACTCTACTCATGCCCTTGTTCGGTGCTACAAATTTTCCTTCGTCAGGTCGGTTGGGTTTTCTGGACAATTGAGTAGGTGGTCTGCATCATGTGGCATGCTCTCACAAACAGGACACTTGTCAATAATTTCCTGATCAATTTTATTCATGACACGCATGACCAGGTATTCAGTAAACTGTTACTTTGCTACTATTCCCAAGCTTATTTAGCTTGCTCACACAGTCAATTCTGTTATTCTTATATTTCCTTCTTAAGCAAAAGTTTGTGAATCTTTTGATTTCACATATCTCACCCTAGAAGACGCTGGGGTAGATGCCCATGGGCTCAAAGTATTTGGTTTTTGGTCCAAATACACCGACGCCCACCCCTACCTCGGTTTCTGACCCATCCGCGTACCATTGGATAACATCGTTACCCAGATGGTACGTAGTGTATTCACAGGAGTTTGCTATCAAGAATTACTCCTAGATATTAAGTCTCCTGTGCAGATTCAATTATGGAGCCCCTCATTATGATGTGTTTCATGCTAAGTTTTCTTTTCTTGACGGGACTAATCCGTCCACTCTTGGTGATTTGTATGGCTGGAAAGTGCCAATGGCCCACTTAATACGGTCCTCCGTAAAAAGTGAGGCAGTCACTCTGCAGTCCTCTGGTTTTGGTCTTCTACTATTCTTCTTACCCGTGTCTTCTGTAGACGCGCTTATGTCCCGGAAAGTGTGTTTCTAGAAGAACAGCTCTCTGCTGCTCATCCTCTATGCGTTCCATACGCCCTCCTCAACGAAGTTTTAATCTCGACACCCTCGTTCGCTAAAGCCTTATGCAGCCTAGCTGCTACAGGCGCTGCCGAGATATCACAAACGGTTCTGAAGCTGCTCCTCTTTACCCTCATGATTTCTTTATTGTAGGTGGTAAACACCCTGGTATACTCTTCCGTATAGTTTTCGGAATGCTTTGCTCTATTAAAAAGTCTCCGTACTTCTGTTCTTAATTTTGACAACTCCTTGCTCCACCAAAACGCTTCCCTTTGCTCTTTTACCTTAGTAATTGGGCTTCAAACTTAATAGCTGGCTTCAAACGCCTTGGTGATTGTCAGATTTACCTCCGCTACAGCTTTTTCCAGTTCGGTGTAGTGTTTTACTGTCCCTCTAACAGTTACTAGTTGTAGACCGTATTTTAGGTTCTCTTCAAATTGATCCCACCTTGTGTTCCTGGGGTTCCGAATCGGGAGTGATTCCTCTTTCGCACTATCCAGTTCAAACAGAACCATTCTATGATCCGACAGGGAGGGTTCATTTGATACTCTCCAGTTCTTTATGAACTGACCTACTTCGACACTTCCAACCATTAAATCTAACACCGTGTCTTGCTCTTGTGACAACGGCGGGTGTGCCCGACAATAAACACGATAATTAAAAATTCTACCAGAAACTCACCTCTCTGGTTTGTATCCGTACTTCGCCATGTCTCGTTGTGAGCATTTGCATCACAACCGATGAAAAGAGGCCACTTCTTCTTGTTCCACCATTCCACCAGCCCCTGTACCTCTGTAGACCGTATCTGTGTCCCGTCCCCTGTAGAGTTTGCCGATGCTACCACTACCTGGCGACGAATGCCTCCGAGTGTGATGTTAGTTGATATGGCCAAGACCTGGTAAGAAAATCTGAAAGACAAATATAATTAATGTTTTTCCTATCATAATGCACGCTATGAGTGAGTTTGCATTAGTATCCCATATACTATATTCGCCTCGCTGTTTTCAAGGCCCCTCACCCTTTTTGGTGGATCCAGTTTTCCTGTATCAGCGTGAGCCCTAGTTGTTTCTTAGTAAATGTTCCGGCCACCACAGCTGACTCTGCTATGGCGTGGTGGACATTCACTTGGGCCACGCACAATCTTCCTGCCGCCTCTATTAGATGTTGTCTGATCCCACAAACCCGGTCCTGTGATCAGCACTTCCTATTGCTAGTTGGTTCACTAGCCCTGCCTAGATTAATTTCAGCTCCTTCACGCTTAGCATCTTCTGGGGATAATCCTCATCCAGGATAGCTACCTTAATCGTCTTAATTACACAAGCATAGCTGATGCCTGGGCTGAGATGATCTTGCTCTCTGTCCTGACGGGTGGCTATCCTAGGCTTCTTTGCTGATTTTTCCTGCACCGTCGTAGCTTCTGGTACGCTTGACATTCTCAGCTGCGACGGTTGGGGCTTTTCCTTTCCGTTCTAGAGCCTTCCTTTTAGAGTCCTCCGGAGACATCCCCTCCGCGAGGAACCTTAGATACCACCTGGTCAGAGATGTGCAAATTCGCTACTTTGAGTAATCATGAGTACTCGTTACTTTTCAAGCAAATACTCGTTACTTTTTATTCGTTACAAAGTAATCATATCCGAAATCCGAATACAGTACATATTTAAAATGATATGATTACTTTTGTATGATTACTGTCAGTACTCAGTACTCATTAGATTTAACAATAAGATACAACGATGTATGTAAAATACATTTTTAAAATTAATTAAATTGACTAAAATAAAGGCTATTTTATTTTATTTTAAATATATTTTAAGTTTTTACAAAAATATTGAATTTTTCTGATAAATAAATGAATATTCCAATCCTAGTAAAATCTCAAAATCTAATTTATTAACTAAATTAGGTTTGGAGATCTAACAAACTTAAATATTTACTTTAAAATTTAAATTAATTAAAAAAAGCTGAAAAAGATATTTCCAAATATCAGCTGTTTGCATCTTGAATAAAAATATGTAGTTTTTAGGGTTATTTTAAACATATATCGTTGCTCTTCTTGTTAATAAAAATAGCAAGTGCAAATACAGTATTTGTTTCACACTCAAACACAAAAGAAAAAACAAAAAATATATTTGGTATAAAATAAAATACCAAAAAAAGTAACGAATACTTTATTTTTCGATTCTTTCTTTCATTCTTTTTGTATAAAGAAAAACAAATCGTATTTGTATTGTATCTAAAAGGTACTTTTAGTAACGAATACTTTATTTTATGAGTAATCGGTACTTTCGGGTAGTCAGAGTAACGAGTAGAAAGTTCCGAATTGTTACAACCCGCTCATCACTACACCTGGTACCAGCACCACTGAGTTTCCTCCTCAGTGGGTCGTCCAGCCCACCGGGCTGGCCTAAATGTGGTAGGGGTGGTAGAGGTAGAGGATCTCTACCAACTGCTCCTTTTCTTTGGCATAGTGATATTTCTGCCAGAACGGAAGCCTTACTTTACGTCCCGCTTTTTATGTTTGTTTGTGTTTTTGTTTTTATTCTTAAATTTATTATTATTTTCCATTTTGCTCCCACGAGTTTCACGGAAAGTTAGGTCGACCAAGTCAGAGCCCTGATAACTTGGCAAGGCGAAATACACATGGAGGTCACCCGGTATCCAGGCGGATCCGTTCGCGACTGAGCTATTTGAATGGGCCTCCAGCCTGGCCGATCAACGATACGGCACGAGTCGTATGACACCTTGAGCCAGCCCATTTGCTAATCATTTCGCATGACCCCTTCCACACCTGAATTATTAACACACATGCAAGTAAAGAGCACGTGGATCCGGAGGCGATAACATTATGGAGCTAAGACTGTTTGTAACATCATTGAAGAAACACTTCGCAATCTGCCTTATGTCTCTAGGTGGTGTAGTCAGGACATGTAGTGGTAAAAATTGGTTACTAAATTCAATTCCAGAAAAAATTGTAAAATGTTCCCAGTCTGCTTTGTTTAAATTAATATATGTCTTCTCGTATTTTATTTGATTTATGGAACGGCTTAAGGTGATTGTGATTTCGGTTCTTCATTCTGCAATTGGCGTTAGTGACATACTGGCAATTGGGAGACATATGGAGAAGAGTATGAGTTATCTGTTACCCTTGTTGGTTGTAGTTCGCTGAGGACTCCAAAATTGGAGCCATCATTTTGTGTTCTGCTGCGAATTCACGTTGCTATGTTGATGTTTGACAACATGACGCTTAGTAGTTTTGGTTCCATTGCTTATGAGTGGCTAAACCTGAGCAGTTCATGAGATGACACCATGTGCTTGCTTACAATGTTTTTACATATTGTACAATGCCATGTTTTAGTTGGTTCAGGACTTTTTTCAATACCAGCCATGACAAGAATGGTTGAAGTATAGAGGCTAGTGGCAGCTGCTTCTTTACCCAAAAAAATGGAGCGACAGATTTGCACCTTTTGTCGAAATTTTTGTGACGGACTTTAGTCGGAATTGGATGCCGAGTGCTTCTGGGGCCTATACCCGTCCATTAGAGCATATTAAAATTCGGCGACTTGTTGATCCACCCACCAATTTATTCGCTGTCGCTGAAATCTCCACTCCTCCAGTCCCCACTTTAACTACAATCGACAATTCTATGGACCCGGCTTTCGTCACTATTCTATAGAATTTAAAAAAGTTAACTTCTGCAAGTGATATTGCATTACCGGTCAAGCATAACGTTACACATACGTTATCGAAACGCATTTCTTCTAAGTATCGTAGACTGGTCAAGACAGAATTCGACACCATGCTGGCTCATGGTATTTGTCGACCTTCCAACAGCCCATAGTCATCCTCTCCCCACCTCGTCAAAAAGAAGAACGGCTAGTTGAGAACTTGCGGTGATTCCCGTGCTCTTAATAATGTGAAAACTCCTGATAAATAACCTATTCTACATATTCAGGATTTTATTCAACAATTATATGGATGCAGAATTTTCTCAACTATTGATCTCGCTCGTGCCTATCATCCAATTCCTATTGATGAACACGACATTGCTAAAAAAGCAATATCCACACCGTTCGGACTCTTCGAATTCGTTTCGAATGACATTAAAATTGCGAAACGCTGCGCTTTTGCGAAAGGCTGCGCTGCGAAGGCCTTTGGGAAACACCTAACACATCTTCGAACAGTTCTCGAGCGTCTATCTAACGCTTATCATCAACTTTGAAAAAAAAAGTTGACTTTTTAGGACATCACATTGACTCGACTCGACTCGTCCAGAAACCGTTAGGCAACTCCATCGTTTTTAGGTATGATTGATTTCTACGGTCGTTTTATACCTCCAGCTGGTGGCAATCACGCCAATCTTAATGATTTTCTTAAGGGTTCTAAAAGGAATGACAAACGAGTCATTCAATGGACGGAAGACGTATTTCACACCCTCGACCTACGCAAACGGCAACTTGCCGAAACAACAACTCGTGCTCATCCCGAAATATAGCGCTTATATCGCTAACTTCCAGCGGACCTCTTATCTACGCTTCTTCGCAAAATCCTGCCAAATCAAGTCCTCGCCAATTCAGGCATTTAGATTTTATCAGTCTATTCCCGACTGATATTCAAAACATCTCTGGAATGAAAACGTAGTTGCACATACACTTTTTAATATCGATCAACTATCAATTCCAGAATGTATTAATTATAACGAAATTGCTGGTGCTCAGGTCGATGACTGTGAACTAAAAGAATTAATGAACCCTAGTTCCACACTTCAATTCGATCGTTTGCATTAACTTTTGGGCAATCTTCTAAAACAGTTTTTTGCGATACATCTTCTTGTACGCTTGCACATATATACCAAAGCAATTTCGTCAATCCGTTTTCAATCGCCTACACAATTTATCCCATCCCAGATTAACATTTTTGTCAAACTCCTTACGGGTAAAGTCATTTGGCTTTCCATTAAAAAGTACGTCAAACAAATAGCACAGAACTGCCTGGCTTGCCAAAAGGCCAAAGTTTCTAGGGATACACAATCTCTTTTGGGTAACTATTCCTCAACTTCACAACGATTTTCCGAGATACATATGGACATAATTGGTACACTTTCTACCTTGGAGGACAAAATATATTGTGTCACAATTATTGACCGCTGTACTCGCTGGCCGGAGGCCATCCACATTTCAGATATCACTGTTGAAACGGTAGTCTCAGCGCTCTACTTTAATTGAATCGCTCGTTTCGGAGTTAGTAATCGTTACTGATCAGGGCTGCCAACTCGAATCCAATCTCTTTAGTGAGTTGTCTAAACTTATAGGTTTCGAACGTAAACGCACTACTAGCTACAACCTTTATTTTAACGGTCTTATCTAACGTTGGCATCGAACACTCAAATCTGCTATCATGGCTTACGACAGGACATACTGGACACGGATATTACCTTCAATCCTACTTGGTTTACGAACCACTTTTCGTGAAGATTTCCAACCTTCATCTGCAGAACTAGTTTATGGTACACAAATCCTTTTTCCTGGAGAATTTTTCAACAAAAATACTAATTTCATTCCACAATCTATCATCTGATCTTGTTTTTTCTTGTTTCTTGTTCTTGCCCACATGTAATCTTACGCACTGACTTAGTTCGTAAATCGCTTTAGCCTTCATACGAAGTTCCTTACCCAGTTATCAGTCGCGATGGAAAGAATTCTCAAGAAGTCAACACATGCGAGTTTCCATCAACACGTATCTCGACTCAACCTGCATCGTCTTCCAGTATAACTTTTAGTCGCGCAGACGAAGTACTGTCTTCTACAGACAACGTCCAATCTACTTCTTCGGATACGTTCAAGTCTGTACCTTCAACTTTCACTTTTATATAGAAGTTGGAAAGAGTAAAATTTAATCTTACACCACAAACGTTCACATTCAACCCTTCCGCTGCAACTACTCGAGCAGGTCGAACTACTAGAACTTCCGTTCGTTTTTTAATACTACGGCATACTAAATCTTAAAATCCTTTGGGAGGAAAAGCTCTCTACGGCTGGTCGCACTGATATCGCAGTGGTCGATATTGATTGTCAAACAACGGCCGAAATGGCAGATATAGTCATTTCTTCTCTAATGGCTCTCAAATCAGAGTCTTATCTTACCCTATCGCTTCTTTCTCTTCCTCATGTAATAAAACTTCTTAATCAAGTCAAAGTTCTAAAGACACAGCCTCTCAATGCCATACAACAACAAAAATTTACTTGACCCTCCCCTCATTGTCGGAGTAGATCCAACGATCGAAACGATTTTCGCTATTCTAGTTCTAGACAATCGAGGCGCATTCAAATGTTTGATGGTAGCAAGTATCATCATTATTACAAGGGAGATGCCTTAAAATGTGATACCGAGAATAAACATTATTCAAACCAATCTGATTTCTTTTCTTCAAAAACTATATGGCTCCTCCTATCAGCGTGTGACGATAGTTATTCCCAACACCATATACTTGTCCTCGACATTACTTCACTCTCCACCCTTCGACATTACTTTACTCTCTTATAGTGTACATCAAAAACCGACGTCTTATCGATCCACTAATTTACTCTGCCGAAGCGCCCTACTTCCATAGCAGCATCTTCAGATCGCGAACTCCTAGCAGCTTTTTCTGCGATTAAGCATGTCTGTTATTTCCTTGAAGATAAAAGTTTCACTCTCTTCACAGATTGTAAACCTTAGTACGTAAATCCCTCTAGGCTCAATACAAATGTATCGCGATAGTAAAAGTTTCATTATTGACTGTAAAGGTCAACAAATTAACATATTCAAACCTTTCTTCAAGAAAGCATCTGAAGACTTAACTCCATCACTATCTTCAATCTACCTCTACCGCAACGAGAAAATGCGATGCTGACGCTACTGCCTAAGCTAAAAGAGTTAGATTAATTCCCATTCATCAACAACGTCTATTCCGTCCTGCATCCACAATTACACGAGCTGAGAGAGCGTCTAAAACTTCCGCTCACTTTCTTAGTACTGTCACACTAAAACCTATTAGTGAACGATTATATATGAAAGTAATGGATTATGAAACGCTGTGCGTTTAATGTAGCTGTAATTAAAAATGTTGATTTATGCCTAAAAAACAAGAATTACCCTGTTATCTTCCGGTATTTTGATTTGCTGTTGTTAAATTCAACATATGTTGTACGTCATAGAATGTAGTTCGAGAGCCATCTTTTAATTGTTTGTGGTAGTGTTGACTTAAATATGTCTAGAAGTAATTTACTATGAATGACATTGTCGAATGCACGTGAGAGATCCAGGGCGAACACAACTGTACGGTGGTTTGGTCTTATTTGATTTAGACCCCTCTGTATTATATCAGTGATTGTATGGAGGGCAGTTGTTGTGCTGTGTCCCTTTCTGAAACCATACTGGTAAGCGACTGGAACGATAAGAAACTCTGTTAATTTGTGATGGTCTGTATTACTGTAATTGGTCTGTATTACTTTACTAGATCTGTTACCTTTCCTGGTTTTAGTAGCGGTTATAATTTTGCCAATTTCAATTTTCCCTTTGAGACTATTGCAGTTCAGTTCTAGGGTCCGAAACGGTCCCGGTTCTGGTTGTGTGTTTTTGGTATGCTATTGTTCGTTGCTGTATCTGTAGTTGTTCTGTTGGCTCCAGTAGAGCAACATATTGCTATTTACCTTGTATTTCACTGTGTGTGGTAAGTTTGGAGCATGTGTTTAGGTGCCACCATCCATTGCAGCCGTTGCATCTCACAGATGTTGCGTTGCTTCCTATTTCTTTTTGCATGTGGAGCAGAGCAATACCATATTGTTTGTGGATTTGGATTCCTTTCTATACCACCTATTTGAATACGACGCAATTTGGTAAAGCGAAACCATCGTCGTGGAAACCATGTATGCATTTGTGTCACATCCAAGAAGGACTCTGACTTTTTGCCTTTGCGTATCCTTTACCAGATTACTAACTCTATCAACCCCAAAATAGAGCGCCAAATCTTATTGTTGATCTCCAAGCCTGCAGTAGTTGTGTCTACATTGGTATGTTCTGTAAGTATAGAAAAATGTTTAGTTTGCGTATATCAAAAGGATAAGAACGAAACTCATTGTTTTTTCACAAACATGGAATTTTTATTTTTCATTCTTGAGTCATAGTGCTAAGTCACCGGAGAGTGAAAGCTCATCATGGTTCTTGATTCTTGAATCAAGACAACATCTCTAATCGTTTACCCATTTAATCAGAATTAATTTTTTTTACTTTCAGAAGTAGGCTTCAAGAAACGTTTTTAGTTTCACTTCCACAAATCTAACATCCGTTCCTCATTCTTGTTTGTGTATTGAAAGAATAATTTTGTTGATATTTGAAAACGACTGCTATTTTGTAAAACAAATTATTAGTATTTTTTAAGTTTTTGTAAGACAAGCACACTCTTTTTAATCATTGAATATTTTAGCATCAATTTATTTTTCGATCTCCTTCACTTCCCTACTTTGGTAAACTGTTCTTTTGCCTGTTAATAGTGCCGCTAGAATAACTAATGGCTTATCATATTTTGCTTTTTATATTTATTATTTATAACTCAATTCAATTGTTTGAGATTTTTATATATAATCATCAGTTGTCATCAATTTTAAAAGTAACTAATTTCGATATCTCAGATTGATGGATATACGATTAGATTGCGTAAAAGTAAAGATTTCCACATTATCAAGCTGAAGCAGTTTAACTGAGAAGTTGAATGTTATCAACTTGTTGCACATTCCCTACAAATATCTAACATTTCTATGTAACATTATTATCAATTCGAGTTGCTGTGATAGATATTAAAAAACAATAAAGTATAATGAACTTTTGATCCCATAACTTTTTCTCTAATCGTTTTTAATTCTATAAGAACATTTTCTTTTGGTTTTGAAAATTATATATTATTACCAAAATAATTTTGATTTTTTCCAAAAAAATTTAATGAAGAAGAAAAGAAAAAAAAAGATAAATAATAACACAATACGATTTGTAATGCCGAATTAAGAATAGAAATGTTATAACTTAGAAAATATTAGAAATAGTTTAAGGTCCATTGACCGCGATTGAAAGTGAAATGTATGTATGCATTAAGGTTTTAAAGAATTTTGTTAAATTGCTTTGAAAATATTAATTTATACAAATAATAGTTAATATTATGGATACAGTTCAAGTCAATGATGTTGTTTGTGATGCTAACCTTCTTTTACGGAAATTCATAAAAACTGAACCCACGGGCCACGACCTACAAATCGTCATTAAAACTAACGTTATTTTGTTTTTTTTCCAAAATATTAAATTCATTAAAAAACTTATTTTTTCTAAAGTCGATTTAGTGATTTATTAGAAAGAAAAAAATAAACGTCCAAATTATGATGTTGTTAGTTCTTTTTCTATTTGTAAAGGAAATCAAATTATTTACTTTTAACAATAGTAAAAAACGAATGTCATCGATAATAATAAGAGAACTCACTATACGTAATGCTATAGTTCAAACGGTTTATTATTTATTTTATTTATATTAAGCAATAACACTTTTGAATGACTGTCAAAATGGTTGTACGGGCTTCCAAACATGAAAATCATTACATTTTTGTCCACGAAGCTAGAAAAACATTTTAGCAATTGCAAAGACCATTAGTTTCTCCATTGATTCTCCGAAATTTAGTTCAAAATAATAATTCAAACATTATAATTGCCAAATTTCCTTCAGGATTTGATCATTGATTAATAAGCAAAAACACCAGGTTTAATTAAGTATTGTTTCACGACACCAGAAAAACAATACAGCAGAAAATATTCCCGAACGACAGCTTCAGAAACTCTAACGGTTGATTGTAGAAATTTCCAGCATAAACAAAGTGTTCAAAATAATACACGAAATATTTCTTTTCAATAACACATACAACTTATTGCTCACAGTTAAACTATTTAAATTCACTTTACTTTTATTTACACTGTTTAATGTTCACGATACAGCGTTTCGTTTACAATAAATTTGTTCTGTAATAATTTGCTTAAAATAGTTTTCCCTCTAATCTAGAAGAATCGATAGTATTATAAAATTCTTTTATCTGGAATGTTCTACACAACACTTTTTATTAAAATAACAAATACTGTTTATTTAACCTCCACTGTAATTTTACTGGAAAATGCAATACATACATTGTTTCATAATTATCCTATTGATGATAATGATTATCATGAGTACTGAATTGAATAGAAATGTAATTTATACTTCGTCACGATTTTTTTAACCGTAAGTAGAAGGTATCGTCCACTTAAACCAGTTCGTTCCAAACAGCATCTAACTTTCCTTTGTATAAAAGTTAAAACCAACCTGCCTAAATGTATAACATTGGCCTACCTCGATCGCCTTTTTAAATTCTATAAAGCATATCATACAACATGGTTATAATGTTGTAAGGTCCTTCCCATTAAGCTTGCAATTTTGGTGATAATCATCGTTTCCGCTGAGTGTTGTGTAGCCATACTAATAGTCCTTCTTTGAAGCCTTTATTATTAGATTATATACCGTATCGGACTTTCATTCTATCACTGGCTATTTTTATCTACTGCCTAAAAAACTTGTGAATATTCTTGAGGTTCTCTCTGATTTGAATGACATGTTATTGCACAATGATGTTGAAGGTACTACTCCAGGTAGTCATAAATCACTTACAAAAATATTTCGAGCTATTGTTATGGCCGTGGTCTCTTGTAGGTCGGTGTGCCACAAAAATAAAGAAAAACGTTGATCCCAGTTACGCTGGTTCTTACCCACCACTTTAGGTAACATTAAATCTCTACCATGTCATCTGACTGTAGGTGCGAAGCTGTCGTCCTCGTTTTGCTGATCCCGAGCATCTGTCAAACTTCCTGGAATATATCTGACTCAAAGTTTTGTCCCTGATCGGTGTGAATCTCCAAAGAAACTCCATAGCGGCTAATCCAATTTTTTATCACAGCTCTCAGCGATTATGTTTGCTTAGTAGTCCATGATCACTATAAAATATTTATTTTGTTGATCAATTGTTGGAAATGATTCCGCTACACCCACTGGTTTTTTTCCAAATGGAACGCCTACATTATATTGCTTAATTTTCCTATGATTTCTTCGTGCGGGTCCAGCTGATATTTGCTTTATTTTGCCATCTGTACTTTCACATAATCTCTTTAAACATCCATCTAAAGGCTATCATATTGCGCACATTAAGCATTCAACTTTGGAGTTTTATCGGCAATTAATACTCATACTGCTTTATAACCATTCTTCTTGAAATCAATGATGGATGTAAGATCCGAATCTTCAAAATGATCTTTCCTTTTGGTTTCAGTGGTCCACTCATCATCAAGTAGTACTTGTAGTAATCGTATATCGATGACGTTTTATTTACTTGTCGATCGCAATGCTTAGTACTTACATTCCACTTGCATAGTCGTCTGGATAATAATACTTTAGGATCGTCATGTGCAGTACCCTTTCGATGCTCAATATCGAAGTCGTACGCCTGTAAATGTTCGTTCCAGCGTGCTGCCATTTTTTAGCTGGAGTACCCATATTAATCCACAATGATCATTACTTAGTTGAAATTTCTAAACATTCAGGTCTTTTCTTGTGCTTTTCTCAGTTGCCGTTTGCATTCGGTATCTCCCTGCTGATTTTATTTTCCCTTTCACAATATCTGTGTAGACATTTGTATTAACAAAACCTGGATCAAGACTTTAGGCAATCGGTTGTGTAAACCAACCCGCGCCCCATTATGCTGGCTGATTTTAATTTAATTGGGTGCAACAATTTTCCATCGGCCTCTCTAGCCTAAGCCCGTTCTGCTGTTGGACGCTGCTGCAAACACGATGCTGATCGCTCTCTTTTTCTTCTAACTTCTCTACAATCCCTAGAAATGTGACCCAACTTGCCACATAACCAACATTGAAAATTCTGTCACGTCTTACACTCACTCGTAATTTTGGTTTGTAATAGTAGTCATCAGCTATCTCTATCCGGACGTATCTTTATCGATAGTTTTATAATGGCTTGTGCGGTTTCATTTGACGAAACACAAGCAATTATTGCAGCGAATGTTGCTTTTTGCGACAACATTACCACTTTCCTTGTTCCTGGATCTCGAATATCAATAGTAAATGCCTCGCTCTTAATTTTCTTCATAAAACACGATGGAGTATTTGAGTATGCCAAATGTATAAGTCGTTCAACTGTCAAGGAATAGTCTAGGCTACAGGACTATTCCTCGGCAGTAGACTCTCCATTCCGCTCCAATCGACCCTTTAGCTTAAATCTGTATAATTTCCGTGTTTGGTCGCTGCCATATTTTTTTTTTCAACGCGATCATTACTTCTCCATAATTTTTTCCGGTCGCTTTCTAGCATCGCCTGTAATGCTTTAGCTGCTTTTCCCTTGAGCGTAACTGTCAATGCCGCAAGACGATTTCAGTGTTCCAAATATTATGATCTGCTGCTGTCTTGAACTTGAAGATGCGAACAATGTTGTTCAATCGTATGATGGTTGTTTTAATTTGTTGTTTGTTATTTGTGGAACCAAATGTGTAGTAATGAGACTTGATTGATCAAATTTTTTATTCAAATTCATCTGCTGCATCATAGCTATTTACTGCGTAAAATCAAACTTTACAGGTGGTAAGAAAATTTGTTGTTTCTGCAATAGAGCTGCAGAACTTTTTTCTTAGCTGCTACTAAATCTCTGTTGATTGTAACTAATCCGAACTTGTAATTATCTACTACCTTTCCTTTGTGTTCTATAGTTTCAACTCACATTTATTTTTATTTGTCGACAATCCCCCTTTTTTTAGCTTTCACTCGGTTAAGAAATCCATTATTCAGAGCTTCCTAATCCACCGTTGTCACCGCAATGTCACGTTTTCCAACCTTCTTTCGAATTGACCTAACTCTCAATTCGAGAAACGTAATTCTCAATTCTCCTTCCGTATGCGATCACTGATTAGTAAGCCAAGACACCAGGTTTTATAAAGTGTGCCACATCTTTACTGTTTCACAACAACAGGACAAAAATACAGCAAACAATATTCCTATATAGAATATTCTCCTAAAATCTTCAAAAACTGCAACTGTTGACCATAGAAATTTCTATAATGTGTATAACACATCGCCCAATACATAATATTTCTATTCAAATTACACTTAAAACACTAACAATTAAAAAATCACTTTACTTCTATTTACACGGTTTTATGTTCACGATATAGCGTTTCGTTTACAATTACAATTAATTTTGTCCAAAATAACCTGTATTCCGTCCATCTAGAAGAATCGATCGTATTCTAAAATTCTTGTGTCCGGAATGTTCATTAAAACAAAATAACAAATAATGTTTATTTGTCACTTCGCTGTACCTTTTCTATTTTTTGTTTGTCCTGCCGAGAAAAAAACAAATATTTTATTTGTTTGATGATCATTCTTTTGATGATGATAATTATGAATTTGCTTTCTTAATTTTATAACACCCTATACAAAAAATCGTTAATTTTAAATTTTAATTTTATGTTGTATGGAACCAGCACTTCAAACGCAAGAACAGTCATTGATATGTTTTCCAATTTTGATCATTACGATGGAGTTTGTGCAACATTATTTGGTCATCACAAACAGCTGGCTTACATTCCTGGAATACCAAAGTCAAATAACAATGGCTTTCCAAACAATCCAACTGATATAAAACTCCAAACCTGATGCATCTGCCAACTGCAATAACTCTCCAAGAAACCATTGATGAGGGTAAATAAATGGATTCAGGGTCAAATTCTTAGTAAAAAAAATTCTTTGTAAAACTCTTTCTTTCTTAGTAAAAAAAAAAGTTTGAATCGTAACAAACAGGGTTGGTATGTTTTAAACGCTTTGTTTTAAACACGGTTTAAAACAGCATGTTTTTTTTATTTAAATCAGCTGTTTTAAACCAAAGATTATTTTTTTGTGAAATACTCAATTTTGTGTATTTTTCTCTCATCATTTTCAATCAAAAATTTAAAATAACGAGGCAATGTTGAAATTAATAAATATACAATAAAAAAAACTATCGATAACAGTTTTGCATTAAAATGTATTGATCCTTGGTGAAAATATTTATTATTCCATTTCACTGAATTAAAATCGATTTACCGTACTTTTAGTCTAGACTTCGTGAGAGGGAACGCCCGTTATACCTACTTAAGTATGTTTAAATGTTTTATACACTGGCATAGTATCGTATTAGTGCAACAATTGCTCAATGTAATTCATTCTATTACTTTGATTGATTTGTTAGACGAGATGTTTAGCCCATATTGAGTGTTATCTAATAAGTTTAGCATAAACGTAAAAAAACTACCTGAAAAACAGTTATAAACTTACAAGCAGTTTAAAACAAAAAAAAACGTTTTTTTTGAAAAAAACATGTTTTTTACCAACCCTGGTAACAAAGCATATGACATCGGCCAATCTTTCATGATAGAATAGAGGAAATAAAAAAAATAAAACGGTGGAAGCAAATTTGTTTAAAATACTTGCAGGAACAAAACTAAAACTAGGTTCCCAATAACCCAGTTAGTGACATATTTCTTGATCATCTTACTCAATGATTAAAGCACAGACATAGTTATTTAGCGTGTCGTTTCTTTTAGCAAGCAATAACGTAAAACGTTCTATCATCAAGGAATATTTCATAACTCAGAGTGCTACCGTTGACTGAATAGAGTTCATCCGCCTGCATTTGTATGATATCACCTTGACTAGTGATATCGATATGTGATAAAGAAGTGAAAAACACGTGAAATCAGCAAGGTCTGGAAATGAGGTTTTAATTTTGTATATTTAGGTATTGGAATTCGTTGACATCAATAAAAAAAATTTTCTGCGTTTTTAGTTTGTTTTTTTTAACCCTTTCTTAAGATACAGGGTGTTAAAAAATCAAGAAGTTGCTCAACCCTGGTGTATTGAAATGGCTCTACAGTCAAAATTGCTGGACTGATTTTAATGTTATATAGCTCAAAATGTAGGTATTGAACAGAGCTAATCAAAATAATAATTCACATTATATGACCTTGACCACTTTCTTTTAGAAAAATAACGGTAAAACATTCAAATTCGATTTTCTAGAAATGCGCATTTTTTAAATTTTTGATTTTTTAATATGTGAAAGGTACATATGTTACTAACATTTTATTAGAAATTCAGGAGGGGAAAATTTTTTGTTTTTTTTATTAATTTTATTGCAACACGCCTTAAAAATTTTCATCATAAAAAGTGGAGTTAAAAAATGAACAGTTTTTTTTGATTTACATATATGTTTTTAAAATAAATTTTTAATTTTAACTCAAAATAAATATTTTACACATATTTTATGATTTATTTAATTTTACATTACTAAATTCCGTAGAGTTAGAATAACGTCTAGCTAAGATTGATCCATCATTTGTAGGAATGTATGAGTGATATCCTCTTGTTCCAGGAATTGTTTTTAAATTGGCGTATCTATCAGCTAGTTGATTTCGTTTTGCAATGTAACCTGCCTCCGTTACATAGAAAAAATGCATGTTATCTTGAAAATTGCCTGGAGCTACTGCCCAGCTGCTGTACCAGTTATATAACTCCAGAGGTGTTGATATAACTTTGTCGTATTCTTTCTTAAGACTCGCTCTAGCTGCTTTTCTTTTTACTGTTCCTCCAATTCCATCACATCAGAACTGTTCTAACCAGGTAACGAGGAGGTACAGTTCACCAAGGAGTAGTTAGTTGAAGACGTACAAACGATTTTTTTGATCGCAGTACTGTAGCCACACTATATTCTGATCTAAGCTATAATCTTATCAGGTAATTGAAGAACAAATATTTATTTTTGTGTTAAAAATAATATAATATTTGCTGTGATAAAATATACTATATCGAATATAAGTAATCTCTGTGGACTAAAATTGCCCAGCTTTATTTTTTGAGAGTCAACAAAACATATATTGTGATTAAAAATTAACTAAAAGTCAATTTTTCTGCATAAAACAAAAACAATACTTCCACTACACCTAAGTGAACAAAAAATAGAAACTAGGGAAAAGTATAATATGAGTCAAAACCAGGGATGGGGAACCTTTTTACCATTAAGGGCCAATTATAATTTTGCAAAACGTTAACAGGCCGCATTATTCCGAGTATTGTTACCAAGTTTGGGGGGCTGCATCTGTTACTATAATGGCTCTTTTAGACTCTGTTTAAAAGTGTGCTAAAAGAATTGTTAATTTTTTCTGATTTCGTTGTTTTCTATAAATATCTTCATCAGCAGTGTTCGGATGAAATCAAATCCATTATGCCTACAAATAGTCAAACTGTTGAGATCACTCACTCACCACTGTCATATAGTGACAGAATGCAGAGGGACTTCTTTGTTTGCAAAACGAAATCAACTAGCTTATAGATACGCCAATTTAAAAACAATTCCTGGAACACCAGGATATCACTCATACATTCCTACAAATGATGGATCAATCTTAGCTAGATGTTATTCTAACTCGACGGAATTTAGTAATGTAAAATTAAATAAATGAAAAAAAATGTTTGAAGTATTTATTTTGAGTTAAATAAAAAATATGTAAAATATTTATTTTGAGTTAAAATTAAAAATTTATTTTAAAAACATATATGTAAATCCAAAAAAAACTGTTTATTTTTTAACTCCACTTTTTTTTATGATGAAAAATTTTGAGGCATGTTGCAATAAAATTAATAAAAAAAAAATAAAAATTTTCCTCTCCTGAATTTCTAATAAAATGTTAGTAATATATGTACCTTTCACATATTAAAAAATCAAAAATTTACAAAATACGCATTTCTAGAAAATCAAATTTGAATTGTTTACCGTTATTTTTCTAAAAGAAAGTGTTCAAGGTCATATTATATGAATTATTATTTTGATTAGCTCTGTTCAATACCTACATTTTGAGCTATATAACATTAAAAGTCCAGTCCAGTAGTTTTGACTGTAGAGCCATTTTAATACACCAGGGTCAAGCAATTTTTTGATTTTTCATCACCGTCAATGAATTCCAATACCTAAATATACAAAATTAAAACCTCATTTCCAAAATTGCATGTTTTTTGCTGATTTCACGTGTTTTTCACCAGTTGGGGCATGGAGTACGCGATGTTGTCACACCCGTAGATCAAAAAAATACAAATCAACAAAAACTGATCTCTCCATGCGTCATATAATGCAGTGTAATGCAATGACACTGCAATTTCTATCCTCGTTGAGTAGGCAACAACCAAACGACACTATCATTTATAGTCTTACTCATCTTAAACTATTCCCATTTGATTATCACAAAATACGTTTCACTTATAATAAACATGACCTTAACAACATTTTCTTATTACATATTGAATTGTTATCATGTTTTTTTATGAATATAAATTATGGGAATACATCTAATATTTTTTTATAAATTTTAAATTTTTTTTTGTTCAGATTAATTGATAGTAAAATAATGTGTACTCATATTTTCAAAGTCATTCTATTTAACATAATAAAATATGATTATCATCGACGTAGATAAGTTGGACCATTATAAAATACATTTTATTATTCAAAATAAAAACAATACATTAATATAATCTCAGTTTGGAAAATTAATTATATAAAAATAAAAAAACTGTCACTAATATAAATTCACATATAAATATTTAAGAATCATTCCAAATAAGGAATTGTCGATATTAATAAAAAATAAATAAATAAAATGTAAAAGTGCAATTACATTTTCTTAAGATCTTAAAAGAAAACAAAATATATTATAACACATACCATGGTAGTAGCTTTTCAATAAGATTTTATAAATAAAACGACACTTATTGCTTTTGTTTTATTACAAATAATAAGAAAACCAAAACGAAGACAATAAACAGTTACTTTTTGTTTTTCTTTTAATCGTGTAATAATGACTTTTCTTTAAACAAAACAAAAAAAAAGCAAACGTCAAAGAGACAAAGAAATATGTATTATGTTTATATTTATGCTAAATTAAACAGGATTATGTCAAAAATTTTTGTGTATACAGTACAGCAATTAAAGAAAATGATGTCAGATTCAGTACTAAATATTCTCGTGACTGAGATTTTTGAGTGCTGCAATTTTCCTAAAACCCAAGTAGTTTATTGTGATATTGTGTACCGCATGGAGGAAACAGTTGTTGTTTTTTGGATCCACGGGTATGACAACGCCGCGTACTCCAGTCCCTCATATTGACATAACGTAAGATATCACATGCCACTGGCAATAGCAGTGATATCACTAGGTATCTTGGTAGTATCTTATTGGTGCTGGGGAATAACATCTAACTAGTCAACGAAACCACCCTCAATCTTAGTTAGGAATTCTCCTTGATGATGGGACGATATTGCTTACTCGCAGAAACGATCCTTCATATTTTTTTTTTTTAATAAAATGTGTTGTGTTATAGGGTTTACAATTAGTGTCACAACAACACATAAATACCTTTTAAGACCTAGGTAGCTCTAGCTCTATACCAGATATCATTGAGGAACACAAGGCGTCACATGCTCAAGGAATTTGCTCAAGGAACCCTACTACTCCCTGGTGAATACCCAGGGAGTACCTCCTCTAATTCAGCCTCCTTCAGCAACTTCAAGATATGGAGAGGGTTAAGTTTATGCAGGTTATACCCGTCAATGTACCACTCCCACAAAATCTACATTCGTCTCCCTGCTCCACCCCAATGTTATTAAGGTGTTTTCTTAGTTTATAATGTCCTGTAAAAACCCCTGTCAGTATTCTTAGGTTATTCCTATTTAACCTACAGCACATTACTGCTCTCTTTTGATTGAACGATCCAATCAACTCCTTGGATTGCCTTAGACTATCCACGAGAGATTTCTCCCTGGGAGAAGGACGGTAATCTTGTGAGGAATCCGAATATTATCTCCCATTTTCGTCACAAGTACATGTTTACCAACTTTCACATCAGGTAAAACAGACACGAGTCATTTTACCGTCTGCTCGTCGTCTTACTCTACCATCACATAACCAGGTTTGAAATGAATCCCCCAAACCCGGTCCTGTGATCAGCACATCCTATTACTAGTTGGTTCACTAACCCTGCCTCGATTCACCTCAATTCCTCCGCGCTAAGCATCTTCTGGGGATAATCCTCATCCAGGAACCTTAATCGTCTTAATTACACCAGTATAGCTGGTGCATAGTCTGAGATGATCTTGCTCTCTGTCCTGAAAGGTGGCTATCCTAGGCTTCTTTGCTGCTTTTTCCTGCGGCGTCGTAGCCTCTCTGGCACGCTTCACATTCTCAGCTGCGACGGTTGCGGCCTTCCCTTTCCGTTCCAGAGCTTTCCTTTTAGAGTCCTCCGAAACATCCCCTCCGCGAGGAACCTTAGAAAAGACCACTTAGACACGATAGCATTATGGAGCAGCAAGAGAGTTTTTTACTTTTGTAAAGTCTGACCGAGCCCAAGTCTTAGATTTATTTAAAATACATTATTCAACCTCAACTTATTTTTCAGTCATTTATATCTACTGCTGGTTTAAATTCGCTGCTATAAATAAGATATCGTCTGCCCTTCCACATTTTATATGTGTTTATTCTCAACGCGCTCCAGTTAAGTTTCTTGAAAACACCTTCCAAAACTGATGTGAATAGTTTAGGTGAAATCATTCTGTCATCCCATTCGTTTAACACCTCCTCCAATCTTCAAATTTTCTGTTTTTTCGTGAATTTGAATACAGAATGTTGCATTCTCGTAGATATACTTAGTAATCCTTGTGTATCTGGAGTCTACTTGTCATCTGAAATCCTCCTTGTTCTATCGGCTGGTAAAAGTCTAACTCTTTTGAAATTCGTTTAGTTATCATTTTCATGAACTGTTGATGAACTTTCATGAACAATGTGATCACTGCATTTTTTCCATGAATCCCGAGAAGAGATCTCCCCCTGGTTTAGATTCGCTTAGGTACAGATACGTTTATTTATTTATGGAGTTCGTGGGGTTGCAACTCCCGTAGACTAAAAATTACAAATCAATAAAAACTGATCTCTCCATGTGAGATCGCCACTTTGTGTCGTGAATGTTTTTATCGAGTCGAAAATTTAGTTACTCCATCTGCACTTGCCGAGGCTAATTTTCTTTGGGGTTTTCCAGGAAAGAATGAGTTGTCTGAATTTAGAGTGTTTCCACGTTCATTTCTTTGGTCGTAACTTAAATTTCCAATCGAACTTTCTGAGTCATCTACGTCTCGTTTTCCTAACTTTGCATTGAAATCTCTATCAAAACAAACAATTGAAAGTGTGTTTGATTTTCTTGCACGTCTTCATAAAACATTTCTATTTCTTCATCATCGTGAGTAGAAGTGCGTATGACTTAGACCACTAACACTACTTTTTATTCAGCCTATAAGGCATACAAAGATTACTCTATCGGGTATACTTTTAGTGTGAGTTAGGGAATTCAATCATCGTTTGATAATAAAAGTCCAACACCGTGAATCAATGTTTGAGTATCACTTTCTTTGTAGTAAAAATTATGCCCAGACTGAAGCTGCAGACATTCTTCTTTAGGTCGCCTAACTTCACTCGCTCTAACTACATCCCATTTAATTTTCTCTAGTTTCCAGTTCCATTTCGAGAAACTTTGCATTCCGTGACCATGTTCTGGTATTATACGTAGCAATGTATAATCCGGTATGGCAACCTATTATAAGCCAGGGATTCTTAGCACCCTCTGCTTGTCGTCTGCTTGTCGTCTGTCTGACCGTTGTCGGAGTCAGGGATCAACAAGTGACTAGGAGTGACTTTTTGTTGGTTTTCTGGTTCATGTTCTCTTTTAATTTAGTTCGTTTGAGGGTTTTTAACCTTTAAAAACCACGCTGGTCAGTACGATCTGAGTGAAAGTAATCTGTCTAACTAGGATTGTGTAGTCGGCCGTTGTTGTACTGATGAAATCATCCGCCACTATACTAAGGCATAAGTCTATCCCGATAACGCCTAGCTGTCTCGGACCCTCTTTATACCCACGTTAAGGTACCAAGGACTACCCCTCCTTCGTCTGTTTGCTGACCTAGGGGAATTTAAACCCGAACCTTCCTCGAGGTTGCTCAGCGTAACAGAATCCACCACGCGTAGACGAATGCCGGAGTTGGTGTACAGAGGCTATGAAGCATATTAAGCTTTATAATACGCATATATATACACTCTTTGGACTCTGAACTAAATTATTCAACTGTATCCCATAAATTAAAAACTCTTTCCCTTTTAATCTTCCACTGCACTCCCGTAATTAAAACCAAAGGTCGGCTAACGCCTCGATTTGCAAACTCCACATACGTCCAAAATCTTTAGCTTTACGTCCTAGCATCATAATGTACTATTATAGCAACGTAATTTTATGTAAAGGGCGTAAACTAAAACTTTCCGCCACGATAACTAGGATGTAAAATCAGAAATTTGCATATTTTTTGCTTAAAAAACTTTCATTTTGAGTGATTACGAGTAGGAACATTGAATTTGGAGAAATCTTGATGGTCGGGATTGGTATGTGAGACCAAAATCTAGATTATTGCATTATAAGTTTGTCAAAAAAATGTTGCCAAGTGTGTCAAAAAAAAGATTTCTATTTATTTTTTTACCCAATTTTTTGGAAAAAAATAAAATTAATTATTTGTATGACATGAAATTTTACTATTATTATTGAGAATTATAAGTTAGTCAAAAAAATAATGTCAACGTCAAGTGTGTCAAAAGAATGATTTTCATTTATTTTTTTAGAGAAAAATAAAATTAGTTATTTGTATGAAAAGAAATGTATAATGAACATGAAATTATTATTATTGCGAATTTTATTGCATTATGAGTTTGTCAAAAAAATATTGTAGAGTGTGTCAAAAAAATGATTTCATTTATTTTTTTAGATAATTTTTTGGAAAAAAAAATTTTGCTGTTTGTTTACGTAAATATAATTGAACATGGAAATTTTTGAATTTGTTATAGTTTTTTAAATATTTTTGGAATTTTGGAAAAGTTTCAATTTTTGATTTTGTAAGAATTTTTGGAATATTTTTAGAATTTTGAAAAATTTTAAATTTTTGATTTTATTATAATTTTGGAAAAAGTTTTAGTTTTTGATATTGTTATAATTTTTGCAATGTTTTTAGAATTTTGGGAAAAGTTTAAGTTTTTAAGAATTTTTGGAATATTATTAGAATTTAGAAAAAGTTTAAATATTTGATTTTATTCTAATTTTTGGAATATTTTTAGAATTTTGAAGAAAAAATTGGATTTTTGAATTTTATATATATATTTAGAATTTTGAAAAAAGTTTTAATTTTTGATTTTGTAATAATTTTTTAAATATTTTTAGAATTTTGTTTGAAAAATGTTTGAATTTTTGATTTTATTTAATTTTTACAATATTTTTGGAATTTTGAAAGAGATATGAATTTGTGATTTTGAACTATTTTCTCGAAAGTCGAAACGCTAAATGGTAAAGTTTTGAGTAGTTTGCTGTTTGTATAACTTTTTCACTAAATTATGTTAATTTATGATCTGTTATAATTTTCAGACAACGTATTGATGTTTCGTGTTAGTTTTTTAATACATATCTATACAGAGATAAAAATTACATGTACTTTAACAAAAAGTTATGTTGGATATACATCGCTGCCCAAAACTAAAAACAATGTACTCATAAAAGTTTTATGCCGAAAACTATATCAAAATCTTTAACCCAGACCGAAGTCTTGATATCTCAGAGCTGTGAGATTTCAGCCGCTTCATATTTTCATTTTACATTCTTCGTCTTTTACATTCATTTGGTGAAACTTCTTTGTGCGCGTTGAGGGTTTAAATAATTTTTTTTAATAAATAAATATTTGTTATTTTATTTTTTGATTTTTTTTAATTAATTTTTTATTTTATTTTGTTGGTGATTGGAGATTGGATTGGAGACAATTAGAGTAAAAACTGCTTAGTCATTGACGCTACATTACGGCGAATTGCTGCCTTAAACCAATGCGAGTCAAGCGTCTGTTCTCCATGTCAGAAGCGGTTTGGAGCGGCCGTCTGTTTTGAATCATGCGGCTCGGTATATAAACCAGTAAAAAGGTTGTTTCTGGTAACCTTAAGATGCAGAGCGAACCAATTCACGACAGATTGGGTTGGGCCTAAGGTTAACACAGAAAAAATACTTTGTTAAATTTGCAAATCAGAAAGAGTATATCAGACCCGGACAAAACAACAAAATTTTACCCGGACGTGAAAAAAGACCAGACTACCGATTCGGAAAGTGGAACATGCGCAGTCTGAGCGCTGATGCTTTAATAAGTCTAGAAAAACAGGCTGAGAGGTATAGGATGGATATCATAGCTCTGCAAGAAACTAGACAGCCAATAATCGGAAAACAAGATCTAGATAGCCACTCTTTATACTGTAGTGGTCAACCTTCTCGAAGAGAATTTGGTACTTTTTTTCTTGTTGGTGAACGCATACAAGAAGCCGTGATGAAATTCGTCCCGGTCAATGAGAGGATCTGTTACCTAAGGATACGCGGTACATACCACTCTATTTCTCTTATTGCCGTGCATGCACCTGCTGAAACTAAGACCGTCGACGAGAAGGATACTTTCTGCATAGCACTGGAAGAGGTTATGAAACAAACACCTACACGCGATTTCATTATGGTTCTTGGTGATTTTAATGGGCAAGTTGGAAGAGATATCTCTTATGGAAATGTTGTGGGTCCCAACAGCCTGGGAATTCGAATGATAACGGTGAGAAAATGACTGAGTTTGCATTATCAAATAATTTGAGAATTGCCAGTACTTTCTTTCCGCACCGATTGATTCATAAGCAGACTTGGGTCTCGCCGAATGGAAACACTCGAAATGATCACGTGCTAATCCAGTCTTCAGGAGTTAATATGAATGAACTCCACTTCAAACCCAAAATAGTCGCCAAACTTGTCGCCAAACTAGTCGTTAAACATCAAAAAGCCTCAGGAATGGACAATATTCCACCCATAATATTAAAAACCTTTTCTAAAGAACTTGCACCAACTTTGACTAAAATATTCTACCAATCCTACAAATCTGTTATATTTCCCTCGTGCTGGAAGTTGGCCAATGTCCAGCCCGTCCCCAAAAAGGGCCAAAATCCGATATCTCAAATTATAGGCCAATAGCTTTACTATCGGTCCTATCCAAAGTCTACGAGCATCATATAAATACACACATTTCAAAATTTCTGGAAGTAAATCATTTAATAGCCGACAGCCAATACGGTTTTCGAAACAAAAGATCAACCACCGATCTATTAAACTATGTAGCGCATTGTTGGAACAGCATACTTGATAAAGGTGGTGAAACATACGTTATCGCTTTAGACATCTCCAAGGCATTCGATCGAGTCTGGCATGCCAACTTGATACACAAGCTCGTTGCGTATGGTTTTCATCCCAATATTGTGAAGCTGATTCAAAATTTTCTTCTGAGTCTAAACTAGTTAACGCTTGTGTACCTCAAGGCTCAGTATTGTCCCCAACCCTATTTTTGATTTATATCAACGAATTGTTGAAAATCACCAGCAACCCAATAGTTTTGCATATGATAGTACTCTGCACAAGTCGTTCGAGCCCCTTCCTTCAAAAGGTAAAATTCACGAACGAATTAATCCCGCCCGGAGAGAGGCTGCCATAAACGTGAATAAAGACCTAAAAAATGTCGCCGATTGGGGTGACCAAAACCTTGTCAATTTCAACTCTACTACACCCAAAAAAATAATCGTGGTAGATCCGACAAAATTGCAGGTAAATTCGAATAAAATGACATTGTTTTGGCTCCGACGTTTTATTTAGTTAAATCGATGGTATCGCTACTTTTAATAAAAAAGTACAAAAGCACAAAACTTTAACTGTCAAATGAATAAGCTTAATGTTATTTCGACAGTCAATGCTGTTGTTATAAACATCTAGAGTATCAAGCATACTACTCTTTTGTAGAATTAACTGCAGTACTTTTGATATGATTATTAAAGTCAACAAAAATGTATTCAATTCAAGTATTTTATATATTAATTTAAAATTCAAAATCAAAAGTAGCTTTCGAATGCAGCATTTTCGTATTTTTGTTAATTTAAGGGCAATTTCCTCAATTTTATATGCAATTTTTTACTTTGTTAAATCGATGTACCTCTGTCGATTTAAAATATTGATTTTTTTTTGGTGCAAAACACAGCTGTTGATTGTTTCCAAATTAAAGACCGAGTTCCCCAAAAATATTTTATTCAGTATGTGTGATGAACCAATAGGTGAATGTAAAAACATTCGTTTATTGGATGTCACAGTTTCAAATGACCTACTCTGGAACGATCATATAATGGCGATGGCAAAAAGCGCGTCTAAAAAACTCGGCCTCCTAAATAGATGCAAAAAAATTTTCACTCCATACCCGTTGCTCCATGTTTATAAGTCCTATATTCGTCCCTGTATGGGGTACTGTTGTCAAGTTTGGGGTGCTGCTTCTGTTTCCATCTTGGCCCTCTTGGACTCTGTTCAAAAGCGGGCTATACGAATTGTGGGTGATCGAGCTTTGACATCAAAACTTGATTCCCTACAACATCGTCGCACTGTTGCTGACCTCGTTGTTTTTTACAAATATCGTCATCAACAGTGCTCAGATGAAATCAGCAGCATCATGCCCCAAACTTATTCTTACCCCTGTTCCACTCGGCAATCTGCTACCGCAAACAGTCAAACGGTCGAGATCCCACGCTGTCATACTGGCAGATCGCAGAAAGACTTCTTTGTCCGAACTGCATACAAATGGAATAGTTTACCGGAATCCTTGGTCTCAGGTGACTTCAACCCGCAGAGGTTTCAAAAAAGCGTTCATCATGACCTTAGAACGCCAGTTGTTGTTGGACCTAGGTCTAGACCTAGATCTTAAAAGGTATTTATGTGTTGTTGTGACACTAATTGTAAACCCTATAACACAACACATTTTATTCAAAAAAAAAAAAAAATAGTTGAGCTAATTTTTATAAAATGAATGAAAATAATTACGAGAGCAATTTTAATTTATTGTGTTATTTCCAGTGATTATTTAATTCATGTATATTTTATAAAGAACAAGCAATATATTCTAACGACACGAACAAATATTTAAGTTATGTAAATATTTTCAAAGTATATTATGAAAACTTGCTGTCAAACTTTTTTCATTATGAACAAATTTATTTTTCATTGATAAAATATCAAAAGTTATATGTTTGGTTATAATGAAAGTAAAACGTCATTTTTTCATTTATTTTTATACAGTCGCAGGGAGGTGAGAAACTTTTGTTTTTTTGTGGTAGGATTTTCTTCTGTTTTCTTAAAAATTAAAGCACGTCTATAGGAAGACATAACTGTTTCTCTCTGAGAAAGAAAGGAGACCCATCAAACAAAAAAACGATTTGACATAAGTGGAGTCAAGCTAAATATTAGTTGTGGTGATCGGATCGGTTGATATAACCTAAAGAAGTTTCACCTTAGTCTGTGCAGACTGATACATGCGCCCTCTTTTTTAAACAATGCATAACTAAACAAGGAGTCCTATGAAATAATAAAATAAGGCATAGGTCAATATTTCATGATACGATGGAGAAAATAAGAATAAAATAAAAGGTAAAATGAAAGTATTAAAATTTGCAGGAATTAGTATCATAACTGTTGATCATGTGACTTACTGCCTTCCTCAACAATTAAAAGTCAGATATAGAGATACACAGAGGTTCATTTCTTTGCGCAAGCAACATTGTGGAATCATCAAGGAATATTTCACAACTAAGATTGAGGGTGCTACCGTTGACTAAATAGAGTTCAACCGCCAGCACCCCTAAGATATTACAAATGCTATTGCCAGTGGTAAATGATATCTCAAGGTTGAAGCGTTAATGTTCAAAAGTAAGGACAACACAACTCGAATGCCACTTGGTTAATTTTGAACTGTTTTTTGATAAATCTTTGAAAACTATAGAATGCTGCAGACTTTTACCGCTCTATATTTAATTTTATTGTGAATTACTTATGGAAACGACTGTAAAATTATATCATCATCACATGGCTATTTCTACATTCTATGTAGTTTGTCACAAATTAATTAAAATAAAATTGTTTTTAAATCTACAAAATGTATTTATTACAATCATAAATATCAAATTTCTCTCGTTTTTGATTTTGTAAGCAAGTCAATTTCAATATTTTATTGGTATTTTAATTTGTCGAGACATATAATCATAACTGAACATAAGCCAAACAAAATCATGATCACTGGTCAAAATTTATTATTTTTGTTCAATTAAATCTGTTTATATTGAACAATGGTGATGCACAATGGTGATGCACATGCATACACAGTATGTTGATTTTTGCTGATTTTTTTTTGTAAATTGGTACTGGAAAAAACGAAGTTTTGAAGTATCGCAATAAATTATAAATTCTACTGAATTAGTAACTTTAGCCGTGTTCGATTTGACTGAAGCAACTGAAACAACTGAAAAATTGAATGCAATTATTGTTGTTTTTTCAGTTGTTTTAGTCAAATCGAACGCACCATTTATAAGTACATAAGTAGTAAACTTTATTCGGATTAAAAATTGTATGTAAGACGAAATTTTGCATTTACACAGTTGGTTTTATTAAAATCGACAATATTTATCAGTTCTCCTATAAAAAAAATTAACTGAATACAGATATGTATAAAAGAATTTGCGAAAGGATGTATATGTGTGTAAAATATATGCATATAATATAAAATAGCTATTATAGAAAAAACGTTTCCCCTCAACACCTCAATAATATTAATAATAAATATAAAATTAAAACAAAATTGGCTTATCTTTTGTGAAAAGTAAACAAATAATTTTTATTTTAAATTATCATAGAAACAAAGTTGAACTGATAATATTTTTTGCATAATAAAAATTAAAAACACATTCTATCAGTATATTAAAATAGCATTTTTTATTCAAATGTTATGAATAAATTAATATCCTAATCGGATTTTCGTAACACATTTTTTTAAAAAACTTAATTTCTTCTTGCCTTGAATAAAGAACTTTTTTTTTTCATTAACACAATCGAAAATATATTGTCTAGGTGTGAACTAAATGTGTCATTTTTATGTTTTTCAAATAGTGTTTTTGGTGTCAGGAAATGTAAAAAATAAATACATTAGTTCCAAAATAAATAAATAAATTTGAATTTTAAGAACTCGCTTACAATTCATAGTATGTAGTCGTTTTTGTCTAACATTTTTTAGTTTTGAAATGTCGGATATGTTATCAAAATCATGCGAAAATATTATCGTCACGTTTTTGTAATTTTTTGACGTTTTGAGTTGAAAGGAGTCTAAATAAGCAAAACAAAAGCTTTGTCTCTGAAAACTATGATTAACCGATTTGTAATTTTTTTTTAATTTTTGGATCTACTTTGTGTGACAAGCTCGCGTACTCCAGTCCCTGCAGCTAATGACATAAGATTAACGTGGGATATCACATACCACTGGCAATAGCAGTGATATATAACTAGTCAAGGTGATTTCTTAGAGGTGCTGCTGGATGAACAATTTTCAGTTCACGGTACTAAAATATTCCTTGATGATGACACGATTCCATTCCTTGATAATTGCTTACTGCTTACTCAGAGAAATGAGCCCTTTTATAACTCTATTTGTAGTTTACCATGGCAGCCGATGTTTTTAATTTCGTTCATTATGTCAGTTTCACACTCAATGGTACAGACGCAATTTTTTTAAAATCATTCCAAACTGTGAGCCGATCCGTAGAGCATTCCCAAATTAAGCTAATACAACGTTTGTAAGTAAATCAAACATTTAGCGTTGGATCTTTCGCTAAGGTGACCAGATTTTAACATTGGTAAAGCGGGACACCATTGAACAGGGAGGAGGAGTTTTTAATTAAAAATTTTGTCTACAGGCGGGATTAGTTTTTATTGATTTGCTAATTTTTTTTTAATTTTTGATTCACTGGTGTGACAATCCCGTGTACTGCAGTCCCTGCTATATTGGCAATAAGAGAGATTACATACGATTGGCAATAGTAGTGAGATATCACTAGTCTTAGGTATGCTAATCGATTAACTGTATTCAGTCAACGGTAATACCGTCAATCTTAGCTATTGAATATTCCTTGATGCTGACACGCTGTTCGCTCGAAGAAACGAGTCTTCATATAACTCTATATCTGGGCTTTAATCATTAAGGAAGATAGTGCGTCAAATAATCAAGGATTACGCCTTTGGCTGGATTATTTGCAACCGCTGTTCAGTTCTATTCTTTAGTCCCAGTTTAGTTCCGCTTAATCGGGTCACATCGGGACTAGTGCAATTTGTCCCGATTAAGCGGCTGGCCCAATTATCCGAAGTTCCACAAAAAGTAATTTTTAAAAGTAAAACGATTAGTAATTTTTAGTATTTGTACATTAATATTAATAATAATATTATGTATACATATACATAATAAATATGTAATATGTATGTACATTGTACATATATGTAATATATTCTGTTAGAAAAATAAGGCTTAAACTTTAATTAAATTTTTTGAAGAAATTCGTCTAAAGAGGTTTGCCTTCACCCAAAAAAAAAATTAAGTAAATTTTACAAATTTTTTATAAATATACAACACACAAATTTTTTTGTAAGTTTACCAAAAATATTGTAGATAACAAAAAAAATTATTTGAAAAAACAAATTTATTTGATTTAGAAATTATTTTTCGCTTTGAAGAAAAAATATTGTATTTTTATCAAAAAATTTTGTGTGTTGTTTATTTATAAAATTTTTGTAAAAGTGACTTTTATTTTTTTGAGTGTTTTGTTTTTGCTGAATTGTAGCTGAACAAAATCAGAGCACAAATTGAATGCTGACATATTGCATAAAATAACGCTGTAGTTTGTCAACACATTAGCTCTTGGACTCTGTTCAAAAACGGATTATACGAATTGTGGGTGATCGAGCATTGACATCAAAACTTGATTCCCTACAACATCGTCGTACTGTTGCTGACCTCGTTGTTTTTTACAAATATCGTCATCGCTCAGATGAAATCAGCGGCATCATGCCTCAAACTTATTCTTGCCCCCATTCCACTCGACAATCGGCTACCGCAACCAGTGAAACGGTCGAAATCCCGCGCTGTCATACAAGCAGATCGCAGAAAGACTTCTTTATCCGAAGTGCATACAAATAGAATAGTTTGCCGGAATCCTTAGTCTCAGGTGGCTGCAACCCGCAGAGGTTAAAAAAAGCGTTCATCAACACCTTAGAACGCCAGTTGTTGTGGGACCTAGGTCTTAAAAGGTATTTATGTGTTGTTGTGACACATATTCTAAACCCTATTACACAACACTTTTTATTTAAAAAAAAACACATTGTTTTGCCTCGCGATTACTTACGACCACAGGTTCTTCATCATCACTGTCATCTGATTCCACCAATGTTTGATATTTTGATTTGATTGTTGCTATAATTACGTCCTCACAATCCTCATTCTCATCATAACACAGTAAATTGTCGTCAATTGACGAAAATTCAATATCAATACCTGGTGAAATTTCCTTTAATTGCTCTGCAATTTAAGTGCTCTGCAATCTCCATAGATTTTAAGCCGCAATAACCAAAACAATTTTGTATTGTGCTGGTTTTTATTGCTCGCCAACTTTTAGCTACAAAATGTATTACCTGTAAAATAGTTATTTTGCTACTGATTTCCCTCGCTGGTGACGTACATGTAAGTACATTTTCATCGATGGATTCCAATATGTCATCGAACCGACGAAAAAAATCATTCTTTCTCTTCTTTTTTCTTTTTTATTATTTTCGTTTTACTTTTTAATTTTTTTTCTATTTTTACTATGATTAGTAAATATTTTTGTATGATCTGTCCCGATTAAACGAAATATTGTCCCAAAAAAGCGACGTAAATTTGTGTTATTTGCTTGGTTTTGTTTCTGTTGTTTAGGATTTGTCTCAATTAAACGGCTGTCCCGATTAACCGGTGTCCCAATTAAGCGGAATCGACTGTATTTTTAAAACAAATTTGCTTTTTATCTCTTATTTAATTTTATTTTCTCTATCCTATCATGAAATATTGGCCTATGTCCTATTTTATATGTGATAAGATTTACTGGTTAGTTATCTATTATTTAACAAAAAATATAAAAAAAACAAAAACAAAACAAATTGCGTCCATTAACATGCTTAGAACGTTTTTGTCGCATGTTGTTGTGGGATCTTAGTCTTGAAAGGTTTTTATGTGTTGTGACACATACTGTAATGCCTACTACACGACACATTTTAATAATAAAAAAAAATGGAGCAACCAAAATTTTTATTGAAACGCAAAAATAGTATTATGATATATTTGTTTATATAAGTGCAGTTTCAAAATATAATAAATAAGGCGAATTATGGGTAGATGACATTCATGTTCTGGACTAACCAAAAAGTCAATTTTTAAATTGGCTTATTTTCGGTCAACTTCATACTGGGAATATAAGTAGTAAAGGAAAACTAAATAAAATAGCTTTGTTTTTAGAAAAATATTTCCAGTTTACTGGAACTACTTACTTCAGTTTACTGGAATTACTGAATTTCCAGTAAACTTTTGGACCCTCCTGTTGTCCAATTATTTTTTACTTCACCCATACTACTTGTATGGCAAGTATGAAATCGATCGACCGTCCGTCGGTCGTCCAGATCGAATTTCATCTTAAATTAAAATATTTTGACCTGAGATGCATATCTTTAAAAATTAATATCTGTAGAACAAAAAAACGCTAAATTAAATTTTACTATGTTTTAGGGTATGGTTGGAATCTTAATATTCTGGTAAAAAGTTCTAAACATGCTTGATCTACGACATCATGAGCACCATTTAAAAATATTCATTTCTTAATATTTGTAATTACAATATGTGTCATAACAACACATAAAAACCTTTTGAGACCAAGGTCTCACAACAACATACGTTCAAAGGTGTTGATGGACGTAAATCTCCCTTTTTTTTTGTTTTTTTATATTTTTTGTTAAAGAATGGACAACTAAACAATAAATCCTATAACTGACAAATATGATATAGGCCAATATTTCATGATAGAATAGAGAAAATAAAAGCAAAATAAAATGTAAATAGCAAATTTTTTACAAAAATTTGCTGAATCAAGACGAAAATGTAGTTGTCAATAATCCAGCCGGTGGCATATTCCTTGATCCTGTGACGCACCGTCTTCCTTGATGATTAGAGCCCACACATAGTTATATGAAAATTTGTTTCCTCGAGGAAGCATTAGCGTCCTACCATCAAGGAATATTCCACAGCTAAAATTGGAGGTGCTACCGTTGACTGAATACAGTTCATCCGCCACCACCGCTAAGATGTTACCTTGGCTAGCGACATCTCACTGCTATTGCCAGTGGTATGTGATATCTCACGTTAACTCGTATGTCAATAGCAGGGACTGGAGTACGCGGGGTTGTCACACCCGCAGATCAAAAATGAAAAAAATCTACAAAACAATAAAAACTGATCCCTCCAGGCGATCCCTCCATTATGTATTTCATTGTCCATTGGGCAGTTTAAAACCTTTTCAACGCATATAAAGTCCTTTTCTTGCCATTTCATTTTAAATTCCTCCTATTCCCTTACATCCTTTCATAAATACCTCCTAGGTATTTATAAAAGGATGTAAGGGAAAATAAAAATACTAAATACCTCCAATAAATACCTACCTAGGGAAATGAAATGTTAGTTTGAATGTTAATCCTAGGTGACATGGTATCTTCGGATATTCAGAGATGCTAATTTTAATTTATTATAATTTACACTAAACAAGCTTAACTTCATTTTTAAAAAAAACGTGAATTTGAATTTTTAGAATACTTTCGGACCACCCTGTTCTAAAACTAAAGACTTTAAAATTTTCCATTAAAACACAGCTATTTTTATTTCACCTTTACTGATATATACTTATATTCCAAGCATCTAGTCGATTAACACAAATCGTGCTATATCAACAAAAAATCATATCATCGAAAACTCATACCCTCGAAATTCATTACATCGAAAAACATAAGTCCGCATCATACGATCGAAAAATCAAATCATCAAATCGTATTAAAGAACCGATAATCAGTAGACCGAAAGTTCATACCTTCGAATATCAAATCATCGATTGGTTTTGAAATTGAAAAATCATTGGCTCGAAACATCACATCACCGAAAATCATTCAATCGAAAATATAATTCATAAAATCGAAAAATCATTTGGCACGATTCGATAAATATCAATAAATCGAAAAATAAAAAATCATACTACCGAAAAATCAAATAACCGAAAATCACAACATCGAAAATCATAACACCGAAAATTCACACTGTCGAAAAGTTATTGCATCGCAAGATCGTTGCACCAAAATTTTTTCGATGTGATGTGTTCGATTTGCACTGAAAAAATTGTATGCAATTGTTGTTGTTTTTTCAGTTATTTGAGTCAAATCGTAAGCGCACCTATCATATCATCAAAAAATCAGGTGATCGAAATTCATAAAATCGAATAAAAAATAATATTTTCGAAATATCATAAAGTCGAAAATATTCGATATAATGAATAATTCATTACATCGGAAAATCATTCAATCGATTTTTTCTTTGATTTTTCGATGCTATGATGCGGACTCGATAAAAAATGATAGGGTTCAGCGTCGGTCGAGTGGATCACGAATTCTATTAGTAGGTATTATATGTATTATTGTTTGGCATATTGGCATATTATTTAACTACGCGAAATTAATTCTACGTAACTGATGGAATTTCGGGTACTATGTTTTCTGATTCAGCGCAAAAACAAGCATGTCATGTTTTGTTCATCGTGGTGGCGTAAAGCGTAGCAATTCCCGACACTTTAATAAGCATTAGTTTGAACTAACCTGATGATCATAAACAAAAAAAAGTTCTTAGGTTTGTTCTGTTTATCAAACTAAATGAATGCCAATTTGACTGAAACGAAATGATAAAAAAATCAGTATAGCCCTTTATTAATGTAAAATTAATACTTTGAGTAAATTTTTTTAGGAGATTGATGTAGTTGTTTAAAAAGTCATAAAATTTGTCACGAGAATTTGTTGATTTATATTTCACATATAAAACGACTTTCAAAGTCTCAACACTTGTAATTTTTCTGATGTCAACGCTTTATTTACCGTAGGAAAAAGTGTCCAGTTGCAGCATTAGTTCCTAATGGCAATAGCGCGTAATCCACAATTTTTAGTGCTTTATTGTATGGAACATGGTTTGTTTCAAAAGGATGCATATGTATTGTGATTCTTGCTATAACCCGTATATTCCTCGACGTTCTTCGTCGTTCACCAACTTGTCGTGCATATTTTACAAATATCGGAACTTTTTTAAAATGTCTCGGGACACGGGACAAATTGTTAAAAGTCGGGACTATTCTGCCAATAGCGAGACGTGTCTGGTCAACTTATCTTATGCTCAAATACAGATAAATTTGAGTTTTTTATTTTGTGTAAAGGCCCACGTTTGTATATCACCACCGATCGGATCAATGTCTCGTATAACTTGAGTTTGATGTTAGTTGGCATATACGGTGATCCAAGGAGATGTTTAAATGACTAGAAATTTCGATTACCTGCAAAGGCAAACTTCACCACAGCTGTGTAAACAAAATCTTCCAAATATATGGTGACCTAAGATCCATCAAATACTTCAATTAATGGCTAACTGATGTTATAGAGTAGTTCTAATTATAAAAACATTAAAGAAAGCTATAGTTTCTGTACAGACATGAATTATTTTTGTACGACTAGGAAAAGTAAAAATATTTTGAACGGAAGTGACAAACCGGAAATTAGAATGCAGAACTGTTATAAATCATACTATAACTATATACCAAGTTTAATCAAAATCAATTATCATGAACTGATGATATTAAAGTTTTAAATAAATAAACAGGTGCTCGGTAGGTAAAGACACTGACAAAATACAAAAAATTGCGTGCAAAAAAAACATCACCGGCAGTTAAAAACCAGAAGTTGGGATGCATAACTGTTGTGAACCGTACCAAATGTTTTAATACCAAGATTCATCCAATTCGATTATCATACATATTTGCATACTCCTTGTCATACATATTTGCATCTTTCATTTTTAAAGTGTTATCAAAATTTTATTTACGAACAAATGTTGTATGCTCCCAAAAAAATGTAAAAAACATAGTGAAAAAATTGCCTGTATGGTGGACCTCCCAACCCTTAGTACAATGTACCCCAAATGCTAATGAAATCTTTATCATATTGATTGAAATTTGAAACCTTTAACCTACGTTTCATTAACAACGGTTTGTAACTGAAGGCTATATAGAAGGGATAAACAAAGCAAAAAATTGTTTTTAACCGGAAGTGACAAACCCGAAGCTGGTACGCAGTAATATTGGAAACAGTTCTAAAACCTTATATACTAGGTTTCAATAAGATTGAAATCCAGGATTAGGAGTTATTGAAGATTCAAAAAGTTCGGAAGACCCCCAGCCATTTTATTCAATTTTCAAATGAATCCAAATTTTCCAAATATAACAAAGTTTCATCAAGATCCCATGTGTTTTTGTGAACCACCCACCCAACCACATACGCAAACCCACAGAGATACAACAATTTTTTTTGCTATTTAAATTGAAGATGGTCCAAATTGATTTTTTAAGAGAATCAACAATACGATTGTAGTAGTTTATCGGACAGTATATGAGGCAATGTATAATGGTAAGATCAGTTTTGCATTTTTGTCTCTTAATTATTGCTCATATGGCTGTTAATAAATTAAATAAATTATTTGAAATTAAAAAAAAACATCAATAAATAAACAAATGGAGAGATTTTTGCTACTGTTTCCCATTTGCATACCATCGATCATGTGTGTATATAAATGTATATACAAAATGTATATACGACATTTTTATGATTCTGAAAATGATGTCAACTGGGACCGTAGTCCAATTCCACAAAAAAAAGAAAAAATTTCACCTTTACTAAAAGTATGACTGTCGCCCTTGTGGAGGATTACCGCGTTAGGTTCAACTTGTGCTGGTAGTTTCACCGTTACTTTTACACACCTGTAGCCAATTACGTCCATAATATGTGTCTTTCTTCTACCGCTTAGGTCGAACGTTGGTTCGAATGCATAAAATTGGTGTCAGCTGTAAAAATGAATTTCTTTAATTTTGCCACATAAAACATGTGATTAGGGAGTGCAATCCCGGGATCCCGACCCATTTTTATGATCCCGCAATCCCGGGATTATTGAAAAGAAATCCCGGGATAACGGGATTAACATATTTGCCGTGATTAATCAATGAAAACACGGAATCCTGTTTTGTTGATTTGCATTTTTATTATTGTTGGGCAGATGCAATGAGATCAAATACCACTGGCAATATCAATGGAAAAATATTTGTTAAGGTTTATATCTTAGGGATGATAAGGGATAAACTCTATTCAGTCAACGCTTGCCCCTTTAATCTTGTTTCACTCTATCATGAAATATTGGCTAATGCACTCTAGCTCTTCAGGATGTACTGAGCTAGAAAAACAAAGCAATCCAATAAGTTCGCGAGTTGACGAATGCCTCAATAACTTATGCTTTATTTACAGGCAAGGAAAACCGAAACATTTTAAATATATAAGTATTTGCAGAATAGAAACTCTGCTTTTGTTGATGATACATCGAACATATTTACTGTTCCAAGTCGAAGCTCCATAAAAGTTTTTATTTAAGATTATTTAACGTTACATCAGCAGCAGCAGACGTGGGATGTGAAACAGCTTATCCAACTTTTCACACTGCAACATCATTGAGCACAGATTACAACGAAAATGTAGCTAAGGATAAGATTTCAGTCGATTTAGTAGAAAAAAGCAATTTGGAAGATGAACTGTAACGCAGTTTAATTCACGTTTAATACCTATAAAAATCTTTTTTGGCCAAAATGGAACAACATAAAACATTAAATACTGATCATTACATTATTATTAATTAATTATTATTATTACATTAATATTAAATACTGGTAACTACTGGTCACCGCAATTGGTAGAGAAATCAAAATAAGTAAGCAAAGCCGTCAAAGCATTTTTAGTGGATGTATAATAATTTATTGACCATTCCACCAAGAAGTGTGGAATCGGAACGGGCTTTTGGAACCTTTGGAAATATTATTTCCAAATGACCAAACAGGTTTGACGAATTATGTTTCTAAAATGTATTTCTTAAATCATTCGAAAGACAATGGTACTGGTTTTTCTTTATGTTATATTGTTAAAGTTTTATTTTGGTTCTTCAATTTTTATTATTTTAAGAAGATTAATTAGTAAGTAAATGTTTTACATGTTTATTCTTTTCGGCATTAAATGAATAATGTGTTTTTCATTTGAAAATTGTGTTTTTTTTCTTAATTACGAATTTTAAGTCCCGGGATCCCGGTAGTCCCGAGATTTAGAATTTATGAATCCCGTAGTCTCGGAATTCATAAATTGTAGACATAAGACTTGCATTAAAACGGCACAGCTTTACTGGTTCAGATAACGTTATTGCTCCTTACAATCTCTATTTAATTTTTGCTGTCAGCAGATGTTTTGCATGTTTTTTTGATACTTAAAACACGGTCTCGTCCATTTTATGTCCTAAATTAATTTCTCGTTTGACCAGTGCTAAGCTAATGAACCAATTTTGTTCCTTTCAAAATTTTTGTTGACGATTTCTCTGGTATGACTCGTTACTGGAGCAATGCCATACAGCTAACCAAATATAAAAGCTGTTAAAGAATGTTTGACTTTTATTGGCCATCATCGTTGGTGCATTTTTTATTTCATTCTAGTTAGGGCAGTGCATCGTCTGGTTGTTGAAATTTCGGTTTGCTTCGTTTCAATTGTGCAGCAGGTATTTGGACTAAGTCTTATGTCTTTTCCAAGAGCTGAATAATTTATGTTGACCCGCTCTATAGAAATTCATTTTTTTGTATAACTGGTTTTTATCCTAGATAACCTCCTTTGTAATTTTTTAAATATTTAAATATTTCGTTGTAGCATCACACCTTCTGTGTGGTGGAAATAGAGCAATAAGACGTAGGTCTATAACTAAACTGCTTACTAATATTCCAATGCTCGTGTTTTTTGTTAAGTTTTCCTTATTACTGTTTATACGTACTGCGTGTGTTGCTCTTACACAACAAATATGTACGTCATGTATTATTCGCTACATATGGCGCCCACAGTACCCAAAATTACAGTTCTGTGATATCATACATATATGAGCATACGCCTGTAGTGCTCAACAAATATTTTGAAAACTTTTTGCTTAATTTTCTTGCTTTCATTAATTTCCATTGGTTTGAAATTTTTTTAAAAATTTGTCTGTTCTTCGTAACTTCTCTATTACACCACAAACAATTGTCATATAAGTCATAAATCAACTTGATAACATTTAAAATAATGAAACACGATTTTTTAATTATTCATTCTTAAGTGGTAAGTGGGGAATGAAAACGAAATTAGTCAAAATAATTAAATTTATTTACAAAACACGTATAAAGTGTTAATATGTGTTTCTTTTTATATTATTGTTACTACTTTGACTTAAAAGTTCTCACAGAACAATGTAAAAAAAAAATAATAAATTAACCATTTTTTTCACAATTTCTTGAGTATGTCACATTTGGTCGCGTCATTCTAATTTGCATGCAAATATTTTGTGTTAGTATGTGTTTTATTTGGTCTACAAAATTGAGTAAAAAATAATTGAATGTTTGTATGATACACTGGTATTATTAAAAAAATGACTAGAAATTTTATTATATTTCAATTATAAACGTATCCAGATCCACGTACATGTATAGGGAGCGGGAAGCTTTTTATAAATTGAATATTGAAATAGCCTTAATCTATTTGTAATCAAGTTAGAACAACTTTATATGAAATTAAAAAGACATGATTGTTGTTGAAATTTAACTAATTATTTAAAAATTTAACCAATATGTATAAATAATGTGTCCATTTATTAATTACCGTTTAGTGTGAAAATAACGCGTAATGCATCCAATAGAATCTAAATTATGTATTTTAATGTCTAATAAGTTTCGGTTGTGTTTTGCGAAGGATTGAAATCGATGCAAAATTTACAGTGCATTTATAGAAATAGAAAATGACTCATTTTATTGATATATGCTTATATCGTTGTGGGTTGGGTTTATTGTTATGATTTTTTGAGATAACATTATTTATACTATTGTAATGTAGTTAATACATATATGTAATAAAATAAATTAAATATTCTGTGAATGATTATTTGAATGAATAAAAGAATATAAATCAATGGTGAAATTTAATGAAATAATGTGAAAACGATTTTGAATTCATTAATTGGTTTTTTGGTTTATTAAAATAATTAAATGTTTACACTCAACTCTAGAGATTTTTTTCTACATACAAGACAATCAAAACACTTCGTTTCTTCGAAAAATGAAAGGATGTGAGTTTTACCGAAACTGATTTGTTTTATTTGACAACCAGCTCTCATTTGCTCCAACAAATTTTGTATGAACTGTTCTCAGGCTAACCTGCCTGCTCTTTTATAATATAGAAACGCACATTTCTGGTCCGTAGCTATTTTTCTACACTTCTCGTTATAAGCGTTTGAGTCACATCCATAATACAGAATTTTAGGTACTATCCTGGACCTGCAATTCTGAGGCCACGTCTCAATGTATTGAGGAACGGCTGCCTTTTCAGTTCAGCCATTTTTTTTTTTTTTTTTTTTTAATAAAATGTGTTGTGTAATAGGGTTTAGAATATGTGTCACAACAACACATAAATACCTTTTAAGACCTAGGTCTAGACCTGGGTCCCACAACAACTGGCGTTCTAAGGTGTAGATTAACGCTTTTTTTAAACATCTGTGGGTTGAAGCCACCTGAGACTAAGTGTTCCGGCAAACCATTCCATTTGTACGCAGTTCGGACAAAGAAGTCTCTCTGTGATCTGCCAGTATGACAGCGCGGGATCTTTACCGTTTCACCGGTTGCGGCAGCCGATTGCCGAGTGGAACGGGGGTAAGAATAAGTTTGAGGCATGATGCCGCTGATTTCATCTGAGCACTGCTGATGACGATATTTGTAAAAAACAACGAGGTCAGCAACAGTGCGACGATGTTGTAGGGAATCATGTTTTGATGTCAAAGTTCGATCACCCACAATTCGTATAGCTCGCTTTTGAACAGAGTCCAAGAGGGCCAAGATGGAAACAGAGGCAGCACCCCAAACTTGACAGCAGTACTCCATACAGGGACGAATATAGGACTTATAAACATGGAGCAATTGGTATGGAGTGAAAAATTTTTTGCATCTATTTAGGAGGCCAAGTTTTTTAGACGCGCTTTTTGCCATCGCCATTACATGATCGTTCCAGAGTAGGTCATTTGAAACTGTGACACCCAATAAACGAATGTTTTTACATTCACCTATTGGTTCATCACACATACTAAATAAAATATCTTTGGGGAACTCGGTCTTTAATCTGGAAACAATCAACAGCTGTGTTTTGGTAGAGTTGAAATTGACAAGGTTTTGGTCACCCCAGTCGGCGACTTTATTCAGGTCTTTGTTCACGTTTATGGCAGCGTTTCTCCGGGCAGGATTAATTCGTTCGTGCATTTTACCTTTTGAAGGAAGGGGCTCGAACGACTTGTGCAGAGTACTATCATCGGTACTATCATCGGTACATCGATACAGAGTACTATCATTGCAACAGATCTGATATTTAGAATCACTTAGTTTACGGACCCTGCTTTTTTAAAACAAAATTAACGTTAAACGACAATCGGAAATAAAAAATATCAAAAATGATGGACAAACGCATCAAACATTGTTCGTTGCTCAATTTACATTTATTCGATAATGCATTTTTTTTTAAATGTTTACAAAAAATTAAAAACTTAATGTTCACATGCTCTGACTGAACATCTTTTAAAATAACAAACCGTATAAGTGAATAGTTTATTTTAAAAAATATTTAAAAAGTGTAAATTGTTTAAATATTTTTTTTGTTTTTGGTTTTGTATTGTAAAAAATGGAAATTACAAAATTCAAAAAAAAAATTGTTTCTCTTAAAATAAACAAAATGCAATTTGTGAAATCTTTTACATTTTTTTATTGTTCCATCGGCACTTTTAATTTCTATGAATCAATATTGATATTATATTTATTTATTTTTATTATTAGAAATGATTTTATAAATACAAAGTTTTTTGTTGTTGCAACATTTTTGAAATGTATGTGTTGCAACCAAATTAAGAAAAAAAAAAAAAGAACTAGAACTACTTACTATACAACAACCCAAAATAATCGACATTACCCGATTTTATTTATGAACAATGAGTGATCACTTTAAAGATTAACTCATTGTTGTTTTTTAAGTGATTTATGGCTCTGTAGCTTCATTTACCTTCTTTAATTATTTGTGACATTTTTTTGAAGTGAAATATAATATAATATAATGATTAGGGTTAAAAGGATAGCAAATATATTAAGTAACATAAAAAAATCTATTTTAAACCAATTAAAGGGAAGTATATTTTGAACATGATGGGTTGACTTTTTTCTGTTCAATTAACTTTTTTTTTAAAGACCACATGGTAAATTTGCGGGAAGTTGAATGTCCTTAATTTGTTTGAAAGAAAAATTATGATTTCATCTTTTAACGAACATATTCTTAAATAATCATATCATTATCATTTTGGTAGTTTTATAGATATTAAGGTGGTAGAGGTTTCACTAATAACTAATGAGACAGCTAGTGTCACCCATCAAACGTGATTCTATGTATACTTAGCCGCATATAGGGATCAGTTTTTGGTGATATGTATTTTGTTTTAATTTTTTATTTGACAACCCCACGTTACCCAGTCCCTATTGACATACGAGTTAACATGAGATATGACATACTGGTAATAGCAGTAAGTTTCACTAGGCAAGGTGATATCTTAGGAGACGAATGAACTATATTTAGTTAACGAAAGCATAGTTGTTGTGGGACTTTGTCTTAAAAGGTTTTTATGTATATTGACACATATTGTAATTCCTGCTACACAAGACATTTTATTAATATAAAATATATTAAGAGATTTAAAGTGTATCCACATCACCACTTTCTTCATTGAAAATCAATTTCTGTTAATAATAAAATTTTTGTCAATATTGATAATGTCACCAGAAATTAAACGCATGCTTTTATATTCAGAAAAATCACTGCTAACTCATGGCTCCAATTCTTTATAATATTCTGAACTGTACCGAATGTCTTAGGTCTGCACATCTTTCGATTGCACTGTTTTAATCTGGAAGACGCTGTGGTAAGTGCCCATTGGCTCAAAATATTTGGTTCTTGGTCAAAATAATTCTGCGCCAACTCCATACGTGGGGTTTTAAACCATCCACTTATCATTTGATTTCATCGTTTCCCAGATGATACGTAGTGAACTCGCGGTTCTACTCTATTTTGTTGCTCAACCGCGATGTATATTTCTTGTCGTTCAACTGCTTAAACTTCCGTCCTTAAAAACTCAAGCAAGAGATTATCTCTTGAAAGTCCGTCTCGATGTTTCGACTCGGTTGATCTTTTCATTTCTTATACCCGTCATGCAGAATCTCAGTATAGTTGTTCTGGTTATGCTCTTAATCTGCAAGTTTGGTGCAATAATCTTAATCTGCAAGCAGCATCTCAATTGACGTGGTAGGACATTTTCCCAGAGTAGAACTGGGCTCTTCTGTTCCACCCGACTGTTCAATACATGATAACTGGTCTCTATCATATGGTATACATCCTCCTTAGGATATATTTAATGGTACTGAGGCCAGCGGTACGGACCACGGATGGAGCAGTTGCATAGAACCGAAAAGCTTAGACTAACTCTGAGCAGACGGCGTTAGAAAAGTTGCAGAAACTTGCCTGTATGTACATAACAGGAGCAGTGACGACGTATCCTATCATGTCAATATCGTTATACCGATTTTTAATTTTTGGATTGAATGTCTTGTTATTTTTTTATTTTTTATTATTCTTTTTGATTAAAAAACTCTTTTGTCTGACAGGAACTTAAATGCAAATTCTCTGAACCATAGTCGAGTTCCTTCTAAGTAAATTAAGCTGCTTAGCGGTTAATAGGATGCTTAACAATACGTTGACAAACTGGGTAAATATCATAATAATTTAATGTTGTTTGTGTTGGAGTACGTGTAAAAATATATTCTGATCAAAAACATTCAAACACCTATATACAATATACCAGTGGTTCTTAACCTTTTCAGCTAACGGCACCCCTAAAATTTTCCAACCGTATTCTCGGACTCCCTTTCCAAAATAATAAAATTATATAAATGATAATGAATACTACGCATATGATTTTTTCATTTTGGTGCATATATTTTTAATAAGTTTGTATATCTAATTGTTTGTGTATCCTTTAATTTCATAAGGGAGAGTCGAAACAACACAAGGAGTCGAAACAACACAAATATTAGCAGCATGAAACAAACTGGAGTCGAAACAACACAAATCATAGCAGCATGAAACAAACAAAAGTATGTGGAACACGAGCTGTATTGAAGTGAATATGGTGAAGTTTTTTGATTTGAATAAATCAGGATTAACGCAGTCTAACTATATATATAAGATTGGATACCTAAGAAGGCTTAAGGATTTGTTTAATTTCAATACCTAAAAACCCGTGTTGAAATGTTGGTCGGAAATTGAATGCCCTTCTCTCAGTAGATTAAAATTCATCAAAAGGTTTGTTACACCGTTTTAAATGATTTTTAATCTCGTTTGCAATATTGTTTTTTCATAATCCGAAACAAGAACTTCTTCAAGCAAAGCGAAAATTTCGAAAAATTTATATTGCAAACATGGCTCATCGAAATTAGTTTGGAAGTATATAGCGGTCACTCCAAATCTTGCATAAAAATATTTGACTCGCTCAGGGGCGTGAATATGGCTGATATGTATGCCAGCTGAACTATAACCTCGCTATTTCTAAAATCTAAACTATATAACATTTCTATCAGCAAACTACTCACTTGATTAGTAAGAAATTGGATTTGTGAACATGATAGAAAAATTTCAATCATTCGGTTGTTATAGTGAATAAGAGGTCACGATGACATCTAATTCGAAGACACAACTTCAATTTAATTGTATTTTCAAATTTTGTTTTTGAGGATAAGACTACCGAATTTTAGGTTTTTGTGACAGGAAACATTCGGTTGACACAAAATAGGTTGTAGTGCCCGAATTTTTTTTTTGATTTCAGTGTTCACTCGATTTAGCAAACTTCTACGCGTAATTCACCTTATACCTTTGTTAAATAGAAAAGCAGTACGATAACTTCCGAGCACATATCACGAAAGAAACGATGGCTTAATGCACGACCTCTACCAAAACTACATATAACTTAAACGAATAAAAATTTGTAAATTAAATTTAATTTGCAAAATATATATTCGTTTCTGTGATTTATTTAGAATTTCTTTTGTTATTAAATTACTTTTGCGCAAATTTAAAAAAAAAATATAAGAAATAAAAAACATTTTATTAATCAAATTCTTTAAATTATTTTTATTTATGGCTTCATGTAAATTCGTAAAATTGGAACTTCGGGTCCCCAGATGATTCAACTCGCATCCCTAATGGGTCCAAGCACCCCAGGTTAAAAACCACTGCGGTATACCGACCCATGTTTGTATTAAAAAAAAATATTATTTTTCTGTAGTACCCAGAACTTAATTCTTGCATTGGACTAAGACGTATATCTGCACAAAATATTAGGTCTATTGGAGGTGCATCCCAGATCTAGCGGTTTTACGTATGATAAAACAAGAGTTGAGATTTTTTAGCCATAAATACTTATATCTCAAAAACGCTTAAAACTGTTAAAAATAAGAAAGATGTCATTGAGGACTTCCAACAGAAGTGTAAAATCATTTTCGCTAAAAACCAAGTTGTTGTTGCTATGGTATTTTCATGTAATTTTATAAAGTTTTTAAATCAAAGCCATTATAGTTGCAAGTTAAAACATATTATGAAAGATATACGAATCTCGAATGTTATGTTGTCGATTTCTATTTAAATAATTTATAATAAATATCGTTTATATATTTACAATCATAGAAAATATTGCATTTCCAACGTGAGATGAAAACGTTTTCAGTTTACGTGAACAAATTTAGACTCACGAAAAAAACAGCTATATGCTATATATTTTTAATATCGTTCTTATTCGTAAGAGTAAAATTTTTAATTTTTTATTTCGCTCCGTTGAAGTCGATTTTATTATTTTCTCCCATTCCATATGAAGAGAAAAAAAATTAGTCCTTTTTCATATATGAATGTTAGAATAAAATAAACAGCTGTTAATTTTATGCTGTTGCGCGATTGCTGCGGAACACAATATTACTAATTTATTGGGTCAGTGTTTAATAATATATTTTACTTTTTGAGCAAAAAGTTACAAATTTGCAAACTTGCGAAAGAATAAAATTCATTAAACACGAAGTCAATACAACAAATTCGGCAGTATGTATTAATGTATTAATTTAAACTAGGAGGGCCCGGCGTGCTTCGCTACGCTTATAAATAAAGTTTTTGCGTAGACATTTTGTTGACGTAGAAGCAATGATTTCAAAAAGTGGTAATGAGAAATGCTAGCATATAATTTTTAATTTTTCTTTTTAAATATATGAATGAAAAATAATCAGAACTCTAGCTGATCAGTTCGGATATATGAAAAGTTAGCGATCAAAGAAGTTTTCAAGTAAGCTTATTTGATCTCTAACTTATTGATCGCTAATTTTTCATATATCCGAACTCATCAGCTAGAGTTCTGATTATTTTTCATTCATATATTTAAAAGAAAAACTAAAAATTATATGCTAGCATTTCTGATTACCACTTTTTGAAATCATTGCTTCTACGTCAACAAAATGTCTACGCAAAAACTTTATTTATAAGCGTAGCGAAGCACGCCGGGCCCTCCTTGTTTTTTTTATTTGTTTTAAGAAATGAGAATATAAATATGCAAATTGTAAACAGTACCACCCAGCTAGAATGCAAACACTATCAAACTTCAACAATACTATTACTCTTCCTTAGATATTTATAAGAAGACTAAAATAAAATACAGATTACAATGTATGAAAGAATAAACCGTATCGTTTTTGTGAAAAAAAAAATATAAAAAACAGAACAAAATTTTAACATGCATTCACATCAATGTACATAAGAAGACTAAAATAAAATGTATAAAAGAATAACAAATTTTTGTGAAAAAAAATATATGATTTGGGCAAGTCCATTTCATATTGTATGTGGGAGGCCGTTAAATTCAAAAATACATTTTAATTCGTCTATAACTTTTTTATTTATTAACCGAAAAATCCCAAAAATCTTTAAAATCTAAGTTACACTAATATCGGTTAGCAGTGAAAATTTGAAATGAATCAAAATTCGAATAAAAAAGCTTTAGGCTGCACAAAGGTTTTTTTAGCGTATTAATATATAAGATTAAACTATCCTAAAATTCATTGGTAAAACAAGTAAAACGAATAAAAAAATAACAATGAATTGTATTTTATTTTTTTGTACCATTATTTCCAAACAGTTAAATAAATTTTGTTCACTATTTTTATACTAATGAGAATAGAGAAACCAAAAAACATAAAAAAATCATTTGGGATTTTTGTGAGTAATTGAACTCAAATAACTAAGGAAATCATTTGATTTTTTTCAATTTAAAGGTATGGTTGGAAATAACAAAAATCATTTTTTTCTCGCAACAAAAATTCAATCCAATTTAAGTAGCCTTTGCCTTTTTCAATATTGAAGAGAGGGACGCATTAGTTTGAATTTATTGTTTTTTATATAATCAGAGCGAAGATGTTTTTTTTATTTTTTTATGAAATACAATCAATTATTTACAAACCACAATCACAAAAATTTATTTCATCGTTCAAAACAATCAAATAAATTGTTTTACAGCATTCACGCAACAGAATAAACTTAACAGATGTTTATTTTATTCAATTAAGACTAATGACGCAATTATGGTTCTAAAACAACAAAATATAGGTTATTTATAGTTGCCGGAGGGATAAACAAATTTATTTACTTGTATTGAATGCTGAAATAATTTTTTTTGTTTGTATTTAATAATTTGATTGCATTTTATAAGAAAATCAAAAAAACATTTTCGTTCTGATTATATGAAAACATTAAATTCAAACGAATGCGCATGTTCTTCTTTCGAATATTGAAAAAGGCTAAGGCTACTATGATTAAATTGAATTGCACTTCCGTTGTGAAAAAATTAGTTTTTTTATAATTTTTGGTTGCTCTATCCTCATCTCAGTACTATAAAAATAGTGCACAAAATTTATTTAATTGTTTGGAATTAATGGTACAAAAAAAAATATAATAAAATTCATTGTTTTTTATGCGTTTTACTTGTTTTGTCTATGAATTTTAAAATAATTTAATATAAATTAATACATGTTACTCTGTTGGAGGGATAATTCGTTGTATTGGTTTCGTGTTCAATTAGTTTTATTCTACCAATGTAAACTTTGGCTTGGAAAATAAAATATAGCATTTAACACTTACACAATAAATTATGCACTAGTATTTCAAATTAGGAGCAAAAAAGATATTTTTTATTTTACTCCTGTATTTGGGCAAGTTTAGAAGAAGTATTTTAAACTCTGTTTATTACACATCGAAATTCGTTCTTTTCTTCTTTTTCTTCATAGCATGTTGTCATATCTGCTCTCAATGATGTCTGATGGAAAACTGAAATATTTAATTTTACTTTTTAGCTAAAGCCGCAACTAGACTATTGCAGAACTCTGCAATATTTCTGCAATAGTCGTGCAATGGTAGTGTGTAAAATATTCATTGCAGAAAAGTTTGGCAATGAACTCATTACAAAACATTGCAATGAGTCATTGCAATGAGCTCATTGCCTTTTCTGCAATTAATATTTTACACACTACCATTGCAGAAATATTGCAGAGTTCTGCAATAGTCTAATTGCGGCTTAAGTCATGATCGGAATCGAAATTGATCGTAAATAGATTTTTTCGAAGATTCAAATGAATTGTTAATAGTATTTTATAGTTTTTGTAGAACTTAATAAGTATATCGCGAATAAAAAGTTTTTATTTAAATGCAACTAAGGATGAAGAAAACTAAAATAGGTTCATTTCAGAATGTTTACTACTTAAATCGTAGTTAAAGTTCGACTCGGGTTGACATTTGATTTTGATGAACCTTGGTAGATAAGTTTTCTCAATTGCCTACATCCTCTCAATTCTACATTTTGAAGAAAAAAAAAAATGTAAAGATATAACCTGCTAGAATAAAAAATTTGAACTTCATATATACTAGTAACCATTGGTCATGACTGGGTTAGATTGAGTAACATTTAAAAACGTTGCTTCTATTCCAATGTTAACCCAGTTTTAAAAATTTTTGTTAAATAAAATTATAAGATTGATCGTCTTCAAAATAAATAAATGACTTTGTATTAAAAAATTTACATAACAAAATCAAGGTAAACTTTATGAATTTGTTTCTCTAAATGTCAGTAAAATTCATCCACCATCATATTTAGGTTAACGACAAAGTAAAAAACGATGCCAAAAAATTACGTTATTTACGTTTTTATATGTTGAACTTACCAAACCTATCTCATACAAAAAAGATCTAGTACATTTTAAAATGTTAAATGAAAGTGTTTTCGCCATCTTAGCCATCTGCTAACTTGTTCCCCTTTTTTAGTATCCGAAAAAATTTAATGCACATTGATATTAGAACTGCAATTTATTTTTATACATCTAAACGTATTATTTATTTATTTTTATGAATTTCTTATCCTCCATTGTGCACCCTTATTTGTAATCTTCGTATACGAGAAAAATAGTATGGGTTTAGGTGGTGATAGGATTTGTTTAAATATAAAAATATTACAGCTACGATACAAGAATACATGTAATGTAATTTTAATAAAATAAATTGTGAACATTACTTTAAGAATCAACATTATAAAAAAATAGATAATCAAAACAGTTTTAATAAAGATACTAATTTTTAGAAGCAACATTTCACTTCCCCCAATATGTACATTTAAATTTTCAACTCAATTTTAATTTGGAAAGGATCGGAAATTGATCAATTTCGTTTTCTCCCTCTTAAAACCATTTCAAATCGTAATAAAAATTTAATGTATTGTACAAATAATGTTTGATGTGTGATAGTATTTTCTTACTTTATAACTGTATTATGTTCAATTCTTAGCACGTGCTATCTGTTTTCATTTTCTTATTTCCTTTTTTTAATGTTATGATTTTTTTTTGTTTTGTTTTCATATTTCTATTTATTACAGTTTCATTTCTGTATACAGAAAAATACTATTTTGATAAAATGTATAGAGATTAGAGAAGTAATACGATGAAAAACAAAAACTAAAACTTGGGTGATGAGGGATTGTGAAATAATTCCATCTGTGAAATATTCAAAATACTCCAAATTCTTGATTTAATTTTTGTGTGTGTTGTGATGCTTCTGCATTTTTATTTTTGAGTTATTGAAATTTATCGCTTTCTATTGTAGTATCTATGTAATTCAAGTATCCGGTTTGTTTGAATTAAAGTAATTTACGTAGTGTTTTTTTTTTGTGTAAATTTTGTTGTTCTAATTTACCTGACACTCCCTTTTTTCACCCAAAAATATCCTTGACACACTGCCTGTAAAATATTAACAAATTTATTATGTGTAAAATGATGAACATAAACTAAATTTAATTAATGAATTATATAAGCTATAATTTTCGTATCGTTTATATAATTAAATAAAAAATTCCACACCCCTAAAACTAAAGTAGCCCTAAAATATAAATTTTACTATTTTCCTCAAATTTTCATTGGTCATTGCATGTTTAACTGCAATCTTTACTTACTATAAATATTAAATCTTTTAATTAAAGTTATTTTATTGTTTTTCTTTTGTTGTTTGTCATTTATATCCATAATGTTCTTTTATCATACCAAAGATAGAAAAATAGAAAAAAAAGTTACTTAATTTTTATGGTTGTTTCCTCTATATTCTATTTGATTTTGATTTCTTATTAGATGTCTTAATTTTGTAGCATATTCTTGTCGTTTTTTTTACAAAGAAGCTATGGTGTTTATTGAAATATGTACAAAGAAAATTGCAAGTCATGCTTAATATTTGTTTGTTGGTAGGTTGTCCAATGTCATAATTTTCATGGTGGATTAAACAATTGAAGAATGTTATTTTTAAAATGATGGAAAAGAATTTATTTGTCAAAACATATTTCGACTGAGAGAAAGTCATTGACTGGGTATTTCTTTGATAAATACTGGTTGAGACACAAGTAGGCATTAAATGTTAGACTTTTTGTCATTTTTTGTCGGCATATTTTTCTTAAAATATTTGATTTTGTTAAAGAAATTTTATGACCAAAATTACTTCTTTTAAACTTATTATGACTGACAATTTTTTCACGTGTGGCTGCATATAAAATTCTAATGATTTATCAATTCTTCTTGATGATTCAATACGTTTCATATATAAAAAAAGAGATCAGTTTTTACTGATTTGTAAATTTTTTTTATCTACGGTTGTGACAAACCCGTTGTCGCTATAGTCCCTGATGATCGCACGCTATTATTTGTTCGAAAAATTGAACTTCAACATAACATTATATGCGTGTTTTAATCATTGAGTCAGGCCATGTGTCACATGTTCAAGGAATATACCACTAGCACTAAAATTATTGGCAGCCCAATTTTATTTTGTGTTTCTGCAAATTTAAAAAAAATGTATGTTTACCTCTTATTATATTTTTATTTCCTCCATTTTGTATTTTATTATTATAAAAAAAGGGCCTCCATCAAAACCTTTAGAACGCATGTTGATGTGGGGCAGGTGTATTAAAAGGTTTTCATAAGTCGTTGCTACACAAATTCTAATTCCTACTTGTAACGATCGGCCCTATTTCGATTCGGACTCAAAATTAAGAATCAAAACCTTTTAAAAAAACAATTCCCTAGGAACGACTTATTATCGTAATTTCAGTATACTGTATATCAACATTAAAAACAAAACATAAAGACCCAAAAGAAGACCTACCTCAATAATAATAATTTGGCCATAAGGTTATTCAAATTTCTTAAATATAAATGGTAGCCTTAAATATTCGTGTTGGTTTTTGTGCTATTTTTTGTGATATGAATAGAAATAATGCCATAAAGGTACATTTAGGCTTGGAAACGTGTAGTACAACTTATGTGAGGTAAAAAATCAATAAACTAGCAACTGCATGAACATATAACAAATTTTGTATACAAAATGTATGAGCTCACACAAAATGTTTAAAATACTGTATGTGAAAATATTTAAAAATTTGTTGATTGACTTGTTGCACTCATACATGTTTCTTAGTCTGGACGGACCTTAAGAGATCTTGTTTTTATAGAGAAAAAAAAATAATTATAATCTTAAAAAATAATAATAAGAAATGTCTTGGCCCATTTCCCGATGAGATTGAATCTGCAAATCGACTAAAAAATTTCAATTTATTCTACTATCCTACTTGAGTAAATTTTTACAGATTGTGTTGGAATTATTTTTTATTTTTAATTTTTTAACTTTTATTTTTAGTTATAATTATTTTTTCGTAGTCTAATTTTTGTGGAAGAAAATAAAGCAAAACAAAAAATGCTACTTCAGCGAGAAACCTCAAAATTTAATCGGCATTTTTGAGAAATGGACCACGGCATAAATACTGAAATAGCAGCTGTTGTTTTTTCTTATTTTATTAACAGTAATGAAACTATAATAATTCGATATAATATTAGTTTGAACGAAACGGCTAATAGAAAAAAAGAATTTTTTTAAAAACTGCATTACCGACAATAAACTGCACTATCGATAACTATATAAACAAATTAAATTTTTTTTAACTGTTCCATTAATTTCCATTGACAATTTTTTAAATTATTCAAGCTGTGTTGTCTCCAGATGTGAATATAAACAACCGTTTCAAAATTTTGTGATTTTTTTCGCATGTAGTGCTTATGTGGAATAACCTTATTATAAATACCATTTACCAACTTTGTACTATTTAATGTATAAATTACTCCTAAAAAAAGAGAATATTCTATGAAACTTTAGAAATTCTACCTTTTTACATTCTACCTACAGAAAATAGAAAAATAAAAAATGAAGAAAACAACGAAAAGTATAAAAACTTAATAATCACGAAACATTTCTCTACTTAAAAAACTGAAGAAAATATTGCAGATGTAAAATCCCTTGAATGCATTCTAAATTTTACTTTGTAATGACGTCACTTTGTTTTATTGTGCATTTAAACTGTGTTTAAATCGGTCTTTGTGATCAACTCATATTGAAAGAGAAATATTCAAATAGTAGTTTTTGTTTTTTCATATATTATTTCACACGAATGAAATTATTATATAAAATAAGGTCGCTAGTCGGGTGGGGTAAATGCTTAATCAAAACTCATCAGAAGGACGCCGGTTTGATCCCCGAACCGGAATTGAGATAAAATATTTGTTACGGATCTTTCGTTTTTCAAAGCAATTTTTCATTCTATTCAATTGAATACATTCAGTTCTTGTGACTTATAATGGTTGCTATCGTATAGCTAAAAATCTTAATAAAAGCTTGAAAATAAAATAATGATGGGAAAACCGAAATTATAGGATTTTTAGCAGTGCTTGTCAAAAATATAATTAATTTTCTAGTTAATATCGAAATGATAATAATTCGGACGAAACAGTAAAAGACAGTAGCAATAACTTTCAAAAACTACATTATCGATAAATTTAAATGTCAAACGAAATTTTTATGAATTTATGAATAAAAAACAATAGTTTTAATTTACTCAGGATTTTGTGAGCAATTAAGCTCAAGTAGCTAAGGAGGTAATTTGAATTTTTTCAATTCAACGGTATGGTTGGAAATATCTCAGAAAAATAACTCTGTTTTTCTCTTACGTTTTTCGGTTGGGATTCGAACTTGTAACCTCATCAGTGCCACCAACAACGAGTTCAATTCCTTTGGCAGACACGTTTAACCACTACGCCACCAAGGTGATGATATATCTAAGTTGAAACTTCATCATCAGTTTGTTATCTAACCTAACTTAAGATGAATTTTTCAATCGTCAGTTAGATATAATTTTTTTATGGAAATTTTATTCATTTTAAATGAAGATATTTTTGCATTGAATTTTCTTAACAGTATTATTGTGTAAATTCATAGAATGTGTAATATTTCTATCATAGTCAACAATTCCAAGTCACGAGTGTATAGTCATTATTGATTGTTTCCAATCATTGCGAAAAATCAATGATTGTCACATTTTTGAAAATAAGTCGAAAACTGTGCTTTCAAAAATTACAAAAACACTGTTTTGCACTACGAAAAAAAATCACCTTTCATATGACATCCCACATGACATGATCAAAAATATTTTTTTTCAAAATGTCTACTTTAAACCCCCTCCAATGAAATTTGAAATTATAACTCCCAAAAAAAATTTTTGTTTCGATTTTTTTTTTGTTACTTCAAGGAAGTTTGTGTTTGGAAGAAGTGTTGGAAGTGTTTGGAAGAAATTGTTACTATAAGGAAGTTTATATTATTATTAATAAAATAAAAAAATTAAAAATAAACAGTAAAAAGTATATTTTTAAATATTGCATTTTAACTTTACATAGTTGAGTTCAATTTAGCAGCGAACTTAGAGATTAGAACTTACAAACCTGATATAATGTTTCACTTCTTTCTTCAGATTCCCATTCGATCGGTAATGTTTTTAGTTTTAACCCTAACAATATTGTTTTTTTTCGATATGGCTCCAATGAGGAGCTAAGCCATAAATAAAAAAAATATTGTTTTATGAACATAAACATATTTTTTGTGAATCGAATTCGCCAACCATTAACAGTATTAATATCATGATCCACTACAACGGAAATAAAAACAAAACCAATTATAAAACCTTGAGCCATTGTGTATGGGTTATAAATAATTTTTTTTATTTGTTGTTGTTCTACAGTTCGATTTCTTTCTATACGATTTTAATAAAATTAATAAAAAAATTTTATTCAAGAAAGTTTGCTTTTTCAATATTCCATAAACAATAATATATTTTAGTTTGATATAATTAATGACCTGCGTCTGAAAAAAAGTTACTTTTCAGCCGCTGTTGTGATTATTGGAATACAAAGATAGCGAAACCAGTATCAGAGCTTTTAATTGAAACAGAATATGCCAGCATAACGTTGAAATTAAATAAATATTCTATGTTCTTATCATATTATATTACATAATTCTTATATAAGCTTAATTGACATGAATATTCAAGGTTGCTGGTTGCTCAACTTGCGATTAATATTAATTCGAACGAGAAAAACTATAAACATTTAAGTAGAGTGAAATTATTTAAAATTTAAAAAACGTATTTGTATTAATATTTATATCATATTTATTCAAATATGACTGTACTTTTGTTATAAAAATTACAAACATTCAAAGTGTTTTATTATTATTTTTATTTCTTTTCTTAATATTTTCTTAATAGTTATACATATCTCCTCTCTTAGTAATAATGAAGCTTTATATATGTATGTGAAACTTAAATGGTTTTTTGTTATTTTTACTACATCGATCGAAAACGTAAGGTATATTATACTAACATTATAATAGTACATATTAATAATTATTATTATTTAATTTTATTACGTTGTAAATGTAAGTCAAAAAATCACGAAACATACAACAAAAACACAATAATGTTGCCGGTTTTTTTATGATACAACAATTCTCACAAGTATAATTTTTTTTTTCACAACAAATACAAAAGGTGGGTTAATACAATAATAAATGTTGTGTGTTGTTAATTTAGTTGGTCCGAGACTTTTGAACGATATAGATGTTATGATTTGTTAGTGCTTTAACTTATCTTACTTTTCGAGTTATTTCAAATTTTTGTTTTTAATTTAATTATCGAGTTTAATTAATTTTTGTGGAATAATTTTTTCATTATTTTAAAAAGTTATTTGTTTGTGTTAAACAAAGAATATGAAATTAATTAAAAGTTAAGTGAGATGATTGAAAAAAAAAATAATTAAAATTATTAATGTTATTTACAACATATGAAATGTGAATTGTGTTTTGAGTTTGAAAAAAAAAAATAAAACTAAATTTAATTGGATAACTTTTAATTGAAGGTAAATTTAAAATTTGTTTTTAAAATATAACCACTTCGGTATAAATGATAAAAAACAGCAAATTAGTGACAAATTTATCACTATAAAATATTTTTGTTTTGTTGAAAAGATAAACACATATTAAATACATACGTACACGTTTTTATCTGTTTTAGGTTTACGTAAGATGATAAAGTGGATTTTTTCTTTCGCATAAAAATCTGTCAAAGAATTTTTATTATTTTACTTAAAATTTGCAATGATTTTGAATAAATTATTTGTGAATTGACAAAGGTATGATACATTTTGAAGAAGGTACTTTTTTTTGAATTGTGAGAAAGTGATAGATCAAGGAAATAATAAATTAAGCTTTTGTCAATTTTTAAGAATTGTTGACCGTGTTATATCATTTTAAATTTAATTTTGATAAATGTGTTTTTGTCAACAACATACTGTCAATAATCATTACACTCGTTTCTCGTACAGTTAATATCTGGCAATGAAATTGTGGTTTTGTTTATTTTAATTCAACGCAAATGCGTTTCGTCATTCCAACAAGTTTAACTGCCATTGATGAGCATTGTTCAAAGTTTTTTTTTTTTAAATAGAATCAAAACTTATAGTGTATTCTTTTCTGCTGTACCGAACAAATTTCAGTACAGTTCCAACACCGAATTATTTATTTTGTATTGAAATTCATTCCAAAAGAATACAAAATTCGATAATTCGGTGGTGGAACTTGTTCGGTACAGCCGAAAAGAATACACTATTACAAATTTCGATTTCAATCACCGATTATGAACATAGGATTGTTTTGCTAATTTTGTTTTAAAAATATATAATATACTCAGTGTAAGATGTTTATCAAGCCTTAAAGGAGAATTTATAATAAATAATTAAACACCCGCTTTACAATGTTATATTCAACTTTAATGTAAACAAGATCAACTAATACACTGTAAAGTAAATTTGCGGTAAATACCCAATAATACCCAATAAACAAGTGGTAAATACCCAATAATGTAATATTCAATTTAACAAATATTTTACTATTCCAAATAATTCATGAAAAAACATTCAAACATAAATTTTGTTCAAAAAGAGCAACCCAATAGTTTACCCGGCTTTCCCATTAAACGAAACTCTACCAACATGAGTAACATATTATTGGAAAAGTTTGTGGTTTGATAATCCATATATATATTAGCGATCGAGGCTTCAAATTTGAATATTTGTTTTTGTTACGTATTGTTATGTATGAAAGAGCTTAAATTGTTGAGCAATTCTTTGAGTTACTGACTTAAATGTAAAGACAACTATGTTCCATTCCTTGGCATAGAGACAACCAAGTCCTTCAACTTTAATTGTTTAGAAAAAAGACAATAATTTAGAGAGATCTGCTTTACAAATATCTTTCATTTGTAGGTAGCATAAGCCACTAAACTCTAGCAGAGCAGAACACATACATAATCCTTAAAGGCTCGTTTCGGCTTTCCATTTTCTCTTTGTGAATTTCTGTTATCCTTTCAGAATGAATGTACATATACCAATTTTATCTAAAATCAGTTATGAATATTTGAAGCAGTAGAAGTTTAAAACAAACCGTTGTTTGCCCGACCCGCCACCACTTTTCAAGATATCTGCAAAATACTCACAGTCGTTCGATAGCTGTAACCTGTAGATCTGAAACATTCTCTACGAGCGACCTCACTTAAATAATGTTTCTTTTCTTTATAAGTTTTTAAAAACTATAAGGGCCGATTGTATGAATGCGGATAGAATATAAATCGTCGTTTGTTATGTATGAATCAGGATAGAACAACAAATTAATTCGAGAATAAAATTCTATTCTCTGTTTTATTCTTTCTTTTTCTTGTATAAAACAATTTCTTTTTCTTGACATGCGCATAGCAGGATAATTTTATTTTGAATTTGTGATTATTTTTGACTTGAAATTTCTGTGTTTCTAAAATTTGTTTTTTGATATAAAAGAACAGTGAAATAAAAATATTTTTAATATAATTTTAATATATTAAATTTAAGTTTTGAAACAATGTTTTTTGATTTATAATTAAATTTATTAATAGTTAATAATAGAAAAAGTGTTGCCACTTATAAAATTACTGCTGTAAACTGCAATAAAAACTGCAATAAAAACAAATATAAAAAAGTTCTATCCATGTTCATACAATCGACGAAAAATAAAAGCCTTGGATGAATATAAAACTGTGTTCTCGGATTTTTTTTCTATCCATCCTTGTTCATACAATCTTTCCTTAGTCTTTCAACTAGTGACGGCTTGTCTTTCGCTAACTTTCTTTTTAGATGAACGCAACGAAACCATTCACAAGATTTTGAAATCTTAAACGCCCATAAATCGGCTTTAAATCGGTTCCAAATGGAACGCACGATTGCACTGATGCCAGAACAGAAGTTAAATTTTAATTATTAAAAAAATCGTCGAAATGAAGTTCTATTTTATTAATATATTTTAAAAGTAACAAGCCAGTTAAACGTTTGGTATATAACGAACTAATTATTATCGTTTATTTTCACGATACCCTATTTAAGGGGTGCACAATAAAGGGTTGAAACTTATTCAATGATTATTTAGATTTTACAAGCTCTTAATCAATGCTTAGCTTTTTAGTGTACGGTTATAAGCTCACGAGATGTAACTCCTCAAAATAGATTTCCTGGTGCACTTTTAATCCCGCTATAATAATTGCCTAAAAGTTGTTTAAGTAAAAAAACACACAGATCCAACTAGCAATTTAGAAGAACTCCGGTCCCGACCGTATTTGGCTTTCCCTATTGCTGTTAGGGACCGGATTAGGCAATCATGAATGTAACCCCTTAAACTATCCACGCCGGATCAGGAATCCCTATCAGAACCCGATCAGAGCCGGATCAGTACAAATAGGGTGCTTGCGTACATAATCAGAACAATCAACTTAATTAGTTAAATCAATATGAAATACATATTATATTAGTAAGATTAAATAAGCTGGAAACAGTTAAAATAAAATAAAATCTCCAATGGTATAAAATCTCCAATCTCCAAATAATCAAAGTCTTTCAACCAAGAAGCGATAGCAATTAGCTATATATGTGAAACTTTTTAAATTATGTATTTCTAAAATGGATACTACTCTAGTGAATTTTAACCAAATGACGTTTGATCAATTGAAATAGAGCTCAAAACTGATAAATAAAACATACCCTAATAGGGGAATTATATATGATTTCTGATAGGGGCCCGAATGGGAACGCCGTATTAGGACTTGATTTATTATATCTTGAATCCTGATCCGGCCCGTATAAAATAGGGAATGCCTGACTAAAGTGTTGGTCGGGGATGTTCTAATTTTATATCAGTAGAGATGTCTCAACATACCGTAGATTTTTAAATTGAAAACACAAAAATTGCTAGAAATTTAATAACATCAGCTTAATGAACGATCTGTTCAGAACAGATCATTGATTCGTTGCACTGAGCGATTTAAAATCGCCGGTCATCGTTTCCTCATAATCTGAAAAATACTAAACACTTCGTTCTCTAATTTATAAGCAATATTTTTTTTCAAAAACGAATCAGGTTTATTTCTAGATCGGTCATTCTGGTTTTGTATCGGTTATTTTGATTCAATCGTTCTTCGAACAAAAATATTAATCAGCAATAATTTTTTTACTGTAGTTCTTTGGGCTCGGTCGTTCATTTTGTATTGTTCTCGTGTTTGATTTATATTTAGCAATAAAAAACGATCGACTCAAAACCAATTTGGGTCGATCGTTCATTTTAAATTCTTAACTGTTTTGATCCGTTCAAGCAAAACAACTTTTAGGTTTTCTTTCTTGTTTTGTTTGATTTATTTTTAAATGAAAGTTTTCTATTTTCCATTCCAATCAGAATAAATAGGCATCTTTTTAATATATGGTTAATTGTGTATAAGTATAAGATCAATATGTTGTAAATTGTAATGTAAATCTGTTTCAATAAATACATTTTAAAGATCACACAAAGATTGTGAAGATTAAACTGAATCAAAAATATGTAAAAAAAGTTTATTACACATAAAAGAATTGCATTAAAACATTATAAATTAGTGATCGAAAAACGGTATTACTCACTCAACTATCGGTCATCGTTCAATGAGGTGATCCGTTCAATTTTTTTTAATGAGAAGTGTTGCGTTATAGGAATTACAATACGTGTCACAACAACACAAAGATTATGTATAGAATAAGAAATCTCACTGCATTCTGTCTGCACTATGATAGTGAGTGATCTCGACAGTTCAACACGACGGTGTTGTAGGAAATAAAGATTTGATGTTAAATTTTGATAACCAACAATTCGTATAGCACGCTTTTGAAGAGTCCCAAATAGCTAGGCTGGAAACAGATGCAGCGCCCCAAACTTGACAACAATACTCCATATAGCAGTGGTTCTTAACCATTTAGCAATCGCGGCCCCCTTAAAATACTAAAACATTCTCGCGGCACCTTAAAATTTTTTATTAATGATTATTTTATTACCTATAAGGTAATATAAAAATTATTAATATATATTTTAAAACAATGAACATTGACAGATTATTATGACTATAATTAATTGATAATTTGTAATAACAAATATCAAAAGCAGAGTCTTACCTATTCCTATTCGCAAATCCATTTTACTGTATTCAGATTTACCAAGGTATCAAAGGGGTCAAGGTATCCACTACGTCGACTGCTATATTCTTGGCCATGTTCACCCTACTACCTTGCCTCAGTAAAGGAAGACAAAAATGCCCTTTACCGACAACAAATAACAAAACTTGAGCATAGCCTTTACGAAAAATAGTTAACATATCTACTTTTAGGCGGGTAAAATGAAAACGCGGATAGGCGAGGGATTAGACTGGCTGAACAAGACTGTAAACTCCAGGGTTCCAATCCTGGCCAGAGCAAAAAGCGTTTTCCAAACTTTTCTTGAAAATCTTCAACATCCCACCACACCCCGGATTCCAAATAAGCATTACTAAATTTTCAATACAAATTCAACAAATTTTAAAAGGAATGTGGGCTATTTTAAAAAAACCTGAAAATTTGGTATGTTATTGGTATTGACATAAGAGAAAAACAGAATCCAGAATTTTTTATTTTATTGCTCGGAAATGGAGTGGGGCTTGAATTTTAGACAATTTTTACTGGCTTTCGGTATGAGGTCGGTGTTTTGTTAATAACTCCCTCAAATTTCATTGCATTGATATGCATTTCTGAAAGTTAGTTAGATTACAATTAATAATTTATCTCATTTCCTATGTGTGGCGCGCTGGAACTCTTTTACTGAAAAGTTCATATTTTTTTTTTAAGTGATAAAAGGGAGTGTGAGCCTATACCTAAAGATTGTTTCTGCATCCTAACTGCGCTTTGTGCTTTCGCATGTGTTGCATAGATTTGAAATACAATGATCCGAGAATGATAAGCAGAATGTCAGAAGTAAAATATTTGTTGAAAAATAATCCAATAAGAGTACACTATTATTTACCTAGATTTATAAAATAATTTTGGTTTTAAAACAATTATTTAAAACTTAAATTAAAAAAAATTCTAGAAATAGTTATACGGCCCTACAAATACTTTTCGCGGCCTTTGGTCTTTTCCTTCGCAGGAAATCATCCCTGAACTCCTAACGAACGCTTTCACATTTATCTATTTGTTCGTCACACAAACTTATTGAAATATCGTTGGAAACTCCGTATTTGGAAACAATCAGTAGCTGTATTTTAGTGGCATTAAAATTGACTAAATTTTTGTCACTCCAATCGGCGACTTTTTCTAGGCCCTCGTTTACATTTATGACAGTGTCTCTATGGGTTAGATTTATTCGTTTGTGCATTTTATCTTTAAGGTTAGGAAAGATAGGGGGCGGTGTACTATCATATGCAAAACTATATTTATTGGGCTACTGGTGATTTTCAACAGTTCGTTGAAATAAAATTAAAATGATTTATTTGGCTCCCTTGGAAAGCAAATATTTTGGTGTCCATTGTAATGAACACTCTGCATTCCTGATAGGTGGAAACATTCAGAAACTTTAGAGGAACTGCGTGACTTGAGAAGATTCCAACTAACTTCAGTCTGTCAATTCGACTAAACTATTCCTTTCCTCTGCACAGTACAAAAGCCGAGTTGCTTCGGGTAAGTGTTTCAAAACATAGTGAATCAACTACAAACTAACACATTAAAATGATGCACATGTAGTCTCGGCAATTGTTGAATTAAAAGTTGCGCCAATTGTCCCGACGAGTGTTGAAAATGAAAAATGTTACGATACAATAATAATAAACAAACGATGCGCCGATGGTACCTGCGATTGCTAAAAATGAATAATGATTCGATACAATAATCAATAAACGATGCGCCAATGGTCCCGGCGATTGTTGAAAATTAATAATTATTCGATACAATAATCAATTATTTCGTTATTCCATTGTTAAAGCATGAATCAGGTAAATCAATAACAATTATGACCAACTTTAATTCTATTCCTATCATCTAAAATTCGAATATCAAACATTTTGATAAATCTGACAACAACCTCTGATACAACTCCAAATTTGTATCAATTGTTAAAAAAATTTGTAATTTCACTTTCGTTTTACACTACTACTAGTCCTTAAATATATCCTATTACATTTTCCTTTCCAAAATTTCTTCCGAACATTCCTACCCCCTATATACCTCCCTTCTGCAGGTTCCCCTACAAAAACATCTACATTTTGGAATAATTCTTGTATTAGAGTGTGAAATTATTTCACAATAATATCGCCACACTCGTGGCCTCGCGGGCAACATTGTCGCTGACTGACATTTCAGTGGCTTTGAAATAATTACGCAACAAGCTTCTAATATCGCGCAATCGTAATATTGTGAAATAATCAAACTCGAAATATTCGAATATAGTTTATGAATTTCAGGTCCAAGTGAAAATGGCATCATTTTCTTCAGATAAAGTTGTTTTGCGATCGAAAACCCAAATGTATCTGATCCGGGCACCCGAGCATGCAAGTTCAGGGCTCAAAATTGCCATCAAACAAACAAGTGCTGCAAATGCTCTACTTCAACACTATGTATCGTCGTATGGCAGCACCCGAAAGCGTTTTGTCTAAATTCATTGGAGGCGATGGACATACGTGGTATCGTTCGAACGAGGCCATTGCGCTCGTGTTTTTTAATTCCAAGGTGGCAACAGAAATTAAGAATGCAGAATGTGACACATCATCTGATGAAGAATACGAAGAAGAAGATGAACAAAGACTTGCTTCTTCAGCTGGCCCAGGCGTGACCACTCACAGCGGCGTACAAAACTGACAATGAAACTCAAAGACTTCAACGAAGACTTCATGAAAAAAGGTTTGAGCAGCTTCGTCATATCGAACACAAAAAATTTTTCATTCGCTTTGCCTTGTCACAAGATTTCTTGAATTATCCGCCGGCCATTTGGGATGACCTCGACTATATAGAAGCTCTTAAAATTGTCAAGAAATTGCGAGTTGTCAACGACATGGCTGAGAGAGACGTGAAGATGGTCCTCAGACTACAACGAGGGTCTCTCCTGGAATGAAAACGAGTTTCAAAACTTGATATTAGTCATCGCCAATTATAGGGCGCCAATTATAAATCCTACTTTTAGGTGTTTTGTAGGGGGACCTCCAAATGTTTGACAAATTGACTCCTTTGGGGGCCGTTATAGCAGTTGTTATCCCCCTCCTACTGGGACCAAACTTTGGCTCAATCATTCTTTCATAAAATCTAACAAAATTGGCTTGTAGAAGCTATCAATATCTATAAAACGCGCAATAAAACCAGGTTAACGTACATCTTTCTTAAAAAAAACTAAACTGGGAATTTATTAAAATAAAACTTTCTCCGGAGCGACTTGAGTGAAACATAATATTTTTTTTTTATTTTTTGTTTTTAATTGTAAAATCCAAATTCACTCAAAATATTTTTAATAAATCAATTTTATTTAAAATAATCTTTACAGAATTTAAGTTTAAGTTTTATTTGTTTTAACTACTGATCAAAATAAGGAAAATATATGTTTTATATATGCCTTGAACACTCGTATACGTATATAAAAACAACATTTCATAAATACGCAAGAAAATAAAAAAAACGTAACATTGGTGACAGCGGTTGGACCAGCTAGCTGTTAATAATGGTTTTTTTATGTGAATTAAAAGTGATTGAGCTAAAGAAGGAACTAGAACAACGTGAATTGTCAACTTGTGGAAACAAAAGTGAATTAATGTTACGACTTCGAGAAGCTATGGAAGCCAATGGAACAGAAGTGGAAAGTTAGCAGTTCGGAACAGTTACAATAAATACGGAGTCAGTTGCAGTTTATGAAGAGATAAATTCGGTTGCAGAAACAACAACTCCATTGCCAACATACGAATTGTGATTTTACGCAGTTAATGGCTATGATGCAACAGATGAGTTTGAACATCAGTCAACAGATAGCTTCTAATAAATATAAACTGAATCACAAACTAGATGTTGTTAATACAAATATGGCTACTACTAAAGAAGAAATTAGTCTTAATATCAATCAATAATTGGCTGCAAATAAGGAAGAAATCAGCTTCAACATCAATCAACAGCTGGAAATAGTTAACAATAACATGGCTGTTAAAAAAAAGAAATTACTGCAACACTTGCTGCACATAAAGCATGAGAAATGAGATGTACCAGCAAATAAATGAGTTGAACATTAGTATACATCAACATTTGGACGAGAAACTTTTACAAATGTCAACAGCATTCGATGTAAACGTTGAATTTCAGAAATTTGAGCGTGGCTTGAATAAAATAAAACTAAAGTTGACGATTTTGAGAAGAGCTTGCAGGATGTTGAAACAAGTTCCTGTTCGTGACCGCAGTAGATCAAAACGTGTGGAACGCTGAAAATCGTCTAACTGCATTGATAGTGGCTCTTAAGGAGGAAGCAGCTGAAGCATTAAAGGCGGTGCCAGAAAACGAACGCAAAAGTTATGAACAGGTGATGAATGCGTTGGAACGGAAATATGGCAGCGACCATTAAAGAGAGTTACATAGAATCGAGCTAAAGATCGCTTACAACGAAATGGAGAGTCCTGGAGAATCCTGGAGAATCTCTACAGGACTTTTCCTCTGCAGTGGTCAGTGGAACGGCTTGTACATTTAGCACACTTCAACACCACCGTATTTCATGGAGAAGATGAAGATTGAGACCTTCATTGACGGTATCCAAGATCCGGAAACCAGGATAAAGCAATGACTTCACGTAAGGCGACTTTCCATGAAACAGTCGCATACGCAATCCAATATGAAATGGTACAGAGGATGTCATTTGTGGGTTATAGAAAAGGGATGTAAACTAGAACATCAGAGAAGTATTGGCACACAAAGGTGAAAACGACATCAGATGCTGGGTATGTGATGAAGAGGGTCACATGGAACGGGAGTGCAGAAAAACTGAAGCAGATGGATCGTCGTCTTCTGCGAAGAATATGAGAGTCGAAGACAACCAGCACGTACGGTTCAGGAATGGCAGTAAGAAACTCCTATGTTGGATATGTAGGAAATCGGGTCATATCTCACAGGACTGCTTTAACACGAAGCGTGACAGATCTTTGTGTCCTATTCAACGGAAGTTCGTTGAAGGCGTAACTGTAAAGCCAAGAAGTTTGGCGGCGTTTTGAAACAATCAGATCAAGGGACAAAGAAAAGGAAAACATCCAAAGTAGTGGGAATCGAGACTCAATCACCTTGGACATAGAAGAATGTAATGGCCAAGAACTTAAAAAGGAAGAGAAAGTAATTTTAAACAGTCTGAGAAATAGGAAAAAAACACAAAAATTTGGATTCAACAATTCTATTAGAGATTCGGGTCGAACAGGCTTAGGTGGAGGGTGATGTTACGATTCTATATAAACGCAATGAAATACAAAACCTTAATTTTCGATATACAATATTTCAAAAATAAAACAAGGTCACATTATTTTCTTAGAAAAAGGGTCTACATGAAATACAATTAAATTACGAAACAATTGAATTGTGTAGCACTGATGAAGTTACGAACTTGAATCCCAACAGAAACACGTAAAAGAGAAAAACAGAGTTTTTTTCTGAGATATTTCCAACCATACCTTTGAATTGGAAAAATTCAAATTAATTCCTTAGTTACTTGAGTCTAATTGCTCACAAAATCCCGAATAAAACTCCCCAAAATGTTGGCAAATATGCAAGCGCGCATATATGACAATAATTGACCAAGCGTCGATCATTGATTTTCTTATTGATTGAAAACAATCAATAATGACTATATACTCGTGACTTAGAATGTTGACTATAATAGAAATATTACACATTCTATGACTTCACACAATAGTACTGTCAAGAAAATTCAATGCAAAAAAATCTTCATACAATTGAATTACTTTATGAATCAAATCAACATAACGTAAATCAATCGAATATTCTCATATTTTCTCAAGGTTTCTAAATAATGTGACCTCGAATAATCGAGAATTATTCAGAATCGTATATAAGAAATCTCTCTTGCAAAATTAGATTAGTTTTAGTTTAACATGCGATGGATGATGTAAAAAGTGCGATATTGGAAATAGTTTAAGTGAAATTTAATTGTAAACGAAAAGTTGTACGTGTGTTATTGAATAGAAATTTTTTGTGTATTTTTTTGAACTCTGCGTTACTGGAAATTTGTACAATCAACCGTTGAAGTTTCTGAAGCTGTTAAATGAATATTCTAGTTAGGAATATTGTTTGCTGTATTGTTTCCTGTTGTTGTGGAACAATCAAGGTGTTGAATACTTAATAAAACTTGGTGTTTTTGATTATTAATCGAATCGAATTGACAGTAAGACCAATTCGAAGTAAGGTTAGAAAAACGTAACAATATGATAAACTCTAAAATTATAGCTTTAAGTACTGCTACAATATGATGATTCGCTCGCTGTTCACCCTTAGAATAACCTCATGATACAATAAAAACTATTCCGTATTTAGTTTTTATTACAATATCACCTACAAGATAAAATTTTATAGAGCAAATATTGAACATATAATTTCAAGCAGGGTCGATATTAAAATGGCGGCCACGATTGCATACCTCGATCAAAAGTTGTTTCTAATGTTTTACCCTGCTCTCAAACTATTTTGTTTCAAGTTGAATTAATTCATGACAACAGTTTTTTTGTTGCAAATCATCATCTTTTTTTTATTGCACAAAATATTGCCGTTGACCATCAAAATACTGCGTACCGTGCCAAGGTAATGCGTTGTTTGTTCTCTTCAAAAATTTAATTGCTTTTTTAACAATTTTTTACTGTTATTGTTATGGAAGTGTACGCAAGTAAATGAGAGTTGTTTATTCTAGTGTAAATAATCTCTAAATACTAATCAGTAATCATAAATAATTTTTTTGAAATAATTTACTCTACAAACATTGTTATTTGTTTAAGGAAAAAAAAATGTCTGATGTATTTGATCTTTATACCTACTTGTTACCACAAAATACAAAGTATCCATGTTTTGTTTTGTTTTCAATAATATGTTCATTACCACCAATTTCTCTTCTTGAGGTTTTTAAATATACATATATTCTTAAAAACGAAGCCACAAATTTAAAATGGTTGACTCAATTTTGCATAAAAATCTACCTCGGTTATCTGTGCTATGTCCTTCAATTTCTAGAAGCAGGTTTGGCAAACATAATGATTACTACTAATCCAAGGGGAATTATTAATTAATTATGTCAATTTGTTACCAATAAACATTAAGTTAAATGAAATATAATATTTAACGATTTTTTATTTGATCTTTCTTAAACGTAAATATGTTTTAGAAGCCCTGAATTACAACAAGAAAAAAAAACAAACGAAGTTATAATTTTTTTTATAATAGTTTATGAAGGTCATACATACATACATAATAGTGCAATTGAAAAATAAAATTAACTTTGTTGAAAGTTTATATTGTTTTTTAAAAGCTTCGCTAAATTAAAAAACAAAACGTGTTGTAAATTATACGGATACTATTACGTTCTTGATGTTTAATTAAGATAAATTAAATTAACTTTATATAATTAAATTTGTAGAGTATAGTTATTTAAGATGTGATAAAATTTTGAGTTTTAATTTGAAATTTTTTTGATTAATTTAAATTAATAAATCGTAAAAATATTAACTTACAAAAGAAAACATCGTAAAACCACAATGAAAAAAAAATCAAACTTTCTGCCTCACTAATTACTTATTTCATAAATAATTTGCGTATATAAATATTTTCAATATAATTTTTAATTTATTTCTTAAAATTAATCTACCATCATAGTTCACTGAACGAAATATACCAAAATTTAACAGAAAGTATTACTTCATTGGACCATAAAAATTGTTTTTGTTTATTTTTTTGGCAACTTTTTTTTTTCTTAATAAAACTTTAAAGTTAAAACTAGGAATGGCATAAGATCAGAAAAAATAAAAAAATATGTATTGATATAAATAAATTCAATTTTTAAATATTTTTTTTTTCGTTTTTAATAAAAAATCGTATTGGAAAGTTTGTAGTGAATAATGAACATGTCTGATCGGACATCAAATTTATTTATATGTTGGGCTTGCTGAATCATCAAGTGCTTCATTTTTGTGAATTTATAAAAGAATTAACGGATTTTTTTTTCTCTCTGTTTGCATGTACATTCTACATTTTCTATTCCATAACATGAAACTGACGTTGCATTGACGTTTGTATACGTAAGCTTATTTTGTTTTGGTACTTGGACTTGTTTATTTGTGTGTAACTATTGTTTTAAAAAAGCAACTTTGAAAATATATATACTTAAAAATCTGCAATTTAAATTTAACAAGAAAAAATTACGGTAATAGTTTTACGATTCAAAACATTATAAAACTGATCGTAAAATTTAATCCGATTTTAAAGCGAATTAAAATTTGTTTAAGTTGAAAACATTTGTTTATGTATTTTAATTGATAGACAAGAAGTAAAGTAAACTTTTGTTCGTGTTTTAATTGTATAACTTTTCGTGTTAGTTCATACTTTCAAATCATTTAGTCTCTATTTCGCTTAAGCGACCTGTAGATGATCAAACATTTTGCCAAGCCTTACGTGTTGGACGAAATGTTTGATCGTCCACAAGCTCGTTTTGACGTGCTTGCCCAATAAATTACGTGTTTAATGTGCTACCAACCAAAATTTTGATTGCCGGATTGTTTGAAGCCAGCAGGCTTGAATGTTACGAGTAGGTTTGTCAAGCAAAAGTTATTATGTTCAAAATATCTATGCAATTACAAAAAAATTTGTAAATTAATGTTTTTAGGCTACGTACAGAGTGAAAGTTGTGAGCGGTGCTATGCGCAAAGCGGTGCTGTTTCGCGCTAGAGCAAAGCGATTGAGTTTGAACAGTAATGCTTTATGCGAAGCTATATGCTTACACGGAAACCGATTTTATGGGTCATATTTCAAAATGAATTCATCATTGAAAGATGAGTTATTCTTAAAGGAAAGTCTCTTTTTACGGTTAACAATTTTAACAACAAAAATTGGTAAACATAACATCAATTCAGACCTTAAAATCGAAGGTGATTTTCATCAATTATATCCTCAACTTCGGCAGGATAAAACTAAATTGCTTAAATGTACTAGAATGTCTATAGAAACATTTGATTATATTTTAATTAACACAAAAACAATCAACACGCATGCCATTTAGCTTCAAAAACTAAACAGAACAGTTTCAAAGCGAACCGCTTGCGAATATGCTTACGCGCAGCGAACAGCTTTGCTTTACTGTGAACACTCTCATTTGATTATACCCGTGCAGTTTTATAGCTTGCTACGCTTTCAGCACCGTTTTGCGCACAGCACCGCTCACCGCTTTCACTCTGTACGTAGCCTTAGTTTGTGTTTTTTTGTATTATGTTATTTATTTTTATAAATATCCCTCATTTTAGATTAATATTGAAAAAAAATTTAAAATAATTTATATATACAGAAAAATTAGTATTATGATTTCAAAAATAAATAAAACAGAAAATTCGAGAAAAAAATATTGTAATGTAGGATATTAAAGAAAAAATTCGTAAAGGTTTGACGAAAAGTTTGATTGTGTGCGGTTTTATTACGTTTGTTTGTCAAGCAAATTTGATCGTTTGCAGGCAAGCTTTATAGGTTTGCATTATATATTCTAAATTCACTGCATTTTGTTGTTTTTCTCTGATTATATCCACAACGTCTGCTTCATTCAACAATAGTAGCACCTGTAATCATCGGTAGCTATTAATTGGTATAAACTTTCTTATTTAAAAAAAAAATTTATTTGTTTATTTTTCCCAACGATGAACGAAATTTTTTTTTCTTGGAGGAGAAATATAGTAAAGCCAATTACGTAGTTTTCTAAGAACTCTCCAAATTAAAAATTTTAATATTTCAACACCAATAAATATAGTTTTGTAACCCAAAAAAGAACGCTGAGTAAAATTTTAGTTTTGATATATTTCATCTATTGTATTCCATTAAAAATTTGAGTTATTTAAAAAAAAAACGTAAAACCGCGGAACCGTTTTTAAATAAAATTAAAATGTAAAGGTCGCGAAAATTGGCATTATGAAGTTATAATATACAATTACAATGAATTAGAAAAACAAAAGTTTTAGTCAGTTTTCATCAGTTTCGAATTGGTTAGAAAACAAGAAATCGAGTGGTGAAATAAATGGGAGCTAGTGAATAAGTCTCTCTGTAGTGTAAAGGAGTACTTTTCCTATTAAACATGTCAATAGATCAGAAGAGGCAGGCCGCGCACCTAGTGAGGTTGAAAACCCTAAACTAGCGTCAGTACTGTGGGAACGATGGAATGAACCTGCCAGTTCAGCACAAATAAACAGTGTGCTCGTATATAACTAACAATACAGATCAGGAACAAAAAAAAAAGTGCGAAAAGAGACTCTGGCGACCCCCAATGACGAAGAATCCGCGACCGTCACGTCACACCATTATTATATTTTATTTATTTAAGACACATACTATTAGGTAGGCTTATACAAAACCATATTTTTTTTTTTTTAATAAAATGTGATGTGTAGTAGGCATTACAATATGTGTCACAACAACACATAAAAACCTTTTAAGACCAAGGTGCCACAACAACATGCGTTCAAAGCATGTTAATGGACGCAAATCTGTTATTTTTTTAATATTTTTTTTGTTAAATAATGGATAACTAAACCATAAATCCTATCACATATAAAATATGACATAGGCCAATATTTCGTGATAGGGTAGGGAAAATAAAAATAAAATAAGAGATAAAAAGCAAATTTGTTTTAAAAATTTGCAGGAACAAAACTAAAATTGGTTTGCCAATAGTCCAACTAATGGCATAATCCTTGATTATGGAACGCAGTTGATTAAAGCTCAGATACATAGTTATATGAAGGCTCGTCTCTTCGAGCAAGCTACAGCGTTCCAGCATCAAGGAATATTCATTAGCTAAGATTGAGAGTGCTACCGTTGACTGAATACGGTTCATCCGCCAGCACCCCTAAGAAATCACCTTGGCTAGTGATATCTCACTGCTATTGCCAGTGGTATGCGATATCTCACCTTAACTCATATGCCAATAGCAGGGACTGGAGTACGCGGGGTTGTCATACCCGTGGATAAAAAAATAGAAAAAAATTAACAAATTAATAAAAACTGATCCCTCCATGCAAACAAAACAAATTTAAGAAAAATTATAAAGGTGACTCACCCCATAATGGTAGTAAATTCCACTACTCATTCCTTCCAATTAGCTGGTCATCCCACCCAGTTTAATTCAATCGTTGCAACATTGAATGGTAAAACTGCAAAGAATAGCGGTGAATTTTTTTTTTCTCTAGCTAATAATCCTTCTAATAGACACTGTATTTCTATTGATTTTAAATAAAGCAAAAGATATATTCGTTCCAATCCTTTAAACTAAGAATCAGCTCTGCATCGCGTCACGTTGGTGATGAATTTGTTGTTTTACAATTTTCTTTTGGTACATTATCTTTCTCTCCTCAATCGATGATTTGTTATTACTATTATAAACAGCTTTTTCTGAATTTTGAATACAGGCAGCTAAAGTTCTTGCAATCCATGTATAAGAATAATAAATCCAGTCACAAGAGGTTTAAACTTCTTTTCACTTTTTTCTTTTTTTGCAATTCAACTCCTTTTCTTAATGTTGTAAAAAGAATACCACAATAACTTTCAATACTGTAAAAATATTCTAAAAACAAAATAAGAACTGCATTCCAAAAATATTGTGATGCACAAGGAAAATTTCTTTCACTTCAATTTTAAATAAAAATTAAATTCAGTTTTGCAAAAACACTCCAATTCTTAGTAAAAATGTTAATTTTTATATTGAATAATGGTCGATTATTTTGACAGTAATTTAGAAAACAAAAGGCACCGTTATGCAAGACACTAACTTCGTTGATCGTTAAATCTCACTACCAAGGCATACATTTCCTTCAATCTACCAATACAGAACCTGAACTCGTTCTGGAGTGGGGTGTAGACTCTCTTATAAATACTACTGGTTAGATAATACCTCAGATTGCGGCATAACACGATTTTATTAATTATCATTATAAGGTTATAAAACTAACTTTACAATGTGCAGTTATTATTTTTTATTTGCACAAAAATTGTACATAAAACAAAACAAAACAAAACTTATAATAATTATTTATTAAATGTGGCATTTATATTTACTATTACCTGTTTTCTTTTTTTCTTAATTTCGGGCATTTATTCTTTTAAAGATGACAACCGGTATTTTTTAATAAATTAAACAAAAACAACAATGAATAGTTAAATAAAAATATTAAAAATTATTAAATTATATTCTATTTTTTTTTTTTAATTATTTCATTGACAAAAATCCCATAATTCCGATTAATTCGAAAACTCAAAATGCCACGTGATTAAAATTTTAATGTTAACTCATGTTTCTAGTCGGTTGGATTCTCGTATTTATAATGATAACAAACATCGAAAACAATGGGTTCGTAATCTACGTTTATTAATAATAAATAATATTGTGTGAATACGTAGAAATTACAGTCGCACTACAGAACTATATAATGCAACTGATAAAACATCCTCATAACAGTAGTTCTTTAAATTGAGTGTCTGTAAACATAACTCTAAATCTGTATCTATATAACTCTAAATCTTAATATTAACATAAAATTCTATATATTAATATAAACTTACTAGTAACTGCGTTTTTAAGTAGTTATTAAATAGTAGTATCCTATAATAACCAAAAAGCACTACAGTGTTAACTACCTCTAAGTTTTAATTGATCTTGTCAATTTGTTGATTATACTTTTAAAGCTCATGTGGTAATATTATTATTATAGCAATAAGTTCTGGAAATGGATGTTTGCAGATGGTAATTGATTTTTCGTTTGATAATCTTAACCCAAATTTTTTGTTTTTCATAATTTTTCCAGTTAGCTTTCAAAGCTTTTCAAAGTCGCAATACCAACTTTGTTTTTGTATGTTGCTTATCCTTTTTTCCCATGGTCCCTCGCTAGTTTTTAAGCTTACTTAATAAAACCATTTCAACAAATATAACGCCACTGTCACCAACGTTACGAATTGAGTATTGACCTATATTTCCCGTGGGTCAACAAAATTCGAACAATTTAATCAGAATTACAATAATATTTGTTCACTATACATTTGTTCACTGTACATCTGCAGAAACTCCACCAGTTGATGGCAAAAACTGCCAGTAAAACACATTTGATTTTAATTGTTGTAATTACTGGTTTGTAATCGCTGTGTAAGTCGCTGTCGATTCCTTGTTTTGCTCTGGTATTTCGAAAATAAAAGATAGTCATTTCATATTAACGAGTACGTTATCGACTTGGTTCTTCCATCTAATGATTTCCAAATGTATATTTCTTTATGCTCTTATGTGAATACTAATTGACTTCTATGATCTGATTTTTCGCTCAACAGTCATATTTTGCTCGACAGTAATTACCACTGTATTTCTAGCGCACATTTGTCGACTACTAATATCATATCCCTGTTAACGGGTTCGTGTACTACACATCTTTCAGTTAGGTAATCGTTATTCCATTGTAATAAAACAATATTTATAATACATTAATTAATTAATTACTTATATTAATTGTAAAATTGGAACAATTCGTCAAATTAATTCCTTGACTTGAATTTTTATTAAATTTATTATACGTTCGTACAATGTTGTTTCGTATTTAAATATATTTAAAAAAATTAATATATTGTTTTCATTCTGATGATTTTGTTAGAGAAATATTTAACGAACTATGGAATATTTAACGATCGGCAAATATTCTACAACAGTTTAGAATGTATAACACACATGGAAGATAAGCTGATACACACATGGAATGTATCATATTATACAGCAGTCGTGGATAAAACTTATTCCTATTTATAACTTAGTTTGGCATTTGCTCTAACGAAAGGAAAGGTTAATACATTATTGTATAAAAGTTCTCGTTCAACAGTAGCTCACTTCTCAACCTTGTTATATGATGTACTATTTTCATAATATTAGAAAACTATGGAAAGTTAATATAATTTCATTAGTTACAGTTAGAGACCAGAAATTGGACGTGGTTTAAATTTCCGAACAATATAGAACCCCCATTGCCGATGGAAACTGGGTGAAACAATCTTTCATTTAAACGTACAATCTAATCGTCAGTATTTTAAAACCAGCCAGGACAACGGTTGGAAAAGAGCAAAGTCATGCGAGAAGCGCAGCAAAATGGTTGGCAAATCGAAGAGTTGGACACGGTGGGGAGAGACTGAACTAAATGGTTAAATGTATGGCAATACCCGAAAGTGGTGCAAATCTATCGTAAGATGTCTTTAGAGCACCTACGAGACATCTTTCACGTGTCATAACAAAGGCAATGGAAGGTACTGAGTATATTCTGCTGGACTGAAAACATTGTCTGTTTGAGAGAAGAGTGCTCGATTCGCCGTATGAAATGTTCACGAGGAAAAATCATGAGTACTATGAGCTGTTTCACAATGAAAAAAGCCGAAAGAATTGCGGAAAGCAATCGCTAATAGTAAGACCAGGATGGTCATTTTGTCTGGTTTTATCTTTTACTTTATCACATATTTTATCTCTTTTGTAGAATTGTAGAAATATCAAAAAAACTCTACATACCCATACTTAAATTTCTCCTTAAAAATGAATTCAATGGAAATTTAATGAATTTGTAAGAGAAACTAAAGGAATTTTGACATTAGAAAATGATTATTTTGACAATTCAACTCACTAAATAAAGTTTCGATAAGGTCCAATAAAAACGCTTCACTTACTATTTTTTAACAAATCAAAACGATTTGTTTCGATTATTTTTCTCTGGTGGGAAGGAACAGCGAATATTTTCGGCCTACTTAATATATTAATTTAAAACAAAAATTCACATACAAAATTATGTGAAAATGCAATTTGCAAATAGTAAAAATGTCCATTTTCATTCATAAATGATTGCATGTTTATGTTTATTTGTCAAAAATAAATTACAAATTTATAAAATTTATGCGCCTACTAAGATGAAATGATATTTTATTATGTATGATTATGTTGTATGAAATAATGTTACTATTTCTGTTCGTTAATTTGTCTGCTAAATACAACTCGTCACCAAATTATTAGTCGATTATTTTTCAGCATTACCACTCATGCCATTTGAGGTTAAAAATTTAAGTTTTCCAGTAAAATTTGGGCAATTTCACAAAAAAAATTTTAAACTAAGTGGCGAAATCGAGATAAAATCGGTCAAAAATCCGTTTTTGCGAGATATCTCGAAATCCCCAACGCCAACCTATTTCAAAAACGGTTGAGTTTTGTTCTATTCGACCCAAAGAAGACTGATATGAAAAAATATTTCATGTTGGTTGACTTTTTATTTAAACTCATGGTAGGCGAACCGTGATATACATATTAATACAAATATTACTTTGTCACTTAAAAAACTTCGATAATAAACTATTGTTCCGAAATAATTTGTTATGCCTACTGTCATCAAATATGATGCTAAAAAGCTATACCAAATTTTGACGTTTCGTTATGGTGAATATAAATTCCAAAAGACAAACTTTTGACAGTTAATAGTTGTCATCTGTCATTATTTCGTAAGTTCGCACAAAGCCATTTAGAAAAAAATTTGACATTTACGATAGTGAAAGTAAGGCAAATATATATTGTTTTTTATTCCTACAAATGAGCATTTATGGGAATAGTTCATCGCCAAAATAAATTCACCAATCAAAGACAAACTTTTTATTATCCTGATTATATCTCTTTTTTTATCACTAATGAATAAACCGGACAAAATGACCATCCAGATCATTCCAGTCATCATAGATGAAGCTTAAAATTGATTAGGGAAGTGCGTATAAAATTCTTCTTACTAAACTAAAAAGTAGTGAATGAGGTGCACCAGTGTGCTCATATATAATGCCAGAAATTGTGTTTGGCTTTTTTGGACACCATCGTGATTACTTTTTGCCTCGTGAGCTACAAATTATTAATAACTCAATTTCGGTTGTCACCACCGAAGAGGTAAGATTATTCGTAAATAGCACACCACGCCAAGTGGGTGCCCGAGAAAAGGGATGTTTCTTGAAGAATGAAAGCGCAGTGCCAACATATTTTGCTTATATCTAAAGGAACAAGCCACCAGGAGAACTATCATCTAATCGACCACTGAGCATGGTGGACACAACTGAAAAGATTTTCGAGAGAACTATTGGTAATCGAATTGAGCAATATGCTAAGTAGAGTGTGCTGACCTTGCTGACCGGCAGTTTGATTTCAGAAAAAAAGCGTAACGCAGAGGGAGAAAAAGATAGTTAGAGGGGGAAGAACAATGCTATTCAGTTTTTACCCTGAATTTTAAGAAATGTCTAACTCTTAAACTGCCTTGCTTGCCAGTTGGAACCAAAGCCTCAAAACCGTAGACGAACTGCACGTATCTGACTACCTATTACGTATAATAGTCTGATCTATACTACCGAAACAGATCCAAAGAAATAAAATATAGCAAGAGGAGTGCCTTATCGATGCTTTTAGCATTGTGAAGGAACATGATGTACGATGGTGGTCTCAGAGTACGTATGTCCAAACAAACAACGATTGTCGAATATGCAAATGACATTGCCATAGTTGTAGCTGAGAACTTTACGAACCTTACGGCTATTACTAGCAACTGTAACCAGACCATAACAAGCTCTAAGCACGGCTCAACAATTCTGCACTATAGTTGACCGATCGCCAAAAAGAAGTCGTACTAATGAGTTGCCGAAAATTGGTGGAAAGTATTGATATCTAGGTTGGTGGACAGATCATAACATCCGGTTTGAGGTATCTTGCAGCACCTGAGATTTCTTGGAGTCTTTCTAGACCACAGACTCAACTTTAAAGGCAACCCGATGTATGCTGGTGACAAAGTCAAGCGAGTAGGGACTGCTCTTGCAAGGCTTATGCCAAACATTTACAGCCCTAGACAACCGATCAGACAGCCTCTCGTTAACGTTAGTACATCAATATTATTGATATATACGGCTCTCATCTGGGTCTTAGTGGTGAAAACACTATCTTAAGTTAGACTTATCAATACGCCATCAATAAAAGCATGGACAACAAGGTAACACGGTGTCGTCGATCATAACTTGATTCACATGATCTCAGGGCATGGATCAAATTGATCACCACATTGGAGAATCAATCACTCCGCATAGCCTCGTGCAGTTTATGCTCAGCTCAAAAGACAACTGGGACATAGCAAATAAAATAATCACAAGTATGATGAAACGACTTAGACAAAACGAACGAAAACACGACAATATTATATTATAAACACTAGAGTACTATGCTTAACCCCTGCCCTCCGAAGGAATGCCTTAATTGGTGGTACCGCAGGAATACAACAGGATCACGTACAAGAGTGATAGTTTTACCCGGTAAAACCAGTATGTCATTCAAAAATTCGGATTCGAAATGGATTTTTGAAACGTTCCATCTCCCTACATAAAACACAAAAAAATTTCTTTTGACCTCCATATCCCGGTTCATAATTCTGAAAGAAAGGCGATTTTTCTAACTTTAAAAATTTTAAGAGCGTTTGTTGTTTTTAAAAACTTGTTTTAATAAACTCAAATATTCAACCGTTAAATATGCTTGTGTCAAAACTCCATTATTCTACACCTAACATCAACCCAGGACAACTACAGAATAAACAAAAGGCAAATCGTAGTACATACACACATCATTCCCACGATTAAATTTACATACAAACATAAAAGAAATATTTATATGACACTAGGGTGAAAAAAAAATTAAAATTCAACAAATAACAACATCACAAATTCATACAACAAATAAAACAATATTAGGGTAGGTTAAATAAAGCAGAAACCTATCCTTGTGTAATATTTTCTCCGTCAATCGTAATACCAACAAAAAGATAAAAAACTTCCCTTTATACAGAATCAGAATCAAAATCTAAATATAGAAAATAAAATTCAAGCTTCGATAAACAATGAGTACATTTATTCATTTCGCGGTTAAGGTTACGTTTTTTCAATCTAACTCTTTATAATTTTCGTTAAAATAAACTTACTTTTTTTTCTTAATCGACCACAAAAAATGGTTTACTGTTCATTTAATACCTTCAGTTTTGAGTTATCTTATTATTTTCTTATATTTTTTCCTCTTTTCAAATTAACCTTCTTTTTGTATTTTCTTATTTTGATTAACATGTCAGTGAACTTTAGATCTATCTGTAAGTGTTCGTTATTGATTTTGAAAAGTTAAAATTCGAAAATATTTATATTTATTCTTGATGGAATTTAGGAATACATTGATTATGATAGAATATAGGTCGATAGGTATTGGAAATTGTTTAATTCGATTACCTATAAACTTCACAACATTCTTGTTTCAACTTTGATCTTAGAAAATTATTTCAATATTATTCGAAAATTTTATTAAATTTAATTTTAATTAGTTTTAGATTTTATTATGATTTTTGTGTTTTGAATAAAGTAAAAATTTTTTGTATACAATTTATTGTTAAGAGTTATCGTGATATTCGTGATTACATTTTAAATGTTCATTTCAACAATTCTGATTGTTTCTATGTTTTTATGTAAAACCAAAATAAATGTTTTTAGATCAAAAATAAAAAAACATCCGTTTATCTGTTTCAGTTTCATGAATAAGATTCTAAACAAAATTTAAATTTAAATTTTTTGGAAATGATGACGTCGCAAATTGACAAAAGTTTTGTACAATCAACAAAATTGATCGAAGTTTGTTCTAATTTTATTTTTAGATATTTTGGTAGATTGTTTGTTGATTTTTTTATAATTATTCTTATTATTTTATCCAGTTATGGATTTTGGCACTACATTCATATATAACACACGCGTAGGGTTTGCAAATTTACCGACTTTTTTAATTACCGGTTAATAAAATAAATTTTCTTTAAAGAAAACGGTTAACCGGTAATTAGTATGTGTGACGAACAAATAGACGAATGTGAAAGCGTTCGTTTATAGGGAATCACAATTTCCAATGACCTACTCTGGAAGTATATAATGACGATGGCAAAAACGCGTCAAAAAAACTCGATGCATCTGTTTCCATTCTACATCAATTGTTAGTATCACAAATTGGTTCGTTATGGTTTTGCTTATATGAAGCAGATAAGATGCATGTGAAACTGATGACCATTTAATAAAATTTCAATCATGCGTGACACTAGGGATGGAATGAAGAGTGGAGACAAATGTCATAAAACTGAATTTCGTTCATTTCCATTCATAGTGGTAAGTAAAAGCAATTGTTTTCTAACCAAAAACGCTATAAAACAAGTGACTTTCAATGGACAAAAGTATATATCTTATTGAACACATTGGCTATATACAGCCGATCACCATCTTTAACTTATTTTTGGCGTGCATAACACATATGTCAGATTATTTTTTGTTTGTTTTACTCTCTGAGAATCCGAAATTTTTTCCCATAGTCAGTCGTGCTAACTTTATTATTTGATTAAAAAGTGTACAATTATTGTGAGTTTTTTTTAATCTACAAGAAAAATTCTACCCCAAAAAAAGTATTAGCTTCTTCCTCGCTGCGGTTGTGTTTATAAAACTTACAGAATAGTAAAATTTTTTAATTTTGTTATAACCAAACATAGTTTTTTGAAATTTTATCAATGAAAAATAAATTTGTAAATAATGAAAATAATTTGTCAGCAAATTTTCATAATATGCTTTGAAAATAAATAATAATAACTTAAATATTTCTTCATGTCGTTAGAAATAATTTCTGATCTATATAAAATATTACTAGAGTTAAATAATCTCTGAAAATAACTCAATAAATTTAAATTACTCTCGTAATTATTGTCATTCAGTTTATAAAAATTATTACAACTATGAAGAAAACATTTAATATTTTTTAGCATTTTATATTTGAAATTGTTTTTAATTTATAATTTAATAAAAGAGTTTATGGTAGTAAATATAAACATTGAAGAACAAATCAAAATGAAGAAAGAAAATTGAATTTGACAGGTTTGCTAACTCGATATTTTTCGTCTAATCATACATTTTTTTATTTCCGTTCTCTTTATATATAGTAGACTCTATATTATTCATATGGAAGTATGAAAACTGCAACTCACGGCGTATATCTGCTGTAACAGTTTTAAAAACAACAATAGAGAAAATGTATTTCCTTTTTTTGGATAATTGAGATATAGAATCGAAACTATAGAAGTAGTAAAAACTTTAATCAACCTAGTGTTAATTATTAAGCACAAACATATGTTTGTCAATGAAATTCAAGCTTTTTTAAGTAAGTGGTGGTAGTTGTTTTCCATCTTTAGCCAGAGTAAAGTATTCCAAAATAGAAAAAAAAAGTTCATTTTAAGTTATTACGAGTAACATTGAATGTGGAGGAATCTTGATGGTCGGCATTGGTGACCAAGACCTTGATTGTTGTATTATAAGTGTGTCAAAAAATGCCTTTAAGGGTGTCAAAGAATTTCATCATCTTTTTTGTACCCAATATTTTCGAAAAACATAAAATTAATTATTTGTATTATATGAAATGTAATTGAACATGAAAGTGGACATGGAATATGGTTCGATTCAGTTTCAAATGGTCCCAACTTATAGCAACAGTTGGAAAATATCAAGTTGTTGCAGATTAAATGTCGTTTTTTAACAAAACGAGCAATTTTTGTGTGATTCCAGATTCCACGACTGCTGAGTAACAGGAACAATTGGAAAATAAGCTTGAATTTTTGATTTTGTTATAATTTTTGGAATATCTTTAGAATTTTGAAAAAAGTTTAAATTTTTATTTTAATAATTTTTAATAATTGATAATTTTTAAAATATTTTAGGAATTCAATTTTTGATTTTGTTATAATTTTTGAAATATTTTAAAAATTTTGAAAAAAGTTTGTATTTTTATTTTGTAATAATTTTTGCAATATTTTTAGAATTTTAGAAAAGAGTTTCAATTTTAGATTTTGTAATAATTTTTACGGTTCCGTACTTTGGAAAAGCAAAAACGATACCCTATTAGTGAGACTTCGGTGTCCGTCCGAATTTCTACATAATCGATTTACTCACAAACTATAAGTGCTATCTACTTGAAATTTTCTAAAGTTTATAAATGTGTTTTCCCACGCCTGCTGATAACAAAAAAGCTTTTTTTAAAGAATCGAGTTTGGTTTAGAAAAATCGGAAAAGATGGCATTATTTCAAAAAAAAAATTCAATGAATTTTCGACTGCTTATTAGTTATTGCCAAAAACGAGTGTTGTTTTTCTTTCGCCCCCAGTTATAACTTCGAACATTACAAAAGAGAAAAATTAAAAAAACTGACGGTTGTAGGAATTTCGCATAAAAAAACGTCTTTTTGTTTTTATTGTTGTAATTTCAAATGTTCATTGGAGGGGGTTGAGAGTAGAAATTTCGAAAACAAATTATTTTTGATCATGTCAAGTGGGGTGTCATACGAAGTGAGATTTTTTTTTTAGTGCAAAACAAATTTTTTTGTAATTTTCGAAAGCACAGTTTTCGACTTATTTTCGGAAATTTTTTTTGTCTTCCCCCTTATTTGCAAACATTACAACAAAACAAATTAAACAAATTCATGAGTGAAGGGATTTTGCTAAATCGAAACCAAATATTTTTTTGGTCATTATAATTTCAAATGTTCATTGGAGGGGGTTTTAACGTAAAAATTTAAAAAAAAAATTATATTTGCTCATTTCATTTGGGGTGTCATATAAAAGGTGATTTTTTTGTTGTTGTGCAAAACAGTTTTTTTTGTTATTTTCGAAAGCTCAGTTTTCAACTTATTTTCGAAAATGTAAAATTTTTTTTGTCTTCCTAAATCGAAACCAATTTTTTTTTTTGGTTGTTATAATTTCAAATGTTCATTGGATGGGGTTTAAAGTAAAAATTTTGAAAAAAAATTATTTTTGAACATGTCAAGCTGGGGTGTCATATGAAAGGAAACATACTTTTTTTTAGTGCAAAACAGTTTTTTTTGTAATTTTCGAAAGTTCAGTTTCCGACTTATTTTAGAAAATGTAAATTTTTACAAAAGAATTTTTTTTTTTAAATTCACGGGTGTAGGAATTTTGCTAAATCGAAACCAAAATTTTGTTTTGGTTGTTTTAATTTCACATGTTCTCATTGGAGGGGTTTAAAGTAGAAATTTTGAAAAAAAAATTATTTTTGATCATGTCGGGGTGTCATATGAAAGGTGATTTTTTTTGTAGTGCAACACAGTTTTTTTTTGTAATTTTCGAAAGCACCGTTTTTGGCTTATTTCTAAAATTGTGTTTTGGAGAACTATTCTCGTAGAATATTATATACACGGAACCCTCGACGAGTTATATTCGTACTTGTCCGACTTTATTTTCTAGTGCTTCTACAGAGAATTTTTTGTTTAATATACATCGCTGTTCAAAACTAAAAATAATGTCCTCATAAAAGCCTTTTGCCGAAAACTATATAAAAATCCTTAACCCAAACCGAACTCTTGATATCTCAGAGCCTTGAGATTTCAGCCCCTTCATATTTTTGTAAATTATATTTTACATTACACAAAATTGAGGTGACTTGCACATGCAAATAATTTAAAAAAAAACCTTATTCAAGGTTACACGTTATGGTTGGTTAAAAACAGCTCAAATAAGTTGTCAAACTGATCACGATATTTTATTAAGTCATATTTTGTATATGTATCCATGAAACGATGAATGGAAAAAATTGTTTTAGTAGAAATCAAAATAAATTATTTTGCATGACTGATTTGTCCAAGCTTTGTTTTTAGAACAGTATGAACGTTTTCTTATGGATCACATTATGCGTGAACTAAACATCTTAGCAAAGTGAGAGACCATGTTATCAGATTATGTTCCCGATATTAGTTAGTCACAAACTGTAACTTGCGTAAGGAATTGGTCCAACTAAGGAATTGAAAATGATTTCAAAGAACCTAAGAGATATGCAAAATTATTTCTGTGTAATATAAATATTAATGATATAATATGACATTAAATTAACATAACAATTTAAAATTTTATTTTTACCGTCAAACCGAGTATCACAGAGGGCAATTTTTATAGTTTGGCTGTTATTACCTAAGCAAATATCAGTTGAATTGATTTTTGTTTAAATGAATGTATAACATCTCAAAAATTATGTGTTAAAATTTTAACTCGATCGGAGTAAAATTAACGAAGTTATGAGCATTTGAGCGTCCATTTCTCAAGACCGGTGTTCTTCTATCAACAGCTAATTGAAAATTCACTGAATAACTTTAAATATTTTTATGCAAAACTGTGAACCGTTTTTCTTAAACTTTTAGTTTTAAGTCGGTGTAGGCTGTAACTCAAAACGATCCGATTCTTTTGAAATTTTGTTAACTATTTCTACACATAAATCACCAGGTAACGCCGTCGTGTTTCTTAGAAGTAATTTTTGTGGTCAAAAATCGCGTTTTGGACTTCCAAGTGCTACCAAGTGCGATGATCTAGTAACGATTTATGGGGTATACCGCAAAATAATTTTTTTCGAGGCCCGTGCGGAGATATACTACCCACAGCTCATTTATCATTTCGAAAAATATCGTTCAGATGTTCTTTTATTTATCTAATGCTTATTTGATGTGTGAACCCTATTTACGGAAGAGTATAGTATAGATACTAGTATTTTGTTATATTCTGAATTAAGTAGTATCGACTATAGAAGAGCATTTGTACACATTTGTTGTTGCAGTTCTTTTGCTCAACTTACTTTTATTTATTGTTTTATTCAAAATGTCATTCGAAGATGCTTAAATCTAATTAACGAAAAACACTTTTTTTCTAAGCAAATTTTTTTGGACTTTTTAGTTCGTTGCCAGTGAAAATGTGTTCTTACAAAATGAAAAATGAGCAATATCCCAAACTTGACAACAATGCTTCATACAAGGACGAAAAGGCGAGTTTTTTAGAGTTCAAGAGTAAATCATTTGATATTGTGACTTTAAAAAAACGATTGCATTCACATTTCAACTAATTTATACGCCAAAATTTTATTTTTTTTTTTTTTTTTTTTTAATAAAATGTGTTGTGTAATAGGGTTTAGAATATGTGTCACAACAACACATAAATACCTTTTAAGACCTAGGTCTAGACCTGGGTCCCACAACAACTGGCGTTCTGAGGTGTAGATTAACGCTTTTTTTAAACATCTGTGGGTTGAAGCCACTTGAGACTAAGTGTTCCGGCAAACTATTCCATTTGTACGCAGTTCGGACAAAGAAGTCTCTCTGCGATCTGCCAGTATGACAGCGCGGGATCTTTACCGTTTCACTGGTTGCGGCAGCCGATTGCCGAGTGGAACGGGGGTAAGAATAAGTTTGAGGCATGATGCCGCTGATTTCATCTGAGCACTGCTGATGACGATATTTGTAAAAAACAACGAGGTCAGCAACAGTGCGACGATGTTGTAGGGAATCAAGTTGTGATGTCAAAGTTCGATCACATACAATTCGTATAGCTCGCTTTTGAACAGAGTCCAAGAGGGCCAAGATGGAAACAGAGGCAGCACCCCAAACTTGACAGCAGTACTCCATACAGGGACGAATATAGGACTTATAAACATGGAGCAATTGGTATGGAGTGAAAAATTTTTTGCATCTATTTAGGAGGCCGAGTTTTTTAGACGCGCTTTTTGCCATCGCCATTACATGATCGTTCCAGAGTAGGTCATTTGAAACTGTGACACCCAATAAACGAATGTTTTTACATTCACCTATTGGTTCATCACACATACTAAATAAAATATCTTTGGGGAACTCGGTCTTTAATCTGGAAACAATCAACAGCTGTGTTTTGGTGGAGTTGAAATTGACAAGGTTTTGGTCACCCCAGTCGGCGACTTTATTCAGGTCTTTGTTCACGTTTATGGCAGCGTCTCTCCGGGCAGGATTAATTCGTTCGTGCATTTTACCTTTTGAAGGAAGGGGCTCGAACGACTTGTGCAGAGTACTATCATCTGCAAAACTATTTATTGGGTTGCTGGTGATTTTCAACAATTCGTTGATATAAATCAAAAATAGGGTTGGGGACAATACTGAGCCTTGGGGTACACCAGCGTTAATTAGTTTAGACTCAGAAGAATATCCGTCTAAGGCTACCGAAATGTATCGGTCGGATAGAAAATTTTGAATCAGCTTCACAACATTGGGATGAAAACCGTACGCAACGAGCTTGTTGATTAAGTTGGCATGCCAGACTCGATCGAATGCCTTGGAGATGTCTAAAGCGATAACGTATGTTTCACCACCTTTATCAAGTATGCTGTTCCAACAATGCGCTACATAGTTTAATAGATCGGTAGTTGATCTTTTGTTTCGAAAACCGTATTGGCTGTCGGATATTAAATGATTTTCTTCCAGAAATTTTGAAATATGTGTATTAATATAATGCTCATAGACTTTGGATAGGACCGATAGTAAAGCTATTGGCCTATTATTTGAGATATCGGATCTTGGTCCCTTTTTGGGGACGGGCTGGACATTTGCCAACTTCCAGCACGAGGGAAATATACCAGATTTGTAGGATTGGTAGAATATTTTAGTTAAAGTTGGTGCAAGTTCTTTGGAAAAGGTTTTTAAAATAATGGGTGGAATATTGTCCATTCCTGATGCTTTGTTGATGTTTAACCCCTTTAAAAGTTTAGCGACTATTTTGGGTTTGAAGTGAAGTTCATTCATATTAACTCCTGAAGACTGGATTTGGGGTATTTCTTTAGGAGTTTCCAAAACAGTGGAGTTCAGAGCAAAGCGTTCAGCGAACAAGTTAGCTTTTCTTGCGGGATCATTGACGATTAAATCACCATCAATAATAGGGGGAATAGAAAATTTTGTACCAGAATTTAAAGAATTAATGGCACTGTAGAAACTCTTGTCAGAAACAGACATAGACGTAAGTTTTGAGGCTTTCGCTCTGTCAATTTCGGACTTTTCGTTTGAGATAATCTGATTAGATATTTTGTTGGCCTTTAGATATTGGGATCGATTAGTGGGAGTTTTGTTATGAATCCAAATATTAAATGATCTACGTTTGTTTCTAAGTGCCGTTTTGGCAGCTTTCGAATACAAGTATTTTTGTTTGGGTTTTACTATGGAGAAAGGGACAAATTTATTTATAGCAAATTGGATGGTTTCTGTAAAGTTTTGAGCAGAAACATTTACATTGTCAGTGTAAAAACAATGACGGTCGAAAGGGAAACCATGGAAAAAATTTTGAAGACCACTCTTATCCATTTTTGAGTAGTGAAATATTTTACGGGGTTTGGGAGCTGTAGTTTTAAGTAAATCAGTTTTGATAACTGATGAGATTAAATAATGATCAGAATTTCCAATACTACCTTTCGCAACATCGACACTCGTAATATCTGGCATTGTGGTAAGATAGAGATCTAGTAGAAAACTATTATCACCGCCATTACGTGGAGTGAAAGTCGGGCTTTTTACAATTTGGAATAGGCCCTGAGACGCGGCAAAAATTTCTGCCAGTTTTCCACTATTGTCAACATCGTCGGTCGATTTGGAGAATTCCAACCATGATTTGTTGTGGACGTTGAAGTCACCGGTAACGATAACTTCACAATTAGGGGACTTTGCTCTAATCTCGTCCATAATTTTTGTCAGTTTATTAAAAAAGTTTGGGTTACGTTTGTTGGGGGACCGGTATAAAGCTATTGTAAAAAAAGTCATTTCTGGAAGACAAATCTTTAAAACCATTGTATTGAAGCCGTCACCGTGTAGTTCAAAATTTGGAAAGCGCGTGTACGCAACACTCTCATGAATGAATGCGCATACGCCCTGATGGAGTTTGAAAGCTGATTCGAGCCTATATTTGGAATTAAGCGATTCTATAAAGAGAAAATTTTCAGAAACTTGTGTTTCTGTAAGGAATAGAATGTTCGGTTTGTCGTGCTCAAGATGATGTTGCACGTGGTCATGGTTAGCGTTCAATCCGCAGATGTTTTGAACATGTATTTTAAAATTTTTTATTTTTTTAAGCTATTTAAAAGCTATTTGAAATATTTTTGAGGCGTTCGCTTTTCGATCTAGAGATCAGCTAGTGTCAAAAATTACATCAACTAATTCTGCGACTGTTTTATGTTCTTATTCACATTTAAAGTACCGTCTCGCCGGGCGGGACTTATTTGATCGTGTTTTTTACCCTTTGAACTATCGTCTGCAAAACTATCGAATGTTAAACCCAGAAAGTGACGTTTACATAATACCAAATAGGATTAAATGTTTGATTGTATAAAATTTGAATACAAAATATGGTAACACTTAAGTAGTTGATGAAGTCGTATAGGTGACATACAAAAGCTAAATGAAAATCAATTCTAAGAATTGGAATATTGCGATTATTTTTAATTCTTTCATAAAGATGTTGTTCTATTTCCAACTCTGAATTCTGACGGAAAATATTTTAAATAATAATGAAATGAAAATGTATGTGTACCTGTTTTTTAGTGAACATAATAAGGATACTTTAGGAAAAGAGGTGCAGAGGTTCATAATATATTACTTTTTTTATCCACGAAAAATAACTGAATATTCTATGCATTGTTCCATCTCTTGTGGGTTTATCTAATAAATCTAACAAACAACTTGTTAAATTTACTATTGATTTTTCCCGGGTTACAGATAAATAATAATCAAAAGGAATCGTTCCTAAAGACCGAATCTTGGGATACATGCTAGTGGATTATAGTTTTGATCTTCTTAATGATATTCATTTTTTTAACAAGCATAGTTCCGGTTTCATGAGTGTGGTTTATGCTCTAATTACAGAGATATTTATATATTGAATGGAAATAAAGCTGCAAAACACAACAAAGTGGAAATTAGACCCGAACTTTGTCGTGCAGTTAACAGTGTAATATGTTGATATGAACAAAACAAATCTGTTTGCTTTTTTTCAACCCTAATTTAAAATACTATAAATGATACAAAAATCGAAAAATTGCTTGACCAAGTTGTATTTGAAATGGCTGGTAGAGCCAGAAATTACTACTTAGTCGATTTTCAAATAAGACAACTCAAACTTAGGTACTGTAAAGCTATTATAAACATTTTATAACGTGAACTTAGCAAGGATTGAGAATGATCAGAATACCATGCTAACAAGGACATAGATAATGAATTAAAATTCTTTGAGGAATTTATTATGTTAGGTTAAAGTGGCCGGCCTGAGAACGCGATATAGGTACAAGTGATCCATTGCCATGCAATGTTCATCTCGCAGAGATCCATCAATCATAAAAGGTGTTTGCATTCAAATGCTTCTGTCTGGTTTGAACCATACCAGACCACAAGCACACAAGGTTGTGAATTGTTTGCTCTTTCTCCTAATCATTGCAGCTGCAAAAACTGGTCGCTTGTTTTCCGATAACACAGTGTCCACTAATGACACCCACAACCATAATAATTGATCTGCGATTTATTGATATCAGTTGACCAGACCTAGAACGTTTCCGTAGGGTCCAGATCTGCCTGTTAATCATACATGTTATGCCGTCTGATCATTTTTTAGAGTAGCAGCTTACTCCATTTAGAGTAGCAGATTGCATGAAGGCAGCGGTATTTTCAAACTGGCCAAGTTTGGTGTCACAAGGCAGGAAATACCAAACCGAGCGAATTCGTTGATATTCAAATTCGTTGACACCTAAACGAGATGGATGTTAAATTGACAAACTGGTTTTCAGTTTAGTTTACTGTCCAAAATGAGCCCTCGAGGAATTTTTCTTCTGTGTGACACTCAGGCTGACTTAGTTGAGACGTGGGGGTCTAGTTAACGTGGTTTGTGCTTCCTAGAGAAGAAAACCAATTCCTATACTTGTGGATTGACAGCGACTCCACAGGGTCACGGTTAATTTATAGAAGATGCAAAGAGCAGTTTGCATTAGATCCCTAATAATACCAATATATTTGCGGAAGACGCCAATGGCAACATCAGCCAACCACATAAGCAGTCACTCTTGCGGCCAACTCTTCCGGAATTATCACCAAATATCCATGAATTTCAGATATGCCCGACTTACATCATGTAAAGGCTCCTTGGCCGGATACGGTTTTCCCTACCACTGATAGGACCAAATGAGACACATTGAACAGGCCCTGATCAGTAATGTAACTCCTCAAATTATCTAAACCGGATCAGGCACCGGGAGCGGATCAGATTAAATAGTGCATTCCGAACTACATTTTATTACAATTTTTGTAAATACATCGTTTTCAAAATATCCAAAACATTCGTTTGTAAAAATATTCTATGTTTATACTAACCTATACGTAGTCATAACGCCGAGAAGCGAAAACTAAAATATATGTGAAATTTCGCAAACTATGTATGTATATCTAAAATGAATAATTATTACTACAGACCGATTTGAGAGGTTTTTCTCCTATATAGAAAAAGTCAGTGAACCATTTTACTTCGGTAGTTTACACTCTCTTCTGATTTTAACCAAGATAACTTTAACTAATAAACCATACCATATACTTGATGTATCAACTATTTAATTTTGCCTAAGTTCTTAATGAGAAAATATGAAAGCACATCTCTCTCATTAATTTGCAAATTTACTTTCATCTCGATTAAACGCTAAAATTCTGTTTGACCGAAATTTTTTTTTAAATTAAACAAATAAAATGCGTAAACATTTATCAGGTAAAAAGAAGCGGTAAGCTTCGCTAAATCACCTTTCATTTATTTGTTTGATTTATTTATTTTATACCCTATAAAAATATCTTCATTACCCCAATAAAGGCTCCTTTATTATATTAGGGTACATTCACCTCCAACAAATTAGTTCTGCAGGCAGTTCATCGCTGAAGCGATCAAATTATCAAACAAAGTTTAATTATTTGACAACCACTGACTGAGTTGTTTTAGCTTATTCATGCTTTGAACATAATCTTGAGAAGAGGACTGACTTGTTTTCACAAAATGTAACATAAAAATTGAAAAATATGGAGGGGCTGAAATCTCAAGCTCAGAGACATCAAGACTTCGGTCTGGGTTAAGGATTTTAATATAGTTTCCGCCAAAAACTTTTATGAGGACATTGTTTTTAGTTTTGGACAGCGATGCATATCAAACATAAAACGCTTTGTTAAAGTACAAGTATTTTTAGGGTTCCGTTTTTTATACGGAACACTATTGGTGAGAGTACAACGTGTTTTTCACATTATTTCGATTATCTCGTGAACCATTAATCCGATGAACTTAAAAGTTGAGGTGCTCATAAAACTAATTTATCCACACAAGATGGTGGGTTAAAAAATAAATAAAGTTGTGTTCATTTGTTTTAAAGAAGTGCGATGTAAAGCCTTTGAAAACATACATTTTTTTATCGAGACGAGTAGGGTATCATATGAAAGGGCTTAGCATTATTTAAAAATATATTTTGGAATTTTGCACCTCACCATTTTTTGTATAATTTTGAAAAATGACGTTTTCTGGATGTTTTATTGCCCCGAATAACTCCAACCCTACTTCATCAATCATCGAAAATCTTGAAATATATTTGGAATGATAGAAAATTGAGTAGGTTTTTAATGAAAAATATAGAAAAGTGGCAGATACTCATAACTATATTTATTAAAGGGGTGGGAATGTTAAGGGGTAAAAACATCATTTAAAACCAGGTCATGTGGGGTGTCATTTGAAAGAGCACTTGAATTTAGAAATATTGCCATTTTTTTTAGAATTTTGCAATGCATAGTTTTTGAATTATTATCAATAAAGTGACACAAAAAGTTGGTCCCTCCCCTTGCATTTCGCGCCTAATTAACAGAAAAATTTGAAAAAATTCACAGAGACAGGAAGTTTGATAAACTCTGAACGAAAAATATAGCGAACTCTCAAATAATTATATTTTTGCGCTTTTAAGGGATTGGGGTGGGGAAGGGTGAAAAAAAACTTTTTTGACCCAAGCGAGTGTCATTTGAAAGAGCACCGAATTTCAGAAACTTTGCAATTTTTTTTAGAATTTTTACATTCACGGAACCCTTGGCGAGCGAATTTTATTCGCACTTGTCCGACTTTTTTTTATATCTGTTTAGAAATTTATTACAAAACTAACACGAAACATTAATACGTTGCCGGGAAAGTATAACAGATAATAAATTAATATAATTTAGTGAAAAGATTATACACTCAGCAAACTACTCAAAAACCTCTCTATTTAGCGTTTCGAGAAAATATTACAAAATCAAAAATTTGTATTTCTTTCAACATTCCAAAAATATTCTAAAATTAAAATAAAATCAAAAACTTAAACTTTTTTTCAAAATTCTAAAAATTTTGCAAAAATTATTCCAAAATCAAAATATTGCAAAAATTCATAATCCACAAATTCAAAAATTTACTTTTTTTTTTTTAAATAAAAAGTGTTGTTATCGAGTTTACAATATGTGTCACAACAACACATAAATAGCTTTTAAGACGTAGGTCCCACAACAACTTGCGCTCTAATGTGTTGATAAAAGCTTTTTTTAAACCTCTGCGGATTGAAACCACCTGAGACTATGGATTCCGGTAAACTATTCCATTTGTATGCAGTTCGGACAAAGAAGTCTTTCTGCGATCTGCCAGTATGACAGCGCGGGATTGCAAAAATTATAAATAAAATAATAATCACAAATACAAACTTTTTTCAAAATTCCAAAAATTATAATAAAAATTTTTAACAAAATCAAAAATTGAAACTTTCAAAAATTCTAAAATTATTGCCAAATTTCATAATTTCATAATTTTTCGAAAATTTCAAAAATATTGCAAAAATTAAAACAAAATCAAAAATTGAAACTTTTACCAAAATTCCAAAGTTATAACAAAATTAAAAAATTAGCATTTTTTCAAAATGCCAAAAATATTCCAAAAATTATTGCAAAATCAAAAATTAAAACTTTTTCCAAAATTCTAAAAATATTTAAAAAATTCGAAATTCAAAAAACTTTTTCAAAAATTCTAAAAATATTGCAAAAATTATAACAAAATCAAAAATTGAAACTTTTTTCAAAATTCTAAAAATATTGAAAAAATTATTATCAAAAATTGAAATTTTTTCCAATATCCTTAAAATATTGCAAATATTATAACTAAATCAAAAATATAAACTGTTTTCAAAATACTGTAAATATTCAAAAAATTATTACATAATCATAAATTGAAACTTTTTTCAAAATTCTAAAAATATTTCAAAATTTCGAAATTCAAAAATTTCAAAAATTCCAAAAATATCGCAAAAATTATAACAAAATCAAATATACAATTTTTTTTCAAAATTTCAAAAGTTATAACAAAATCAAAAATTTCCATGTTCAATTTCATGTTCGATTACATTTCGTGTCATACAAAAAAATTAATTTCATTTTTTTCCAAAAAAACTGCTAAAAAACAGTTTTTGGCCTCACATATCAGTACCGACCATCAAGATTTCTCCAAATTCAATTTTCCCACACGTAATTACATAAAATGGAGGTTTTTAAGCAAAAAATATGCAAACTTCCTTGTGTTTGCGACACATTTTTTTGCTTTTTTAGAATCAGTAGGTCCTAAAACGTCGAGAAATGCCAAAAAAGTGTGGGTAAGAATTTCACTTTTGGCTCGAGAATAGGTCTTTCAGACCGAAGTAATATAAAATTACATATTTAACATCATTGTTAAGAATGAATTTACTATGTCTATCTACCACAATTAAATGCATAATTATAGATTTAGTATACTTTTCTCAAACTGCTTTTTCTTTGTGGCTTGATCACATCAATCAAGTTCCATAACAAAACTAATTATAATCTATATTTAATTAACTTTATTACCCATTACCAGGCGTAACAGTCTCACATTTTAATTTCAATCTTATAACTATCTTTAAATAAACGGTAAATACTTAAAATTATAAAAAAAATCATAAAAAAACATTAATTAGAATCTAACTAGCTAGCACTATTTCACCAAGTGCTCAAACATTATAGTTTAAATTAAACAGAAGAAATTTCTTATTTCAAATAATTTTTCTATTTTTTCCCAGTTTGAATACCCTGATTATTTACGGTAATTGTTCGTAACTGAATATGTATTGAAGAAAAAAAAATTATAATAACAAAAAGAAATCATTCATATATTTGTTTAGTTTTTCATTGTTTAAAAATGAAATTAGAATTGGAGACAAATTCAAAAATTATAAGACGAATTGTCATATTGAAAGATCATTATCTAAAATAAAAAGTAATATAAATTAATGATTTTACTATATTTCCTGTTTGAATTTGTTTAGTTTTTTTTCTGTTTTCAAGTTTGATTAAAGCCTTGATCTTCAACTTTAAATTTTTTTAAACAATCACTTTTACTCAAACCCGGTATTATTTTTATACCTGCGAAAAAGTAAGCCACAGTAAATTAGATATATCATGTGTCATTTGTTTCAAATCTATTATGAAAAAAAAGAAATAAAAAAAATCTTTGTTTTACAGAAATAAAACATTTCCACATCATTAAATTTGACAAATAATAATTTTATTGCTTCATTTGAGTTTCCTTGATTAATACAAACAACACCTTAAGTGCTAATTGTAATTTGTTTACTAATATGTCTGTGTTTTGTTGTCCGAATCTCATAAATAATTATAAATTGTTGTTATACAAAGTTATAAACAATATACTTTTTTTTAATAAAATGGGTAGTAAGCATAACAATATGTGTCACATCACATAACAACCTTTTATTATCAAGGTCCCACAACATCCGTTCTAAGGTGTTGATTTTATATTATTTTTAAAAGAAGGAATAACTAAACTAAATTATGATATTTTTGTTTTCTTACTCCATATGAGAAACAGTTTTTGTTCAACCTCCTACGTCATCATGGTTAAGATATTATCACTTGTATTGTAATGGAGGTTGGACCTATTGCTAAAAATACCAAATACCAACATGAAGCAATCGGAGGACTGCGTACTTTGAGATTTTATATTCCAGCTAGCGAAAGTCATGTGAATACGAGAATGAACGTCCCCCAATCCAGCACAAATTAACCAATATGTACGCAATTGAAAAAGAACAGACGGACGAAGAAAAATTGAACAGAAAAGAATCTGACGACACTTGTATCAAAGAAGCCATGACCTTCACATCCACACCCAAACTAGTTTTTTAATACGTATAAACAATATTAACAACTAAATGAATGACTCACCCCATGTTTGTAGCAGATCCACCTCCTCTCCACATCCATCACACCTACCTAGCCTATCATTATTCGTATCTTAACTAAGATTAATTGTATTGGTTGCACCGATTGTAAAAGCGATTGTTAAACAATATTAATAAAATGCATTATATCAAATCAAATGTTGCGCCATATGAGAAGCCGATTGTAGAGTAAAATTCAATAAAATGTAATATATGATATTAAATGTTGTGCCAAATGATAAGACGATTGTACAGCAAAATTCAATAAATGGAATAAATCAAATCATGTGTTGCGCCAAATGACAAGGCGATTGTTGAACAGTATTACTAAAATGTAATATATTAACTCATGTAATACAATCGTTGCCCTTGTCAGAAATATAATAACTGATTTCCCGTTATGCTTTCACAAAAGAACAATGATGATGACGAGTTTTATGTTTCTCGATGTAACAACCTTCAAGAAAAAAAACTACAACGCGTACAAAACTAAAATCCACTTGAATTTACCAAAATAATCACCAGCAAGATTCACAAGATTAACGGTATATTGCAGTTTGTTTGAAAACTGATTTTTTCCCGTCTTGCAATTCCACTTTTAAAAGATCGAAAACACACCAAATTTAGGTGTACGTGTACGAACACCACACAGTTTTATTATTTTTCGCTATCGTTGTTTACAATTTAAATTTAACTAAACGTTCATTTTCGCTAATAAATTGGACTGATCACCAATTACAAGTTTTATTCTCTTGTGAAAAGAACTATTGCATGTTGAAAACGAAATCGAAGAGTAGGCGTGGTTTGAATACTTTATCTACCTACACCGTTTACAAACAACAAACGGTTCAACGCTTGGATTTGCCTCCCTGACTAAACAGCGTCGTAACACACTATCTTTGAGATATTGATTTCTTTAGTTCTTAGTATCTCACACATAACATTTGTCTGCAAACATTTTCCATTGCTGCAATTAAAGTGCTGCGATTAAAGTGATCTTGTGTAACTGCCGGTCTACTCCCTGGTGAGTGCCCAATTAGAGCACCTCCAATCTTCTTTAGGAACTTCAGAATATGGAGAGAGCTATGTGAGTGATCTCTTCCTCCAAAAGGCAGATTCTATGGAGAGCGCTGCGATCTCTTCTCCCAATAGAATCTACATATCTGCTGCACTGTTACACTGTTACCATGCTTGTTTACCAAGCCTGTTTACCTTGCTTACACATCCTGCAACCATTTTGGATATGATGGTGTCAGCACTTAGTGCTTTGAACAGAAGAACACGATGGCAATCCTCTTATTTTGATATGTTTTTCTCAGACTTAAGACTGTCTATCTTTTGATTTTAGGTAGTACAGCCTGAAAGACGCTACAGTAGGTCTCTCTACCTCTCTGTTCCCTCTCTCTTTCGCTCTCTCGCTCTTTTGCTCTATCTCGCTTCGCTCTTTCTCCCCCCCCCCCCCCCCCTCTCTCTCTTTTTCTGTCTGTGTATCTATCTCTATCGATGTTTAGATTCGATGCCCATTCCCTTTACCATACAGTCCATGCTAAATCTCAGTATAGTCTACCTGGTTGTGCTCTTAATATGCAAGTGGAATGAAAACAGTTATTGAGTGGAACATATTTTCGTTGCCTCCATTATGTAGATACAGGCCAGCCTCTGCTTTTGTCCCAAATCTATCTTTCCAGATTTGAGCTGAGATCTTCTGTGCAATGCGACTACCTCGTACACAAAGGTTAGTTTAACTATAACGGAATTCAACTCCCATAGGATACTTAGAGTGCAACACCATGTTTTATCCGCAAAGCTTTTGCATACCATCAAAGGTCTTATCGCTTTTATCATGACTGTTATCATGTGGTTGCTCCACATGAGGTTACTCTCTAAAACAACTTCCAGATACTTTGCATCCTGGGCAGATCTAATTACAGAACCCCTTATGATGATGGGTTTCGTGTTGATCTTCCATCAACGTAGTTTTACTCAAATAAATTTTAGGACCACAGATGTGCACCATGTGTCTATCAGATTAAGTCTTCTCTGTGTAATATATCAAAGTGTCTCTTCTACTTTAACTCTGGCGATAATGACTACGTTTCGCATACCTAATGTTGATTTTACCAACACTAGTCCGAGTTTCTGCTACTCTAGTTCTCAGCATCTCACACATCCAGTCAGTTGTAATACTGTCAACGTTTTCAACGTTTTCGCTCCATGTCAGGTGTTGTTGAAAGATCCTTCAATGTCTAGAAAAGCACAAACAACAACTGCCTTGTTGTCCACCACCTACCATTATTTTCTAGTCAATTGGAACAAAGCGGTATATAGATGTGGATCAGCTTTCCCATCGTTTTTAACACAATAGATGTTAAACTGATGGTATATGAGATTTCGGCTAGGTGACATATTTCATTCCTAATTTTGAAAGGAATATCACTTATGCCGTTCGCTTTTTTTTTAAATATGTCCAATCGTCAAACTGCTTCTAAATATTCCGAGAAGGTCTAGTAACAGCCTTTCTTATATTACTCGCGTCTACTGCGCATGCGCTAATAACTGCCGAAAAAAAGTAGTCCGCAGAAGAAGAGCAGGTCTTTGCCGCTTGAGACACTGGAAAGCAACTATCACAGAAGGTCTAAGGCTTCTTTATTTTATTCCTCCTGATTTCCTTATTATAGATGGTAAGTACCTTAGTGCAGTGTTACCAGTTTTTCGGATTATTTGCATTTGAAAAGCATCCTTACATCCGTTTTTAATTTGGTCAACTCCTTTCTCCACCAAAATGCGTCCCTCTGCTCTTTTACATTAGCAATTGTTTAGCTACCTTCGAACGCCTTGGTGATTGCCAGGCTTACTACCATCACAGCTTCTTGCATTGCAGTTCGTCTAACTGTCAGTCTAACTGTTACTACCTGTAAACGTCGTGTTCCAAGAGGTTCGAACCACGGATATTTCCTCTTTCGTACTGTCTAGTTCAATCATAATAATTCTATGAACTAACAAAGAAGATTTAGTGAAGACTCGACAGTTCCTCATAACCTGTCCTACTCCAATGCTGCCTAGCGTTAGGTCTAACACCGTGTTGCCAACGTTATACACAAATAGGTTTTATTTTATTAGGTATACTAACAGAAATTAACCTCTATGGTTTGAATTCGTGCTACCCCATATATTATTTGGAGAATTTGCATCACACCCAATAAGGCTTGTTATTACACCTCTCAACCTACCCTTGTTCCTCCATGGCTGGTATATGGATCCCATTTCCTGTGATGTAGACGGATACTAGCACTATCTCGCGGCAAATGCCAGCGATCGTGATCTGTATGAACACTATGTCTCTGTTGAGGAAATCATAATGCACGTCCTAGGCTAGTCAACATTATTATCCCATATTATCTTAGCTAACTGTTTGCCAGGCTCATCATCCTATTTTTGTAAGGGTTCTTTTGTCAGGGTTATTTTGTCAACGCGAGTTCCAGATGTGACTTGGTGCACATCCTAGCCACCATAGCTGACGGTGCATATCGTGGTGAAGATTCACTTGGATCACATGAAGGTGTCATTCTGTTGCCGTTTATAAATTTTTAGGAAGAGCCATCTGTGTCCCTTCAACCAATCATCTCTGTTCTTCCTCGGTGACATCTGCGTACTATCGGAATACATTACTATAGCTTCTCCAGCAGCTTCCATATCAATGCTGTCCGTCCAAGCGAATGTAATTATGATTACAGATGACACTTGGGGGAAATGGGGGAGGGGTGTGCTCAATTTAGGATATGACTCTCTTAGAATACCACCCGTCCTCCTCTCCGTAACTACGACCGTCATTTTCCTAACCAATGCATAGTGACCTTGCCAAAGCGGTAGTCGAGACTATTATCTGGCATAGTTTCTTTCGACCTCTCGTTGATTTCTAAAATCAGAAGTAGGACTATTTCTTCATTCCACCTACTATAGTCTTCCATTCCTTGAGGTTTATCGCAGAATTTTGTGCATCAAACAGTGCCAGAGATTTTTCGCTGGTTTGACCAGTACTTCTCGGTCAAATCATCTCTAAATCACCTATGGAACTGCCAACTGTGAATTCGTCGCACTCTTCCACAACAAACCCTGGTTTGAAGTAAATACCTCCGAATCCATTTGTGGACCTAACTCTTTGACAATTAGTCCATCTGCGCTTGCTTCACTATTCCCCAGCTCTTCTGCACTCAGCATGGTCTGTGGAAAGTCCTCTGCCAGAATTGCACCTGTGTAGCTAGTAGCCGGCTTTGGATGGTGTTGCTTAATCTCACTTGAATGAATGACTTTTTTAAGCCTTTTTTGCCGTGGTGTCCTGCGTCGTTGTTGAATCTCTAGTGCGCTTCCTCTTTTCTGCTCCGGTGATGTGGGGAAACTCGCTTCCACGCCAGAGCTTTCTTTCTTAATTATTCCGGATTACTCCGCGAGGAACTTTTGGTGCCATCTAGTATATGACTTACCAAGTCCCAGTCTAATTAGGCCGTTCAGCTCCTTTATTCTGACTTTTGGTGGGAACGGTGACCGTTGTCTTCTCCTTTCAACACTGTTCCTTAGCATAGTGTTTACCAACTATCGAAATTACGCTGCTCTTAGCATTTGACCGGCTGTGCTCTTAAAATTGGACCCATTACGCGCAAAGATGAGAAGAGAGAACTTGCTGCCATATCCGCCGCCTGAACCCATTTTCTTCTTAGCAGAGATGTCCCGTTTTTGACCCTTTAGAGTCATTTTTCCAATTTTAGGTTTTGTGATTGTTCACATTTTTGCACCCACAAGTACCGTTGAAAATTATTTGTCCAAGTCCGACCACTAATAATTTGGCAAGGCAAGTGGACTTGGATCCGGCCAACATCAAAGTGGCTCCGTTCTGGGCTAGGCTATTTAAATGGGCCCCCCGCCCCCAGGTAGGTTGATTCTCGACACGGGTCACTTGACACTGCTGATCTGTCCAATTTTCTAGTTACAAACGTGATTCGTCTCACATCTCGATCGTTTTTACATGACGTGGCTATTTAAATAGCTGTTTAGTGGCTATATAAATTTAAGAGCAGCTCAATAAAACTGTTAAAAATCCAAAAGTCACAAAAAACTCAATGTGTGCTTTGCAAATCTTCAAAATCTGACTTAAGATTTCCATCCAACCACAGCAGCCATAAGAAATTAATGCAATAAGCTAGCGGTAAGATAATCCCACTTTCAAGAAAGTTGAGAATACCATTATCATTCACGAACTCAAAGTTCTATTCCAAGCCACATAACCATAAGTTCTTATCCAAAACAATAAATGCGTTGTCACTACTTAATTTCAATTAACCTATTATTCCAGATTTGTATAAACCCAAGAAAATTTCTGCAAAAATCAAAAAAGAATCAAAAACCAATTTATCAAAATTCATGATGTGAAAATTGTATATACAAGGATGCTAAATTTCATCACCTGTCAACTTCTTGCTCTTATGAATAAAAATTATTTAAGCATCATTAACGTCGAAATTAAATAATAAAATTAGTTATGGGTCATACACAAACAAATCTGGTTTATTGTTGCAACACTAGAGCACATTTATCATGGACTTTGTGGACGTTTTTGTTTTAACTTTGTAAAGACATGAGATAACTTTCATTTTTCAATTCATTGTTAGATTATTATATTATTTAGAAATTTATTAATTAGTTAAAGTATAGTATTCACATGCAGCTAATAATTAATTGCATTACTTTCATATTTAAATTTAAAAAAATAATATTCTCATGTAGATGATTGAATTTGATATTGAATTCAACATTATAAAAATTCGATTAGTTGTTTTTGTTTGTCGTAAATGTCAATGGGTTAATTAATATTAATTATTTTACATAATTTTAATTTAAATTAACGATTGCAATCGTAGGATTTTGCCCAAATTTAAAAACTAATTAATTTTTTATTTTTTCATTACAGGTAAGTCCAACAAATGTTTGATATGCTAAAATGTGAATTCGACAAAAATGCTAGAATTAGTACAAGTACTATGCGGTACTTTTGATATTGAGAGTGAAAGTTTTGAATAATTTAAGGTAAATTAAGATTTAAAGAAATCAAAACTAAGATTTAGGATAAGAGTGAAAAACTTAATTACAATTGACATTTTGGCATGTTTGATGGGTTCTCGGACTCTACAATAGCAGACAATTTTTGGGGGACAAGGTTACCCTCGTGTTCTAAAACAAATTTCCTTTCCATCCCCATAGTTAAAAAAAATTGTGGTAGCAAATTTACAAGATCGCGGAAAATCGGCATTTTT
>OY856188.1:99552130-99955627 GCA_963693315.1 Diogma glabrata | reverse complement strand
AAATATGAAACCTATGAATCGATCTAAAAACTGTTTGAAAAATTTCTTTTATTTTAGTATAATTGTTCTTTTCTTGTTAAATCAATCGAAACAACTTTCGACATATATAACAGATGTAAGCTAATTAAAATTAAATTTATTTTAATTTACAGGTTCTTAAAAATTTAATTAGGTTGATTGTTAAGTAACAAGAGATGAAATCAATTTATCATTTCTTAATTTTGTTTTCTACTAAACTTCCTTTAACAATCAACCCAAAAAATCAACACTCATATATGGTTAGAATAATTCCACATCATAATGAAATCAGCGGTAATTTATAACAAGAAAAAAATGATTTTATATAAAATCGAAGAAGTTTTTTTTTTATTTTTGTTGATATTTATAAATATTTTTATTTGCATTTGATATGAATAAGAAATTATTTATTTTTCTTACTTGAAAATCAAACAGGAAATTAGCTTTACTACAAATATTTGAAGTAAAATCTTTTGTTAGCTATTTAGCAGATACACTATACACTCATATCGTATGAGCTTTGAAGAACAATAAAATTTATATAAAAGTTATTTGGAACGACAATCGGATTATAAAAGGAAATTTTTTTTCAAATTGAAAAATGTCAATGACAGATAACCGAAATGTATAGAGATTTGCATTTCACTATTTTAAGGTGAGGTAAAAAAAATTAGGCAAACGTAAAATTTAATTCAAAAAATTAATAATGTTTATGAGGAGCTCAAACTTATTTTATTTTTGTCTCCCCTTATATTTTTATATAGATTTCACTTATCAAAATTCTGATTAAATGTGTATATGTATACGTATTTGTTATCGATTTGTTAGTGGAAAATTTTGTTATTGCCATATTATCTAAATATCAATATTATCTCAATTTTTAATTACGTTGGCTTAGTTGTAAAGTAAAAAGGTAAATAATATTGTAGCTTTATGATAAAATTACGTTTTAAAACGTAGATAAAACAGATCTACGAACGCTTACACAGTCATTGTAAAGGAACTAGGTTTGGTTCTAAAAACTTTTTAGAAAACCTCTCCATTTAGCCTAAACGCCGCTTTTAAATAATTATAACTGTTGTAGAACACAATATGTAATATATATGACACAACCAAATCCAAATGTTTCTAGTTGGATTTGGTTGTGTCATATTATTGTCAAAACACTGTTAGGGATTTTGGACTTTATAAAAATACATGGGGGTCTTAACCTTGGAAATCTCTTATCTTACACAACAAATATCAACTAAAAATTAATTGATATTTGTTGTGCACCAAAGCGATTTAAACAAACTTTAACTAAAAAATTTAAATTTAAGCTTACGAAACTTCTAATACTTCTATTAACATTCCACTGTGTGATTCTTTTTCAGAGAAACAAATAAATCCATAATTTTTAGCTTCTCGTTTATTTCCAAAATTAAAACCAAAACCATCAAAGAAACTAGCAAATGAGTCACAATTATCCATCATTCCATCTTTTTTTTCAAACAATCCTCCCCACATCGATCATAAACTTTACATTTTTCAGATAAAACTTCATAATTACTGCACCTAAATCTTGAAATTGAGACGATACGTCTTGATCATTTGTATTTTTATTCGGATGTAATTTTTTAGCTATTCATCTATATGCTTTTTTTATAACATTTGAATTTTTTTGATTTTATAAAACCCAAATTTGAATAAAAATGACGACCCGCTGTTGTTAATAACAAATGGAAATAAATTTAAAAATAAAATTAATAACAATGTTGACCACATTTTTAATTGTCTTTATTTTAACTAAAACAAATTATATGTAATCACAATTATTATTTCGAAGTATTTAATTTATCATTTATAATGAATTTAATACAAAATCACAACTTTTGATTTTAAGAATATAACATTCAATCTAAAAATATAAAATTTGAACGAAATTTATATAATAAGATCCTTCATCTTTCTTTATTCACTCTTTTATCGTACACAAATTAATAATTGCCCCATATCATCTCAATATGAAATGCCAATATCATCTAACCAAACATCTTTTCTAAAGCTAAATAAATAACACATACATGTAATACTGTGACCAAGCTTTAGAAACAAAAAATGTTCATCATTTACCTAGACAGAAAAAACATGTATTACTAATTGACATTGTGACGCATCAAAAGAACTTTCCTTTCAATCTTTCATTATTGATATACATAAATGCTTTTATGTTTGTTTTATTTTAAAGGCCGGCATCGAAATAAATTAGCAAAATATTAGCGAATGTCTTTAAATATGAATATTCCTACTTTTAGAGAAATATTCGAAATAGTCCGTCGTTACAAAGCTAGGAGAAACGAAAATAGTGATGATAGAACTACTATCCCTATCTGCTGTTTATTCTAGGAGAACGGACTATAAGAATCGCCAATATGTTAAGAAGACTTCATTCCTCAAGAACACATTCACGGAAGGTGAGGTTGCATTTCTTAGAGGTTTGAGTAACACAAATCTTGACAGATGATCAAGGACAATCAAGTTTACCGTATTCTCGAATTTTGATCTGGGATGCGAACCCGAAAAATTAATATAAATACACTGCCATGGTCGATCAGAGACAACCGAGATTTTATTGGCGGACGCAATGTCTGGTTTGTTGCTTTTGATTGTTTGCAGGCAAGACACGACATCGTCATGAATTTGTGATGCCATGCCAGTCCAGCATTATAAGGCGACGAAGACCTGTCAAAGTCTTCTGCACCCCACCATGAGCAGCTATACAGTTATTATGATGTTCCTCCATCAATTGTGTAAGAAGAACGAACCTAAATTGAAAGTCGCGGCTTGTTAAAAGAAAGAAAAAAAACTACCCGGGATGAAAAAAAAACCACAGGGAGAGAAAAAAAACAAAATTCACGTTAAAAGAAACAAAAAATAGAAAACCTCACTATACATATAAATACATTTGTATATACATATATCATTAAAATCATTTAATTTAATTATTTATCAAAGTTCATTTGTTGTTTTACATATATAAAAATTTATTTATGTAGTCATTATTTATTTATTTAAATGAAATTTATTTATTTATTAAAATTTATCTATTTATTTGTTAATTTAAAAATATTTGTGTATTTAAATGATCTGCTTACTCTTAAAATTTATCTATATATTTTTTCTTTAAAAACAAGAGATTCCTCAGGTCACAAACCATATGTAAAACTGTATTGTATCAAATTATTAGAAAATGCTTGTAAAGAAGAACCGCGGCGGAAGATCGATCTCGCGACATGTGAGGTCTAGAGCGAATGTAAGTCAAAATCCCTAATATCTATGCTCTAGAACCCCCACACCCCAAAAAACTTGAGAGAGATTCAGCAGCTGGTCTGGACCCCAGTCTATATGCCTGTTTCTACCAACCACCCACTGAATCCTCTAAAAATAAATTAAAAAAAAATAAACTAAGATCACGGGATGGGTTTTACTGAGCTTATATCACAGAAAGAGTAAAATTAAAAAAAATTTAAACTAAATAACGTTTCTGAAGGCAAACTGCGAGCTCCACCCTCCAGCTCCCGACCTCCTCACCAGCACAACCATAAACATTTCGAAAAAAAACTGCCCGTTTCGTTTATTGAAATAAATTTCAAAAAAAAAATTCATTATCAAAATATCAAACATCAAAAATATCAAATACAAAAAAATGAATATATATCATATATATGACGGTTTTCCGTTATATATTCCGTCCCTGTTTCGGTGCCATGTTAGGGATTTTGGGCTTTATAGAAATACTTGGGGTTCCTTGGAAATCTCTTATCTTACACAAAAAATAACAACTAAAAATCTATCGCACAAATGCGATTTAAACAAAATTTAACTAACAAATTAAAATATATTCAAAAAAACAAAATTGAAGCTTACATTTATGATGATTACTTGCGATGATTAGCATCTTCTAATATTTCCATTAACATCCGACTGTATGATTCTTTTAGTGATTTAAATCAAAATCAGCAAAAAAACTAGTAAATAGATCATAATTATCCATAATGCTATCTTTTTTCAAACAATAAAATCCCCACATCGATAATAAACTTTACATTTTTCAGATAAAACTTCATAAACTGCATCCAAATCTTGAAATTTAGTCGATGCATCTGGATCATTTGTATTTTTATCCGGATGTAATTCTTCAACATTTAAGTTTGCTTATTTTTTAACACCCAAAATTGTATAAAAATCACGACCCACTGTTGTTTATAACAAATGTCAATAAATTTAAAAATAAAATTAACAACAATGTTGATCACATTTTGAATTGCCTTTATTTCAACTACATATATCGAATTTTTTGTTATCACATTTATTATTTAGAAATATTTAATCTATCTTTTATTATGAATTTAATACATATTCATAAATTTTACTTTGAATCCAAACACAAAATCGCAACGACTTTTGATTTTAAAACTATAACATCCAATCTAAAAATATAACATTTGAACGAAGTATATATAGTAAGATCCTACGAAGTATATATAGTAAGATCCCATTACAATTAACTGAGGAAAATGTTAAAATATTATTGACATACATAAATGCTTTTGTTTGTTTTAATTTAAAGGCCGGCATCGAAATAAATTAGCAAATTATTAACGAATTTCTTTAATTTTTAATATTCTTATGTTTACAGAGTAAAAATCGAAAAAGTCCGTCGCTACAAACTTGTTAGAAAACCTCTCCATTTAGTCTAAAAGTTTCTTTTTCAGTAATTACAACTTCTAACTAATAGCATTTTATATGAACCAAACTAATGTTCTCCAAACCAACTGTGTCCAGAAAACTACTTAGGAAATTTCTCCATTCAGTCTATAATTGCTTTTTTTTATAATTTGTAAAAAACTGACATTTAATCTAACACGACCTGATATTTTCCAACCCAACTGTTTCTATTAGTCCATAAAATTTCTTAGAAAATTTCTCCATTTAGCTTTAATGGGTTTTTATAAGTTGCTTATTTGTTTTGAAATGAAAAAAAAATAAAATGTAATCTTCAATTACCTGATACTTTCTAGCTTTCTAACTGGTCCTATTCTTTACACAAAACATATCTCAAAATACCTCTCCCTACTAATTAAAACTTTTGTGAAAAAACGGAATTTAATCTGCAACAACCTGATATTTTCCAAGTGTTCCTATTAGTTGGGCGTACACACAGTACTGTTATCGTAACAATCGTTCTTCGGCTGTTACTATTTATAAAACCTATTTTTAGAAACAAAATTGTTTTTAATCGCTTCAGTAGGTTTCGTCGGTTGTGACGCCCGCATTTTTTTTAAGTTTTAGTATCGTTATGATCTAAAACGTCAAGAAATACCAAAAAAAAAGTGAGGGCAAAATTTTCAAATTTGGCTCGAAATTGTAATATATAGTTAAGTCTTTCAGACCAAAGTGATATGATATTAAATATATCTATAATGTGTGGATATCTAAGTAGATTGACAGGCTGACAGAGACTCGGAGGCTCTGTAGATATCAAAAACCAATAATGTCTTGTTAGTGATCCATAATTTTTTGTTTTTGACCGTGTAATTCATATTTAATTTTTGTTATTTTTCAAATTCATGTAGTTGGATGAAGTTTATATTTTAATAAAATTTCTGAAAAAGTCCTCTGGCTTCTTGATCATCACTCAAAAGAATTCGTTATTAACGAATAGTTCAATAAATAAAAAACATAATTGTTAGTGTAGATTTGAGTTAAGTTAAATTTAAGATTGTGTCGATATTGCAAATGTCAAGTTTAAGATCAATTGATAAGTTTTACCATAAATAAAGAAAACAAGTTAATTTTGGAATTTTGTATTCCAATTCAATCTGTTAAGTAAAAATCGAGATTACTACTCAAATTAAGTGACATTGTTGATTTTATCATTATTAATTACATAAGGTTTTTTGTTTTTGTAAAAACCATATTCTTTTGTGTTAATCGTTGAAAATTATAAAGCAAACCTAACCTATTTAGCTTATATTGTCCTAACAACCAATTCAAATCATTTAAAGTTTGTTTGAATTACTTTTAATTAAATTAAATCGAATAAAAATTATGTTTAAATTTGTATTGCCTTTTCCAATTAACCTTTTATGAATAAAATTGAATATTTTTTTTCCACTTATTCAAAAAAAAAAAAAATTGAATTAACAAATGTTAAATTTGTTTATATTTTTGGTTATAGAGATTTTTCTTCGACTCCACTATTTAAAAAACTACTTACTTTAAAACGTAAAATAAATTAAAACAATTTTATGTTTATAGTTTTCTCATCAATCAAACATTTCTGTATCATAAAACTTAATCTAAAAAATTCAGAGTTGGTCTTTTTAACTACTCGAATGAAAGTGAAGTTTAATGAACTTTGGAAAATTACAGATCAAACATGTGTATATGATTACCTTCAAACTATTAATGGAATTCACATTATTAAGTTCCATCTCGCTTATGATGAAAAAAAAACGAAATGCCTCCATGCAGTTAACTTTTTGTTTTCCAGACAATTACAAAAAAGAACTATTTTAATTTTACAATTAGTTTTTCTGATAAAAAAGTAAGTTTATTTTGTTTAATTAATCTAAAACGATAATAAAATTTAACCTAAATTTCTATTCTGTTTTACGATTATATTTAATTTGTTTATCTTTCAATTAATTCTTAATAATAAACAATGTCTAGTCTAATTTCTTAAGTTATATAAATTAGTAATTAAAGAAAGTTCTTTTAGAACAAATAATACAAAAACAACTTGTTTATTAATATGTGAACCATTATCTAACATACACAAGTGTCCGATTTTTGCATATCTGGACAGGATCAATCAGAAAGCCATATTTCGACATTACTTTACAATTTACCTCTTTTCTATCTTTCGGTAGTCCTTCACTCCTTCATCATTACCCCGTTGAACCATTGCATTTCTTGATCGTGGCTTGTCCTGCATTCCAAAAACGCCGAATCCATACATTCGACTAGCAATGTCCTCATGTATTATCTGTATGCCGGGAGCACTTTCCACTGCATACTTTGCACATCCTCACATTTCGGACATGATAAAGGTGCCGAAGGCATCGCCCTCTTACTTTTTGCAATGGTCTCAAACGATGTGATTACGTATCCCGAATCTATTTGTAACATGTTCGATCATTATCTATCTGCGTGGTGTTGAAGTTTACTTCTCCGTGTTTCCTCATCAGCCATACCCTTATATTTGGGATTTGACGAAACGGCTTGCCACAATTGGTTTGCTTTGCTTGCCACATTGCTCTGGTTTGAATCGTGCCTACTATCGCTTCTTGCTATTTGTGGAGAGAATTTTGCTCTGCTGCCAGTAGGTCGCACGTGGGCGTTCCGGCTAAAACAAGAATTGCGCTGTTCGAAACAGATCTGATTGCTGGTGGATTTCTCAGAGCAGAACATCTATGAACCGAAAATGAGTTACTTCTATACGATTTCTTGGCCGATTCGGCTCATACCGCTGCAGGGTATTGAATTTCGATGTTATAATTCTATGATTCTTATATACTATTGCGGTGATCCATCGACGTTAGCCTAGAGCATTAGCCTAGATAGACATACTTCAGAAACTTTTTCCACTAACTTGATTGTCTGCGCTTTGAAACTGCTTCTCCTGCTTAGTTCCACTTCCAGATAGGTTATTGGGGCCTTCTAGAGCAGTGTTTCTCAACTGATTTCGTGCTACGGTCCAATAAATATTTTAAAATTATATTGCGGACCTTGCGAAATATTTCATGTTAGATGGATGAAAGTGCTGGTTATATTTTGCTCACACTTACATACTGAATGTATTTTAAACAGGAGTGAACGAAATAAAGTTGCAAGAAACCAAAAGAAGAAGAGATCGAATTTTGATTTGTAACAAACAGAGTTTAAAACTCTTTTTATATCACTTGCTCTGTTGAACGCGTTGAAGTTTTTTTTATAAATATAAGGAATTAATATAATTAAAAAATAATAATAATACATATATATTTATATGGAAATATTTGTATAATTTTACAGAAACTTTGAAGATTTATTTTAAATGACTACTAAAGTATTGACAATTTATTAAAATTTATTGAATGATGGTTGATAAAATCTTTATTAACAAACAATCATTAATTTGAAAAAGGGCGGCCATTCCCGTTCAAAGGGAAGCAGTGGTTCCCTAGAATTCAAAGACGCTTCGCCTATGAAGGTATAGGTAGTTGATTGTCCTTTTCTGAAGTTGAACTGGTTCCCAGCGAGATCACCTTGTTCCTGGATGTCGTTCTACACTTTGTAACGAGCAGCCGTGACATCACATCAAATTTAGTAAATAAATTTTTAAAAAATTTCACTCACCTTTTTTGATATTACAAAAACAAGTTTGAATTATAAAAAGACTTTCAGTGAGTTTCAGACCTTTACAAGTATATATGTTAAATGCCATAACGAAAGCAAACACAAAAAATGAAAAGGCAAGGACCATGGAACTAATTGTTCTATTATGGATAGAACGAACAATAAGAGTTGCATCGATAGCACCGGATCTTTAAAATTAATATTTCAACGCAGATACTAGAAACTAGAAAGAATTCCAGGGACAACCGTTTCGTAACAACTTTTCGGAATATTACACTTTCCAAAACTTTCCCTATGGTATCTAGTAGACAGTTTCTCCCATTTCCTTAACAATACAAGTTTCTAAGTTTTCTAATTTTTCACAAAAGCGCCTTGACTTAGACATCTGTTGAACAATTGGAGCTGTCTTTTAAAAAAGTTCTAAATGATTTGGCTCAGGACTTCGTTGGGCACCCCATCTGAGTGCGTAGCTTTGTTGTTCTTTCCAATAATATTTTTAATCCACCAGGGATTGTTTAAATCTGGGGTATTTTTGTCTTGTAAGGCTTTTTCGTAATGATACTAGAAATATGTCGGGGTAGTAAAACTTATGCTCTGTTTTAGAGAACCTTTGCCATTCTCTATACCTACTTTCGAAAATGTTATTTCTTTTATCTTTAAATCACAAAACATACCCATTACATTTCTAAACAATTTTAGTTTTAATTCATTTCACTCGAAAGCACAATTCTAAAGGACTTCTCATCTCGTTTAAAACATTTTAAAATAACTCAAAACTATTCAATTGAAGAAAAAAATTATTTTCAAACATTTTGTTTCTTTTATTGTTGAATTTAAAAAAATTAACATTTATGTATATTATTATTTTCTTATTTGAATAGATGAGATTAATGTGTGAACTCGTTAGATATTTAAAAAAAAATATGTAATAGAAGATATTGAACTAATTTTTTTAAACAAAATAATTCATGATTCAAAAGAATACAAATTTTTAAATTATTGTCTAGGCCTTTTACTTTTATTGTAATAATGTATATTAATTGATTTAAATTAAAATAAGCTACATAGATTTTATTCATCTAAAATCCTCCAAATATTATTGATCAATATTAAAATGATTACAATATGCATTATTTTCTTTGTTTTTTGTTATTATTATCTTGTTTAATTTATTTAATTTTAACCTCATTTATAAACAAAACAATTTATTCCTCTAACTAATTACTTTCAATCAATCGAAAACAAAAAAAAGGGAACAAATAATAAATAAAATATTAATCGCGTTTATCAAGATTTTCGTAAGAGTGAAATTTATGTGAAATTTTCTTTAAAATAGTAAATTAAAATTACAATCATAAAATATTTATAAAGAAAACTATATCAAATATAAAAAGTAATTTCACTCATTGTTTATCGCATATGTAATTTTTACAGTAGATAGATTAGGTATATAGTTTTTGCACAAACATTCCTAAAGAACACTGGAATTATGAAATTTGTTTGATACTAAAATTTTCAGCTTCTAAAATTAAGAGAAACAATTAATTATAAAAATATAATTTTCCTTGCAACGTTATTTCAAACAGTAATATATATTAATGTAGATTATAGATTAGATAAGAACAAAGTATTTAGTAAAATTGCAAATTTATGTTAAAATTTATAATGAAAACAAAAAAGTTAACAAATAGTATAAGTGCATTGCATAGAAGTGTGAAATTATTAGAACACTTCAATGTTGTTTGTCACGTAACTGTGTCGTTTTTATTATAATTTTAAGGTAATAATATAATATATCTACAGGAATATACAGGGTGTTTATAAAAGGTTTTTCAGAAATAACACTTGCGCAATCGAATGCCCGCAACGCATTAAAATTATGGGTTTAGCCGAAATTTCAAAGCTTGTAAAATTTTATGAAAATTGATTGAATTCATTTATTTGATATTTTTGTATTCACACCAAAAACTTTTAAATAGGTTTTTGGACTTTTAAAAATTTTTGTAAGCACTTAAACTTAAGTAGCTAAGGAAATCATTTGAATTTTTTAATTCGAAAGTAGATATTGGATTTTTCTTAGAGAAAAACTCATTTATCTTGGACTCATTTATCTGTTTTGGATTGGGATTCGAACCTTCCTCAGTGCCATGATTCGAATCCGTTTCGACAGACACGCTGATTAGTTCTGGCGTACAGTTTTGGACGATATTAGAATAAGTGGTGAGGAGTCTCCCTAGCACCTTTTTATTTGAAAATTCACTTACATCAGTTCCTTGTAACTAATTTTGATTAAACTTTGTAAAACATGCTTAGAGCATGATTTGTAGCACTTTTGCATTCCAACTTCCATCTATTTTTTTTTCTTGTTAGGATACTACAGCTTTAATGAACTAATTTTTATGAAACTTTAACAAAAGATGGAGATTTATATGAGAAGAAACTGATAAGGTTGTGAGGATAATGCGCAAAGTGGGGACCTTTGATGCACCTGTTTTTTTATAACTAGAACTACGCAGAACTACGAATTTATAACAATTATGAGCCATTAATTCAAATATTTGATGGATATAAGCTCACTATATATCCATAACAGTTTGTTTCCACAGAACTGGTGTGAAGTCAGCCTTATGCATCAGTGTCCCCAATATATTTTATTGATTTTTACTCCACCACAATTTTCAATTGTGTGAAATAATGCAATCTATCGAGAAAAAAAACAACCCGAACACAATGGATTCCATAACCAGAACCGTAGGAATTTTAATAATAATATTAGATTATAATAATAGATAATAATATTAGATAATAATAATAGATTAAATAACCTGAAAGCATTAAAGAAGTCTATATCCAGGTATATATTCTTTGTTAAGTTTCGGAGTTTAAAGAATTTCTTGGGCAAACTCACCACCAATTACAGTTATTGACGCTCCACTATCCAACAATTCAGTTTGAGGTTTGCCCAATAAGATAACGTAGCATTAGATCTAACATCGTTGGCCAATTTCACTCTAAAGAAAATGGTTTGGGATTTAAAAAGACGTCAGTGTTGGATATTCCAGACAAGTTGAACTGGCTCGATTCTGCCATGTCAAATCAATGCGCGTGTCTGAACGGAAATAGAATGAATTTTAAGAAGAAACAGGTAAACTAAATACTATATAGACGATGGAATGACGTTGTAGGTTTCAGATTTAATTTGTATATTTGGACAAATATGAACAAATTCCAGAAACAAACACAAACAAAATTTGGAGAAAACAGTTAACCTAATTCTATTGTGGACAAGAGAATGACGTTATATGTTTTAGAATTAATCAGGGGCAAAAAGAAAAACCCGAAAATTCTTTCGTACAATAATAAATGGAGTGCGGTTTTCAAAGCCACTGGTGGCTTTGAGTACTTAGAAAAATCAAAATAAATTTTATTTTAAAATGAAGTGCAGTATTAAGCCACCGGTCGGGCAAAAATTCTAGATAAATGAAAAAAACTTACTGTACAGATTTAATAAATATTATCCTTAGGTTAACTAATATTTCTATTACGTGAAGAAAGGATCAAAAGGACTTATTCAAATTTTAAATCTTTAAATTTTAAGGAAAAAGCCAATGTACAAAAAAACAGAAAAACTTAGTTTTAGTTGCCGGTTGTGCTACCATTAACCTAAAATACAGAAGTAATTTATAATAAACTAGCAGGACCCGGCGTGCTTTGCTACGCTTATAAATAAAGTTTGTGCACAGACATTTTGTTGACGTAGTAGCAATGATTTTAAAAAGTGGTAATGAGAAATGATAGCGTAATTTTTAATTTTTGTTTTTAAAAATATGAATGAAAAATAATCAATACTTTAGCTCATCAGCTCGGATATATGAAAAATTGGCGATCAAATAAGTTTTCGAGCAAGCTATAAAAAAATTTAAATGACTTGTTGAGTTAGTAGAAGTGTGTCATCACTCATCTCTATATAGAACATTATGCAGAACAAAAATAGATTCACAAATGTTTACAGTGCTCATGCATTGTATTTGTACCCGACACAAAACACACAAAAACTGTTCTAAAGAAGTTTTTCTGAGAGAAAATGAAAATTGCTGTCAATCATCTAGTGAATTACAATAATTACTTTGATCTTGATTACTCACAAAATCTCTCAAAACTTTGTTTTTACACCAAATAGTGTAAAAGTTTTGTTTATTTAACACTATGCCCGTCGCGTATTGCCGCTATCTCATAAGAAAAAAATTCGAGAAAACTCGTAAAGATAACATTCAATTAACATTGTGTCATTTTTATTGCAACTTATTTATTTTAATATGGAACGAATTTCAAAATGTCGTTTTAATTCTATTTATTTATTCGAGTACTTGTGGGTACTCTATATTTTTTGTTTTTCCGTCTGGTGCATACACGAATAAATCAGAAGGTTTTCCTAACGCGCCAGCCACATACAGTTGTCTATGTGAGAAGAATGGATTCTCCAAATCTAGTCCACATACTTGCAGTAACTGTTCGTGTGCTTTGGTGATGGTAATTGCAAAAGCGAGTTGCACTGGAAACTAAACGTTTGAATCTGTTGGGATCATTGAAATATGAGGCCTGTCTGTCGTAGCAACACTACATCTTCCTCTTCGAATTTTCCACTCAAAATTGTAGCTTCAATGACATTGTTAATCATCTTTTTCACCGAAGTTCAAAAAAGTTTGCAATTTCAAAATATGTGACATATTTGGAATTACAATACATACAACACATAAAAACCTTTTAAGACCTAGGTTCTACAACATAATGCTTTTTAAGACGTTGATGGACGCAAATTTCTTTTTTTATATTCTTCTTAAGGAATGGAAAACTTAATAATAAATCCTTTCACATAATAATGTACGACATAGGCAATATTTCATTATAGGATGGAGGAAATAAAAACAATATACTTTTTTTCAAATTTGCAGGAACAAAGCTAAAATTAGGTTCCTAATCATCCTAGTGCTAGAAGCATATACCAAGATCATGTAACGCATTGTTTACCTAAAGCCAGCATATATAATAGTTATATGGAAGCTCATTTGTTCGAGCAAGCAAAAAGCTCATTCTTTTGAAAAATAAAAAAATTAGGTCCATTAACACCTTAGAAAGCATGTTGTTATGGGACCTTTTTCTTAAAAGGTTCTTATGTGTTGTTGTAACACACATTGTGATTCCTACTACCCAACACATTTTATTTAAAAAAAATAGACCGCTATCGTGAAAGAATATCCCATAACTAAGACTAAGGGTACTATCCTTGATTGAAAAAAGTACATCCGCCAGCACCCCTAAAATTTCACTTATCTCCTTAATATAAGTGATATCTTACTGCCATTGTCAGTAGTATACGATATCTCACGTTAACTGATTTGCCAATAGCAGGTACTAAAGTACGCGGCTTTGTCACATCCATAGATCCAAAATTTTAAATTTTACATATGTTCCTGCGGGCGGACAGATATTATAAAGTCATTGGTATTAATGCATTATAACTGTTTGCAAATCACTATTGCTAACGTGTGCCTTCTAAGGGCCACATTTTTAATTAGTTTGTTTATCATACTTGCTATCTATGTTTGATTATACAAAAGCTATGCTTCTTTGTATAGTATTTGTACGAATTCCATTTCATAATTTTGAGCTTTTAATCGATGTTATCAATTATCTTTCTTAGTTGAAGAAACATGTATTACAATTTACATACAATTGCAAACAAATAACATATTTAGTATAGATGATAAAATATGTAACATCATTATGTGTTTAATTCAAATACATATAGTTTTGATATACAAATGTTATTGTTTCAGATTATACTTTCATTTTTCAATTTCATTAAATTATGTTCAACAAAAAAATTGATCAAAGGAATCTAACCGTATAAAACGATATTTAAAGAATAATCAAATTAAATTATTATCAACATTTAGGCAGAACCCCTTAAGCTTAATACAACATGCTATTTAATACCAGAAAATATATTATACATACTCTTAATATCTAGATAATCACATCCGGAAGTTTCAGGCTTCAGGTGTTCAATTGATCCTTTCTCGGTATATTCACTGATATTTATTTTCTGTGATTTAATTCTGGTATTATTAGTTTTCTTAAATAATTTTTTTTTTTCCTTTTATCAATAGTATAATCTACAATTTAGAGAAAACAACTATTATTAATTTTATAACAGCATTATCACCAAAAACAAATTTTCCTATTACCAATTTTCTTGATTAATAATAATTTTAATATGTATTTTATTTACCAGAATTGGTGATGAGAAGTGGGATCCGTACCACCATGAGGGTTTCCAAATTGGGTAGAGGGTGCCGGTCCTCGTTTGTTCCTTAGTATTTTTTTTGAATTGGCGATATATTTAGGTAATAAAAGAAAAATTTAAAATAATATAGGTTAGGTGGGGAGAGATGATCGTGTATGTGATAGGTGTGTTTTACCCGGTTGGCAAGTGTCGGTGAATAGGTCAGTGGATAAATCCTCTGCACTCAGGTCTAGTCTATACTTCCCTATCGGGTTCCATACAACCATCACATAGGACGAAGATGCTAGGACGAGGATTGATTCAGTTACCCAACCACATGAAGACTGACCGAAGTCTTCTCTCTGTAGTTGAACAGGCTGCCTTGGAAGACCTCAGTATCATCCGTTGGGAACTGACCAATTTACGTCCTATGGTACTAACATTCCAGGGAAGGGATTCTAACTTTATGGAATGTTTGTGCGAGAAGGATCTTAATGGCACCGCGAACCCGGAACCTGACCAGATTTCCAGGCACGGATGTGAATGATGTAAACACCATAACCCACCGTTCTAAGCCTGGCATCTTGGTCCCCTCCGGCATTCCCGGTACCCCCAGGAAACCTACCCTCTACTAGGGTCGTTGGGTTTTTAAAGCCCATAAAGAATTATTAGAAGAATTATTCTTAACATTGCGTTAACGAAAAATGTGCGTGGGGACCCAAATACCTATCAAAGATAGTCCAAGGTAACTCAGACCATCTTCGGTTCTGTGCGTGTGTTGGCACTTGCGTTCATGGACGTCAGAGCCTTAGGCTATTGAATACATCTAAAAAAAAAAGGATTTTTGAGACACAATTAAAATAATTTTTTTAAAGTTTTGGAACTTAGGGAGAAACTCATCCAGGGTATCACTGGAGCCAGCAATGACAGTTCGAAGAGTCCCACGTTGGGTGCCAAATTTTTAATGGATTGAGGGGCGTTGATTCTCGTATTCACATGTCTGTCGCTATTTGGAATATAAAATCTCAAGGCGCGCAGACCCTTAATTGCTTCCTGTTGGTATTCTTACCAGCCGGATCAGTCGCTGTTTTTGGTTACGATTATGTCGAATCGTAACTAGTGATGCTAGATTCAATTTGTAAATTCAATTTATTCTTTTGAAATAAAACAATATTAAAATCGTAAATAAAAATCACTGACATAACTATATAACCGGGTTTTAACATGTGAACTTTCCGCGGTGACATTGATGTCATCTGCAATATAACAATATCAGGGTTAAGCACAATAGATCTCTACACCAAAAAAAAAACGTTGGTAGAATCAACTACAAAATTTGTTTGATTTTGCGTCTAATATCAACGTGGTTATTTTAACCAATGTAGCATTGTCAATTTATTTTAAAAATCGTAACAATTTTCATTACTCAAAACAACAACGGCGTGATCAATTTCGTGTTCATATATCACAAATCATAGTTGAATTAAGGAGTTTGTTCATGTTTAATCAATCACGTCCCTGTTCATAGGAACATGAAAACTGTGTTCCTTCGACAAGGAATGTGTTTGTTTAAACACGAAATACGTATTAATTGCCCCGAGTCGATATAGGCGTTGAAAATAAATTTTCTTTCGGTCTTTTCTGTAAAAATAAAAAACAAGGAGAAACGAAATTTGTTTAATGATAATAATAATAAAGAAAAGACAAGAAAGAATAAGAACAGAAAAATAAAAAGTATTTTTATATATTCTAACATGGCTGGTTTTATTTAACATTTTAGGATATAATTGACATGCGTTTAATTAAAGTGAATAATTTTAATTTATTATTTGCATATATTTTATATGCAAATAATAAATTGCGAAAGAAATTTTTTGTGACGTTACTCCGTTCTTTCAGAGCGATAAACATAAAATAAATATAACACTCCTAAATACAGGAGTGAAAATAATAAAATATCGTTCTTACTCCTTTATTGAAATAAATATTTTCTTTCAAATACTCGCACATTTAATTTTTGCTTCATAATTGATGCTTTGTAACGTAAAAAGGAAATAATTTTTGTTAATGTTTTATTCAATTTTGCAAGTATTTCTATAAAAATATTTAAGGATGACGAAAATGTACTAATTTTCTTCTTGTGCAAATGTATGAAACAAAAGGAAAATAAAAACCCCAAAGGAGTGAAATCGAAAAAACTAAAGATTTTATCTTTCGGGGAGGGACGATATTGAAATTATAAACATTTTAATTTATAAGTAATTTTTTGAGGAGTCAAATGAGTGCTCGAATAAAATAAAATTGTAAACTCTAAATTAAATAGCTAACAATTTACAGAATTTTCGGTTTGTTTGTAAATTTAATCAAATGGGGGGCCGGGCATTATGAAATATAGGCCGGGTACCCGATACCCAGATTTTTTTTTAGGACGCGGTGCATCACTCATCGTAACATTACCCTCGCCTTCAGCTTGTTCGTCCCGAATAGGCTCTAAATCTCTTCAATTGGTTTTTCTTTTTTTCTTTTCTGATTTCTCCTGTTGTTTAGAATTAATGGCTTTCCCTTTTTAAGTCTTTAGCCATCGCTTTGTTTTTTGTCATACCACTATGATGAGTCTGGATTCCCATTACTTTTGACGTGCTCCTTGTCCTTTCCCTTTTGAGTTCTGAAGACTGCGTGTTTCATTTCGATTTCTTTTCTCTTCACACAAGATAAAGATTTAACTACTGCGGGCGGCCCCATTTTAATCCCGTACCATGTGACCCGTTAGTCCCGTTAGTCACACACCCAGCATCTGAATTCGGTTCTACCTCAGGAGTACCTCTGTGTGCCACGCCAATACTTTAGCTTTGATGTACCCGTCTACATCTCTTTTTTGGCATCCGGCCGCAAACTCACTTTGGCAGGACCTCTGCCATCTCACTTTCCATTGCGTATGTAACTGTTTCTTGGAAAGTCGCTTCAGATAGAGACTTGTTGTTGATTAACAAATTAAAAACAAAGTTTTTGAAATAATGTTTTCAGTTTTCGCTTTTTTGTCGCAGGATAGACGTTTTAGGTAGATTTCATATAAAAATCTACCTATTGGTATGTGCTTCATCTCGGAATTTCGGAAAAATTTTGGTGCCAAACGACTATATATGATAAGCGGAGACGGAAAATCAAAATGAAAAAAAAATTTATATATATATATATACATATATATATATATATATATATATATATATATATATATATATATATATATATATATATATATATATATATATATATATATATATATATATATATATATATATATATATATATATATATATATATATATATATATATTGTAACGACTCTTCGTTGGTTCTTTTAGATTATTGAACAAACACGACAGTAAAAAGACAGATCTTTAGTTAACAGAATCTCAAACTTTATTTGTCATCAAATTACAGCAGCTTCCGTTTTTCCTTACAATAAATTCCAGGGTCTCCAATTTATGTACCACAAACTTCACCGCTTTTCCGCAATTTGAATCAATAATATTCGGAATGGTAAAATCTGTATTTACTATTCCACTAAGTTCAGATTCTTTCTCTATTAGTACCCAGGCTCAGATACCACCGATTATTCCTTAAACTTGCGAATATTTATAAACACTTTTAATTGCAAAAGTAAAACTGACTCTCTGATATTTTTGTTTGCTTATTTATATCGAAAAATAAATAAATCGAAACTTCTATAATCCACTAGAAATCAATACTACGTAGTCCGTACATCTGAAATAGGCCACACCTGTTTTCATTCATACTTGCATTTGTATTAGCGAACTCAAATTTAATTTATGCAAAATGTTTTAGGTAACTCCTTTCAATCCAGTAATGTAAACATTTGTATAACAAATTTAATTTACATTAATTTATGCAATACAATTTGCAATACAAGTAAAAGATTGAAAAAGGAGTTAACTTTTAATTAATGAATGAGTAAATAAAATTAACCCATTCTGGACGAAGTTTATTACAATATATATATATATATATATATATATATATATATATATATATATATATATATATATATATATATATATATATATATATATATATATATATATATATATATATATATATATATATATATATATATATATATATATATATATATATATATATATATATATATATATATATATATATATATATATAACGATATGAGATATAACGGAATTTGGCGGCACTCTCACGGTCGCATTTTTCGACCTACACCAAAATAATTTTTTGTGTGTGTTTCGGCAAATAATGTCTTGGACAAGTTCGTGAACTGGCCATATCCGGGTACCAGTTAAGCGGCTAGAGCCTAAAATGTCGAATAATCTAGGGCGCTATAACTTCCGTTTGAATAATAATATTTTAATAAAATTTATAAATATTGAATATTTGAACATATTTCTATCATTTTTATCCAGATGACCACTTTGGCGTTTCAGGTTCCTCAAAAATCAGCTGTTTTAAAAATTTACTAAACTTTGCTGCCCTTGATCTAGCTGAAATGACCAAGCTAATATTTGAAAACTTTTTTTCACGTACTTAAAATATAAATCTTTCCAAAATTTTCAAAAATAATAGTTTAAGTCTAACGGTTGAGACCCTACGGCTGTTGAAATGAAAACAAACGCAAAAGGCAATGCTTTCATCATGTTTCAGTTTATGTTATTTAAATTCATCTTAGCTTTTAAACATATTTTTCAACTATAGCCTCAAAAAATTTCAGCTTTCTAACCCAAAAGGTTCCATTTTTATAAGCATTATAATGCAACCCTTACAAGAAAAATATCAACCCATTTAATACCATAGAAAAATTATCAAAATCTCTTTTGTTTTTATTTTTTTACTAAGTAACCGTTTGAAAAAAGATTAAATAAGAACAAAAAAACACAACAACAAAGATGATTTTGAAATAAAATTGTTTGATAATGTTATAAATTATGTGTGATGGTATAATTGTAGTTGTGACGTAGTTCATTTGATCTTTGGTGGATTTAATATGTTATTAAAAGTAGTTTAAACCAACTTAAATAAAACTGTTCCGAAATTGTATTGATGGAGTTAGTTCGGATAATGTATTTAATTTGGTTCGATAATTTTTTTGAATTATTCTGTTTCTACTTATATTTTTTATTTAAACTAATCTGACTTATCTAATTTTATTTGGACACAAAACCGTCTGACCCCGAAATCTACCTATTTCTAGCGGATATACCTGCCGCTGGGATTTTTTTTGCTTTAGATTATATAGTTAGTTAGTCTATTTGTAACCTAAACGTCGAAAATGAAAAAAATGAATCTCTTGTCATAAATCTCTTTTCAGAACGAAATAAACGAATATTGTTAAGTCTTTAAACGAAGATAAAACAGATACTGTGGCTAAGTGCTTACAAAAAAGAATTTAAAAGTCATACAATTTGTAGTTGGTCTATTAGAAATTTTCAAAATTATCAAAAAAAACCTCTATGGTGTTTGTTATCTAGATCTGGTGGAGAATTTTAGTAGCATCGCAATTTGGTAAATCTAGACCACATCCTAACATAAAATTTAATAGAAAACCTTATTTTAAGTTAAAAGCGTAATGTTTTTCAAACATCAACAAAACCCCTATCCAGATAACAAAAAATGAACATGAATATGAAAATCAATAAAATATTTTGTTTACAAATTAATTAACGATAATCAAAAAGTAAACATCTCTCAACATCTAATAAAAATTCATTAATCCATCAATTTTCCTTTAATATTATAACACTTGTTTTTCCCTAAAAAATAAAATCAACGATAAGTACAAATAGCTTACAGTTAATTAATTATCAAAGAATCTTTCTTCAGTCACATCTTTGATTTTCTCTTAATTTAATTTATTGTGACAATTCTTTTGGAGAAAATTGAAAACACAAAATTGAAGTACAACGGAATTGAGTAACAGAGTGGAAAAAGTCGACGTGTAATAAATTAGGGGTTTGTGTAATTTTTGTTTTAATGTAAAATTTATTGAATTGGTTTTATTTATGTTTGTAGAATTAAAATTTAAATTAAGTTATATTTTTTTAACTGCCATCTTGTTAGGAAATGTTGATTTCAAATACAGATGTTTCAAATCCCATATCCTAATCAAATTCTAATAAACGATTCGTTTTTCTTTGAAATATGTATAATGTATATATATATATATATATATATATATATATATGCAGAATATTATAACTAAATGTGCATTGAAATATAAGACAACAAAGATAAAATATTTGCTTGCTATTTATATTTAGACATTGAAATATTTAAATGAAAATTAACAAATATTATTATTAATTTTATTATAATTTTGTTATCTTTCAAAACAAACATTCTTAGAAAAAATTTATTTTTTACAAAAGGTAAACAATAAAAAAAGTTTTATTTGTTCAAGATATACATTATTAATATTAAAAATTTCTTATCAATTTCATATACATTATAATTAATTTCGATTGGATTGATAAAAAAAATGGAATTTAGTAAAAGAATATTTTGTATACATGCAAAATATTTGATACAGCTGTTCATTGGATTCAGCTTATGATTTATTTATATCAATAAAGTAATATGTATAATTTGATTGAATGTTTTTGTGAAAGTTGTTTCTAATTATGTTTTTTTTAAAGAAAAAAAATTATAAAACTACAAAACTATTGCATAATATACCAATAATAATTATATAAACACAAAACAAAACTAATTAAATTTTATACAATCAATTATAACTTAAAGTGTTGAAAATTGTTTTTTTTTCTTGTAAAAGGTTATCACCGACTGTGTCTAATCAAGATTTTTGTGTTTGTGCAACGACAACTTGTTAATTTTTTTTAAGGTAGAATGTAATTATTGTCAACACCTTCAGCATAATTTAATTAGATAGTACATTTAAATTATTATTTAATTAATTTTGTTATTGGAAGAGGCTAGTAAAATGTTTTGAATGAACCAATTTGTTTGCGAATATATTCTATAGGCAACATATTAATTTATTCCATTCTTTTGCGTGTTATCTATTACCATTCAGTGGGTGGAGGGTATAATATACATATTAGATATAAACTTTGTTTGGGGAGATATATTATTTGTTGTAGACTGTAGGGTAATTAAATAAATGAAGCTTAGAATCACCAGAACAGCCAATTGCAAAAAAATTACAACCACCAGCCTGATTTGGCAGTTGAACAAATGAACATGTCATAACTGATGAACGCTTTCAGTGAGCTCTCTAACCACTAGCTATTGCAGGTTGCAACGAAAAAGGATCTGCAGAAAGAATTACAGGGTATTCGTGCAGAAAATCTTGCTAAAAAATATGGTTGACCAATTATCGCGAAACGCTGAAGTGATTTGGAAGAAAGAATTTAACGTTTAGAAAATGTAAAACGACGTTAATAATAAGTAATAATTTGATCGAAATAATAATAATTATTAATTAAAAAAATAATAAATAATAATAATTTGAATTTTTATTTGATTAAAATACGTTAATAAATAATAATTTGATCTCCAACGGAATTCCAAATAGTACCTGGGCCCACTCCGATTTCATGTGATGATTAGCACATACTTTATACTTCGTGATGCGTCTGTCCTTAACCAGTCCGAAAACTTTTGTTCTGCTATTTTTCTCGGTTCGGCCGCTTTTTCGTTCGGCAAGCTCCGAAAAATGCCGATTGCCCGGGATCTTGTAATTTCATTTTTCACTATGGGGGTTGGAAATTTGTTTTAAAACATGAGAGTAACCTTATCCAACAAAAATGTATCTGCTATTGTCTAGTCCGACAACCCAAACATACCAAAATGTCAGTTGTCGAACTCGTTAATTGCACACATTTTGGTCGGACAAGCCCACCTTCGTGTTCTAAAACAAATTTCCAACCTCCACATTTAAAAAAATGTGGTAGCAGATTTTCAAAATCGTGGGCAATCGGCATTTTTCGGAGCTTGCCGAAGGAATAAAGCGGCCGATTTGAGGAAAATTGCAGAACAAAAATTTTCGGACTCGTCAAGGACAGGCGGCTAGTGCTTATTGCTGCTAGTGCGAAAGGAAATTGTCTCTAGGGAACTGAAATTTCAGTAAACCGAGATTACTCTAAAAATTTAAGAGAAAAGAGTCATCTTATTTCGGATGAAAATATTTTTAATAAACATAAATGCAAAAGCAAAACTTCAAGTTCGTGGAGTCCATTCAGTAGTAGAGATTACACATTTTCTTCAAAATAGTTGCCATATTGTACCGAAAGACTCAAACCAATTACATGAACTAGATACATTGTTTGGGCAGAGCATCTCCAAATTATTGAATGATCCAATGAGCAATGGCACTGCGGATAGAAGTGTTAGAGATATTACTGATTAGGATTTATTGGCCGTCTGTACAAATAAGTTAGAATTTAAAATTGTATCGTTTAATATTAATTTGCTTGCAAATAAAATATAATATCCAACTTTTTTTTAATTATGTTAGACCTTATAATATGTGTAACGACGGACTATTTCGAGTTTTACTCCAAAATAAGAATTCATATTTAAAGAAATTCGCTAATGATTTGCTAATTTTTTTCGGTTCTGACCTTTAAATTAAAACAAACATAAAGAATTTATATGTGCTAAAAGTCAGTCAATAATATTTTAACATGTTTTCAGTCAATTACTTTGTTGCATCACACAATATCAATTAGTAATATATATTTATGTTCTGTCTACATAACATAAATAATGAACATTTTTGTTTGTAAAGCTTGGTCATAGTATTATATGTAGATATAATACGGTTGTTCAAATCTATGGAAGGTAGAATTATTATCTGTAGTTGTAGAGAATTTTTTTATTGAGATGATATATAGAAATGGGTGACTTGCATTATATTTGACATGATATGGGGAAACTTTTAATTGGTGTGCGATGAAGATAAAGAAAGAATCAAAAGATGAAGAATTTAACTATTTATACTCGATCATTTGTTCGATCGAGGAGATTATATAATTTTAAATCAAAAGCCTAAGTGCAATCATTATGTAAATTTAAATCAGATAATAAACTAATCTCAAAAAACATATAGGATAAAATATTTGTTTCTTAATATAATAAAAGGAGAATCAATTCTTTTTTGTATGTATATTTAAATCAAATACAAATAAAAGTGAGTCAATGGTTTTATTTATTTTTTTTTTAAATATGGTGATAAAGTTTTAGTTTGATTAATTTAAAACTGATATTTTGATAAAATGCGATATATAGAAACAAATATGGTAGATCAAAATGATGAAAATAATAAGATAAAATTTACAACGACTGAAGCCTTAAATCGTTTACATGATGATATTGAAGATGGTCTTATTGAAATACGAAAGGAAATATCAAGGTGAAAGTGTGCAAACGGTTGTATGCAAAATGTTGGCTATAGTGGGTCGAATATTAGATTGGATTAATAGTTTGTTTTGAAAAAGAAAATGGACTGGAATTGTCATTGATTGGTCTTCAATATTCAGGAAAAACAGTGTTTGTTAATTTTATTGCATTCGGACAGTTTAGTGAAGATATGATGCTGTTGGTTTCAATATGAGAAAAATTATGAAGGGGAATATGACAGTCAAAGTTTGGGATATATGGCGGACTAATAATTTAAATGGATCATCTAGTTACTAGTATATATATTAATAATGTGAGATTTATTTGTGATTTATTCATATAATTTTTGATGGTGTTTTTTCTTGTTAAGGGGGGTGGGGGCTAATGCCTAATATTTTAAGAATATTGTGTCAAAATTTCAAGTCCATTGGAGCAAAATGGACGAAGTTACGAGTATTTTTAAAATTGCTTATGAACGTTTTATACCAGATTTTTTAGTGTTCAAAACTTTAAAGTGTTTTCCCCACAACTCACGTTTTCAAAGTCGGTGCCCCTCATAACTTCAAAACTACTGCACCGATCCTTTTGAAATGTTGAACACTATTTCTGTACATAATTTACAAGGTAACGCTGGAGAGTTTTTGCAAATTTGTTAATACATAATTTTAATTTTACAATAACAAAACGTTTTTGCGTTCCTGAACAAACCGTTCAGTCACGCAAAACGAGACGTTTTCACCACTTGTATAAAAATCTACTATTTCTAGTCAGGATTCCGGTTTATTTTTATATAAAAGTCCAGTTGCTTCATATGTTTCTGCTTTTTGAAACGTGGGTGAAGGATGAAAATATATTTGCAATTATTTTAAATTTTTTCAGAGCTCCAAAGTAGTATGGGAACCTGCTTGTAGACAAAACAAAAACGCACAGCAAAAAAGGCTGTCTGTACGTATATTTATATATGACGCAATGGAAAAGCAGTATAATTTAAAATTTATGAAGTTTGAAAATATTGTTGCAATTCCGTGTACATTTTGCAAAGCCGTTTTTAATTTTATTGCAACCTATATTAATTACAACAAGTGGGAGACGGACTTCAATGTATTGAAATACCTTCTATCTGATACACAAACAGTATGCAATCATATCATAATAGGGTATATAAATGTGCGAATGGGCTCAGTTCAACAGCTTGAAGATGGTAACATCCTTCGTTCGTAGACATCATGTTCTCTTCCACAAAGAAATTCTAAAGATAAAATATTCGATCGAAATGGCAAGCAAATGGTGGGATTTTTGGAAGATATTGGGAATATTATTTTAAATGAAATGACTAAGAGTGATTCTGGGGGAGAATTTATTTTCGTTGGAGAAATGTGGTCATCGGTAAATGACTTTCTGTTGTGGTTCCTATGGAATTCTAAAACCTGAATTTCGATTTTAGGATAAATATTAAATAAAGAAAACAAGATTCTTTATCGTACAAATACAATTTAGAATCAAAAGTGAAAGAAATGGAAAATGCCAACGTCGCTTCTTTGACAATCATTATTTATGAGTCAATCAACTGCAACTCAGAGGTAGTACCACTGAATGTTTATAAAAATTTCAAATCCTAACGGTTGAATCCAACGCTGGAATCCAAGGCAGACATCATTTAAGTTGATTGGTTTGTATCGTATGCAGAGATCACAGTACTTGCGTAGCTTATACTTAAGTGCTAATTCCAAGTACAAGGTAGTATCAGCTAAGAAGAAGCAAGAACACGGCCAAAGGTTGATTAACAAACTTAGTAATGTTAAAGATTAAAAGCATTGGGGTCTATAGCACTCAACAAAATTCGTAACCAGAAGTTGGTGTGTAACAATATTGTAACAATATTGCAATGTGTATTCAAAAAAATATAAAATCAAATATCTATATTATTATATAATTATTATAATTTTATACTTCACTTACTTATATTATATACCGTAAATTATTGTGTATTGTTTTCCTATATAAATTTAGTTTTTTGGAAAATAAAATTAAAAAAAAAAAATGGCTGACCTCGTGACTCATTTTGAATTGCTTATTAATTCACTATCTTCTGTGTCAATACGCAGAGTCACAAATTGGTGTTACATTCTTGGATGAGAACATCGCAATCGACAAGATCTTATTTACCTTACAAGATAAAGAATGGCAAATCACCCGGTTTTGATAGGATACGTTATGAATTTTAAAAAAATGGTCCGACCTCATATATTGAAAAACTGAAAAATGTGTTCAATAGAATGTTTTCGAATAACGAATTCCCAGACTCATTTCGTAAATCAATTATTTTTCCTCTCTTGGATGCTGTAGCCAATCTTTTTACATTTTAATTCAGAGGCTTGAACGTCGAGGGTTGATTTGGTATATTAGAACTGATATTCGTTCGGGCTTTAAAAAATGGTATTCAACTATGGATTGCACATATTCCCTAACCAACATCGTTAAGATTCATTATTCGAAACCACAAAAAAGGGTACACCTACTTTGTGGATTTAAAATCAGCATTTGATAGTGTGGATAGAGGCGCAATGTTTTACAAGCTTCACAACGAAGGTATATCATCTTAATTTGTCAAAACCATCCAAAAGTTAAATGAAAACACAGACACACGCTGGAACGGTAAAACGGTTTCATCTTGGTTCATTACTAATGTACAAACAAGCTGGTCTTTTAAGTCCTCTATTATTTGCATTCTTTTTAAATGATCTCTATAAAAAACTTGGCGGTGGCTTATTAGACCAGGGTCGATAATTTTTGAAAACAAAAAAAATAATAGTTGGATGAAACCCATTAGAAAAGGAGGAGAATATTATACAAATGAAAAGAAAAATAATTTACGGGCGATCTGAGGTCGGGAAGGGGAAGGGGTGAGTTTTTAAGGGTAAAAAACGGTTTATCTCGATTTCCGGCAAAACTAAAAGTCCTATGGAAAAAATTTATATGGCAAAGTTGTAGGTAATAAAAAGATCTAAAACTTTTGTATCGACACTTTTTTCACATAACCTCAAAATTTATGTGAAAAATTCAAAAAACCAAGTTTTTGGTTTTTTATTTTTATCTTTTACAAAATTTTTTTTTTTTTTCACGAAATTTGGTGAAAACTTACCTTTTTATGTCCCAAATACGCTGTAATTTATTTGATTTGAAATTTTTACTTGTTCACCTTATTTTGAATTAATATCGAAAAAGCACCCTAATTTTCAATCGAAAATTCACCCGTCAAAATATCAGCTTTTTTCAAAAAGTTGGTATGCTTTCTGTTCGTTGAAATCTCTACTTTCCGATGGTGAAAAAAAAAATATATTACTATAGTAAATCTTCTCAGAAAATGCAAAAAATGAATTGAATTTTCGATTGAAAATTAGGGTGCTTTTTCGATATTAATTCAAAATAAGGTGAAAAAATAAATATTTCAAATCAAATAAATTACAGCGTATTTGGGACATAAAAAGGTAAGTTTTCACCAAATTTTGTGAAAAAAAAAAAAATTTTTTTGTAAAAGATAAAAATGAAAAACCAAAAACTATGGTTTTTTGAATCGAAAATTCAATTCATTTTTTGCATTTTCTGAGAAGATTTACTATAGTAATATATTTTTTTTTTCACCATCGGAAAGTAGAGATTTCAACGAACAGAAAGCATACCAACTTTTTGAAAAAAGCTGATATTTTGACGGGTGAATTTTCGATTGAAAATTAGGGTGCTTTTTCGATATTAATTCAAAATAAGGTGAACAAGTAAAAATTTCAAATCAAATAAATTACAGCGTATTTGGGACATAAAAAGGTAAGTTTTCACCAAATTTCGTGAAAAAAAAAAAATTTTGTAAAAGATAAAAATAAAAAACCAAAAACTTGGTTTTTTGAATTTTTCACATAAATTTTGAGGTTATGTGAAAAAAGTGTCGATACAAAAGTTTTAGATCTTTTTATTACCTACAACTTTGCCATATAAATTTTATCCATAAGACTTTTAGTTTTGCCGGAAATCGAGATAAACCGTTTTTTACCCTTAAAAACTCACCCCTTCCCCTTCCCGACCTCAGATCGCCCGTAAATTATTTTTCCTTTCATTTTTATAATATTCTCCTCCTTTTCTAATGGGTTTCATCCAACTATTATTTTTTTTTACTTTTTATTATTTTTAAAGGCTTCTACCCTGGTCTATATATATTGGAGATCAGCGAATTAACATTCTACAGGATCTTCATTTTTACTGATTCACCCGCAACTCTAAATAAGATGATAAAGTTGCTTGAATTATACTGCTTGTGGAACCTTATCATAAATCTAGCCAAATCTAAAGTGAATATTTTGGGTTCAGGTGGAATAAGATCTATAAACGAACGTTGGAATTGCCAGGGTACCGGCCGGACTCATCGTACGTATATCTTTCTAAAAGAACTGACAACAAAATTATCGTTCAAGTTACATCTACGTAAAAAGTTAACATCAGCGAAGTCCAAAATAAATAGTATATGGAACGCAACCTTTGGAAAGCATCCCGACTAGAAATTAGATCAGTATAGGGTCCGATCCGGATCAGGATTGCCTGAAGACTGATCAGGGATGAATCAGGTCCCCTGATCCGGACATGATAAAAAATCGTCACGCCATATATGATCCGTACAGGATCCGTTTAAATGATCAATGCCGGATCCATTTCAAAGATCCATTCTGAATCCATTTCAAAGATCCATTCCGGATCCATTTAAAAGATCTATTCCGGAAAGATCCATGCCGGATCCATTCAACAGTTTCATGTCCGGTCTGGTTAAGAGATCCATACCAGATCCGTTCAAAGGTTTAGAATTAATTTTGTTCTTAAATATTAATTTGACATTAAATAAATGAAAAAAAATATTACCATTTTTCCTTGATTTTATTCATACCCGAGCAGAAATTTGTTAGGGCTCAAGTAAGGCCCTAATCAGGTTTGCCCTAACCCGGATCAGGCATTGGTTGGGCTGCCTGATTAGGCTCTGATCATGAGTGTAACGCTTTTGCCCTATCAGGTCCTGATTGGGATTACCGGATCAGACCCTGATTGGGATAATCGGATCAGGCCCAGATTGGGATATCCTGACCAGACCCTGATATATATTTATATATTATATACATAAATTAATCAAATTGACTATTATTATAGTCGTAATGACTATTATAGTCGTTCTGCTGAGAAGCTACAACTAAAACATACATGAAACGATTTTAGCTATATATTTCTAAAATGGATAATACTCTAGTGAATTTTAACCAATTGAAATTTCAGCTAGGGGTCAAATACGAAAAACCTGATCAGGGCCGGATATATTCAAATAAGGTTAACCCTAAAAGAGTATTCTAAATCAAGCCCGGAACAGGCCCACATCAGATTGCCCTAATAGGGATTGCCCTTGTAGGACTGACCAGGCCCTGATCACGCCCTGACTGTATTCAGGTTTTCCCTAACTAATTTCTGCTCGGGTAATTTCAAGTACACTTCAAATGCTTATATATTTAAACAGTAAGTTATACTATTAATAACGAATTTATTGTTTAATGAGCAATATTATATACAGAATGGATCAGGTAAAAAACTAAATTTTGTATTATTATCCAGTTCAGGACATCGGATAAGATGAGTTTTTTCGATCAGACACTGATCGTAAGACTGGATAAATGAATAAAGTACTGCACGCTGATCAGTAACTGATCAGATAGCCTGATCAACGGATAAAGCACTGCACGCTGATCAGTAACTGATCAGATAGCCGGATCAAGGGAAATGGTACTGTACGCTGATCAGGAACTGATCAGATGGCCGGATCAAGGGAAACGGTACTGTACGCTGATCAGGAACTGATCAGATGGCCGGATCAAGGGAAACGGTACTGTACGCTGATCAGGAACTGATCAGATGGCCGTATTACGGAAAATCTGATCCGGATCTGATCATAATCCGGGTTCCCTGAACTAATTTCCAGTCGGGTTGTTTTAAAAATTTGCACGCACAAAACTAAAACGGGTTGCCCATAATCCAAATAATAGCATATTCCTTGATCATGTGATGCACTGTCTTCTTCAGTGATTTAAGCCCACACAAAGAGTTATATGAAGGCTCGATTCTTCGAGCACGCAATAACGTGGCATCATCAAGGAATACTCCATAGCTAAGATTGAGTTTACTACCGTTAAACAGAGTTCATCCTCCAACATCCCTAAGATATCAACTTGGCAAGTGATATCTCACTGCTTGCCATTGTCATTGGTATGTTATATCTCACGTTTACTCTTATGTCTATAGCAGTTACTGGAGTACGCGCGGGCGTCACTCGCGTAGATCAAAAATAAAAAAATTTGCAACAAAAACTGATCCCTTCATGCGGCTCAAATAACCAAAACTTTTTTTTAAATATTATAAACGATTTGTTAAATCTACAAAATCTAGTGAGTAATTTTATCAAAAATTTTGTGTAATTTACTGTAAAAGATAAATAATACAAAAACTACCCAAGCAGAAATTACTTTAACAACGCCTGAATACAGTCAGGGCGTGATCAGAGCCAGAACAGGCAAGCCTTTTTAGGGCAAGTGGACCTATACCGGGCCGGAATTGGAATACCCTTTTAGGACTAACTGTATTTTAATATATCCGGCCCTGATTTGGTTTTTTGTGTTTGATCCCCAGTTCGGCAATCTGATCATTTCCTGATACAAAATCCCTTACTAGGGTTTGATCTATTTAATTTCATACGGCATGATCAGGGCCTGATATGACTATCCCAGCCAGGGCCTGATTAGCCAAAAACGTTACAATCATGATCAGAGCCCTATCAAACTAGGGAAACCTGATTAGGGCCCTATTTGAGCCTTAGCAAATTTCTGCTGAGGTATAGTTATGATCCCTTTATGCGGATAAAAAACCGACACTTTTTTTTTTAAATATTATAAACGACTTGTTAAATTTCTAATTTCTTCTCTAAAATCTTGTAAGTAATTTTATCAGAAATTTTGTGTAAGTTGCTAGAAAAGGATAAATAATACAAAAACTACCCGAGCAGAAAGTATTTAGGAAAAGCCTGAATACAGCCTGGGTGTGATCAGGACCAAAAAAGGCAAACCTGAGCCTAAATTAAAATACTATTTTAGGGCTTGACGTATATTTGAATACCTCCGGCCATGATTTAGTTTTTCGAGTTTGATCCCTAGCTCGGAAATCTGATCAAAGCCTAATAGAAAGTACCTTACTAGGATTTGTCCTATTTAGTTTTATATTGCGAACTTGATCAGAACCTGATCCGACTATCCCAATCAGGGCCTGTTTGACCAAAGGCGTTACACTCACGATAAGGATCCCATCAAACTAGGGCGAACGTGATCATGGCCCTATTTTAGCCTGGGTAGTTATTTTGATGATTTAATGTTTATTGGTTTACTTACACCTTGTTTTTATTGATTTGACAAGATATTTTTTTTTTGTTTCGAATGTTACTATTAAGGCGAAATATTGCACAAACCACTTCATGATTGTATTATTAACTTTATTCATTATATATAAAATGCACTGAACTCAACTGATTGATCCTAAAAGTATTAACTGACATTTTCCTACAAGCCATAACCGTAGATGGTTACATAGATTATAAATCTTTCATCAAATATAACAATTTAAGCGATTAATCTTTAAAGGTACAAATATTTTAAAAAACTTTGCTTCTATTTTAAAATAATTAAATTTAATTTTCAGAAACGAAAAATTCGATCTTACTATTTCTGTCAATTAATTTCTTATTTGCAACATTAATTCAAAATATGTATTTTAAAACTAAGAAAAAATAATTAATTTCTTATTGATGAAAAACGTGATCTACGCAGGTGAAAAAGTCGAGATTTGAACTTGACCATTTTTGATTTTCCTGAAACTTGGCATATAAGTAGTATGGACAAAAAAAAATACAACTTTTTTTAAAACTTTTATAAAGTGCCTAGTTTAGGCATAGGGGGCACCCCAACATGCATGAAAAATGAAAATTCTGCCAATCCGATGTAACTTTGAAATTAAATTGCTCAAGAACGGCTATACCGATTTCATCAAACTTTTTTTTGTTGATTTAATTTTAATTTCAAAGTTACATCTTATTGGCAGAATTTTCATTTTTCATGAATGTTTGTCCCCTATTCCCAAACTATGCACTTTTAAAATTTTTTGAAATAGGTTGTGTTTTTTATTTTGTCCATACTACTTATATGCCAAGTTTCAGGAAAACCAAAAATGGTCAAGTTTTCACAACTCTGTCTAGAACACGTTTTTCATCTAAAGTTTCTTAAATGAGGGAGTTAAACCATTTCTAAAACAAAATGGAGCATAATTATTTAATTCTCTTTTGGTTTTCGTAATAGATTTTACTTTTTAGTTTTCATTTCTTTGAATTTTACGGGTAAAATAAATTTATTTACAAATCTTTTGTAATATTGGTTTTCCGTTTTTTTTTTTCAATGAAATATTAATTGTATTTTTATTGGTAAATCCGGATATAAGAATTTGAAATGTTTGCTTTATTTTTATAGTGGATAGGAATGTTATCATAAAAGAGCATCAGAAAATTTATATATGTATTAACAAAGTTTTTTATTTATAACCTGTAAATAATTTTTAATTAGTCGACTTTAACTAAGAAGGAAACACTATAATTTTTTAATGATTGCTCATTGATTACTTGCGGAACAGCTGCAGCCTAACTTAAATGAGTTTTTAAATTGGTATACTGAAGTTGAAATAGGCTTTCTTAATTCGAGAAGATGATACCACTCCACTTCATTTATACGGAACACTCCATTTATAAATCACTTCTCGAATCAAAGCTTGTTTAATTTTTTGCACCAATTTTCTAATTCCATTTTAGTTTATAAAATTCTCCTTTTGACACCAGTAGTATATACTAATTTATTAAAAAAATGATAAAATAAAATTTTTTTTTCTGCATAATGTTTTCTAAGAATTGTGTGAAGTGCGGTTCAAAGTCGGTCGGATTTTAAACATCCGTTTGTGATTTTTTCAAAATGATTTCATGGTTTTAAATTTCAAAGCACGTCCACTTCTTCTGCTTATTGCTGAGTATAATCAAAACTGCGGTATACATATTCTTATACACATCGTACCAATCAAAACTAATCGGATATCTAAAGGATGTGATTCTATTTTGGGAATGCAGAACATAATTCAATAGTTGCCACCCAAGCAAACAAAATTATACTAAAAAACTGCTATATTTAACCAAGTTACTACGTTTAATATATATATGTAGTTTTCAACAAAAATAATTTAATTAAAAGCTATATCATAATAAATTTTTTTCAATAAATCACTCAGATTATAAGTGGGTGCCAATGTCATTAAAAATCACATATAAGTATGAGAAAACAAATCTTGCTTGACAAAATTATCATCAGCTTATTCAAAATACATAATAGAATACGTTATAGAAAGTCATAAATCAAATCAATCTAAAGTAATCATATTTTCCTCTAATATCAAATCACCCACATTTGTAAAATAATTGTTAAAAAAATTTGAACTTATTACAATATACAATACTACGCTTTATTGATATAATTATTAAAGACAATTTATATGTAGTATTAAAAAAATTGCTATGCGGGTAATTGAAATAAAATCGTGACTATTAATCCATAATTAAATTAATAGAGACTGACGTGAAGAAATGTAATACAAGAACTTTGCATATCGGAATATTAAAAAAGTCAGCTTTCATTTGTCAACTGTTATTGAATTTCAATATGACGTTTTCTTATTCTTAAATATGTAATGAAACGTCAGAGAATTTAACAACAAATCACGTGCTTTTTTGATTTGTTTTAATTCATTTACAAAATTACAGATATGTATTAAAGTAAATGATATTGGTTTAATAATTCAATGACTGATTCATAGTACGTTTACAGTGTCATTTTGTTGTCTCGCGCAACCCGTCCATCTCTTTTTAATCTAATATAACATGTAGACTATACTAAGTCCTATATGGCATATGCCATTCTCATGTTCAAGAGCTGAAGACCTTATTGAAAAAGCCACCCGACTAGCATTGTGTTAGGGCTCAGATCTGGGCCGGATACCGCTTTCACTACCACTGATAGGGTCCGGATCAGGCACCCTGAACAGGACCTGCTCAGTAATGTAGCGCCTCAAACTATCCAAACCGGATCAGGCAGCCCTACTATAACCGGACCAGGACCGGATCAGTTCAAATAGGGCATTTATTAGTAAGTAAATGACAAAATGTACAATTTTTGAAAATACGCTAATTTAAATATGTCCAATAAATTCGTTTATAAAATATTCTAACTTATACTTACCTATATGTCATCATAACAAAACGCAAAGAAGCGATAATTAAAGTATAAATGAAAGTTCGCAATAGTATATTAAGAAAGTAGTTTCATAATCAACGATTTTATCGCACGCAATCTATTTAGAAAACGACCCGCGCAGCGGGGAGTTTTCTAAAGGATAAGTGCGATAAAACGTCTTATGAAACGAGTTTTTTATACTATTTTTTCTATTTTGCATTTTTTGTCTTGAAATTTTAAAAAATGTGTATTTTATTAAAAAATAGTCAATTTGAAATTTTGTTATTATTACTAATTATTTTAATTAATCAAAATATTTAACACTAATTTAGATATTATTATTAATTTTTTTTACATAAATATTCGTTTTAATGTTTACTGACGTTCGTATGACCAATGTGACCAACCTTGAAAGAAAATACTTTGCGTATCGTAATGAAGGCCATTTCGATATGCATTTGGGTATCGAAATGACTATTTTAGACGCAAAATAGAAAAACTATATTTATCTAAAACGGATAATATTCTAGTGAAATAAATGTGTAAAATTTGACTTTGCACTTTTGACTTATTTAAACATTTTGTATTGTCAAATCACAGACAATTTTTGTTACAAAATTTACTTTGAAATTTTGTAGGTGAAATATCAATCGAAAGGTTTACAACAGAGGTCGAGTCCTCATGAACTGTCCAGTTTTTGGGACGCTTTACCATATTTTTTGTCACAATGGTAACGTCCACAGCGGATTCACCCTTTGTGTGCAAACGTGCTTAAGTTCCCAGGTGTGTTAGCTACAAAAAGACTCATATCGTAAGATGTAGTCTTTTAACTTGTGACCTCTGCTATCGGTGAGCTGATCGAACCACTTAACTGAACGAGCGTTGAAGTCACCTATAATGATTACTGAACCTTTTAACTCGTTTAATACGGTATCAAGCAATCTTCGATAGGTTCACGAAACTTGCAGTATACATTCACTACGTGAAATATGCCACCTGGAAACCTGACCTCTACGCATACACAGTGTGAATCTGTGAAGCACAGAAAGGTCGTTAGATACTGATAAAGGCATGTAAGCAGTGTTCATCATTTTCTTCTGGAGGCAGAATGCGTGTTTATTCCTAAGCCGCATGCTACCATTGGTAGGTGGATTACCAATGCTTTTGTTCTTTACCTAGCGGCTTTGAACTTTTACCGTCTTCTTCTTTTCTTCTTACCAACACGGATCCAACCTTCCTCCTTCTCAACAGCGTCATCGGCTTGTTCAAGCAGAATTTCATTAGCAACTGTCGTCTGCAGATCTTTTGACTGAACAACCTCAGCGTCTAAAATTTTTTTGCACTGTGACTTGTTCTTCTGAATTCTGTTTCCGACTACGTTTGTATCATTGTTAGTGTTTTTATTTTATTTTTTGGTATCTCGTTTCTATTGTTTATGATCTCCTCGATTCCTTTCAGAACTTCAGAATTCATTATTTGTTTACTGTCCTGTCTCGATTTAAGTGCTGCGACATGGATCAAAACCCTAAAGTATGCTTCCTATGTAGATCTTACCACTTCGATTAATATATTCAGCGCCTCTCTTGGAGCGCCTTTCGTCACTGTTTGACAGTTCGGTAATAAGGTCTTTTAGACCTTTTTGAACATCATCTACAGCAGGGCATGCGATTTTTGTATCATTATTTTTTCGATTTGATGGTAAGAAATAGAGAAATACTAACAATAAAATAACAGTCAAAACGGTTACTTTATTGTTAGTATTCCTCAATTTCTTACGAGGAATAAGCTATTCTTTTGACATAGAGTGGTCAGTTCTATGTTTTTTCCCAACACTTCCCATCTTAAAATAAGGCAACCAATCTTCGTCGCATGGAGGATTTTGCCACGCGGGTGGAACTCCCACTTCGTTACTCCCGGATCCGTTGTTGTTGTCGACTTATTTTTTATGGATTATTTCCCGAAGTCTTTCTTCTTTTGTGCTTCAAGACCGCATCACGTCTCTTTGTATAGGATTTGGAATACCATCATCACCACATTTCCGAAGAGTTACTGACTTCCGATTATGGCTGTACCAGATAAAGAATTTCCAGAAACTTGTTTAAATCTCCAAATGATATGTGTGACACGATCCGAAGATTTATCTAGACTCCGGAGTAGAGGTAAAGTTATCGTCAGTTTTTGCCTCTGCGGACGTTTTACCTTACCGTCCACAGAGTTTTTATCGGACCTTGATGTTTTGATTTGTGTTCGCGTTTTTACTTTTTGTAAATTTTTTCTTTGATCGAGTCAAGCCGTCTTACTTGAACAAGTCATAATACAGCAATTCAATTTGCCACTCAAAAAACACAATGCTACTAGTGTTTGTAGTAAAAAATGATTAATATCAACAAAGAAAGAGGTCACACTAATGCACTTGCAAAACTCGCCACAGTACACAGGGACAGAGCAAATTTTGCCGCCTAGCAATTTACTGTTAAAATAAAAACTCGTAGAACTGTCGCTTTTCAGTGTGACTCTTTAAACAAAGTCTCATCTCTAGTTATCTACCCTATAACATTAATCCTGAAAATTTTATATATCTTAAGATAATCAAATATAATTCGATTTTACTTCTACTTCGGCTATAATTTGACTTAATCTAACTTTGAATATAAAAAAAATAATAACAGTTATTGCATATATATGTTAGTAATCAGAACTTATTTAATCGACTATAACAAACCTAGATATGCAAGTCTTTGACCGAGTTTTGTTTGCTTGTAATTACAGCAGTTAATAAAAACTTTAAAAACTAATAAAAAAAAACATAATTTTTTTATCTATAAATGGCTTGATTGTTAATTTTTTTACAATTATTGTTTGATTTTTTAAATTAAAAAAAAATCAATGATAAAAACATGAAAAGACATATATATATGCGACTCAATTTGTGATTACTCATTTATGTCTACGATTCGATTGCGTTATGTTTTTAATATTTTTTTAAAAATGTAAATAAGTTGACTTTTGATGTTTTTCTATTGAATTTATTGTTTTTATGAATCTCTGTGATCTACAAGAAACGCCTCTTCAACTTTAAAATATTCATTTATCCAACAAATGAAACTTCGTCACAGTTTTTCTTGCACGTTCTGTTTATTAATTGTGATAGAAACACCGTCACTAACTAACTTGACAGAATAAAACAGATTTTTCTAACATCCAATCTGACATTTTTTACTACTCTGGGTAGGATCGAAGAATTTATTAACTTCTCTAAAAATGATTGTTATGAAGAACTGATAAGGTTTGCGTATTGTTTAATCAAACGTACGGGGTTACTTGCCTCACGACTTATTTATTCCCTGCAAATAAGATTTTTTCAACTCCTCGAAACTTCTAAGAACATCTTGTTTACGTGTTTTTATCACAGTTCACCTGGCCTCAATTTTGAGTTTTTTTAATTATGTTTTCCTTATTCAATATTTTTCATATTAATTTTCCATATGAACATATTTTCTTAATTTTCTACATGTTCTACATAAAAATATTCTACATTTGTTAATGTAGAAAATGAAAAAACCTATTAATGGAGAATAAAGAAGTACACAAAGTAGAAAATTGTATATTTTACTAGAATTAACAATCGTTAAGTCAACAAATTTACAATTAAAATTTAAATAAAATTATGTTGTAGACAACCCGTTTTTTAAATGATACTTGCCTGAGAAAAATAGTTTCTTAACATTCTGTTCTCGCATAATTTTGTATTAAATTTTCTTTCTCTGCAGTTTTTAATTTTGTTAAAATCATAAAATGGTAAATAAAATGGTTGTAATAGGTAGTGCTGACTGCTGGGACACCATTGACTTATTTTTCTGGTAATGGCTAACCTAAAAGAGTTATGCATTTTGATTTTCTGAATAGTCTGTGATATGGGTTTGAGTATTCTTGTAGAGATATAGTCTTATCGCACTCGAAGAAGTAATGTTTTAATAACTATTGACGAATTACTTGGTAAAGAATCTAGCACATGTGATTTTTCAATTCAAAGAGTTTTTTATGCCTTATTCAGCCAATTCAAAGCAAATTATTGATTTAAAACACACATTCAAAATATTCCGAAAACCAACCCAAACGGATCAAACAATAAATATCAAATCACATCATCCATACCAACATAAACTAGCTGCCTACAACCACACGATCAATAGATTGAACACTATACCAATGAATGCTGAAAATTATCAAGACGAGCTAAACAATATAAAATACATAGCTAGTAAAAACGGATATAAAAATGAAATGATTGACACATTAAATAGAAAATATAAAAACAAGAAAAATTTGCGAACCCTAACAACGTTGAAGAATGAAGAAAACTTAGCAGGTAAAAAATACGTAGGCGTAACATACAATAAAACAACATTCAAAATAATGCAAAACATTTTAAAAAAAATATGGATATATTGCGGCTTACAAAAACAAAAATAAAATATAAAACTACCTAAAAACTAAAAACACCCAAAGCTTAGACACAGGTGTTTATAAGCTTACCTGTGACGACTGCAGTAAATTTTATATAGGCCAGACAGGGAGGTCCTTCAAAAAAAGATTTATCGAGCACACCAATGAAATTAACAGAAGCGATCCAAAATCCAGATATGCCCAACATTTGAAAATAGAAAAACACAAATGCACCAATATCAACACAAATTTAACCATATTACATAAAAAAAGAAAAGGACAACATCTAGATAGATTGGAAGAAATAGAAATATATAAACATAAAAACAATAACAACATTTTAAATCATAAAATCAACACTAAAACTAACAAAATATATGACACAATAATAAAAAACAGCAGTTGAAATAGTATATAAGCAATAGTTTAAGCAAAAATTGTAATAATAATTTAAGAACTGAGGATGACGTAAGTCAAAATCGATATTCTATAAAATAAAATCAAATTGTTACTATAAGGAAGTTTATGTTATTATTAATAAAACAAAATTAAAAATAAACAGTAAAAAGTATATTTTTAAATATTGCATTTTAATTCAAAAGTGACAAAAGCACACAAACAGTGAATAATATGGAAAACCATAATAACACATATAGTAAATTATTGATGTCATGTCAGACGATTAAATGCCATTTCTTATTACAAACGCAAAACTATGAAACAATATTTGGCCCAAATTAGTGTATCGGTGATATCTATTTATACTAAAATAATTTTAATATAAATTTTATATACAGTTCAATCATTTTGTGTTGGGTTAAGATACTTTGTTATTTTTTCCTAATAAATTCTTAAAAGATTGATAATCAAAGCAAATTAAATTAAAAACTGAATAACAAACAAAATAAAACAATAAAACATGAGCTGGTTACATATAATATAAAATTATATTTATGATAAAACTATAAATTATGTTGATTGATGAAGTTAACAGATTTGGTAAGAAAGTAATCAAAGCATAACGGAACCGTACAGTAGTTCTCAAATTGCTGTTTTTATGGTGTGAATTTTGATGGTTTTTGCTGATAAGGTTTCAAGAATGGTTGAATGTTTAGATAGATTTAATAGTTAAAATTTTCTCTTTTCAAACCAAACAATAAAACTGTTAACTAAATTATTTTTTTATTATTTCATTTCAGGATCCAACAAAATCACTCAAGTTCAATTTATCAATAATTAGGATTCAAAATCAATTTTTAAATTATGACCAAATCGGTAACAATCGATACCATAACCTCCATCGAAAATGATAACGATAATGATGATAATCAACCTAATAACGAAAATGTACAAAACAATGAAAATATAATAAAAACTGAAACAATAATTATAAATAATAATAGTGAAACCTGTGATAATAATAATATAATAATTGAAAATATAGATAATATAAATGAATTAAAACCAATTTTAACTAATAATAGTAATAACTCGACAATTACTCGCAAAAAATCAGTAACATTTGATAATAAAATTGATGAAACAAATTTATTAAAGTTTATTGACGGGGATGTCATTGTTGATAAACAAAATCCTTTTAAAATTTTAACAAACAAAAATCCAAATGAAACTGATCAAATAAAAATTTATGAAATTGTAAATAAAGAAAATGGTGATAGTAAAAAAATTATAAAAATTTTGGAAAATAATTGTAATAATAATACGAATTTAATTGACAACAATAATGACAGTGATTTTTCAAAATTAAAAGATGAAATTTTAAAACAATCAAAATTTGTAAAAACTTATATTAAAAATCCGGATCCATATTTTACATACGATCAAACATTACGTGATCGTATATTATCGGAAGATGAAGAAACATTTGTTTTAAGTAAAAAAGTACAAAATAATAAAATTCCAATATTGAATAAAAAAAATATTAAAATAAATAATCAATTAAATAAGTTAACAAATAAACCGTTGGTGAAACGAAGAACAAGTAGTAGTAATTCTTCGATTAAATATCCAGAGCTATCGGATTTAAAAATAAGAACTGGAACCGCTGAACAAGATGAATCACTTTATAATCCAGTTGAAGTGGTTTTGAATGTTAAAAAATTTGATGATCGTTTCAAAACTGTTGATTTTGGATCACAAGATGATTTAGATGAAATCGCTGAATTAACGGATGAAATTAAGAAATCGGATGAAATTGATAACGTAAATATAAAAAGTAAACCAAAAGAAGAACCTTCATTTACAAATACAGTAACATCGGCTGAATTTCGTGAATTTCTAAAACGAAAAGGATTGACATTGTCGCCACAACGAAAATTACAAATATTTCAAGAAGAAGTTATTCCAACTGAATTTTCTCACATCGAAATGGACAACAAATCATCATATAATAACAATAGTAGTCCGGTTAAAAAACGATCTGTGTTTAGTCGTTTGCTCTCCGGTGGAATTTTTGCAAAATCATCTTCAAAAACGACACCAAAAGAATCAACAACGTTACAAACCCGATCATCAAACGATTTAAAAAATCAGACAAAAAATAAAAGAATTGTTTTAGAGCGACAAAGTTATCATGCTCCTTCTACATCTTCAACATTCTTACATCAAAACAAAATAGAACGAGATCGTTTATCAATTCCTGATGATCAAACAAGTTCAATATCATCCGCTCTAACAGCAGCTGATGACTATGTTGACATGAATAGTCAGTCACCAAATAGTAATAACGAACATGAATCATATTCTGATTCGAAAAGTAATTTTAATAATAAATCACAAATACGACGATCTCTACGGGTTGAAAATAATCCAAATATTGTGAAGCTAAAATATAATTATTCCAGTCCTGATACACCAAATGTGAATCCTTTAAACTCTAAACCAACTTCCAATAAAACTCCAGTGTCAAATCCACCAAGAGAATATCCAGTTTATCGTGCAATTGAACCAAGTAGAATTTCAAAACTGAAACCACCAAGTGGTCGATATTCAGTTCCAGCTCAATCAGCTGTTGATCAATTAGAACAATCACGTATTTTAAATAATGGTTCCGTGATATTAGAAAATAATCGAAATCCTGTAATATTTGATCAAAGATCACCACATATAAGTAATGGAATTGTAGCACCACGTCCTCAGAGACCAGTGAACATTCCAGTTATTTCCAATCATAATATATCAATTAACAAAAAAATAAAACCACCGGTTCCTATTCGACGAATAACCCCAGAGAGACAAAGTCTTGCTTATCGAAAACCAACTGTCAATGAATCATTGGACTTAAACGGAGAATCCAACGATGGAAATCTTCAATATGGGAATTTAAATCGAGCCGGTTCATTAAATCGAAATCATCGTTATATTGAAGGAGTTCCAGCACAAGTAAAAATTTCTCGTGCTCCAATTATTTATTCAAGTGAAAATGAAATTGTTGAAAAACCACAAATAAATTTAAATAAAAGTTCAAAAATGAATTCCACAATAACACCTTCAAATTCAAATGAAAAACTTCTAGATGGACCTACATCAACTTCAACACCAATAGACAATGATAAAACACATAAACCTGTACCAAAATCACAGATTTCCGTTAGCCCCGAAATTAATAAAATTGAGTGGAATAGATTGCATGAATTAAAGCACAAAAATGATCAAATGTTATACGGAGTGAATGTAATAAATCCGGAAAATATTTACGGAAAAACTCGAACAAATTCGATCCATAACGAAAATATTTATGAATCAGCAGAAAAATTAAGGGTTCAACCACAATCACCAATGTATCCTCAGCAATTCGCTCGAAACTCACCACAAAGGAATACGATTGGAAGTGTTTATCGTAATCGAATTGTAACGAATCCAAACCAACAACAAATTTCAAGAGCACCATTACGTCTCCCATCTCAACAAAGTTATCAACATGAAATTAATGTTATAAATCAAAATCAATCAAATATTCCACAACGATCACAAAGTGTTCTGGGTGATATGATCACCACGACTAATAGAAATGATCCAAATAATATTTACTATAGACAATCTGTAAATGCAACGCCTGTTATATTAAGACGTGGTGGAGATGGAAGAGAATCTATCAGGAGTGATAGTAACAGTTCCACAACTCATTTAAATAAAGAAGATGTGCTAAACAAAGTTCGGGAATTTTGTCGTCGATCGATGAATAAAACACCAACAGGAAGCCGAGATTTATTGTTAGAAGAGAAAATAAACAATAAATTAGAAATATCACCGGTTAGTTATGCTTCAGTAGAGGGTAAAGAAAATAATGTGCATCATTCTGGTCCACCCCAAATTCCACAACGTGGTCAGAGTCTACAGAAGGTACAACAAGATCAAATGGCTATCTACGCCCCGATTATTAAAAGAAGTAGCTTATACTCCAGTAATTCTGAGGTTGAAGAGAATCAAATGCAACAAAGACCGTCTGTTCCCTTACGTAAACCAGCTTCAATTCGATCATATAAAACTAGTGAAACCGATTCAGTTTTTTTGCACGATGAAAACGATCCAAACAGTCAAATTAAACTATCTCCTAGAATAATAATTCCGCATGATAATATTGAAATATACGGTAAAATTAATCCACAATATGGTTATGTGCAAGTGAGAAACGAAAATCCGAACGCTTTGTATAGTTTACCAATGAAGCAACGTAACATTATTGTAACAAATCAAACCAATCCAGTTCAACAAGAAATTTATACCACAGATCGACGGTCGAATAATGTTCGATATACAGTTGATGGACGTGGAACACCATTAATATTGTATTCCATTCCGCATTCGCCACAAAAACTTGTACTTAAACCATTTAAGAATATAAATAATAACGGTAACATTGAAGAAATGTATAGACCCATAGTTCCTAGTAAACCAATGCAGCAACCATATTATCATCGTAATGAGACTCAAAAACCACAACCTCAATATGCATCAGCACACTATCCCAATTATCAATATGTTCCTTATGAAAGCGAAAGCGGATCTGAAGCTGGTGAAGTACAAAGAATTATGCAGAGCCGCCGTAATAATAATGGTAAGTCAAATTTTATAATTCACACTTGTGGACACTGAATTTAAAACAAATAAAAGTTAAATAACTTCACTATCATTCAATCAAATTTTATTCAATTTACTTTTTAACTAAATAAGAATAATTTAAAGAAACTTCCATTTTCTTAATGGTAAATTACAGTAATAAAAAAAACTTATCACAATGAAAAATTTAATACTATAAAGTGACTGTATATTTGATTTAGAGATCATGAAAAAGTTTTTTTTTACTTATTTAACATTTTGTTTGTGTATTTTGATACAAAAGAGGAAGAAAAATCACTTGGTATTTTTCTAAGGAAAATACAAATTTAAAGTTTATTTTTCTTACTTCAATACAAAAATATTTCATTGAAACTTTTTTTTATTATTTGAGGATAATCTTTTTCTGTTATTGTTTGTAGATAAGTTTAGTTTTCTGTGTAATATTTATGATAAATGGAAAATATTATTGTGGAAAATGTATAGTGATTTATTTGAGTTGATGATACGTTTTGATTGCTGTGAAAAATGAACAAGATTTACCTCTAAATCTAGTACTAATAACAAACGGTTGATTTGTTCACTCATCTGACTATATTTTTAACACGAGATGGAACTCAAAACGTCTATGGACTGATAACCCATATAAAACTAATCGACTTATTTTTTTTTTAAATTACAAAAATATCAGAGTTTGTTTGTTTATGTCAGAGTTTCCAGTTTTATTTTATTCGAGCACCCATTTCCATACATCATCTCAATAAACAATTTCTCTACAACTACCGACAATAATTCTACCTTCCATAAATTTGAATAACCGTATTATATCTACATGTAATACTATAACTTAGCTTTCCAAAAAAAAATTTCATCATTTATATAGACAGAAACATGTACATATTATTAAGTGATTGTGTGACGCAACAGGGCAATTAACTAAAAAAATTGTTTCTTGTTTGTTGAAATTTAAAGGCCAGGACCGAAATAAAATAGCAAATCATTAGAGAATTTCTTTAAAAATGAATATTCTTATTTTAGAGTAAAACTCGAAATAGGCCGTCGCTACAGCTCCTCAAGATAGTATTCATAAATCAAAATGTTTATAATTTCAATACCGTTTTCTCAAAGAGCGAAATTTTTAATTTTCGATTTCACTCCTTTGGAGTTTTTCTTTTTTGTTTTTCATTTCATTAGTAAAAGACTAAAAAAAATTCATTTTCCTCATCCGTTTTGTATATTTTTTTAACAATACTTGTAAAATTGAACAAAACATTCACAAAACTTATATAATTTTACGTTCGGAGGCATCAATTTTGAAGCAAAATTTAAATGTATGAATATTTGAAAGAAAATATTTATTTCAATTTAGGAGTTAGAACGATCCTGTATTTATGAGTGTTATATATTTTTTAAATTATTTCCTCTGAAAGAACGAAGTAAAGAAGTGATAAAAAATCATAACTGAAAACTAAAAACCTATTTTATTTTAATTTAAATTTTTTTATTTCAACCAAAATGTAATTTTTGTTTTGGGCTTGATTTTTGATTTAGAACAAATTAATTTGGTAATTATAACACGCCGGGATAAGTCATGGCCCACGACTTTGATTAGTGGAATAAGATTGATGGTTTATCAATTGTCAAGTCGGTTCGTGTCACCAGTTAGTTAAGTGATCGTTTGTGTTGTAGAGATTAATTATTTAAATTTAAATATGTTGATCTCTACAGTACCCCGTTCGCAGATGAAAGCCCCTGCTTAGTTTACTGGTTATTCGAAATAAAAATGTGTATTCGAGAAACTAATAAACGATCAGTTAAATACAAGGATACCGTATGCTGGCTTCAATCTGTCAATCGACAAAGATTATTGTTTACCTTTGATCTCGATTACGAACTGCCATCGTAGAGGTCGTACGAACCTTCATATGGTGCTTGCAATCCAGTACCTACTATATCAACCCCAACAAACGAAGTCGCATTTTTCTAGCGACTTCCAGGACAAATATATCGTTTTTTTTTGTTTTGTTGTGTAGCTCTTTGAAATAAATAAAGTTTATTTATGGCCGTATCGTAACTTAGCAGCTGCAAAAGAGGATTTCGACGAAGAATTAACCAGGTAATTTTAGTCCGTATACGAGTCTTGCGGTTGAGCAATTCAGGTCTTCTTTCGTTGTTCGAATACATAAAAGAATTATGGGTATTTCAGAGATCCACTGAAGGTATTGCCTCTGGCCATAAGTGCTTGTGCTAGGTCAGTGTACGTATACGATGTAAGAGTTTTTCAAAAGCCGCAATTAGACTATTGCGGAACTTTGCAATATTTCTGCAATGGTAGTTTGTAAAATATTCATTGCAGAAAAGCTTAGCAATGAACTCATTGCAAAACATTGCAATGGCTCATTGCAATGTTTTGCAATGAGTTCATTGCCAAACTTTTCTGCAATGAATATTTTACAAACTACCATTGCAGAAATATTGCATAGTTCTGCAATAGTCTAATTGCGGCTTAACTCGGAGAAAAGTTTTGACTACCTAATCAGTAGTAATGTGCAGGGAAGCACCCAATCGTGATACGTAATTAGCTATATCACAAAAAGCTATAGTATCAGCCGAAATGTCAGACATACTAAAAGGTTCTGGCCATCGGATGATCCGATCAATCAAAGTTAGAATATAGGCGTATCCATTGGATACTCCTCGCGTTGGCAAAATAAACAACATTTTGTCCAATGATTTATATCTTTGTTTATATACCGAAAATATCGAACTGAGTCTGAAATCAATTTATGTGTAGCGTTACATCACAACTTATCACAAGTTGCATAAAGTGTTGAAAATATTTTTTTGTAACGGCTCTTCAATATATGGGCGATTGTTACTCATTGATGTTTAGCATATTATTTCGACACCTTGAAGTTTGAAAACTTCAAGTTTCATTGATGAGCTATAGCGTGAAATACGAAACCAGAAAGTCAATTCTGAAGCTTTTTGATGTTTTGTTGATAGTATCGTATTCGTAGTTTGTCTCGACTGATGCCGTTTCGTTATCGGATGCACGAAATAATGTATTCGCTACAGTGTTATCTTTATCTTCTACATGTTGGATGTCGGTGGTAAATTTTAGTTTTAGATTGGATTACTCAAGTTAGAGGCTTTTGGTCATTTGACAAAATATTTGATCGAATGCGGGTTGTCCGATTAATATGCTCAGAAAACTGTAAATGCTTCTTTTCATAATTATTGATTTTGTAAACAAACGACATTTAATCTGCAGCAACTTGATATTTGCCAAATGTTTTTATTATGCGCAAGTGGTTAAAACTGGATTAACTTAGACAAATATTCTCCAGTTCTTTATATTTCATGTGATCCAAAACGTATGTGTCAATTGTTTCTAGACACAAATGTTTCCCATTATATGAAATTTGTCAAAAAGTTTGGTAACAAAATATAAGAAAGTATTTCTTTTGACAAACGATATTTGTTTGACACATTTACAATACCGAGATCGAGCCACTTTTCTCACATACATCTGGAAACTATGAAATTGATTTAATGTTGCGACTCATTATTATACTTAAACTTTGTTTATGATTTATACGCGAAAAAGTATACAAATTGGTTTTTAACAAACGTACAGTGCAGTTAGCGAGCCTCACGTACTTTTAGAAAAATAACCGATTGGCGTTCTGCATTTTGTGACTGTGAAAGATTTCGACAGTTCGGTTGTGCATACAAACCCTCTAGGAAAACTATAAGTTTGATACACGACGGATCGAATTTCATCTGAGCACTGCTTCTAACGATATTCATAAAAAACAACGAGATCAGCAACCGTGCGGCGGTGTTGTAGGGAAACAAGATCTGGTGTTAAATATTGTAATGAATACTGATTCTGATAGTGCAATCACTATCAAAACCATTAGGGGAACTGCGTGCCTTGCGAGGTATAATTCCGACTAGCTTCAATCTTGCGGATTCTAGAATGTATTTCCCCAGCTCAGTACAAATGCAGAATTGCACGCAAATAACATTAACAACTAGAGAACGCATTTAAATAAGGATCAATGACTCTGACGACCCCAAAATACGAAGGAACTAAGATCATCAACCACACCAATACCACTATGATTATTTTTTTTCCTTTATCTCCATTTAGGAGCATAGGACGTCTACTAGACTGGACCATCTAACTCTTTTGGGGGCAATCGCTTTCAGTTCACCCCATGTCTTGCCAATTTGTTTTGCTTCAGGTAGCACCGTTTTCTTCCGTGGTCTTCCAACTCTCCTTTTACCTTGTGGATTCCACTCTAGGGACATTCTTGTTATATCTTCGGCTGATTTTCTCAGTGTATGTCCTATCCATCTCCATTTTCTTTGTTTTGTCTCAATGTCTAACTGCTCTGTCTGCCGTAGATGCTCCTGCTTACTGATGGTGTTCGGCCAGAAGCATTTGATCAGTCTTCTCAGGCATTTGTTCACAAACGTTCACACCTGTAGTTGATTTGTGATCTTTCTTGTATGTTTCCACGTGGGTGTGGGTGTGAACCATACAGCAGTACTGACTTGACACATGCATTGAACATTCGTAGCTTTGTCTTTCTTGACAGGACGGATGCATTCCAGATCTTGTGAAGCATATTGAACGTATTTCTGGCTTTGTTAATACGTTGACTGATATCTTCTTCAGTCCCGCCTGTTTTTGTTACAGTACAACCAAGGTACACAAATTTGTGAACTTCGTCCACTTGTGTATTGTTGATGGTAATTGGTGTTATCGTTTTGGTGTTCAGTCTCATAGCCTTTGTTTTTCTGGTATTAATGTTGAGACTGACTTCATGTGCAAGGGTTGATAGCTTCTGTATTTTCTGCTGCATGTCCGTATGTGTGTGTATAAGTAGACAGATGTCATCTGCCTAGTCTAGATCATTGAGCCGTCTTATTGTGTTCAATTGGATTCCATTTGGACTTGAATCATCGAGCTTTCTCATGATACTATCTAGTACTTTTTGGAATAGTGGCGGGGATAGTACACAGCCTTGTCTCACTCCTCGGTGGTTGTAGTATTTATCACTTTGCTGTCCTTTGTATTGTATTCTGTTTCCAGCATCCCGATACATTTCTTTGATTAGATCAACTATTTGCTTCGAGACACCCATTTCACAAAGTGTCTTCCATATCGCGCTTCTGTTGATTGAGTCGAAGGCGCGTTCGAAGTCCACGAAGAGGAGATACAATGGTGAATTCCATTCGTTTGATTGCTCTATGATGATACGGATTGTGTTGATATGATCGGTACAGCTTCTTCCTGGTCTAAAGGCGGCTTCACAGACAAAAATCGTATTTCATAGATTATGATTAATCTTGTCATAATTTCAGAAAAGCCGTCTTTATGTTTTTTATTTTTATTAATCATATATTGATATTAATTATGCATTCTTACTTGATCGTGGATAGTGATGTAAAAGTGTTTAATACAATTGTATAATACGCGGTATTATACGTAAAATACCGTATTGTCCAAAACGTTGTAAAATACAAGGTATTTTATTATTATAAAAAATATTTTTGATTCTGATGTCGCGCGAAGTAGCAAATAGCCCTGTTACTAAAATTGCGCGTGGATTATTAAAAGAATTTATAGCTGTGAAGATTTGTCTACTACTACATCTATAAGATATAAACGACACCGAGGAAATGAATTATTTGTACGCCTTGCTAGTGCTAGTTTCTAAATAATTTTTAAATTTCTGTTGTACCAAGATTGTTCTAATATCAACAGAACATAAATATCAACAATCTATTATAATTGTTGAGAAGCAACCGTTACAGTGAATTTTTTAAGGGAGCAAATCAAAATTTTGAAACATATATTTGCCACTAAATTTAATAGCTTTAGGTGGCCCCAGATAACATGTTGAACGTTTCTTTTATGCGTTCAGATTTATCAACCATGCACAAAAAACTCAAAATACATTATGAAACAGATAGCAGTTGTATTTGTTTTATAACTTGGTGAAATAGAGTTTGTGGCTATTCAGAATGTAGCATCTTCTAATTTGCATTGTTCCGCATCTTTCACTGTAACAGAAACATCATTTTCGATATCCAGCCTAAATCATACCAAAAGTAATTATCTCGTTTATGTCAAACATGGTTTAGACCTCTAACAGCTTATTCATGGGAAATGGTAAGGATCCAATCTGAATAAAAATCATAAATACAGTAGCAGGCAGCGAATGAAGGTGAAATAAATATTAACTAAGCATCAGGATAGATTATATATAATAAATATTAACTAAGCATCAGGATAAAAATAACGATAAGATATCCAAGTTTAGATATTTAGAAAAAAATGAATTAGATGGAATTCAAAATGATGATGGAAATTCATTTTTTGTTGTTGTACCATTCACATGTTATCTCGGCTATTATACTTTTGAACAGAATATACGGTATTTTATTTTGTATAATACAATGTATAATACGCTGTATTATACAAAAAAAATAAAATACGGTATTTTTACATCTCTAATCGTGGATTATGCCTAAAATTTTTTAAAATTTTCGTTGTTTTGTGACACAAAATCATAAATTAAGAAAACAAATATATTTAAGAGTTTGATTGAAATTATGAATAAATAATCATACCTAATACTTATGCTATGATTATCAAAATCATAAACGGCATACAAATATAGTTGATTGAACATTACACATTGAATGTTTTTGAATTTATTCCTAATAAAGAATAATTTATGAAATATTTTTTACAATTCTGTAAAAACATACTTTTTCATAGCTTATGCTCTTTAAGAATAATCTCTGCTCTTAATTTAATAAAAAGAAGAGGTTATTTTTATAAAGAGTATAAGTTATGCAATAATGGTAATAATATTAATACTGTTCGTGCAATTGTTTGTAGTTTGTTTTATAGTTTTATGTTTCGCGGTTCCGTAAATGACTTAAAAAATTTAGTTAAATAAATTAATATTTTGAAAAATTTAAATAAAAAAAGTATTCAATTTATATTGTGATAAGGTAAGAATTTTATTTTTTTTTGTATTGTTAAATGTGTAACCAATACGATCTTAATGGTTAAAAAAAACTAGACTAACGGCAACATGTGAAAGTTGTTGTTGTTAATTTGTGTTAATTAGTGTTCATAATAGCCGCGTTCGATTTAACTGAAGTAACTAATGTATCTTTTCAATTGCTGTTGTTTTTTCAGTAAATTCAGTTATTTGAGTCAAATCGAGTAAAGTAGCTTGTTTGGCGGCTAGAAATGTTTAAATAGTTTATAACTTAAATATAAGTTAGATGTAATTACATATGTATTCTTATTTACAGGTTTTGATTTGTTTTAGTTAATTTTCAACAATTTACATATTAACTAGTTTAAGGTAAACTATCAATTTCATGTTCAATTACATTTTATGTATACAAATTATTAATTTAATTTTTTCATAAAAAGGGCGTGGCGTGGTGGATGATTTAAAAAAATGATAACAACATCAACAGTTTGAACTGTCTCCAAGATTCCGAAATTTTAGTAAAATCCAAAATTCCAACTTGCTTCAGAATTCCAAAAATATTCAAGAGAATATTACAAAATCACAAATTTAAACTTTTTTCAAAATTCCAAAAATATTTAAAACTTATAAATAATATAAAATCAAAAATTTAAATTTTTTTTCAAAATTCTAAAAAAATTCTAAAAAATTCTAATTAACTCAAATATTTAAAATATTTAAAAAATTCTTAAAATATTCTAAAAATGATTATAAAATCAAAAATTTGCAACTTTTTTCAAAATTCAAAAATTATAATAAAATCAAAAATTTAAACTTTTTCAAAATTCTAAAATATTCCAAAAATTATTACAAAATCAAAAATTGATTTTTTTTTCAAAATTCCAAAAATATTGCAAAAAATGTAACAAAATAAAAAATTCAAACTTTTAGACAAAAAAGTTAGAATAAAATCAAAAATTTTAAAAACTTTTTCAAAATTCTCAAAATATTCCATAAATTATTACAAAAATTGATGCTTTTTTCAAAATTCCAAAAATATTGCAAAAATTATTATAAAATCATATATAAAAACTTATTTCAAAATTCTAAAAATATATATAAGAAATATACAATAGTTTTATTTCTATGTTCTTTATTACTTAATTACTTAATTAATGTTCTTTTTTATGTCTTTAATTTTTAAATAATTTTTCTGTATAAATAATTATACATTAGATACTGAAATAAACAAATTTTTAATAAAATTAAAATTATGACGCATTAATTCTAAAATTATGATTTTTATAGGTATAATATATTAATTAATGAATAATAAGAATGATTTTAATTATCCGTAAGTATGAATAATTTATGAATAAGCCAGGAAAATAATTAATAATAAATTTATTTTTAATAAAAGAAACACTTGTTGGTTTTCCGCAAATTAATTTTTGTTTCTAACTTTATTTATTTTAAATAAAATTAAAATTAAAAACAGCTCAACCGGTTTCGGTTTTTACACCGTTTTCAAGAGCTTCAAAATTGTTGTTTATAATTTTGAAGCTCTTGAAAATGGTGTAAAAACCGAAACCGGTTGAGCTGTTTTTAATTTTAATTTTATTTAAAATAAATAAAGTTAGAAGCAAAAATTAATTTGCGGAATACAAACAAGTGTTTCTTTTATTAAAAATAAATTTATTATTAATAATGTTTCGCCAAGTGCCAACAGTAACCTCAATAAATACTAGGAAAATAATTCTAAAAGTATGATTACTTTTGGCATAAGTTATGCAATTAAGTCACATTTTGTGATATGTTTGTCCAGAAACTGTTCGTAAAGTTTCATAAATTCTGATTAGATTTATTTAATCTATGAACAACTATTAAAGATTTTATTCTTACTTAATCATATTTTGTGAATATTAAGCATAATTTAGGAATTGTTATTCAAAGAAATTCCTATGAATAATAGGTATAATATATGATTTTTTCATTAATCATAGAATATGAATTCTAAAATCATAATTTATGAATTGCTTAATCCAGGAGCAAAATATAACTAAATTAAGAATAAGCTATGTCTATAACGAAGAATATATGCAAACATTTCTCTGTGTGTTGTTCATTTCTTAGTTTCATGTTAATTGATGGAGATATTCTTTCGAGAATGATCATCGCTAGTATTTTCATTGTTGTGTTGAGCAGAGATATACCTCTCCAATTTTTGCATGCTCTTAGATCATCTTTCTTTGGACTTGTTATGGTTAAACCCTCTTTCCATTTGGTTGGTATTTTACCTTGGTTCCATACATCAGCTAATAGTGGTGTTAGTGCTTCTGCTGTTGTGTTTACATCTGCTTTGAGTAATTCTGCTGATATATTATCGGTACCAGCAGATTTGTTATTCTTGAGTTTCTGTATGGCATCTCTAACTTCCCGTTCCGTTGGTGGATGGGTGCTGATAGTTTCGTAATAGTTGTCATCCGGAGACTGCAAATCATCTTCATGTTGCTGGCAGTTGTCTTCGAAGTATTCTTTCCATCTATTTAGCTGTTGTTCATGTGTTGTGAGGGTTTGACCAGATTCATCCTTTATTGGTGGGGTGTTTGTATATTTGTTGGTGACCTTTCTCACGCATTTGTATAGTGTGTGCATATTTCTATTACCTGCTGCTGTTTCTGTAGTCTTGAGAATGCTTCCTGTATATCTTCTGCGATCATTCCTTGCCATCTTTTTAACTTGTTTTGCTGTACTTTCATATTTGCTGCGGATCTCGGTTGTGTTCTGGTGACACAATTGAACTTGAGCTGACGACGCTCTTCAATTTTCTTCCAGGTATCATCGCTAATCTATGGTTTCCGTGAGTTGTCTTGGTATCCAAGCACATCTGTAGCAGTTTTGACGTAAGCTTCTTTAACTTGTTCCCATTTTTCATCAATGCTGGTGGTTTCGTTGTTTGGTAGATTGAGCTAGAGCGATTCTTTGAAGATGTTATTTGTATTTTTTTCGGTCAATCTGTTGATGTTAAATTTCCTTTGACATGACTTGTTGTGTTTTACAGCGTCTGGTTTAGTTTTGAATGTTGCAATCACCAGTTGATGGTCGCTGTGTATGTCTGCTTCTCGCTTTGCTCTGACGTCTTGTAGTGAGGATAAAAACTTCTTATTTACCAGTACGTGATCAATTTGATTCTTGGTTCTTCCATTTGGTAATGTCCAAGTGTATTTGTGAATGTTCTTGTGTGGGAACTTGCTGCCCCCTGTGAATAGTTGATTTGTGACAACAATCGATGAGCCTGTCTCCATTATTGTTACGTGTTGATTCTAGTGCATGTTTGCCCATGACTGATTCCATTCCAGTGTTGTCGGTTCCAATTTTGGCATTGAAATCACCTTGTATTATATTGATGTCTTATCGGTGTGCACTAGCCAGTGTTGCTTAGAGCTGTTCGTAGAATTCGTCCTTTGTCGCATCATCAGCTTCTTCGGTAGGTGCATAGCACTGTATAATTGTTGTATTTCTAATTTTCGATTGGAATGTTGCTGTTATTATTCTGCTACTGATTGGTTTCCATTCGAGAAGTGCTTTCTTTGCGTTAGGTGTTGTTAATATTGCTACGCTTTGTTCATGTCTGTTGGATTTACCAGAGAACATCATGTGGTTTCCTTTACTTGTTGTTAGCTCTCCACTGTTTTCCATCTTACTTCACTGAGTCCTAGTATCTCGATGTTATATTCTTCCATTACTTTCTCAACTTGTGCTAACCTCGATATTTCTATCAGAGTTCTGAAGTTCCAGTTTCCTACTCGTGTCCGGGTATGGTAGCCAAGGGTCGATATTTGATTTTTCCGGTTTAGGGTTTTGTTTTTCTTTCTAGTGTGCGTTTCTTTAATCATTTGAATTTCGTATTCCCTTTCGGATTAACGGGTGCTTGTGCCATCGAATCCTAGCCAGTTCCCAGGACTGCTGGATAAGGTATAATGGCATACCGTGGGCGTGATATTCCTGCTTCAATGTGATTCAATCATATTTCCATATTTTTTCTGATGAAGTTCCCGAACGGTCACCCGTTTAAGTTGGGAACCATCCCAGTGTTGCTTAACTTCCTTGTAAGTGATGTTGTTGACTTAGCCACTTCTCCATCTCGCCCTCGCTATGATTATTACCTTTAGTAAATTTTATATGTTTCACTTACCCCATGATTGCACAAGATTCAGCTCTCTATTAATTCTGAAGTCAGTCAATCATTATTAATAAAATTATGAATCCAAATATCTAAGTAACATAAAAATAAAAATAAAATTTGTTGCACCTTTGGTCCCCGCGATTGTTGAAAATGACTAACAATATGGTACAGCAAACAGCAATAAGCAAACGATCCGCCATTTCATCATTTAAGTTTTCATCAAGAACAGCATTGCATGTTGCATTCAACTCCTTAATTGTTCCACAACAACAGGAAAACGATACAGCAACAATATTCCTATCTAGAATATTCTTCCAACAGCTTCGAAACTCCAACGGATTATTGTAGAAATTTGCAGTACACAGCGCCCAAAATAAACCACAAAATACTTCTATTAAATAATACTTAAAACTTTGTTTTCAAAAACCATTTTAAACTAACTTCTATTTACACGATATGCACGGTACAACATTTTGTTTACAGGTTAAAATAAAACTATTTAATTTTAAAAGTGGAATTTTCTCATATACAATTCTGCACGACTTCTCGATTGTTCGAGGTTACTTCTGATTATTAATTTATTCAATAATTCAAACGAATTCGTTAAAAAAAACGAAATGCCTTTATTTTTCTGAAATGACCTACCGGTGATTTAACTCGAAATTGTAACAATAAAAATTTAGTTGTTGGATCAAAATACAACTAAATTTATAAAAGCTAAATATGATATATAGCTAGTACAGTAAAAAAAAAAATTTGAAAAAAACTTAATTGAATAGATTGATACTTTTGACAACAACAACGAAACGACAGCTTATATGTCGAAAAAAACTACGAGGAAAAAAATGGTGAGAAGATAAATGAAAAATAAACAACCATTGAAATGATTGTGTATCATGGAAAAAAGAAATCAATAAAAAATCATATCGAATCGGTAAATGTGGGTGGAGTTATTTCAGATGGAACTGCTTCGAAACAATTTCGGTCACCCACCATTTTATATAGCACGCTTTTGAATATAGTCCAAGAGAGCCAGGATGGAATCAGGTGCAGCATCTCAAACTTGACTACAATTGAATACTCTATACAGTATACTGGGACGAATATAGGATGTACAAATTTAGTGTAATTGATATGGAGTGAAATATGTTTACAACTACTAAAGAGTCCTTATTTATTTGACGCGCTCTTTGCCATCGCCATTATATTCTAAAATTTATTTGAATGTTTATTTCTGCATATACGAAAGACAATTTCTATGTACATCACGTTTAGAATGTTTAATGCTTAACTTGAATTATTAAGGATTTTTGTGATCAATTAAACTCAACTAAGGAAATAATTAGAATTTTTTCAATTCGAAAGTATGCCGGAGAAAAACTCCATTTATTTTATGCGTGTTTTGGGCGGGATTTGAACCTACCTCAACCGTGCCATGATTCCAAACATTTGGTAGACACGCAATGCACTATGCCACCGAAGCAATTGTATTGTCCAGACCAAATGCTTTCTTGTTGTTTAACCCTCATGAAAGTTTTGCTCCAAGTTTTGGTCATATCAACTCCTGAAGACTAGAGTTATGGTATTCCCTTTAGAGTTTCCAAAACTAGAATATGAGCTAAATCGATCCGTAAAGAAAGTCACGAGTAGCTCGCCGTCAATGACAGGAAAAATAGAAGATTTAGTACTAAAAGTTAAAGAATTCGAAATTGACATAATCAAAAGTTTTGCCTCTTTCGTTTTGTCAATTTCTGTTTTTTTTGTTTTCGATTATCTGGTTTGATATTTTATTGGCCTTTAGATAGTTGGAATGATTTGCGTGATTTTTGTTATGAAACCAAATATTAAGTATTCTACGTTTGTTTAGAACTAATTTGGCTGCCTACGGAAACAAACATTTTTGTTGGGATTTCATTATCGAGAAGGGAATTTATTCATAGCGATTTGAATGGCTCCAGTAAAGTGTTGAGCAGAAACATTTACATCATCAGTGTATGATTCAAATCGGCAACACTGTTTGTGTGATTGTGTGAGTCAAATCGGCAACGCATTTATTATAAAAAGAAAAAAAAAGAAAACACAAAAGAAGATATGAGACCAGTCCACTTTTTGTTGTGAATCAAAAGACAACTATGTAACTATGTATGTTTAAATTCTTATAATTACAAATTGAATTAATAAAAAATCAACTAAAATAAATCAAATTAAATTGTGAGTTTTGTGAGTTTTGAAACAAGAATTCAGGTGGTTTTAGTTAAATAGACTGCATTGTTTAAAAAAAAAAATTTGAAAAACGGAAATTAAAATGGTGTAAGAATTTTATTTTCAAAACGAGAAATTATGCCATTGGGAAACTTTAGATTTAGATTAAGAACTAATCATTTTTTTTCTGGAAAAAGAGGGTACCCTCAACAGCACCATCTTTCAAAATATTATTTAAGTTTAAGACAGTTTTAAAAAATTACTACAAAATTTTAAATAATTTTTTTATAAGGTCTATCAACTACCTTTATAATGAGCTATAAAAGACTTAAATCGGTTTAGTCAATCGTTAGCAATCGGTAGCCAAAGATAGTAATGTTTCGCCAACCCGTAAAACTTTGCCGCCACTCTGTGTCATCCCCAGAGCGAAATTTCATTTTTCAAAAAAAACGATATTTTTATTTTGTCATTGGCTATCTGTGTATGAAATTTTATCGAAATCAAAGGGGGTCAGTCCGGGTGCTAGAACAAATGCTGTTGCGGTGATGTGAAATTGCTCAATAAGTAAAATAAGAACAATAACATATATAATGAACATTGAACAAAAAATAACAATATTTTAATCTGATTCCTAATTATAATTAGATGCTTCGGTTTTTGTAAACCTTGTATCAAGTTCCTTTATTAATACAATTAAACAACATCGAACATAAAAAAATAAATAAAATTAACAAAAGGGGTATTATTGGCTAATCAAGAAACATTTTATTCAGCGAGCATTAAATGTGTCTTGGCTAATTTAGACATTTAGACCATCTCATATTAAATTGACTTTTGATTATTTTTAACACAATTAAAATAATTTAAAATGAGTTTAATGACAATAAACTTGAGAAGAGGTGCAATTAAAGGCAAAGTTACAAGGACCAAAAATTTTATTGACGTAAATGAAAAACGAGATGATGAAAAAATAATAAAACAAATGGAAGATTGTCTATAGGTTCATTGAATAAACTCGAATCTGATTTTGCAGAAACAGTAAAGGAAAAATTCGAAATTATAGCACAAGAAAAAGATCCAACTATACACACGAAATTTATTGACGAACTAGAAGCAAAGTCAGAGGAATTTGAATTTTTATATTTCGACACAAAATCGAGATTACGAACAATCATTGAATCGTATAATAAAACAAAAGTTATAATCAATAACGGAACAAAAAAAAATGTATCTCAACATCATTCAAGAACCATTCCAATAAAATTACCAGATATTCCATTGCCGACATTTGATGGAAGTTTTGATCTGTGGTTAAAGTTTAGAGACGCCTTTCAAAATGTGATTGACAAATTTGAGGATCACTGATATTCAAAAATTTACTTACTTACAATCATCATTAAAAGGGGATGCAGCAAAGATCATAAATGAAATCCAAAATTGTACAGAATTTTACGGAACAGCATGGACTTTATTAATGAAACGATATGATAACAAAAGAATTATAATAGAAAAACACATTGCTGAACTATTACAAATAAAATTCAACCACAAAGAAACAGCATGCAATCTTCTTCAAATACATGACAATATATTAATTCATCGAAGAGCGTTGAAATCATTGGGACAGCCTACAAAACATTGGAGCATGATTATTATTCAATTAGTTAAAAATTCACTCTATGTAGAAACAAGAAAGCAATGGGAATTTACTGTTACAGATGAAGAACTTCCAAAAAGGGCAGAATTAAGCGAATTTATACAAAAAAGAGTACGAGTTTTAGAATATATGGAATCAACTACAGATAGAATCGTGGGTCCTTATAAAGAGAATAAAAATTATAATTTGAACATAAAAAAATCACTGAAAACATTTGTTACATAAGAACCCACTTTAAAAGAATGTTATTTATGTAAAAAGGATCACAGATTATATGAATGTCAAGAATTTTTAAAAAATAGCACTCACAATCGTTTTGACAAGGTAAAAGAATTAAAATTATGTGTTAAATTGTTCAAGAGCGTCACACACAATTTTTTTATGTGAATCAAACGATGTAGACACTGTGGAAAAACCATAATTCGTTACTGTGTAGTGAACCTACAACGGGTTTAACAAAAGCTACCAACAGGGAAATAGAAAAACAACCGATCGTTGTAGAAAATCGCAATGCAGCAAGTACATCAAACCCGGTGGGATCATATCATACAAATTATGCAACAAATAGTAAACAAATTTTATTATCTACTGCAGTTGTTCTTGTTAGTGAGGTTAATGGAAAATTTATAAATTGTCGTGTTTTACTAGATCAGCATCACAAGCAAATTTTATTCGGAAAATTTAGCACATTTATTGAAATTACCAAGAACGACGACAAATATTCCAGTTTCAGGATTGAATCAATCCTATCCTATCCTATATTCGTCCTATATTCGAGTCCTATATTCGTATATATATCCTATATTCCATATATTCGTCCCTGTATGGAGTACCGTTGTCAAGTTTGGAGTGCTGCTTCTGTTTCCACCTTGGCCCTCTTGGACTCTGTTGAAAAGCGGGCCATACGAATTGTGAGTGATAGAGCTTTGACATCAAAATTTGATTCCCTACAACATCGTCGCACTGTTGCTGACCTCGTTGTTTTTTACAAATATCGTCATCAACAGTGCTCAGATGAAATCAGCGGCATCATGCCTCAAACTTATTCTTATCCCCGTTCCACTCGGCAATCGGCTACCACAACCAGTCAAACGGTCGAGATCCCGCGCTGTCATACTGGCAGATCGCAAAAAGACTTCTTTGTCCGAACTGCATACAAATGGAATAGTTTGCCGGAATTCATAGTCTCAGGTGGCTTCAATCCGCAGAGGTTTAAAAAAAGCGTTAATCAACACCTTAGAACGCCTGTTTTTGTGGGACCTAGGTCTTAAAAGGTATTTATGTGTTGTTGTGACACATATTCTAAACCCTATGACAAACACTTTTTAAAAAAAAAAAAAAAATAATTAGACAGAAACTATCAATTATCATCAAGTCCAGGACATCAAAATATACGAACAGTTTGCAATTTTTAATAGCACCAAAAATCACAAACATATTACCGACACAGCATATTAACGTTTCAAACTGGAAAATACCATTAGAAGTAAAATTAGCAGATCCAAGGTTCAACATACCAGATAAAATTGATTTGCTACTAGGAGCGGAAGTGTTCTTCAACATTATGCTTAAAAATAGTATTTCAATAGCCGGATTACCGCAATTCCAAGAAACTGAATTTGGTTGGGTAGTAAGTGTAAAAGTTTTAAATGCCGTCAATGTTTTTAATAATATAATCGAAACAATTTTAAAGAAATTGAAAGACTAGATAAAGCTTTAAAGAGGTTTTGGAAAATTAGAATCTATACCAGTAGCCCTATTCCGGTACATCGTGAAATAGGAATTGAGAAATAAATTATAGCAATTTTTTCATAACTAGTATTCCGTGTCGCGGGAAATAGCAAATTCGTATTAGAAAATATTTCTTTATTTCATTTATTGCACTTTTTTCTCAATCCCCAATTCCCAGGGAAATGCCGGAATAGACGTACTGAAGCCTCAATAATAACACCAGAAGAAATTTTAGTCGAAGAACATTTTACACGAACACATATAATGGAAACGGTATATCGTTACGGTATATCGTACATGGAAATGTACGATATACCGTAAATTTACCATTTCGAACAAATATTGGTAAACTGGGTGATTCAAAGTCCATGGCATTAAAAAGATTTCTTTATTTAGAGAACAAATTGAATAAAGATCTTATTTTAAGAGAACAACATTGTGGATTTATGACTAGGTATGAACAACTAGGTCATATGCAGGAATCAGAAGAATCATTATCAGAATTGAACAAACCGGAGAACTTAAATATTTACATTAAAAATTTATTGAAGAGACTAACTCATCCGAAGTTTACAATTTTTGCTCGAGTGAAGGCATCGAATGGAAATTTATTCCTCCACAAGCACCTCACTTCGGAGGGCTATGGGAAGCCAGGGTAAAGTCTTTCAAAAAACATTTCGTTCGGGTAGCTTCCGTTACAACTATGACAATGGATCGATTAGAAACTTTAACTGCTCAAATAGAATGTTGTTTGAATTCAAGACCGTTAACAGGTAATTCAAATGACCCAAACGATGTTTGTCCCTTAACTCCGGAACATTTTCTAATTGGCACTCAAATGAACGCGATACCAGAACCAGATTTAGAAGAATACAAATTAATAAATTATCGCACTGGCAACGCATTGCTCAATTAGCAGAAATTTTCTGGGAGAAATGGTCCAGAGAATATCTACGCTCCAACAAAGAACGAAGTGGGGCAATAGCAAGACTAACATAACAATAGACATGGTCGTCCTAATTCAAGATGATAGAACTTCCTCCACGGTCTGGCCAATAGGAAAGGTTGTTGAATTACACGAGGAAGCTGATCAGAGAGTCAGAGTTGTAAGTTTAAAAACTCAAAATGGAATAATTAAACGGCCATTGACAAAAATCTATCCGAGATGTGTTGAAAATTTTTTTCAACGTATGGGGCATTATGTATGATTCAAATCGGCAACACTGTTTGTGTGATTGTGTGAGTCAAATCGGCAACGCATTTATTATAACAAGAAAAAAAAAGAAAACAAAATAAGAAATAAGACTAGTCCACTTTTTGTTGTGAATCAAAAGACAACTCACTATGTTTAAATTCTTATAATTATAAATTGAATTAATAAAAAATCGAACTAGTGTGCATTTATTTTGAGCAAAAACTATTAGTATAAAAACAATGTCGATCGAAATAGGAAACCTTGGGAAAAAAAACATCGGCAACCATTGGTAAGCAGACGAGTGGATCTATCAGTTAACATCAATTAAAAAAATGTATAAATCAAGTGTAAACAGTGTTCTAGCAATATTCGAATGCGGATGTATTAGTTTTAATGGGATGGTTTAGAGTTTAGTTAAGTTAACTTGAATGATGACTGATAAACTACAAATTAAATGCTGTTCTGTAACATGCTAGCAAAAATTTCATACACAGTGAACTATCAATGAACAAATAATGAGATCTGGGTCAAATCCGGCTCGAAGGACCAAATCTTAAGATATCGTTCGACGGACGATAAAGCGATAAGAATGTCAAACAACAACACCCAAAACACCAAATAGATTTTTTATTATACCACATGGAATGCCTTACCTTCCTGGGTTTTCCCTGATGACTTTAATCCTCAAAGCTTTAAAGTTAACGTTTATAAATTTCTAAGAGAAACTTAATTTGCATTCGATTCGTATCCCTAGTTGGCATGGTATCTTCTGATATTAGTGAGACGTTAATTTATAATTTATTATAATTAACACTAAACATGCCTAACTTTGAATTAAAAAAAAAAAAGTTTTGGCGGTGTGGTGACAAACCGTGAGGGACACCTCCTAGTATTTGTAAAACAACTAGATCAGTGTGATCGTATTGTGAAGAATAAAGATTTGATACCATAATGAGGAATATAAAACAATGTTTATAATAGAAAGAAATGTTTCAACTTCCATTCTAGCTAATGCAATTCCAGTTTTCTACCAATTAATTTGTGTCCATTATAACAACATCCACCATTTTCATCGATTGCTAATGAATTTATTTATCAATATTTAGACTTATATTTCAAAAGCAAATTAAATCATTAATGTTTTTAATCTTCTATTCAATGTCTACTTATACACATAAATATATTTTTAATCCGTAAAATGTTGTTTGCTCAGAACTTAATTTATTAAAGAAAAGAAAAATCCATTCTTACCGGATTTATGTGGAACGAATTTTGTTTTGTTGTTAAACAACAATAAAGGCAATGACGTTGACTATTCAATAACAGATGGCATTGTATCGTATAATACCGAAAAAGTTGATAAGTTTTTTTTCTATAAACAGATTGTGAGATTGAACAAGTCATTCAGGTAGATAAATATATTACAATATCGAACAAGACGGGCTTAAGTTTTGGTAGAGAAAGAAATTATATTATTAAAGAAAAAAAAAACAAACACGAACTCAAAGCACAAAAAGAAATAAGGAATAATCAATTTCTTTTTATGTATAATTTTTTGTTTGCTTCGGTTAGATTGTGACAAAAAGGAGATGAAAATAAATTTATTTTTCATATTGTTAAGAAAATCATATTTTCTTTTATTTCGTTTCGGGAAAATTATGTATATTTCTTAACACTCAGAGAGCGAACAAAAGAGAATTGGAAAATGAAATAATCTTTTTAGTTGATTCGGATTCTTAAACGATAAGGCGGTGGAATAAATTTAATGTAAATTTTCGCGAGTTTTTGTTTAATAAAAATGTAAGACTTACAAATTTAAAGTGTTTGATTATGAAAAATTTTACACCCAAAAATAGTTTATGTATGAAAGTTTTACAGGGTGACTAATATAATGTTTAAAGTTTACCTATAAAATATTCAGTTCCAATACTGTCAAGATTTTAAAAACAAAAATTTTTGAATTAAAATTTATTTCTTTTCACCCTATAATGCGCGCGCATTCTTCTGTCTATCGACCAAAAAACTAAAGGGCGGAACTCCAACAAATAAAAAAAATCTGCTTTTTTCTGTCAACTTCAAGAAAATTTTTTTTTAGTCGGTAGAAAAGTTTTCATGATAAATCATTGAAATTAAAAATCAAAGTATCATAATAATTTTGTAATAATAATAATTTAAAAAAAAATTTATTAAAAGTTTTTGTTTGTATTAATTTAAATTAAAGCTTATAACAAGCAAAATTGTGTTTTCTTTAGAAAAGTTAAAGGTGATTAAATTGCATTAAAAAAATAAATACATTTTTTTTATTGATTCAAAAATTAAATTTTCATGAGAAGCGAAAAAAACAAGGAACTCCCAATGAAATGTTTTTCTTCTGTAAACAAATACAATTATTAAATTATAGTGATTTAAATTGTGGTGTAACTGATCCAAAAAAAAACAAAGATTTATGTCAAGCATCAATGATCTTACGACATTTTTAATTTTATATTTAAATTTAGGTTTCATTTTCTTTCTTTTTACTTTTCCCGGTGCTCCAAACTGCCTCCCATTACAATAAAAATGTGGTCGTTATTCCATAAAATTTAGTTTTTTATTTCTTTTTCGCAATTTTTTTTTTTTGATATATTTCAAATTCTCACATTTTTAAGTTGAATAACAGTATTAGAACTGCATAATATAAAATAGAACTTACGTGAAATGGGGGTCATGTGGGTTTCGTTTTATTTTGTATTGTATTGATTTCCGGCTTTTCCGAATAAATAATTTTGTTATTTATTTTATTTATACAAATATTTGTTCCTATTAAATAAATTTTTCAATTTTTATTTGTTATTGCAAGTTCCCAAAATAAAAAGAACAACAAATAGGGAATAATCAATTTGAGATTAAAAAAAAATTGAGACATTCTCAATTTAATAAAATGACAAGTTTACAGTAATTATAAAGTGGTTTTTTTATTTTACTTAAGATAAAATAATATTTGATAAAAATTCAACGTAATAAAAATTTATTAAAAAAATTCACATTCAAAATGTTAATTCGATGGAAAAGTAAAGATAAAAATCAATCATCATCAGGAAGTTCGAAAAAGAAAAGAAAAGGACGAGAAGGTGGTAAGTAAAATAACCCTTTTTTGTACATGATGGTTTTTCGTTTAATTATTTTTTACCGTTATCCTCGTGATTGGTTAATATTCTTCTTGCATACATGTTTTTTTGAATATAGAACGAAAAATGGTTGAATAATTTAAGTGATTATAGATTATGTTGGGTTCAATGCATTGCAATTTTTTTTTATAGTCGGAGATAATATTGTCGAAAAAGGTGTTGTCGATGATAGATGAACTTTAGGATTTTTCTGGAAACACTACAAAAAAATAAATTTTTTTAGATTATCGCATTCGACGAATTTTAGCCGATTACTTTTGTTGTTGGACAATTTCAATGACGCAGTTTTAAATACGATTTTTTTGTTGGTTCTTGCTCTTTAACTTTTAAGAGCTCTTTTAACAATTTTTAATTAGGAAATGTCATCAACAACGATGAGGGTAATGTTTTTTGGTTTAATGAAATTGATCAAACGTTTATTTTAACTTTATGGAATATTCATTTTACGAACTTTTCAGGTTGACTTTTTTTTTAAATTATTGTTGGATCCATATTTTAGAGAAAAAAAATACTAGTTATGTTTAGGTCAAATTTTGGTCAAACTTCGATTTGTAAATATCGAACAAAGATTATTATTGCCACACGTTTTGTGCTAGACAATTTTCTGGATTAAATCATTTTTTATGCGGAGTCGAAATTAATTCGATGGAAAATTTATTTGTTCTCTGTTTTTAAGTAATCCTTTACTTACATACCAATCGTTTTGAAGATTATGTGCAACCGAAATGGCTTCAATTGTTGCGCGGTTAAAGGAAAACCTTTTTTTGGAAATTTTTTTATGTAAGTTTTTATCTACTTTATCTCCCCCGGAAGTGATAATTTTTTTATTAGAAAGCGTAAAAGGTATTAAAATATGTAATTATAAAATATGTAAACACAACGTCATATAGAAATCTTTTAAGGCTTCGGTCCCATAAACAACATTCATTTTTAGGTGTTCATGAACGCATAATTTTTATTTTTTTAAACAATATATAACTAAACCATAAATCCTACCATTTAATAAAATATGTGATAAGCTAATATTTCATAATAACATGGAGGAAACTTAAATAAAACAAGAGGTAAAGAGGAATTAAACATAGCTAACTCGTATGCCATTAGATGGGACAGGAGTATGGGGGGTTGTCACACGCGTAGAAAAATTTAAAAAAAAAATTACAAACCAACAAAAGCTGAACTCTTCATGCGTGCAATTATCTAAGAACTAACCGTAGTAACGAAAAATTGTTTGGTCGCCACTTCTGACTAGAATAATTAGTTTCGAAATTATTTAACTGGAAATGTAAATTTTATGTGTTCTCTGTTTTAAAGTTAACATTTGGTGCACACCAAGTGTTAAAGAGATTGTGTGCAACTTGAACTTCGGATTCAATATGCAGTGAAAGCATAATGCGTTTATCATTTTGTAATAAAAAACGTCAACAACTACGTCAGTCAATCGACAACATATGGTTTACATTGGTGACAGCGGTCACCAAAAATACACATTGGAGTTGGAGAATACCTTAAAATAAAAGCTAAAATATGCTTGAAGCAGACTTTAATAACTACGCAGCGGATACAGATAATTATCAGTATAATAATAAGGAATTAAACATAGATAAGGAGATAGTAAACAGGAGTTTTTTTTAAGGAATCGACTTTGGTCGAAAAAATTGAGAAAAATCGCTATACTACAAAAACAAATTCAATCGATATACTACAAAAAAATGCTTAGTTAATTTAGTTTTTCTAAAATTATTTTAAAAAACTTGTTTTTTTTCATGTTCCCTTCACCCCTTATTTCCAAACATTACAAAACATTGTTACTGTCGTGCCCTTATCTTTGAATATTTTTTTTTTTTAATCAAATGTGTTGTGTAGTAGGAATTACAATACGTGTCACAATAACACATAAAAACCTTTTAAGACCAAGGTCCCACAACAACATACGTTCAAAGGTGTTGATGGACGTAAATCTTTCTTTTTTTGTTTAAATATTTCAAGTTGGAAATGTTTTAAAAATTGAACGAAAACTATAGAGGTCGGTTCATCATTTAAAATGTTATTTGGACGGAGGAGCTGAGAGTGGAAAGAAAAAAAAATTTATGAACTTGACAAGTGGGGTGTCAAAGGAAATGTTTTTTTTATTTTTCTATTCTATACCAGTTTTTTTGTAATTTTCGACCTGTGCGGACCTATTTTCAAAAATGTGAAATTTTTTTCCGATCGTTTTCTCTGTGATAAAATAAAAATTTGAAAAGAAGGCCAAGTTTTCTTACATGCTCTCTCGGGACCCCGTTCTCAGCCATTTATTGGATAACTCGTCTTGAAAAATTATGAGTTCCTAATTGGGTACTTGTCTTGCCAGAATTTATGATTGACCTTCGATTGTTAATTTGTGAAAGCGGTTAGTTACAAACAAGCTATTTGTGACGTGATTTGGTTCAAGTTTGCGGTTGGTTCTTCAAATTAGTTATCTTGCAGTGTATTAAATATCAGTCTGGCTTTTCACTCATAGAACATTATACTGATTGACCATTTCGTTGAGATGTTAGCATCAGTTTAGTGTCGAATTTGATGCTGAGGTAACCATTCCAAGTGATTACATTCGTTATACATCATCGATATTACATTACAAATTAATCAGTGTGGAGTTTAATTTAACCTAAACTATACTATTTTAAGTATACTAAGTAGCCCACAAAAAAGAATAGTGGATATTTTACTAGTTTATCTACCGGAGACTGGATAACATTTACATTAGAGATACTGATTTAAAACCACTTCCCGGGTAAGAAAAAGCTAAGGGACCAAACTTGGGCCAAGCCTGCGCCAGAGCTTTTAGGGTTTAGGACAGGATTAATATTTTCAAACGGTCCAAGCTTTGGACCAAGTTTGGACTGATGTTCTGGGGCCAAGTCTGACAAATAAGACTTGGGCCAGGACTACCAAACCAATTTTTTTCCAAACCTCCTTTAAATGTGTGGAAAGAGATAAATAAAAATAAAGGTAAACATAATATGACTTGCACATGTTTACAATGTACTAGACTGCAGGTGTGTAACGCGTAAGATAATAAACTGAATCTTGGTTCAGTCTAGGTAGGCATTTACAACTGGCCCAGACTGAAACCAAAGTTAACTAACAAACGCTTGGCTCACCAAAACGGGCCCTAGTTTTCCCGATGAGCATGCGTTTTGGATTGAGTAATCGATGAATGCAGCAGTTCTGTTAAATAATATCTTTTGTGTGCTTTCTTGAACATATAATTAACAGTACGATCTCTACTACATAGGATTGTATTTATGTCTGAAGAAAATTTTAAAATGTTAAAAAAATATTACAACAATAAGTATAAAACTTTTATTTCATTTTGAGAATATTGTCTTCCCTTTTGGTTACCTAGTTTAATTAAACTATTGTTCACATGTGTGGTTTCGCGGTCTAAAAGAGAGCAGAAGGTGGTCTGTACATAAAATCAAAGAACAGAAATTTCTAAGCAAGAAATTCGTCCTCTGAAGTTTCTATACCGTGCATGCAATCGGTCAACCCGTGTTTTTGTATTTCATTTCATCTTTTTCATTTGATTTAAAATTATATACGATTGTTGCAATTTTTTTTTTAAATCTACAAGAGAAAAAATCCCACCACAAAAATCCCACCGCAAAAGTTTTCAAATGTGAGCTTGGTCATTTTCATCTAGATCAAGGACAACAAAGTTTAGTAAATTTTTAAAACAGCTGATTTTTCAGGAAACCCACGGTTGACGTCTGAAAAAATGATAAAAATTGGTTCAAATATTCAATATTTATAAATTTTATTTAATCATTATGTTTCAAACGGCCGTTATAACGCCTTAGATTATTCGACTTTTTAGGCTCTAGCCGCTTAAATGGTAAGTATATGGCCAGTTCGCGATAATCCAAAATAGTCCAAGAGATTATATACCGCAACATACACAAAAAATTTTTGGGTGTAGGAAAAAAATTGCGATTTTTTTGTTTTTCCGTCTCTGCTTATTGGTATATAGTCGATTGGCACCAACATTTTTCCGAAATTCCGAGATGACGGACATTGCAATAGGTAGATTTTTCTATGAAATCTACCTAAAAACTACGAGATCAGCAACAGTATGAATGTGTTGTAGGTAATCTAGAGTTGATGTTAAATTTCCAAAGAGTTCAAACGAGGCGGGATAGAAAGAGATGAAGCGCGACGAGCAAAGGACTTATAACTTTTAGTTGATGAATGTATTTCGAAGTACTGAAATGCAATAAGTTTGCTTAGTTCTCGAAGGTTGGAAAAAACATCGAGTAACTTAAAATTTCTAAAATTCTGTACTATTTTGTTCTATGGTACATATTGTTAAATTTTGAACTTTTTTTTTAAATGATTGGGGATTAAAGGCTTGGGGATTATCTCTACTAATACATTCAATTATAAATTTCACAAAACTAAACATTAAAACCAAAAATAAAGATATCTTCAATCTTACTTAAGATATTAAATCCTCTTCATATTTTCTTAAATAAGATTTTCTTCCAATTTTTATTTCATGCAAGAATAGTGGTGAGAATAAAAAATGTAAATCATATATTGGCATAGAGCATGTAGTAGTCATACCGCACAGATGATATTGTAGACCAAAATCAAAATTTCTAGTTTAATTCTGTTTTAACAAGCTTAAAAATGTTGAGTTTAAAAAATTGGTTATCCTTGAAGATCACACAGCTGATGCTTCTACAGAGTTTCCTCCTCCAGTTAACTGCAACATTTTAAATGTCGTTCATCATTAATCGGTCACTTTGCTAAAAAACATAAATATTTAAGCCAAAAATGTTAATAAAAGGGTCTGGATAATGTCATTGACCATGGAAATAAAAACACCACTGGAGAGAGTGGCTTTTTATCATTAAATAAAAAATATTTCTCATTTAATTTATTTAAAAAAACTTTCAAAAAATTCTTTTTATATATTCCAGCACCCATACTTGATACTACTAACAAAAATAAACCGTAATCAAAACAATCTACAAACAATAGAATCTACTCTGCTTTTTTCTTCTGAGCGAGCAATCATGATCTGAATAAAACAAACACATCGTTCTTTATTTTATAAGCAATAATTTTTTCATGAACGAATCAGTTTTGTTTTTAGTTCGTTCGATATTTTTGTATAGTTGGTCGTTCGTTTTGAACAAAAAGTAATCATTTTTCAGGGTCGTTCAATTAAATCGTTCTTTGGTTCGATTTACTTTATTATTTATTTTTTTTCTGGTTTTTGTATCGGTCGTTCATTTTGAATCGGTCGATTTTTTAAATGTTCGTTTGAAACAAAAAAAATTTTTCATTTCTCTTTCGTCTATTGTGTAATATATTTTTTGTTTAACTGTATAAGTCACTTTTTTCAGTATGTTTTTGAAAATCTGTTTACAAAGATACATTTTAAAGAACACATTTTTGTTGTATTATTGAATTGAATGAAGTAAATCTAAAAGAAGTTCATTACACATAAAAAATTTCATTAACACATCACAGATTAGTGACCGACGGACGATGCTCTTATTGCTAAATGAAGATCGGTCATCCTTCATTGAAGTGATTAGTTCAATTAACATCGGTCGTAGGTTTGAAATTAAATTGCTCAAGAACGACCATACCGATTTCAACAAACTTTTTTTTGTTTGATAGATGATTAGTTAATCTTCTGAAAAAAAAATTATTAAACCTTTTTGTAATTAATTTTAAAATTAAAATATCAAAAAAACTTTTTTAAAGATGGCGGCTAAGGTCGACGATTAATTGAATTTTAATTTTTTTTTTAAATATTTCAATCTTTACTTTAAAATATGTCAAATTTACAAAGATCTCCGTTTATTCGGTTTCTTGAAATATTTAATTTTAAAGATTTTCGTCCGACTAAAATTCTAACTTTTCATCAATTTTTCGAACGATTTCTATTATCAAAAAATGTTAACCACAGAAGTTTGATTAAATCGTTCGGGCTACACATGCAGACAAAATATCCAATTTTGTTCTAAAATAAAATAAACGAAAAATATATACTTCGCACACATGTCTACAAAATATTTTTTATTCTTCGATATAGCATTTGTCGTATTTGTTTCTAGAGATTAACTAATCACCCATAAAACAAAAAAAAAGTTTGTTGAAATCAATATAGCCGTTCTTGGGCAATTTAATATCAAATTTACCTCGGATTGGCAAACTTTTCATTTTTCTTGCGTGTTGGGGCGCCTTATGTTCAAACTATGCACCTTTAAAAAATTATAAAATAAGTTGTATTTTTTACTTTATCGATACTACTTACTTATATGCCAAGTTTCAACAAATCAAAAACGGTCAGGTTTTCACAACTCGGTCTAGAACATTGGTTCTCAACCGTTGGTCTGCGGACCGTTAATTTAGTGCAGCCTGCAGGTTCCCGAATTTCTTTTTATTTATTACCAAAATTTCTATATGTATATTATTTTTATATTTATTTGTATTACTAGAGTTTACCTTTTTTACTCCTCAAAATAGCATTCACAAATTAAAATTTTTATATGTTTAATACAATTTAAAGACTTCTACTCTTAGCTCGGAAGAGCAAAGTTTTAATTTTTTGATTCCACTACATAGCCCATATGCAGAAAAAGAAAATTAGTACTTTTTCGTCATCCTTTTTATTTATTTTAATAAAAAAAAGCTTGCATAGATGTACAAAACATTCAGAAAATTTATTTAAATTTATTAATTTATTCTACAGTTCTTTCAGAGCGAGTAACAGAGATTAGATTACTATTTTACGCCCTAAAACGTAACATTTGAGACAACATACACCAAAAAGAAAAAAAAGATACATAGTTTTTTGGAGAAAACTGTTTAATTCAAACTTTTTTTGGTTTGTTAGTAAATTAATATAAAAATAAAATTAAATAAATTGGCTGCTATAGAAATTTAGAAAGAAAAACACAAAAAACTATTTGGATTAAACAATTTTCTCAAAAAATAATTTTGCTAAACATATTTATGTAAATGCATGTATGTACCTTTTCTCTGCAAACAATACAAAGTGAAAAAATACCTGTAAAATACATTTTTATTTATTTAATTTTTTACAATAAATAAAAATTTATTTAAAACATGTCAATACAAAGTCGTATAAAAATTTCCGATTTTTATTTTCCCCTAAAAAGCATTTGTCTTCCAAATTAAAATCCATAAAAATACAAATCCGCACTCAAAGAGCTAAATTTTATTTTCTTATTTTTTGGCCTCAGATATTTTAATTTTATTTTAAACTAAATTTTTGTGCGTGGTAGATTTTATTTTGCTTTATTTTATTTCGCTCCAAAGAAAAGAGGAATAAAATCTAGTATTTTTCTATCTGCCCGTTTTACATATTTTTATTGTTTTGCTTTATTTTCGTTAGTTTTTGTTCTATGTCTTTGTTTAATAAAAACGATTTTAGAAATTTGTATGATTTATTCAGTCATAATTTGAGATGATGATTTCATGTCCTTGTAATTTATTATTTTTACATAATTTATTTATGAACAATTTTTAATTTGTTGTTAATGAATTTGATTAAGTTAAAAAAATTATTTATTGGCATTATTTACTGACCGAATTTATTTAACATAAAAATATAACAATACAACTTACTATTTTTACTAACTAATTTATTTTTAATATATTTTGTATCTATCTATTCATACACGTTGCAATTCACGCGCGATACACGTTTTTCATATTTTATTAAAACCATCAAAAATCATAAGCTCGGTTCGATTTGACTGAAGTAACTGCATTATCTGATGCAAATGTAAAAACCCTATGGAATTGTTGTTTTTTCAGTAAACTCAGTTATTTTTTCAGTCATATCGAACGCACTTTTTTTACAAATTTTAAGCAAAGAAAAACAAAAAGCTTATTATAAAAAAAATCTCTGAGAAGTTTATATTTATTTTTTTCAAATAATTATCTGCCAACAAAATCTTTTCTTGTAATTTTTTATTTTGCTCACAAAAAGTTTTTCGTAAATTCTTTTATTTTATCTTAAGAGCAAGAGCGAAAAATAAAAAATGAAAATAACGATAACGATAAAAATAAATAATAAGTTTTATTTTCAAAATAAGTGCTGGCGCCCGTAAAAACATAAAAATCTAATCTTTCGAGTGTTCATGGCCCTCGGATGACGCATCGAGCAACAAAAAAAATTGTGCGTGGAGTCCCTCCGCGTGGAAGAAGTGAAACTTCGTAATGGGGAAATAAAAATAGGAAGGGGAAGAAATTGATTTTTTAGTGAACTCATGACTCATGACCGTAACTATGATTTTCACTTTACCAATCTAACCACAAATTAGTTTATTTTATGTATAATAATTTATTTCAGATTTAAAATTAAATTTTTGTAGTTTTGATTACAAAATACTTATAAGCTCCCCAAACCAAACTGTCTATGTCATTAAAATACTCACCACATGTACCAATTAATTAAATAAAAATTGGAATAGAATTTTTTTAGTGAAAATAGATTTCTTTTATTGTATAATTTAAAATTTTTTTTCTCGTTTAAAATATTTCAACTTGCCATGGTAGCGTTAAACGTTTAACGCAACCTTGTTAGAAGTCGCATTAGAAGTTTCACTTCAAAAAAGAAAAGGTTCGAAAAAAAGAAAATTTAATGGTCAGTAGCATGAAATCAGTTGAGAAACACTGCTAGAACACGTTTTTCTTCTACTTTAAGATATTTGTAGGATATTGAATTTAGCTTTGAGACAACTAACTGTGACAGCAAACAATAATGAGAAATAAAAAGACAAGACAATATAAACAGCATCCCGTCGGGGACTCTAAAATTTGTCTACATTTATTTGACAACATCTTTTTACTTGTCATAATCGTCCCCTCCATATATCATTTTAAGCAAAACTTTTTGAATTTTATTATTATTCGTATATTTGACAAATTTATCGTTTTATATAAAGTAACCTTACAAAAACACAACCATAGCACCGCACCATTCACATCTATAATGATGTTATTTTCTTTTGTTATTGAAATGTCTTAATTTGAACGTTCTGTAATTAAAATTGCATGTGTTTGCTTTTAATTATTTCGTTTAGCTTCTATTTTAGGTCAAGTCTAATGAGTGTTAATAATTGATAAAAATCTTAACATTTCCTTTTAGTATTTTGGTTCATATTTATGGTAGAAAATTATCAAGAGAATAATTTTAATGGAAGGAAAAGGAAAAATTAAACACTCAGTTCAGTAGATGTCTCCATGTTTTAAATATTTTAAACAATAACAATTTAAATACACAAATGTCATGTTAGTGAACTTTTACTTGCCCAAAAATATTCATTTTCAATCCCTAATATGCATTTCAAAAGCTTTCTTAAATAAATAAACAAAAATAATATTTGTTCAAAGATGTCGTGTACTGTGTAGTATAGACATACTTATTGTTGTACATTTTCATTTATATTTCCTTTTATTTTTTTTAAACAATGGAGTTTTCTCTTTAAATAAATTATTATGTTATGTTTAGTTTGAAGCAAAGAAAATGAATTTTTATAATTTGGTGTTGTTGTGAATGAAGGCTGGAATCTTATGTCGCTTATACATATGTTGCTAAGAATATTTTTATATGTTTTCGTGTTTAAGAAAAAAAATTATATATCAAAATGATAGCTTTGTTAGTGTAAGAAAATGAGAAAATAAATGCTCCATACTCACCAGAGGTTTATTTTTGTTGTGATGTATTATTTTATGTAAAAGCACAAAATGAAATAAAATATATATTAGAACAAAAGCTTTTGTTTTTTTAGATTTTTAGCAGTCATTAATTCTGAAAATTTGACTCGAATGCTCAGTAATTTTTTACGTGTTTAGATAGAGACGTGTTCTTTTATCCTATGAAAACCAACCAAGCCAATGAAATGTTTTATTATTCCTTTGTACAAACAATTTTTATTATTTAATTTTAATGAGGAGTTAAAATAATTGTAACATGCGATATTTCTTGTTGTCGTATGCATGTGCATCCCGGATCATTTCACAGTTTATATCGTAGAAAATTAAATAAAAATTCTTATAGTGAGCTATTGTTTAATAGAGTTTGAGTCGTTATTAAACATCGATCTCTCCACCTTGGATGGCCCATTTTTGTAATGTTTGTGTCTTTTTTCAAATCCACATTTTTTACGCCCTTTTACCTAACCTTCGCAAATGTTAACCTTGTCATTTTCATTCTACGTTGACATAAAAGATATCGTTTTACAACGATTATAGTTTCAATTAAAAAAATGTCAAATCCGCAAAATTCTTTCTATGACACATTTCCCTCTATTTTTTTATCTATTAATCAATTTTATTGAATATCCTTGCTGAAGAACTAGAAGATAAAATATTTTTTTTTGTTATTATTTTCGCTTCTTAAAATAATTCTTTTAGATTCCGTAATGATTTATTTACAGTAAATAAAATGAAATTTAATATCAACTTTCCATCGTTTATATAATTTATCGCGTTTTTATATGTACGAGTATCTCGGATTTATTTGCTTCTTATAAATGAATAGAAGAAGACAATTTTCATTCTCATATCGAAATCAAAAGATTGGGATTTGTTTTTTTTTTCTTCTTCAATTTAATTTAAAATCATCTTATTTATTGAAGAGAATTAGGTTACATTTATATGGAAATAAAATTTTATATTGGTTAATTTTTTTTATTGTTTTTTATTTCTTTACTGCAAGAAACAAATTTTATTTACATTTTTTAATTGATTGGATGCTGCTTAGTTTTAAGATTATCCAATTTTATAAGATATTTTGTTGCATCTTTAAGACATACATACATTAAGAGTTATGAAATCGTTGTTTGTAATTAACTATTACTAGGAGTGTCTAAACAATTTAAAACTTGTATTAAGGGTCTGTCGACTTATTGACCAGAACTAGTATATGTACTACTCTCATTCGCAAAATCGATGATCTTTTTTTAGTGTTTTAGGGACAAAATCATCGGGAAATACGGAGAAAGGTATTGAGTTCTACAATTGGGCTGCTCTATTAAAAAAGTCGTTCTGGAAAGCCGAGGTATCTGGCCAACAAAGTCTGGGATAGCTCTGAAGTTCTTGTTCGTCAATTGTGCTGCGCCACAATCGAAGGATATTTCTAATTTCTCTAAAGGAGGATTTATTAAAGTTGTATGTATAGTATATTGACACCTCAGTCACATTTTTTCGGTGCTAGATTCTTTAAGCACTCAATTAGTGCGGTATTATCGACATGGTTTAAACATTTTGAGTTTGACTGATGAGCACCTGCCCAAACATGATGGCAGTACTCAGCAGTACACCAAAATTTCATCGAGATTGAAAAAAATGTTTACATTAGTTCAAGAATCCTAATTTTTGCAAATTTAGCAAGATTGAACAAATTTTTGCTCCAGTTTAGGTTATTTTATTTTCAATATCCTCTCCAAGAAGTCTTACTGATTCAACCTCATAAAATTCCTGGTGGTTTATCTAAATAGTACAGTTTTGATGTCGCTTCATTCAAGGTCAGGCTTTTGTTTGGAGTTGACAACGGAGATTTTGTTCAGAATTAGTGGTGGAATAAAAGATCGAGTAAAATTGTTTTGGATTGACTTAACTGCTTGAACAAATTTTCGAGAACCACCTTATTGTTCGCCAAACTTGTTTAAATTATTTTAAATAGACGTTCCTTTGGCTGAACCAATCGTATAGCGGTTGATGTTGCTTACGTTCTTATAGATTCGGAGAGTTTCTGGATTCTTCTTCAAACTGCAGGTGTTAAATGCGCATTCCGTTTCTAATCACGTCAGAAACCCTTAGTGCTGATGTGTTAGGATCATGTTCAATGCAATATGCACTTTTCCATGGTATTTGCTCATAAAAACTTCTCAGCCCGCCCAATCTGCTTGCTTTTAAATCTAAATGAGACGAATGTTAGCTTTGGTTTGGGTAGAGGACACATTTGCTATCGCTGATATTAGTAAGAGATCGGATGATTCCATAGGTTGATTGACTTTTGTTTCTGGCTAATTTGTCAAAAATTAGACCTATTTGTTGTTGTGGTCAATATTGCTTGATATTTTGATATTTTAATTGGTTGCTCTATCATCTGTATTATGCCATGGTAGTCAGTAAGTAGTAGATCAGTTTCTATTTTTAAGGCATCGGTACGCGATAAGTATTGTCGTCACTCTTTATTGTCGATTTGGCTTAATCTATATATAAATACGTAGACACTATTTTTGTGGTACAATTTAAAATTATTTGCCCTAAGAAAAGTGGGGCAATATATAAACCGTTAGAAAGGTAATGAGCAGTAGATGTGCCGATTTATTTTATTTTGGAATTGGAACGATATTTTTTAGAAAATGGGGAAAATGTGAAGTTGTATTTTTTGGAGTGTTTTGTTCGATTATTTTGTTTTTTTGAGGTATTTGTTTCCCAATTCAAAAACAATTGAATCAAAAAATTAAACTCTGAAATAATGTGTTGTAGTTAGTTATTTTGTTGGGAGGTATATTTACAATTTCTATTTACAATGGCCGGCTTCCGGCCACTGGGCTCAACTCGCAACCTTTAACATAGTCTTATTAGTTCTCAGCCATATTTATTCACTTTTATCACCTGCCGTCCGTAAGGAACACTGCACAAATTGATCATCGTTTGAGATTTATAAAACCTGGTGTAATTCAAATTTCCAGAGCTTTTTGTGGTAATCTAGAAAATGATTTTATATCGAACATAAGTCGGATTAGCCTGAATTTTGTGATGTGAACGTGCAAGTATGTTTAATATGTTAATGAATATTTTTTTTCACTAAACAAATAAATCAGGAATAAACCTGAAATCTTCTCCACATTTGAAAATTTAACACCATCTATTATATGTGGAACATAATATATCTGGCCGACTTATTTTACCTAACAATGCAATTTTAACAAAGATTTAAATACTTGTAAATTTGAAGATTTGAAGTGCACTAACAGACGAGCTACTGTGATCGCTTTCGCAAATTCGCTGTAGTTGTTTCGTCCGTCCGTCCGATCCGTCGAAATTGTGTTTGGTCAATGTTTCATACTAGAATAATGAGGACCAGATTTTCCACGACATTGTCACGTTAAAGTCTTAAAAACATTTTGGTTTTTGGTAAGACTCCATTTCCAGCCCCCCTTCTTTGGTACTACTATGTATTGTCTAGCATTTTAACTTGGCGGCCTTATTGCTGTGTTTTATTTGGTTTTCATGACTTGAAATTTCACCATGGAATCGCCCAGTATATTTAAGAAACGCCGATCCTATCGCAATAAAACTGCGCAATCGTTCAAATTGCTGGTATCAATAGATAGTTTACCACTGGTATATACTGTACCAATTGCTACCAATTGCTTATCAAGCTTCTTGTATGCTAACTATGATCACATTTTGTTGTTTCTGTCGTAATATCTTACTCTGTTCTTCTAGTTTCTAACATTTTTTGACAAATAACCAACCCCCACGATTTTATAAAATTCTTAAGAACACTCAACGAAATAGTTGTTTCGTAATAAAAAGGCATTTGGTATTGATCGATGTTTTTTGAGCCAGGTATGATCATTTTTCCAGTTTACCACTAGGCTTATCCTTTTTGGCTCCCTAAGCAATTCTTTTAATGTATTCTCTGTTTAGGTGATCCTTAGCTCTATTGTCTTTGAATTGTAAATTTGAATGCTTTTATCAATTGTACAGTCATCATCTCTTGTAGTTTAATGTAATCCTAAAACGTATTCTATTGTTAGGATGTTTCCTATTTTGCAGATGGCACAATCTTCTGGCTCCACTGTAAAAATATGTTTGTTTTAAAAAATTTTAATTGTAGAATTTTGAGTTTGTATTATTATTTCGATATTATTGCTTGATGAAACTTTTTCTATGTCACGACATATACTGTAGCGGCTTCTTGATGGAATGATCTGACCTTCATTGTGTTATTCAGAGCTAGCACCATCTGTGCCTTAAATTTCGAAGATCAGTAAATTTCCGTAGCAGTAGATTTGCTTTAATTGTCTACCAGATTTCGATGGTCCTCCTGATTTTGATGACATTTTCACTATCTTTTTAGGTTGAACTTGGGCTATTTTCTCTTTACATAATTTAGTTCCAAATTTTGACAAATAAACAAGAAATAACGTGTATCGGCATTTTTAGTATATTTTGAGAGCAAATCTTCAAAGTATAAAAAAATAAAGGAAAAGAGGTAATTTTTGAATCACCATGTTTAAAAAATTAAAATGAAAAAAAATCAAATAAAAATATACTGACCGTTCACTAGCTTTAAAAAACTTTAGTTAGTATTTTTCAAACAAAAATTTATAAAATCAATTAACCCATTCGAGTACAATAACACTTAAATTTTCTTGTATCAAAATTCTTAACAAATTTCGATCCACTCTGTGTCAAAACTATTAAAAAATAAAAAAAACGTATTTATTTTTTTTAATTAAGCTAACACAACATCGGCGTCTTGATTCGCTTTTCCATCCATGGTGAGACTTCGATATCCTTCATAAATTCTTATAATTAAATTTTCTTTAGGTTGAACTTGGTTTATTTTATCTTAACGTGTTTTAGTACCGAATTTTGGCAATCAAAGAAAAAATAACCTGTATCTGTAATTTTAGTATATTTTGGGTAAATAATAAATCTTTAAAGCATAAAAAAATAAAAGGAAAAAGGTATTCTTTTTGAAATCGCCATGTTTAAAAAATTAAAAAATATCAAATAAAAATATTTTTACCAGTGTTTTATTTTTATAAAGCCTTACTTAGTACCTTTCAAACAAACAAAAAATTAATAAAATCAGTCACCCGTTCGAGCACAGTTTGACTTTAAACTTTCCTTGTCTCTAAAATTCTCAACAAATTTCGAACCACCCTGTGTCAAAACTAGGAAAAAAATAGTAAGAAATATCAATTATTTTATTTTACTAACAATTGCCGAAGTTGGAAGGAAATCGGAAATGGCCGGGTTCATACAACCGGTGTCTTAATTTGATTTTCCATCTACGGTGAGACTTCGGTGTCCGACCCAAATTCTGTATTATTATGATATTGTTAGTCCAATTTGCCACAGTTATAAAATACTGAAAACCAAAAAAAGCAAATATTTGTTGTATCTATATTTTATGAACATAGATAAGGAAAAAGTAAAACAGAAATTTTTTTTAAAGAATCGTGTTTGGTCGGAAAAAATCAAAATATGACAAAACAAATTTTCCATTAATTATCGACTACCTTTTTTTTTTTAAATAAAAAGTGTTGTGTTATAGGGTTTAGAATATGTGTCACAACAACACACAAATACCTTTTAAGACCTAGGTCCCACAACAACCTGCGTTCCAAGGTATTGATGAACGCTTTTTTTAAACCTCTGCGGATTGAAGCCACCTGAGACAATGGATTCGAGCAAACTATTCCATTTGTATGCAGTTCGGACAAATAAGTCTTTCTGCGATCTGCCAGTATGACAGCGTGGGATCTCGACCGTTTGATTGGTTGCGGTAGCTGATTGCCGAGTGGAACGGGGGTAAGAATAAGTTTGAGGCATGATGCTGCTGATTTCATCTGAGCACTGTTGATGACGATATTTGTAAAAAACAACGAGGTCAGCAACAGTGCGACGATGTTGTAGGGAATCAAGCTTTGATGTCAAAACTCGATCACCCACAATTCGTATAGCCCGCTTTTGAACAGAGTCCAAGAGGGCCAAGATGGAAACAGAAGCAGCACCCCAAACTTGACAACAGCACTCTATACAGGGACGAATATAGGACTTATGAGCATGGAGCAATTGGTATGGAGTGAAAAATTTTTTGCATCTATTTAGGAGGCGCGCTTTTTGCCATCGCCATTACATGATCGTTCCAGAGTGGGTCATTTGAAACTGTGACACCCAATAAACGAATGTTTTTACATTCACCCATTGGTTTATACTTAGTGTTTGTTTTATTACTTGAAACGTGTATTTTTTCTGAACCCCACCCTCCTTTATTTCCTTCCCCTCCAGTATCTGCCTTAGCTGGAAATATTGTAAAGATTGACGAAAACTATAGCGGTCGGCTCATCTTTTAAAATGTTATTTAAAGGGGGTTGAGGGGTGAAAATTAAAAATAAATTTTTACATTGACGTGTGAGGTGTGATTTTTTTCTATCCCAAAGCAGTTTTGATTTGTAATTTTCGACAGTTTTCGACTTAATTGCAAAATTGTAAAAATGTTCCTGTCGGGAAACATCCAACAACTCTTCCCCCCACCCCCCACTCCCTACTCTCCCCACTCCCCACTCTCCCGGTCCTTTATTTCTGAACATTGCAAAACATGCAAAAAATCACGGTTATAGGTAATGTTGTAAAGTTTGAATGAAAACTATAGATGTCGGTTGATCTTTAAAAACGGTATTTTAAGAGGGTTGAGAGTGAAAATTTTGAAAAACAAAAATATTATTTATGTCCTTGACAAGTGGGGGTTATCATATGAAATGTAATATTTTACCTATTCCAAAGCAAATATTATTGTAATTTTCGATTGCACAGTTTTTGACTTATTTTCAAAAATGTGAATATTTTCTTATCCCTTGGGAAAAAAATCTGGACGGTTCCAACCTTAACCGATTTACAATTTTACATTTTTGATCATGTTTTCTAGATACGCCTTCTTCTAACACTTAACTGTATCATGTTTTGTTTAATAAAAAAAAATATTTTAGCCTAACCTGTTTCGTAGGAGCCCTTACGCTGAAATAATATATAACAAAATATTTTCTGGTTTTTCATCAAAATATTAGACTCAGATTTTCTTTCCATAATCGTTCCATGACAATTTTTTTATGACAAAATTTTAAATGTTAAATTTTTATGGAGCAACTAATCATAATGATTAATTCTTGGCTTATAAGTAATAAAAAAGAAATTTGTTGGATTATAATTTGTTACGATTTTATAACTCTAGAAACAATAAAAAATGTTAATGTTCGCGAACTTATCATAATAAAATAGAAATATTTGAACCGAAATTTGATTAATACCAAATGTTAGAAACTACGGTTATATATAATTCATCCAATTCATAAAATTATTTTGAAAAAAAAAAATCAATTTCTAAGAATTTATACAAAATACAAATAAAATTAACGAAATACCCTTAATGGTGATAATATAATCTATGAACGAAAATTTTCATTTTTCAGGTTACATCTTTCCGAAAAAGTTTTCTTTTCTGTGTTTGATTCGTTTCTCTATACTTGTGAAATGAAAATTTTTTGATTAAAACAAATTTTTACGGAAAACGAATCGTATTTTATTCGATTACTGTGATTTTGCTACATTATTTCTAAATTAGAAATATATAGAAAGAACTTTTTGTGCAAAACTTTGTTTTCGCAAGAAGTTTTAATATAGTAAATCATGTTATGATTAGTTGTTAGCAGAGATTGTAAAAAGTTGCACACGCAGATGTATAAGGTTTTTAATTGGTTCGTTTTGTGAAAGAAACCAAAAACGTGTCGAAATATATTTTTTGAAAAGTTTTAAGCGATGGGGTCATGGTATTGTGTAACTGGAAATCGGTAGGATCTTTTATGAGGAGCCAGCTAATACATATCGACCACCTATAAGATGCTTACGTTTCTGGATTACATTCCTATTTTTTTTTTAAATAAATTTGATTCAAAAGAAGAAACATTTAAGAATATTCTCTATACATTATTATTTAATTGAGCAACAAAAATTTTAAACCCTCATAATGGTACGAGAGGTTTTTCTTTCTTTAAAACCCCAAACTTCTCCACTTAAAATCGATAAATTTAACGTTGATATTTTTCTGTACAAGTCAATGTAGGTTCAAAAATGTCTAAGAAGATGAAAAATGTTTCTGTGTAGGTATGTTATATTAGTTCTGTAATCGACATAAATGACTTCAAACGATTTTAGTTTTGTTAAGTAGAAGTAACAATTTTATTGATACTATACAAAAAGGTTATTCAATTTTATTTTCATAATGATTTGAAATATTTGTTTCAAGCTAAACGAAGCAATCATTAGAAACTCCGGAAACATATCCTTTGTCCTAAATAATATACAAAGCAAAAAATAGAAGTAGTCAAATATGTTTTTCGTTCATCCTCTGGGAAATATGTGAATTGGTTTTTCTTTGTCGTTGTTTGCTTTACTCTTTTCTTTTGTGTAAATAATAACAAAATGTATCTCAGACTACTAATAATTAGTAAAATTTTCCTTAATTCTAATAATAGAAAAACATGTAACATAAATAAATGAAAGTAACGAAGCGGATAATGGTTTGTGACATCTTGTTAGAAAATTATCTTATTATGTTGCGAAAATTTGTTTGTGAAAACTCTACGTTAGGCTACAGGAGACGTAGTAAGCAAACAAATTGAAAAAAGAGGAAAATTTTATTGGATAACACTAATTAATTAATTAAGTTTAATTTAATTTTCTTAGTTACAGTTTTAATTTCTTTCAGCAAAACAATTCTTTTGTTTGTTTACCGTTGCCGAGTGGTTTCCAAACGCGACTAGCATTTTTTTCATGCGTGTCGTATTATGATCCGTGCCTGTTCTGAGTCCTATTACATTTTTGGGTTGAGTTTGATTACATTTTACATTTTTTATATTTTTCTATCGATTTTTTCCCATTTATACGACTAGCATTTTTCCCATGCAAACCCTATTCCACCGAAGTAGTAAATACTTTGATCCGGTGGTTATAGGCCTATCTGATCCGTCGTGAATAGTTTGAAGCGTTACATTTCTGATCATGCTGCCTGATCCGATCCCTATCAGTCAGTGGTAGGGAAACCCAGATCTGAGCCATTGCATAATGCTACTCGAGATGGTGACAACATTAAAGATAATTAGTACGGCTTTGGTACAGCTGCGCAACCTCGAATTTGCATATTATCGATTTGATTGTGGTTCGTCAATAAACAATAAATTTTTTACCAGATTTTAAAACTTTTGTCACACAAATTATTTGAATTTTTTTCGAGTTGGAATACATTATGAAGTAAATCAATAAAGTATACTATAAACTTTAATATATATAATCTTAAAAAAATACACTTTAATTCCAGTAACCGGTATTCACGTAACTTGAATGGAGTTAAAAAAAGACTTTAAAATATATTTCTGTTTATATTACAAAAATGTTAAAAAACAATAAATTTTCTCTTTTACCTTACAAGCGCCATTCTAAGATAGATCGGTAACTAAAGCCAATTTCTCTATCGATCACTAAGTTTTAGGATCCTAGTTTTAGGCATATCGATGCGTATTGTGTTATGAAATTTTATTTTGACAGTTTCCTTAAATGTTTAAATGCAAATTTATTTATTTTATATTCTTACAATAGTATTCGACCCAGGTAACAATGTCTCATGAAACAGTGAGTTACTTGGAACTAGCATATGTTGGCTTTTTTTTAGAAAATTTGTTCAGCGTTGAACAGACACTTTCCCGTCCGTCCGATATTCACAATCTATTTTCTTGGAAACTAAGTTCTGTTTATTTTAAATTTTGGAAAGGTGGAGAAGCGTTTCCTCGCTTTCTTCATCGTTCCAACTGCGGCAGTGGTCATTGGAGAAGACATTCAGTCCGCTTGGTTGCATTTTAATAAAACAGTATTCAGTAATGACACGCACATGCTGATCTTTCTGAAATTTATTGATTTAAGTTGATCAGACCTGGAATGATTCATTACAGGCCCGATCTGCATGTCAATCGCACATGTTTTTCCGACCGACCATCTTATATTTAGACTGTAACGACCAACAAAAAGCTGATCAGTGGACATTTTCTTTTAAAAAAATCTTTCAAATCTAAAAACAAACAGTCATCACGTTAATCATACCTTCATTCCATACTATCAAACAATTTAAGATCATTTCATAAATAATATCTGACCGTACACAACGTTTCATTGTATAAATAAATTCATTATTTATTACTTCATAATGTATTCCAACTCAATTAAAGGATTTTTTCGGGAACGGCTGTAAAGTTTAGCTGGGGAGTAGCTAAAGTCTTACTTTTTAGCCGGCGGCTGCAAAAGTAACGCTATTTTTATTTTATCTGCCAGCGGCTGTAAAGTAACTTTAATATTTTTACGGGGGCTGTAAAGTAATTTTCATATTTTTACAGCGGCAGTAAAGTAATTTTCATATTTTTGCGGCGGGAGTAAAGTAAAAGAAAGTAAAGTAAAGTAGACCTAGACAACGCTGGCGTGATGACATCATCCAAGACCTTCGTGATATAGGATGTCGAAACTGGGGTCAACTGGTCATGGAACGAGATAATTGGAAGCTGATTGCACAGACGGCAAAATCCCTCCATGGGATGTAAACGCCAGAGAGAGAGAGAGAGACAGTAAAGTAAAATAACATGATATTATTAATTTGCTTAAAACAGAATGCATTTCAGTTCATTTTAATGAATTAAAATCAATAAAATTAATTTCAGAAAATTTATTACCTAAAACATATTTATAAATAATTTGATGCATTAATTTCATATTTTTAAACAAATTTAAACGTGTGCTGAAAAATTAGTGTATTGAATTCGGAGCTAAAGTGACTTTTTGTGTTCCGTCTATAATTGCCAAACTATAGACTCAACACAAAAAGTACAACTTTAGCTCCTAATCCAATAATATACTATTATATTTCGGTGTATAATCAATTGTTGTTTTATTTAATTGTTTTTTAATGAGAAACAAATACATATTCGTTTTTTCGTTAAACAGATAACGAAATAGAGTATATTGATTCTGTACTTCATTTTGTGTTGTTTGGACTGAAATATGTTCGCAATATTAATAGTTGATTGAATTTTGAAGCATCTTATTGTTATTATTTGATGGTTTGAAACGGTTTGTTTAAATAATTTTTCTGTCTGTCTCATTTGTTATTTTATACGGAAGATTTTCCTCGTATGGGTAATGTCAATTTGAAAAATGAAACATCTAAACATAACGGTGGGATAAATGGATTTTTTTGAAAATAAAGTCGTTCTATGAAAACTATTTTAATTATTTTTTTTAGTCAGGTTTTACCTTTCCAAGAGGAAAATTAAAAAATTGTATCTTCTACTGCTGTTAGTTTAGTCTGAAAACACTTAATTGATCAGGCAGGCGAAAAGAAAGGTTTAAATTTAGTTTGAATACCCCACAACCGACTTATCCATTTATTTTCAATACATCCGTATAGAAGATGACAACTGTATCTTTATCTAATTTACTTTACCACACCTCTCTGGAAGAAATTAAAGTTGTGAAGCCAACCTCCGAAGATAGTTTCAGAATGAAGTACTCTATGCCTAGGAAATATTTATGGTGACCAGAATTGACCAGTGCCCTATATTACTGCAACTCCACTAACTATGGTGGTGGCTATCTGTTTGATGTCTAAATCAGTGAGATAAAAAAATTTATATTGCTCGGTGGGATGTGCTTCTTAGAACTTTATTAACACTGAGCCCACAACTATTGGGCCATTTAGAAAGGATGCAAACAGCATTTTTTATTAAATATCTGAGAGTACCAGGATATTAACCGAAGACGCCAACAGCAATACCATCTGCATTAAACCCAAACCTTCAAGATTTAACAACAGAATAGATCGATCATTTATGACTTAGTTCCAAAGAAGGTGTAATAGATCCACCTTTCAGTGTGCTTCTTCTTACAAACTTAAGGGAAGCGTACTCATTGGGACAAGCGCTGACGATCCTACTGTTAAGTAGCAGGTCAACTCAGCTGACTAGTGACTTTTATTCCAAATTCACAAGTGTATGTATGATTCCCACTGAACATACGTTGTTGTCCTTCAATTTTGCAGAAAAACGGTCATAAAATATTCATTACAGTCGAGAGATTTCTCAATTGAATGTATAAGGGAATGCAGAACTATTTCCAGAGATTTACCCTTGCAGTATGCGTGTTAAGCTACTGACGACCTCGTTGGGTTAAATCATTAAAACACTCAAAAAGTCCGCTTTCAATCTTTTCTGCATTTTCAGGTAATACGAAGATATATGAGCCTAACGTTTTTGGATTTGTAATGAGATTGCTTAACCGCCAGGTATACAAATTATATTTGCTACCGTCCATTTTCTAGGCATGTGTCAAGTTTGCTCATGAAAATCACTAGCAGATAAGACATGCACAAGTCAACCATTGGGTTTTCGAATGTCTACAGGAATGGTACCACCCGGTCCAACAGACTTGAAGGGCTTAAAGATTTTAGCCGTCTGCAAAATTTAACCTGTACTAACAATTTGGTTGGCATAGTCCTGACTAGTCCTATTTCCATGCGTTATAACCGCAGGCACCTTAGAGCAGCACAGAAAGTGCGTTTCTAATATGCGTTCTAAGAACGCCACACACGAAGTGGTTCACTGTCAATCCGGTCGTTCGATAACTAACTAACTTAGGATGGTGGGATGGGGGTACTAATTGATAATACTATATGTGACGTATTAATACCTAAAAGAACTTCTGTATTTCCATACTTTAGAGTCTCCAGGAATCTCACTTTTCGCATATCTCAACTCATGATCATAAGTTTTAAGAACTGCTTTATAATTCCTAGTCCGATCCAGCTCTAGTTTCTTTGCATTCCTGATGCTCTTCTTGCACTTTTGGCGATTATCCTGGAGTTTCTTCGTCCACCAGGTAGATAATATTTGCCATTCGGTCTACTAAGTTTAAAATAATCAGTCGGCGTGTCTACCAATTTATCAAAAGGATGCGTAGATTGAGGAGTTTTTGGGAATACAACTTGGAGCGAGTCACCCAGAATTATAATGGTGTCGTAGTCGACTCTTTTTAAATTTAGACTTTTTGGAAGAACTGATGTCCAATTCAAATGGCAGATACCGATGATCAAAAGAGTGTTCTTCAAACACAACTTAATTAATATTTTTTGTTTGCCATGAGGTTGTAATTTTTTAATACATCAATGTTTGGAACCCAAGCAGGGTTTGTCAGAGTCTAAAATACGGCTAAACACTGGCCTATTAATGGTTAACAGTAGCTGGCTATTGTTATTGGGTCATAACTGGAACGATGAATTGGGCAATATACGGTTTATAGAAAATAGCTACTACAGCTTACTTTAAATGGATGTAATGGCGCGTTAATAGATTAATTGGATCTTTTTATTCGCTTCTCCGCTGAAAGACTATGATACTGGTTAAGTTTAAATATATTTTCAGTAGACATTTTTATTTTATTTTAGTTACATTTTTATTTTATTCAGACATTTTTATTTTATTTTAGTTATTTTGTAAATAAATTAAATTAAATAAATTAAATTATTTACATTTACATATGATAGTATTTTATATTTCATGGTTTTATCAGTTGTAATTTCCCAAGGGCGGTGATAATTCGAAATAAGGAAGCAAGTACATTGATAAAAGCTCGAGGCCTTAAGCCGAGCGCCATTATCAATATTACTTGCTTGAGGAATTTTTCAAAAAATTATTAGAATTTATCAACGAACGAGGGGAATTCGGTTAGAAAATTTTTGCCATCTAGTTCATAGTTTCGGATGCAGCAAAATTCCGTAAACATTTTCCAAATAGTTTTCTTGCTCTTGATCGTATTTATTGGGGTATTTTCTTGAATTAGTTGGTCGATTGAATAATTTTCTTCTGTACCAAATCGTTCATCAGACATTTTTTTGAATTTAAATATGTCGACAACTGCGTTTGTTTACAAATTACAATATATGAGATTTATATATTTTTTTCGAACTATACGTCTGGCCAACTAAGATAACAGTTAATTATTTCAAAATTAGACTGATAATTTTTAATATCCCAGTAGGCCAGACGTATAAATATTGTTATTAGTATAATTCAAATGTTATTGGTGAAATTGAATGATGTCATTACATTTTAGAGAATTTCATTGGTTTAAATTAAAATAAAACTAAAGCAAAAAATTTTCATGTATATATCATGGTTTTTTTTAAATAAAAAGTGTTGTGTTATAGGGATTACAATATGTGCCACAACAACACATAGATACCCTTTAAAACCTAGGTCCCACAACAACATGCGTCTTAAGGTGTTGGTAGACGCTTTTTTTAAATTTTTGTTCATTGAAGGCACGCGAGACTATTGATTCGGCCAAAGCATTCCATTTGTACGATGTACGGTCAAACTCCCTTTGCATTTTTCACTATGACAGTGATTGATCTCAACAGTTTGACTGCACAAACCGATTGACAAGAAAAACGGGGATTTGGATCTGATTTCGTCCGAGCACCTATACTGGTGACGATATTCATAAAAAACGACAAGATCAGCAACAGTGCGACGATGTATAGCGATGTATAGCGTCGATGTAACAATTCGTATAGCACGCGTTTGAACAAAATCCAAAAGAGACAGGATGGTAACAGATGCAGTGTCAGTAATCGGCCATTGTTGCAATACTGGTCGTCATTATTGACCCTTTATTGGGTTAGCTGTTCAACCTTGTATGGGCCATTGCTGGTTATTTTCTCTGGCTCATGAATGGCTGCCATTATTGTCCGAAGTTGTTATCCAATAAAATAATAGTAATGGCCCAGTTGTAGTTGGCAGTGCTAGCGCAGTTTTGCATTAATAGTCACCAGTAATGGACGATTACTGGAACAGTTGTACAACCTTGTATGGGGAGATTCAACTTCAGGAAATCGTCTTCCCGCTGTGTAAAATTTCGAAAATTGTTCACATCTTTTATATTTATAAATAGCAACACCAAGGTCCATCGTCTGTTGCTTCACATTTTTTTTCGTTGAAGTTTCGCATGTCATTTGGTGTTACAAAGGTAATGAGCCCTGGCATAAAATCATGAACAATAATGAACCACCATTATGTTAACCATTCCTCGATGGTGATGATCTCGGACCATGGATGTTTTTTTGAGTACTTCTACAACTATAAGGATACAAAGAACACAAACTGCATCTGTTGTGAGGGCTAAGAAACTAGAGCATTAGTAAGTTGAATGTGCAACAATTGCAAACGCACGAAGACTTATTGAGCAACATACTTTAAAATCAATCACTCCAAATATGATGAGGCCATAAATATTGTTGCAAGTAGAATGTTTATCGATAATGCAACATGTTAAAAAAGAAACGCCATCTATGACCCAGTACAACTTGCAACGAGAAAAGTTTCGTTCTAGAAAGAAAACAAAAAGATCAAGGAACGGAGAAACCATTGAAAAATAAATGAAAAGAAAAGAAAATCATTTAAAAGAAAAAGAATTTTATTAAAATACCATTTTGAATTTGAATTTATAGTTTTTAAAAAAAATATATATGTGAAAGAAAACACTAAAAGTAAGATTATAAAAAAATTGTAATTGGTTTTAGGCATTTTTTTATATAGAAATTTCATTATTGTAGGAAATTTAAAGCTCATCTATAAAAATATATTGTGATCTTACCGGCACAATAAAGAAAATAATGATCTGCTAAAGTTTCTGAAGTTTTATTTCAACAACGAAAATCGGGATTATAATCCCACCACATGTTATAAAAATTAATAACATTTCTTTAAATTTCCTTTAAATTTCTTTTATCAAAAAGTAAAATGAAAACCAGATCAAGCCAAAGAAACAACATATAGTTGTAAAAGTTGTATAGGACCTGATAATCTGTCCATGGTAGCTTGCGACAAATGTAGCGAATGGCATCATTTTGCGTGTGTTGGTGTGACAGAAGCGATAGAGGAGGCTGACTGGTTATGTAAGAAGTGTAAAGCTTCGACAGAAACACAAGAAACAAAGTCGAATGAATTAATTACACCAATTAATCAGCAAAACCAACTCAACGACAACATATCGGTACACTCAAGAACATCCAGACGTTCATCAAATGTTTCAATATCATCATCGGCAAGGCAGAGAAGAGAACTGGATTTGAAAACATTAGAGGAGACCCAGGTTTTGAAAAGAAAATGGCTGGCCGAATGTGAAAGAAAAGCGGTCGAACGTGAAGCCGAACGTAAAAAACGAGAAGCCGAACGAGAAGCTGAACTTAAAAAACAAGATGAACATGCTCAACAGAGTTTGCAAGAAGAATTAAATTATATAACCAAAAAGAATGAATTACTAAAAGCAATGTATGATGATGGATTCAATGATACTGGAGAACACTTTGAAGAAACAACAGAGCCAAAAAATAGCATTAGCCAATGGTTAGAAGAATCAGAACAACATGATAAATTTGAAAATATGGAAATAAAAAACTCAACAAGACAAGGGTTGACATATCCAAATGATAATGATTTAGATGGGTCCACAATTTCAAGTAACCATCATGGATTCGATACATCAAATATTGGTACGGTGAAGAAAATTGTACAATCAAAGTCTCTACAGTTTACATCGATGCCATCGAAAATAAAAAGTAGCCTGCAGTTAAATTCGAATGAAGCTATAGTATATCCTAAATCTTCATGGATACCATCAGAACTTAAAACTTCTCATCAACTAGAAGAACAACAGTCAAAATTTCTTCAACAAGAATCAACCCAAATTGTACCCCAACGAAATCTACAAATGAGTGAAGTTGAAGACGTAATCAGAACTGTACTAACAGTCATTAAACAGAGGGAGGTTCTTCAACCAAATGTAGAGATGGAGGTTTCGCAACAACCAAATTGTCAGTCATTGGGACTTCTTCAGGAAGAACACAAGCCAATTGTAAATAGACAACATATACAAATTGGTGATCCTGTGGAATTATCACACGCTAATATTACAGCTCGTAAGAATATGGGAAAAGATCTACCAATATATAGCGGATCAATAGAGGAATGGCCTTTATTTATAAGCTCATATGAACAAACAACCGAGCTGTGCAATTTCTCCAATGTTGAGAATTTGGAACGTTTGAGGAAAAGTCTAAAGGGAAACGCATTACAATCAGTTCGCACTTTATTGTTGATGCCACAAAATGTTCCACAAATCATCGAAAGGTTGCGGTCAAAATATGGACGACATGATATTCTGATATATACACTGTTAGATAAAGTGAAAGAGTTCCCAGCTCTGACAATGGAAAAATAACATCTTTAATAGAATACTCAGAGATAGTACAAGACTTATGTTCAACGATATTAGCTTCAGGAATGGAAGAGCATTTGAACAATCCAATGATACTTCGGGAGATGGTTGAAAAAATGCCAAATTATCTGAGGCTTCAGTGGGTAGATCATATTGAAAACATTGAAAGAAAAAATTTAAACTTTTAATGACTGGATAGGAAAAATGGCTAGTAAAGCGATAAAAATAACATTTCCAGATAGGAAACTTGTAAGCAACGAGCGAAAGAGTGATAAGAAGAAAAATTCTAATCAAGAAAAAAATAAATACCACATAAATGTTCATCAAAATGAAGAAAATAAAAAAGATAGCGATGTAATGGTGACCTCAAATAAATCAAAAATATGCTACGGATGTGATGGAGAGTGCAAATCGCTACTCGATTGTGATAAATTCAGGAAAAACTCCATTGAAAATAAATGGATTACAGTCAGACACAATAAGTTATGTAGAGTATGTCTAAAACTACATATTAACGAAGCCTGTCCATTCTGGAAACCCTGTGGAAGAAATAATTGCAAGAAATCACATCACCAAATCTTACATATTGATGATTTCGGTAAACCAAAAACACAAGCTACCAATAAAAATGAAGAGAAGTCATCAACATATACGAATGATCAAAATGTCGGCACTCATAATGGCAATGATCAAACCACATTGTTCAAAATATTGCCAGTAGTGATATATGGTCAAAACAAATATGTAAATACCTATGCCTATATTGATGACGGATCTTCAGCTACTCTAATAGACGAAGACTTATGCAAGGAGTTGGATGTTAAAGGAACTATTGAACCAGTATGCCTTACATGGACCGACGGCACGAAAAGAATTGAAGAAGGCTCTATGAAATGTTCAATACGCATATCAGGTAGTGAAAAAGGTTGCAGAAAATATCATGTACCCATTCTACGAACGGTTAATAAATTGGAACTACCAAAACAGACCATGAACATAGAAGCATTGATTTCACAATACCCATACCTTAAGAACACCCAGGTAAAATCATATGAAAACGCGGTGCCGAAAATCTTGATTGGGTTAAAACAAGCAAAATTGGTGCTCATTAAAATCTAGAGCAGGAGGATGGAATGACCCAGTAGCAATAAAAACTCGTATTGGCTGGGTCGTACATGGAAATTGTAAAAACATTGATGGTATCCAAGTCTCTACAGTAATAGTCAACAATCTTCATATATATAATGTAATGTTACATAAAAGAAATGTTTCATCAGGTGAAAATTAGATACGAAGATCAACAAGTTCAACGATTTATCTGGCGAAACGAAAAGAACCAACAATTAGAGACATACGTCATGCAAGTAATGACATTTGGTTCCACATGCTCACCAAGTTGCGCACAATATATTAAAAGCAAAAATTTGGCAGCCGAACCTCAACCTCCAGAAATGGCACAACTACCGCAGTCACGTTTAACATCATTTACTCGACCGTTCACATATAGCGGCATAGATTATTTTGGTCCTATGTCAGTAACAAACGGAAGAAAAACTGAAAAACGCTGGGGTGTACTGGTCACATGTCAAACAACACGAGCCGTACATATAGAACTTGCATATTCTCTTACTACAGACTCCTGTATATTAGCAATACGAAATTTCATAAACAGAAGAGGAGCACCAAGAGAAATGAACAGCGACAACGGTACAAATCTACGTGGAGCTGAGAGAGAATTGAGAGAAGCGCTTCAAGGGATGGATCAAAATAAGTTAACGCAAGAATTCACAGATGCAGAAATGAAATGGAGATTTATTCCACCCGCTTCACCTCGTATGGGAGGTAGTTGGGAGCGATTGGTTCAGTCGGTAAAAAAGACATTATATGCCATTAAACCAAATCGCAACCCGACTGATGAATTACTACATAGAAGGCTGTGTGAAGTGGAAAACATAGTTAACTCTAGACCTCTTACACATATTCCGATAAGTGAAGACTACGAAGAGGCAATTACACCGAACCACTTCTTGTTGGGATCATCAAACGGAAATAAACCTATAGGACAGTTCGATGATCAAGGGATATTGCTACGCAAAAATTGGATGACTTCACAACAACTGGCTAACTCCTTTTGGAAGAGATGGATTCGGGAATATCTACCCACTCTAACCCGAAGAACAAAATGGCATCAATATGTGAAGCCAATCCAGGAAAATGATATTGTAGTTATTGTTGACGAAAGCCTACCAAAGAATTGCTGGCCTAAAGGAAGAGTAATAAAGGTCCAAGTTGGTAATGACGGCCAAGTGAGAAGAGCTACAGTGCAGACGTCAATGGGAATTTATGAACGACCTGCTGTAAAGTTAGCGGTTCTAGATGTCCTTCCAATAGATGAGGGTAGGTCGACCCAAAGGATCAACATACCAGGGGGGAGTGTTAAAAAAGAAACGCCATCTATGACCCAGTACAACTTGCAACGAGAAAAGTTTCGTTCTAGAAAGAAAACAAAAAGATCAAGGAACGGAGTAACCATTGAAAAATAAATGAAAAGAAAAGAAAATCATTTAAAAGAAAAAGAATTTTATTAAAATACCATTTTGAATTTGAATTTATAGTTTTTAAAAAAAATATATATGTGAAAGAAAACACTAAAAGTAAGATTATAAAAAAATTGTAATTGGTTTTAGGCATTTTTTTATATAGAAATTTCATTATTGTAGGAAATTTAAAGCTCATCTATAAAAATATATTGTGATCTTACCGGCACAATAAAGAAAATAATGATCTGCTAAAGTTTCTGAAGTTTTATTTCAACAACGAAAATCGGGATTATAATCCTACCACATGTTATAAAAATTAATAACACAACAAAAGAAAAAGGGACTGCGGCGGACAGCATCAACAAACTTTGTGAAATTAATAACATTTTATGATTATCTCTGGCGTAAAAGCGTGAACAACAAGCAACCACGGTGAAGTAAACCAGATGATCTTAAGCCATGGATGATTTTAAGCCATGGATGATCAGATGATCTTAAGCCATGGATGTTTCCGTGACCGCTATGCCTCTACTGTGATCGAAAGGAATTTGGAGAAATCTTGATGGTTGGGATTGGTATGTGAGACCAAAAACTAGATTGTTTCATTATTTGTTTGTCAAAAAAATGCTGTCAAGTGTGTTAAAAGAATGATTTTCATTTATTTTTTACCCAATTTTTGGGAAAAAATAAAATTAATTATTTGTATGACATGAAATGTAATTGAACATGAAATTACTATTATTGAGAATTATAGCATTATAAGTTTGTCAAAAAAATATTGTCAAGTGTGTCATCACAGTTTTCATTGATTTTTCATTCAATATTTTGGAAAAAAAATTAATTATTTGTATGTATGACATGAAATGTAGTTGAACATGAAATTGGACATGGAAATTTTTGAATTTGTTATAATTTTTTAATATTTTTAGAATTTTGGAAAAAGTTTGTTATTTTTGATTTTGCTAAAATTTTTGCAATATTTTTAGAATTGAAAAACAAATAGAATTTACAAATAGAAAAAGTTTTATTATTTTTGGAATTTTGAAAAAAGTTTGTTATTTTTGATTTTGCTAAAATTTTTGCAATATTTTTAGAATTGAAAAACAAATAGAATTTATGAATTTTGAATTTTTGCAATATTTTTAGAATTTTGAAAAAAGTTTCAATTTTTGATTTTGTAAGAATTTTTGGCATATTTTTAGAATTTTGAAAAATTTTAAATTTTTTATTTTATTATAATTTTTGGAATTTTGAAACAAGTTTCAAAAAGTTAGAGTTATTAGTAAAAGTAAAAGTTAGTTTTTAGAATTTGGAAAAAGTTTGAATTTTTGAATTTTGAATTTTTGCAATAATTTAGAATTTTGAAAAAGGTTTCAATTTTTAATTTTGTATAGTAATTTTTGGAGTATTTTTAGAATTTTGAAAAAAGCTTAAATTTTTGATTTTGTAATATTTTCTCACAACGCTGAATGGAGAGGTTTTTGACTAGTTTGCTGGGTGTATCATCTTTTCACTAAATTATGTTAATTTGCGATCTGTTATAATTTTCCGGCAATGTATTGATGTTTCGTGTCAAGCCTACAATAAATTTCTAAACAGAGATAAGAAAACACATGTACTTTAACAAAGAGTTTTATGATGTTTGATATACATCGCTGCCCAAAACTAAAAAAAATGTCATTATAAAAGGTTTTTGCCGAAAACTATATCAAAATCCTTAACCCAGACCGAAGTCTTAATATCTTACAGCTTGAGATTTCAGCCCCTCCATACTTTTTGTATTCAGTACAAAAATGTATTTGAAACTTTAATAACTTTTAATCCTGACATTTAATTTTGCTAAAAGTTGGTATACAAGGTTTTAGTAATATTTTAAATAGTTTTGCATATTGGGTGGAGATTCACCATTATACAGCTGTTGCTTTTTCATAATGTCTTTTACATGGTACTACAGACTTTGTCATCAATTTTAAAGAATCTTTGACAGTGTGGGGTGTCAGAAATAACATCAATTATAAACGATTTTGACGAAATTTAATTTATATTTTATCGTATGATTTTCTACAGATCTACATTTCACTTTTGGTTTGCACTTCTGTTCCGTACCGGATGATGACATATTGTTCTAATAGTAGCGGTGAATAATAAAAGTACTTCAAGTGGCGTGACCGGGTAATTTAAATGGATGCCAGGGTGATCATCGATCACCACTACACCTCGCATTACACCTTGATCCGATTCATTTGCTAATCATTTTGTCTGGCTTGCTGAATCATTAGGTAACATACGTGGAAGGAGAGGTACGTAGACCCGTAACGATTATTTTATCCGCTGGTTTTTTTATCCTGTCTTAAACCACTGAGAAAATCTTATAGGTAAGAAGTGAAAGCTTTTTTGGAAAGATTTTGGGATGATTTAGAAAGAAACCGAAAAATTAGATTACATTCCGAACGGGCGGTCCAGAAAGGGCAACCTCTATTAGGACAATCTCTTGTGGGCCTGGTTTGGGTCTGATTTGGAATTAAAATTTGTTACTCTGTGTATTGAGAGACTACCTAGGTTAGTGGTAAACAAAAGTTTTTGTTTTAATCTGGATTTCATTCTGATCGGCTAGCACCAATAAATTTCGAATAAATATAATTATTATTTATAAAATAAAGAATTTAAAATTAATTAATTTTAATTAAATTTTAGCAAAATATTAAGAATATTACTTTTTTTTAAATAAATTTATTCTATAAAATAAAATGCGTACATATTCGGTTGATAGGGAATTAAAAATGAATATAATGACGTATATTTTAATCCAACATAAATTAACCCAATTCTGTCCTACTACCATTTTAAAATAACGTTAAGCATATTCAGGATGACATTATTTTGTATCCATCGATCCACAAACCATAACATTACAATGTACATAGGAGAATCGTAAAAATTATGTTAAAATTTCAGTAGGAAGGATGTTGTTGATGTAATTTTAAGTTAATTGAATTTTTATTGTCTATTTTCCTATCGATCGATTTTTCACATTTTCATTTCACTTTTCTCGTTGTATTGAAAAACAAAATTATTTTATATTCAATGAAGGAAACAAATGACAATATTTTATTTATTCGTTCTTTATTGAGTTGAAAAAGTTCAACGATGATGATTTATGTGTGGTTTTAATCGTTGGTATTTAATGTTATGGTAAACGGTAAGTTATTTATTGTACTGTGATTTAGAAAATTAAATTTTCAGTGTTTCGTTTAGTGTGTTTAAATTGTTTATTATTAGTATAAAATTCGTAACATTCTTCATCTAATCAAATATTTATTTGTTGGCTATGAATCCAATTAAATTTAATTTATATTGATTTTTAAACAATATAGAAATCTTGGCTATCAATCACATAAACAAACAAGTCTCTAATCATACATCACTAATTCGACTTTCGTTTTTTCGAATGAGCAACTTTTTGTTTCGATTCTGCCTGATGAACGTAGGAGATTTAATTGAATTTGAAACTTTGAAACTCAATGATATATCTGAATATAATTTTTATTTGTTTTCAAAATTGAATGAGTGATGGATGAAATTTGTAACGAAAGACTTCTATCCTAGTTTTGTTTGTTGTTCATTTTTCATATCAAAATCATCACACAAATTCACTCACCAACTAACTAACTCTCTCAAAACAAAAACAGTATCATAATATGTAGCTTTTCCATCCTGTTGTCTTTATGTTTAAATTTTTTTCTTTTATATAATTTATGAAATTGTACATATAGCATATGAAATAAAAGGTGGAGGAGGTAGATGGGTGTGAAATGAGCTTTTTGTTATTATTTTTATTTGTTTTTCAATAATAATATTATTGATATTTTATCGGTTTGTATCTTTGACAGACTTCTTTCATTTTGCTCATTCTAGTTTTTCCAATATACATAAAATGGTATACATATATATATTTTCTTATATTATTGATGATTTATTGATGATTGCGGAGAAATTGAAAATTATGAAATGGATATTTATTATTATTGTTGTTTTGGTTATTATGATAAGTGGTCTGGGAAAACATTCAGTTTGTACTCTTAATTATGAGTTGTGAAAACAATATTGATTTATTTTCGTTTTGTGTAACAAAATTATATTACGAATTTTATACTAAGTTTTAATTTTAATTTTCAAATGTTCCAAGCAGTTTTTAAAAAAAAATTACGATGGTCATCGTGTAATTCGTTGGTCATTCGTTGTAATAACAAATTAACTTCAACGTGGAACAAATGCAACCTTCATCTTCTCACATATACATATGTTGATTTATTCTAAACCATACATCCTCATCTTCATCAAATTCTATTTATTTCATATTTTAAAAAAAAAAGGAAAAATATTGAATATATGTTATACAGAGTTCAATAATGTAAAAGACGACACAACACAACCAAACGTAGGAGGAAAATTGATATATGGAAAATAAAATAGTAAAAAAAGGAATCAGTTGTTTAGTGGTTTTCATCCGTGATGTTTTGAAATAAATTTATTTTTATAAAATATTTATAATTATAAATTATAAAAAAAGTAATTTAATTAATAAAGAATTAAGTGATTCCTGTTTAAAAAAAAAATTCAAAATTTATAAAGTGGAAAATCAATTAAATTTTCCGTAATAAAATTTTATGGTGGAAAATTTAATTTTTTTTGATGTTTTGAAGTTTAAAATTATAAAATTTAAAAGTGTTTTGTGGGAGATAATTGTTATTTTTTGGTTTTTGATTATAATGTTTGTGATTCGAAGTTGTGTGCCTCACATTGGTAAGTCATATGTGTGGATGGATGCCTTCATAAATATCTCCACTACAGATACTACCCTTTGTACACACAAATTAACATTTTTAAATTTGTAAACCCGAAAAAAATAACTTACTAGTTAATTTTTATAAGTGCTATTGCATGTTTATCTCATTTCACAATTTAATTTTGGAGTCTTACAAATCACAGAACTTGAATCAAAATTTCATTTTCAATGTAAATCAACAAATTCAACAACGATCTAGAGATTTAGATTTTCAGTTTTAATATTTTTCAATGACTTGTTTATTCTTTTTTTTTTTTTAACGAGAACTACGAAAAAAATTAAAAGCTTTAAAATGAGCAAAACACAAGAAAAAAGGAAAATTTTGTTTTTCATTTTAAGTTTTTCATTTAACTAATTTCAATCTCTTTGATTTTCTTGTTGTTGTTGTTGTTGGTTTGTGTAAATACGAATATTTTTTTTGTGGCATAAGCATAGCGAATATAATAAAGGATTGTGGCATCGGATTGATGGAAAGAAGGTGGTAAAATAAGTAAAGAATAAAGAGACTGTATATTACAAAATTGGTAGACAAAAAAATAGTTGGTAAAGTGTGAAATTGAAGTTTCGTGATTATTTATAGGGTGTATCATTGAACTACAAATATAGGGGATTATATTGATTTGAATTATATTCAGTTGAATAGATATTAATTTTACGAATACCAAAATATCCATAATTGCTCCACAAATGAGTAGACCTTACGGTTGTTTAAAGTTCATTTGGAGGCAACATAAAAAAGTATACTTCCTCTTCAATATAAAGAAACACAAAGAGACATACTGAAAAATAAAAATACTTTTTTTAATTTTCATAACAGATTTTCATAACACATTCATAACAACTTTTTTCACTATTATCGTATTAAAGTCAGCGTTCGTTGAATTTCTATAATCGGAACAAGTATTATGACGAATTAGTGTTTCTGTTTGGGTAGGATTAGGATAGAATAAAAGGAAGAACATGGAATTGCTTCTGAGGAATTTTTGATCACTTTTTTCTTAGTACACACTTGTGGTACACACAAACCGAACACCTTTCTGACTAACACATTTTTGATTTGGCTGAAATTTTTTTACAGGTTTTATATCGAAAAAAAGATATACGTGTTCGAGGTTTTTTTTTTTTGAAAATATGGCGGTTCTAAATTTCGAGAATTTCGTGATTTTTTTACGTGATTAGTTTACAAAAAAAAATGAAATTAATTTCGTATCCATCGTATTCTACGTTTCATTTCCTATAAAAACGTATTTTTATTAATTGAGAAATGATTTTTACTGTTAGAAATAAATTAATTTATCGAGCGCGGGATGACAAAAAATTCCATATATAGGTCATTATTTAACATACCGAACAGATTAAGACAAAATGTGACTAAGACATTTTTGATTCAGTTGAAAATTTTTTTACGGGTTCTATACAAACAAAAAGAAATACTTGTTCGAGGGTTTTTTTTAGGGGAAATAGAGCGGATCAAACTTTCAAGAATTTTGTGATTATTGGCTTGAAGACTTATTTTCAAAGATTCTTAACTTCGGTTCTGGTAGAGATAAACACTTTTTGTCAGTTTTATTTTAAAGTATTAAGATGGAATTAAAAAAAAACTGTTATTTATAAAAATTATTAACAAATTCCTATTGTTATAAACAAATAAAATGTTAAAATCAATTTTTAGTCATTATCTAACAAAAATAATGAAGGTTTAGTATGACCATCGTATTCTACGTTCAATTTTACGTTCTGCGTTCAATAAAACATATATTTAGTTAATGGAGAAACGAGTTTTACTGTTACGAATAAGTTAATTTTTCCAGCGCCCAAAAAATTTATAAAATTTTTTGTCTTCCCGCGCTTGTTAAATTAGTTTATTTTTTACAGTAAAACAGTAAAATTAATTAAATATACGTTTTTTATTGAAAATTGAACGTAGGATACGATGGTCATACTAAACCTATTTTATTTTTGTTAGAAATGACTAAACATTTATTTTAACATTTTATTTGTTAATAACAATAGGAAATTGCTAGTAATTTTTATAAATAACAGTTTTCTTTTTAAATTCCATCTTCATACCTTAAAATAAAACAGAAAAAAGTGTCTATCTTTACCAGAACCGAAGTTATGAATTTTCGAAAATAAGTCTTGAAGCCAAAAATCATAAAATTCTCGAAATTTAGATCCACTATATTTCCCCTAAAAAAGAAATAAGAAAACATCCGCTCGAACAAGTATATTTTTTTGTTTATATAGAACCCGTAAAAAAATTTTCAGCTGAATCAAAAATGTCTTGGTCACATTTTGTCCTAATGTGTTCGGTATGTAAAAGAATGGCCCATATAAAGGTTTTGCAGTCCAAATTCAACATTTTGAAAAAACAAATTCAATTTTTTGCAAATCAAATTGAATATTCAAAATTGAATTTGATTTGCAAAAATTTGAATTTGATTTGCAAAATATTGAATTTGATTTGCAAAAAGTTGAATTTGATTTGAAAAAAGTTGAATTTGATTTGCAAAAGTTGAATTTGATTTGAAAAATGTTGAATATGGACTGCAAAACCTGTATGGAATTTTTTGCCGTTCCGCGCTCGATAAATTAATTTATTTCTAACAGTAAAAATCATTTCTCCATTAATTAAAATACGCTTTTTATAGGAAAGGAAACGTAGAATACGATGGTCATACTAAAAACTCATTTCGTGGGTGTGGCAATGACTAAAGATCGATTTGAACATTTTATTTGTTTATAACAATAGGAATTTGTTAATAACTTTTATTAATTTTAATTTTTTTTGTAAACTAACATCTTTTAACTTTAAAATAATACAAATTAAAAGTTTCTATCTAATAGAACCGAAGTTATGAATATTTGAAAATAACTCGCCAAGTCAAAAATCACGAAATTCTCGAAATTTAGAACATCTATATTTTCCCAAAAAAAAAAATAAAAATCCTCAAACACGTATATTTTTTTTTTTCGATACAAAACCTGTAAAAAAATTTCAGCCAAATCAAAAATGTGTCGGTCAGATTTTGTCCAAATCTGTTGGGTTTTTAAAAATATGCCTTCCGTTTGTATAAATTATAGCAACGGATATGCAAACACTTTTTTAAGAAATTAAATTTTATGGGACTAAAATATTGTTTAAAATATGTTTTGTTTATGGTAAAAGCTATAGAAAGTTGAACCAATATCTAAACATACTTTAGAATAATCTTTTTGTCTCTTCATGCCGGTATTTAGACAGTAGCAATAGTTTTGGTTGGTTGTTTTGCTATTGTTCACTCAGATTCATAAATCAGCATCATGTATACCAATCTAAAATCATTTGAATCTATCATCCTTCACTTTAATCAACATACTTGTTTAGGTTTCCGTTTTTAACATTATTATATAGTAATTTGTAGATTTCCTTAAAAGTGCTGTGGTGCGAGGCCCCTAAAAAATATTTTTTTCCCAATCAAATTGGGCATAAGGTATCAAATGAAAAAGCCCTAATTCACGTTCCGTTAAAAATTTAATTTTCAATTTTACTATATGTTTTTCTCAAAATTTTTGAGAATGTGTTGTTTTCTTTGTTTTATTTTACCGCCTAGGTCCAAACTCCAAACTTAACAAACCGAAAAATTAAACAAAAGCTAAAATGATTAAAAAAGCATGACCTCTAACATAGGAAAAAATAGAAAAAAAGGTTAGGCTGGCACAATACAGAACAAACTTTCTTTTTTATTTTTTTCAAAATGGCGAATCTAACTTCTGCTCGTAAAAGTGATGTCAAGCGTTATCAAATTTCCCCATTAGTGATTACTGATATGAATACTACTGCTGAGCACATCTAGCACAACTCGAGTAGCACATACAGCACAAGCTTAGTTTTTTATTTGTTCAAAATGGTGGGGCTGATTTCTGTGAGTAAAAAGGGTTGAAAAATCATTTTTAAGCTAATGGAGTGGGATTTAATTTGAAAGAGGACCTAATTTACGCAAACTTGAAATTACTTCGATCTGAAATACCTTAACAATCTCGAACCAAATGTCAAAATATTACCCCACCGTTTTTACATTTCTGATGCATGGCCATGAGTCATGACGATTTTAAAAAGGCTAAAAAATCCTAATCCGGTCGGCCGTTCGCCACAACCGACGAAAACTGAAACACCAATGGAACAATTTGAAAATTTCTTCAATTCTAACAATGGGTTTTGTGAATCGTAAGAGCCGAAATGACGATGGGTTTGACAACTGTACCGGAAGTATGTCAAAAAATTATTAAAAAAATTAACACTTTTGCTTGCCTAAAAACCGTTTGTTTTAATTGAAAATTTGATGGTCGGCATCAGTATGACCAGGAGCTTGATTGTATTATAAGTCTGTCAAAACAATCCTTAAGTGTGTCAAAAGAATGATTTCCATAAATTTTGTTACCCATTTTATTAACCATCATATACACTGAAACCTGTTTTTGGATAGGACCGGATAAAAGAAAACACATCAAAAAATCACATAAATATTTGATTGAAATTTTCATATACCGCACAAAAAGAATCGCAAAAAAGACCGTACAAAAACAGGTTTCAGTGTAATGGGAAATGTCGTTTTTTTCACAAAAGTTGTAATAAATAAGGAGATGCATATATATGCCAAACGGAAAAGTATTGTGAGAAATTGTTACAGTGAATCCAGTTTTGGTCACTGATGACTAATAGGTACAATTGGAAAAAGTTAGTTTGCTGCCGACTAAATGTCGTTTTCGCAAACAAAGTAAGATTTTCACATTTGGGTATTTGAGAATGTAATATTAAGTCTTTCAGATCGAAGTTATATCTGAGTAATTTCCTATTTTTAAAAGCTGCTATTGAGAATTGTTTATGGCGATTGTGATTTAATTTTACCTTTTTTATTTATACAACAAAATTTAAGTCTGTTGGAATACTATAAGTTGTTTTTATTTCAGTGACCGTATTCACACTACAGCCTACAATAATAAAGTGATTATGATAAAACTTGTGAAAAAAGTTTAAATTTGTATGAGAAGATAATGATCATCTTTTTATAGAATCGATCAAAGTGGCGGGAGTCCACCTACAACTGCTGAGTTTTCTCACTTTGTTTTTAAAGCTTGTTGGAAGCATACAGACTTCGTTCATTAATTAATTTTGATGATTCTTTGATAAAAGATGAAGATTTGAATGGCAAAAACCTGATTAGTTTTTGGACGATATGGGTACAAGTGGTAGAGGGTCCGAGCACCTGTTTATTTGAAACTTCAATAACATCAGTTCCTGATAATTGATTGATCGATTTCCCAAATTCCGGTTTGTCACTTCCGGTAAAAAATTTTGTTTTGCTTTTCCTATGACAGAATTTATGTCTGTTGGAGATACGACAGCTTTCTTAATTGAACTAATTTTAATGAAACTAGCAAAAGATGGACATTTATAATATGAGAAGGTATTCATAAGCTTTAGCATTAATTAAAGTATTTCATGGATATAATCTCAATATATATCTAGAATATTTTGTTGCCAAAGCTGTGGTAAAGTCAACCAAGCATCAGTGTCCCCATATTTGCGCTCGACCGATTTTTTGAAATATATTTCTACCGACACCGATCGATTTGATATTGTTACGTTTTTCCACCTTACTTCGAATTGGTCTTATTCTCAATTCGATAAACGCAATTCCAATCTCCTTCTGGATTCGACCACCAGGTTTTGTTAAGTATTCAACACAGCTATTGTTCCACAACAACAGAAAAACAATACAGAAAGCAACAATACAGCAAGCAACAATACCGAAACGTCAACGATTGATTGTAGAAATTTCCAGCATAAAAACAACGTCCAAAATAATACACAAAATATTTCTATTAAATAACGCTCACAACTTTATTTACAAAAACCAATTTAAAAATAGCTTCTTCTATTTACAATGTTTTATATGAACGATACAACGTTTCGTTTATAATTAATTCATTCTGCCTAAAAATGCCTGCTTAAATACTAAATTCCGTACAATCTAGAAAAATCTATCTTGTTCTAATCTTCTTTTATCCGGAACCTTCCACTAAAGCCTGTCCGTCCCGAACTGGATCTAGCTCTCCTTTGTATAAGGCCAATCTGTTTAGGTAAGAACACTGTTCAAAAATTAGGTTTTTTGGGTCGTTGTTGTAAGGTGTTTATTAGCGAGCAGCTTCTTTTAATACATAAATCTTTTATTCGTCCCAGCATGAAATATTGGTCTCATACTTGGGGTGGAGTCTGCATAGTTTGAAATGTCTATACAGCGGATAGCTGTTAAATTAATCGGCCATTTAAATCTTATGAATGAGATTGATTCCTTGCAACATAGAAGAGATGTCGCTGATTTGACGGTATTTTACTAGTACATTATGGATGAACGGGCGTCTGCGGGGATCAAATCGGGTTTGCCTAAACCTGCAAACTTCGCGCGTTACACCAAAGCATCAATAGCAGTTCATCCTTTTACGGTTCGAATGACAAGATGTAGAACTGTCGCTTTTCAACGTGATTTTTGGTTAACATGGTTAACACTAAACATGCCTAACTTTGAATTAAAAAAAATGTTCAACTTTCGCCTTATACCTCGATGGTCTTTTCTAATTCTATAAACCATATCATTCAACTCGGTTATATTGTTGTAAAGTCCTTCACATGCGGCTTTCAATTTCGGTGATAACCTTTGTTTCCGCTGTGGGTTGTGTAGCCATACTAAATCTCCTGCTTCAAAATCTTTATTATTAGATCGTATATCGTATCGAGCTTTCACTCTATCACTGGCCAGATGTATCTTCTGCCTAACAAACTTGTCAATATCATCTCCCTGATTCGGTTGACGTATTCTTGCGCCGTCATGTCGATGGTACTGCTCCAAATTTGAGGTTACCAAGTAGTTTTTAATCAATTCCAAAAATAGTTTGAGTTGGTGTCATGGTCGTAGTCTCATTAACTGCTGATCTGTATGCTTTTAAAAATAAAGGAATGCGTTGATCCCAGTTACATTAGTTCTTACTAACCACTTTAGCTAGAAATTCCTCCAATTTAGCATTGAATCTCTCCACTTGAGATGCGAAGCTGTCGTCTTCGTTTTGTTAATGCCTCCATCTGGCAAATTTCCTGGAATACAGCTAACTCAAAGTTCCGTCCCTGATCGGTGTGGATCTCCATAGGAACTCAATAGCGGCTAATTCAATTATTTATTACAGCTTCAGCGATGGTGGTTGCTGCCTTGTTAGGTATTGCGGGTGAGTATCGTTAGGTGAGTATCTATTTGGCCTCATAAAGTCCATTCCCAGGATTACATCATCCACAATGTCAGCTACAACCACTTCATGTTGAAAGTGAGTATTCCCGATTTCAATGTTAACAATTTTCTTGCCTTTAATAATTGCACTTTCTCCAGTTGGTCTGCATTCGGTATCTCCCTGCTGGTTTTAGTTTCCTTTTTACAATATCTGTGCGGACAATTGTATTTGTTGCTACCGTATCTAATATGATGACACAATTTTTCATATCAATATTAGCCCTAACAGTAAGGTGGTCACCATCCCTTGTCAATATCGATACAAGGATGAAGGCTATGGGGCAATCGGTGTGGGAGCCAGCTTACGCCCCTTTAGGCTGGCCCGTTGTAGTTTAACTGGTTCGGTGCTGCTCCATCGACTTCTCTAGCTTACACCCGTTCTTCTGTTGGATGTCACTGCAAAGGCGATGCTGATCTTGCTCTTTTTCTGCTTATCTCTAACGATCTTGCTCTTTTTCTACTTATGTCCTAACTTGCCACATAACCAGCGTCGAATTCTGTCACTTTTAACTTTTTCGTGGTCTTGACTTTCAATTGTTATTATTGGCCAACGCTCCCCTTTGATCGAGGGTTTTATAATAGATTGCGCCATTTAATTTGTCAAGGTAAAGCTTTTTCTTGTTCAGGATCACGAATACCATAAGTAAAAGCCTCGATCTTCATTTTCTTCATAAAATACGGTGGAGTATTAGAGTGTGCCAAATCTCCAAGCCCCTGTCCACTGCCGACGAATAGTCTTAAAGGCTCTTTCCATTCCGTTGCAAGGGACCTTTTAACTCAATTCTCTATAATTCCTTTTTATGATCGCTTCCGGTACCGCCTGTAATGCTTCAGCTGCTTCCCCTTTAAGTGCAACTATTAATGCAGCAAGACGATTTTCGGCGTTCCAAACATTTTAATCTGCTGCGGTCTCGAACTAGAACTTGAAAATGTCGAAAGATGTTGTACCGTCATATAATGGTGGTTTTAATTTAATATATGCTATTGGTTGTACCTCATGTGAAGTCACTTTAGACGTTTCAACATCTTGCAACCGTTTTTCGAAATTATCAGCTTTCGATAAAACTTTATGGTCAAAATCGTGAATTTCACTTTGCGACTTCTCAACCTTTCCATCAAATGCCGTTGAGATTTGGAGAAGTTTCTCATCCATAATTTGGTTGACTTCATCGCAATTTAAAGCTAATTTCCGAACAAAAATTTTTTATTTAAAAACCGAAACCAAAACTTATCGTTTAGAAAAACCAAATTTATTGATTTTTTTAACCAGATTTATTGTTTAGAAAAATCAAAACCAATATGTTCAGAACCAATATAACTTCCAAAACACAAATTGGTCATTCAGAAAACCAAAACCATTTAAAATAATTAATGGTGAGTATAAGTGCTTCTGATGAATTCGCAAAATTCTTCAGAGAGGTGATTTGACCCTAACCCGGTAGTTGAACAGTGATTTCTTCAATGTTTCAACTCGCAGTTGATGAATCCAGAAGATCTGTAAGACGTTTATTCCCTAAATATAGCTACTGTCATATTAACAAACAGACAATGAGACTTGGAATATAACATGACCCAATAATTAAATTAAGTTCTACCGGAAATGCAACAGTCTCTCACTCGGAGAGTGTTTGTTTTTTTCCATGCCTCAGAACTCTCCTATCAGGATCTAGTTGTTTAATTGTAGAAGATTGCAACATGGACCGCTCAATGTTGTTAGCTTTTTAATAAAATGTATTCAGCTCTTAAATACAGGGATAACATAAAAGAGCCAAGAAGTTTGAGATATGACTTACAAATTTTTTAATTTACATTTTATTCATATTTCTTCGCTGTTCTATTAACGAACAAAAATAAAATGCAGCAATTTGTTTATACTATATATACAGCACTAAAGTAAAAATAACTAAGTACCGAGTTGTAATATATAAATTTTGATGTTCAACATATAAAACAAACTATTAATGCTTTCTTTTAAGCTCACATAAAGAAAAATTCCAAAACCAAATACCTGATGTAAAATTTTATTCCAACTTTAACACCATAAAAGTTTATCCGTTATGATTTATTTATTTTCTTAATTTTAACTTTTATGCTTTCGGTTGTTTGTAATTGAAAAACTTTTTAAAACTGAGATAGAGTACAGTACACCCTACACACAACAAAGTTGCTAGAGTATGAAACCAATTACTTCCAAGAGGATTTGTTATACATAAAATACCTTACGGAAATTAATTACAAAATATTGTATATTAATATCAAATAATTAAAAATGTTAACTAATGTATTTCTGTTGTTCTGTTTCAGAAGAAGACTGGCAAAATGAAAAAAGTGGAAGAAATCAACAGACTGAACAAGGTAAACGATCAATTTTATTTTTTTTTTTTAGTTTTAATTTTCCCTAATAGCGTTAAATGTCAAATATAAGTTATCGATTCATCATTTTCTATAACAACAGACATCACTTCACGTATCATAAAATACCGAAAATTGTTGATAAACTTTCATAAAATTGTTATATTAAGAGTCGACATTCAGGCGATTTAGTTATGTTTAATGTTTACAGTCGACTACATAACTTTAAAATTAATTTGCTATAATTTAACAAAGTTAGGAATTTGTATGGAAATATGGAATGGTTGATTTCTAAAGACGTTTTTTTTTGTTAATGTAGAAAAGGACTCTTTTGAAATTGTAGATGAGGATATTGTTTTTATAGAAAAAAAACTTGAAATATTTGCAATGGTTTTTTGTTATATCATAACTTTTGTTTTAAAATTCTAATTTATTTTTATTTTGGTTGGTTGAGTTTTTTGTTATTGAATTGTGGTTTAGATTGTTGTACGATACGGAAAAATGAAAAGTTTTTCAAAATTTAACAACAATAACTGGGAAACTAATTTCTTATATTTTATAAGAAGGTCAAAAACTTTGTTTTAAAGTTTGAGAAAGGATTTTTTGTTTGTTTTTCTAAGATAATCTAGGCTGTTTCAGGTTTTAAATCAATCTTTGTTTAGTTTTTTATTTTTGCTTTGCTTTTATCGGTTAGGTTGTTTAACAGATGCGTTAGATTGTCGACATTGTTATGTCGACTTTATTGTTGTGTGGCCGTCTATAAGATCGAAGTTTATTGGTCAAAATAATCGTGCTTTTTGTGAATGTTAGCCAACTTTAAAATTAAGAAAAGGCTAAAGAAAACCATGATGGGTTTAGCTACTGTTTAACTAGGTTTAGCTAATGTGTTTCAGCTGATGTTTAGCTAATGTGCGTGAAATCAGATTTTGTCACATGAGGGTTTAAGTACAGTTAAACTTCTACTATTCGAATTGTAGTTTCTAAAAGCTTTTATTTCCTATATTTCGAAATTTCCCTAAATCGGACAAAATTTATGGCATGTAGTCGAATTATGGAAGTTTTACTGTATTCAATGGTTATCAGGTAGACTTTTAGCCGGCTTTGTTCATTTCAATCCTTTTACGTTCGGAATCATCGCAACTGTTCAGCGTCCGTTGGTGAAAGCTTTTGATCTTACTTGTTATTCTATAAAGGTGATTATGCGTACGACTTCACACCGTAGGCAGCAGTCGGTTTTAGCCCTATTTCGTAGGCTGGACATTTATTGCCTGCCATATAATTTCAATTATTCCTCGTGGTTTCCGGATCTGAAACAATGGTTTGGAGTTATTCGCACCTTCAGACAGGGTTTAGTCGATTTTTTGTTGTATTTAGTTGAAATTGAATGATCCATTTTCCTGGAGTTTCAGGAGTTTTTCATGAATAAGAATCATTTGGAATTGAACTCCAATAAGATTTATAGTATATTGTTCGTAGGTCAGACTTATATTCCCTCCGACTATTACGATAAGCGATCCAGTCATCGGTATTATTTGTTCGCTTAGCTTTCTTTAAAAGTTTCCTGATATATACAGTCAGTAGACTTTTAAAGAAAACCAAACGAATAAATAAAACCGATGACTGAATCGCTTATCGTATTAATAGGAGGAAATATAAATACAGCAACCGGGGTACTACAGAGTTCTTGGAAGAAGTTTTGGGAGTCAATTGAGAACTATCCTGTGGCAGCAAGACTTCATAGAGCACTATCAAAAGAACTCAAATCCCAACCAGAGTTACTGCTTCTGCCAACTGGAAGGTATGCGGAGTCTGTGGAAGAAACAGAGCAACATCTGCTTTGTACACATTTCCCAGACAGTAGTTCCACAACTGAAATGAAGGGACAACTGACTGTTACTCCAAATAAAAATGGTTGGATCGTGGCTGGGAGTGTGGTGAACATTAGATCTCTGAGACCATAGATTCCTTCAACCCGTTTAAATCTTCGGGACCTGATGGAATCTATCCATGCATGCTGCAGAATAATGTGGATGGCCTCCATTAAATCATTGCGGAATATTTATATGGCATGTCTGGCATATGGTTATGTCCCAGAAGCGTAGCGAAAAGCGGTAGTTGTTTTCATATACTTAAACCAGATATAACCAACTATAGTGAGGCCAAGTCATTTCGACAAATAAGTCTCAATTCCTTTGTCCTCAAAACTCTGGAAAGACTGGTTGACCATTAATATATTAAGCACTTGATGCTAAACAATTCGCTTTGGGTGTTTTTTAGATATAGAAGGCGCTTTCGATAATACCACCTTCGAATCAATCAGAACTGCAGAATAACTACATGGAATTAGCAGCACGACCTCAACTTGGATTGTGTCTATGTTGAGCTGCCCCATTGCTTTTGTTGAAATGGGCAATACAACTGTTTCAGTCTCAGTTAAACGAGGCTGTCCTCGGGAAGGTGTTCTCTCACCTCTCCTGTTGGACTTTGGTAGTTGATAGTTTTTTTAAAAGACTGCACCAATCGGGTCCTCATTTCCCACGCTTATACGCTGATGATATTGTCATACTGGCAATTGGTAAAGACCATCGCACTCTGTTGGATCTGATGCAACCACTTCTAAACTCTTCAATGCGCGTAAAATCACATGAAAAATATCACATTGCTGTGGGTTCCAGGTCACAGTGGAATTTCGGGCAACTTAAAAGAGATGAACTTGCAAGGGCTTAGGCGGTCATGAAATTTTCTGAGCCAGAACCCGTCTTAAGGTTATTCAAAAAGTTAGCCTTGTCATTATTAAAAGATGATGCGGACCTTATGATGAATGCTTTGTGGGATGTGTCACCAACAGGCAGACAAAGTAAGATGTTTTTTTAGCATTTTAGAAAAAAAATTAATTTCCTTTTAAGCCTGAAGAGGAAAACTGTCAGCTGTGTGGTCAATGTCCTAACAGGACATGGAATGGACATCTAAATAAACTTCGTTTTACCATGGGACTTATAGAAATTTGCCAATGCTATGGGCCAATGCTACGTACAAAGTAGATGGAACTCTGTTTCCTCTTCCTCCTCATACAGAATTCATTGGTGAAAGGCAGTCTTTTTGTGTATTCACCAAGGATCGAGTGAACAGTGATGACTCCTATTAATAAACAAATATCCTGCCTATGGATGGATGTCAATTCTTTGAAGGTGCTGGTCTTTAACGACAGGCTATTAGTTATACAGGTAGCCCTGTCATGTTAGTTGTTTGAGAGAGACACACGACCAGTCTAACTTCCTTTTCTGATAGAAGATCCAGTCCCTCGGCTAAGAAATGCGTTCGTTATCCGTAACCCACTGGTCATCCAATATCTCCATCTCTATCCAGAGGTGGGCGGCACTTTAGTGGCACTTTTGACGTCATTGCTAGCGATTTCACTGCAGTTTGGCTGTCCACATATATGTTGATATCTCTATTTGATTTAACATTATTCTTTAACAATGGCAAGGCTTCATTTAATGCGATCACTTCAGATTGATGTATACTGTAGTGGAATGGAAAACAAAAAGAGAAGGTAATATTTAACTGTTCTTATAACACTTTTTTATTTTTTTTGTCCTTCGACTTTTGACCCATCCGTAAAATTTGCCACTACCTCCCACACCGCCAATCTTTCATGTTTTCCTTAGAAATCCTTAACGGGTGGATGCACCACGTCCTCTTTCGCCAAACTCCACTGAGTGTCATGAAACCCCTTCCAAAGCATAGTCTAGGAGGTATGTAAACAATGTTTTTTGGTTGAGTGGTTTGGTTGCTCGTACAGGATTATAAAGTGTTCGATGCGACTACCGACCCACAGTGACGTAGCGTCAAGTCTATAAGGGCTTTATTGAATGTTACATATTGACCCAGCACATCAAGGGGTAGAAGATGCAGAGTGCCCTTCATCACCCGTGTGGATGTTGTACGTATCACTCCATACATGAAGAGGATCGGATCCTGGGGAAAATGTATGTCCATTAATAGTTGGATAGTTTCCTGTCTCATCCGATTTAATAAGATAGCATGTAAGACCATTTTTATAATGATCCCAGTCCTGTTTCTCCCTTAAGCTATTTGCCATGGTAAAGTGTTTCCTTTATTTATTTTGCAGTAAAATCTAGCTCTAGACTCCAACACGGAGGCCTATTTTCTCTAGTTTGGTTTGTTTATTGGACAAGAAATTTTAAGATTTATTTTTATAAACATATCCGTTAGATGTCCTATTGAGTTGTTCAACATCTTCGATGCTGTTGAGAACGTTGCCTCAAAAACTTTCCTATATCGTTCCTGATACCTCCTTTTGCAGTTTTAGAGAGAAATGAATATAACAGAGGTCTGAAAAACAGTTTTCGTCCGATACTTTCCGGTCGTTTACCATGTGATATATTTCTTCATAGACAAAAATCACGTCTAGGGCTTCTGTTCTAATTCTGGTGACGAATAGAAGTAGAAGTATCGCGGAATTAAACAAAACACCTTTTGACAAGGGTTACAAATGGTCTTAACCCCACCCCTCTCCCCTCTCAAAAATTAATTAATGAATATTTTCCTTAAAAGGCTACCAATTTTTCTATTTTCAATTTGTTTGGTCCATTAAGTTTGGAAATAAGTAATGAAAGAAAACATATAGTTTGTTGATTCCTTGATTAAATCGTTTGTAGTCCAGGCACATTGACTCATTTACAGAGATAAAAAAAGAAAAATGTTATCCAGAAACATACGTTTTCAAATGGTTAAAAGGGTTAAAGTCAACATAAGGAAAATGTGTTATGTGCCCAAGAAGGTTAGGGGATGATTTTAGGGGTTGAAAAGGGGTGAAAATGGATACATCTCGTGTTTTTTGCAATTTCACGCGAAATTTGATGTCCTACTGAAAAATGTTAAATACAAAAGTTGTAGATCTTGGAAAAATCTACAACTTTTGTATCGGTCATTTTTTAATATAACCTCAAAATTTCAGAAAAAAATTCAAAAAAACAAAAAAAATTTTTTTTTTGTTTTTTACTTGTCAATTTCTCAAAAATAAATATTTTTTAACCAAACTTGCTGAAAGTACTCCTTTTTGTGTCCCAAACAACAAAAAAAAATTTTAGATTGAAATATTAAAAACTGTTTGAAAGATTCATTTTTTTCGGTCCGAAACACGTTGTTTTCAAAGTTACATTTTACTACTTACAATCATCGTAGAGAGGTCATACAGGGCTCATTTTTTTCGTTTTGACGTCTACTTTTCAATTAAATAATAAAACAATACAGCTTCCATTTAAAAACATGTCTAAAAATTGAAAAATATAAAAAATTTAATTTTGCAAAAACAAATTTTTTGGTTATTGTTAATAATTTGTTATAAATAAAAAAAATTTTCAAAAACTAATAAGACCATTGAATTGTACGGGAAAAAACACAAAGAAACATATGTTTTCCTATTTAAATACATTTTTCATTTTTGTACAGTACTGCTATAAATATTGTAATAGCATATTTCGTGTAGTTGAAAGATGTCATGTAAGTACATACAATGCCATCGACTTTTACTTTAATAAGAAAAGTTCCTCATTTCTCGCCATGAAATTAATTAATTCAATTATTTTCTACATATTTTGATAAATAAATCGTCTTATAATTAACTTTTGTATACAATTATTTAAAACATGCTTTTAAATAATTGAATGATTTTTTTAAAATGAAATCTGAATCTAATTTAACTTGCACCGAATTTATAATTGAAATTTATATCAACAAAATAGATTGTTAACAATACTACTACTACTAATAATAATAATAATAAAAAAATAATGGAGGTAAATGACAATAATGAAAAACTCAATTTTAATCAAGTTGATTTTTTAATGAAATATGCTCAAGTTCTGATAAATATCATACATTTACACTTTATATACATAAATATTGTTACGTTTTTCTAACCTTACTTCGAATTGGCCTTACTCACAATTCGATAAACGTAATTCCCAATCTCTTCCTGAGTTCGATCACTGATTAGTAAGCCCAAACACCAGGTTTTATTAAGTATTCAACACCTTAATTGTTTCACAACAACAGGAAAACAATACAGCAACCAATATTCCTAACTAGAATATTCTTTCAACAGCTTCAGAAACTCCAACGGTTGATTGTAGAAATTTCCAGTACACCACGTTAAAAATAATACCCAAAATATTTCTACTTAATAACACTTATAACTTTATTACACTTATAACTTTACACAAAAAGATCACTTTTATAATTTTAACTTCACTATCGCAGGTTTAAAATAAAACTAATTCAAAACTACAAGAGGTAATTTTCTTTTATACCTTCTGCAATACTTCTAGATAATTCGACATCACTTTCCAGAAACCTTGAGAAAATATTAGAATATTTGATTATTTTACGTTATGTTGATTTGATTCATAAAATCGTTTATGTTGACCCTATTTCTAAGAATATGTACAACAACAACAATATTCATTTCATTCAATTGCAGTGTTTTGTTGATTTTATTTTCCTGGAAGTATATTTGGCTTTGATGTATATTGAAATTTCTATTGATAAAATGAAATGTACAATAAATATAAAATTCGATGCAAGATAAATTCATTTTAAAAAATCATTCAATTATTTAAAAGCATGTTTTAAATAATTTTGTACAAAAATTAATTATAAGACGATTTATTTATCAAAATATGTAGAAAATAATTGAATTGATTAATTTCATCGCGAGAAATGAGGAACTTTTCTTATTAAAGTAAAAGTCGATCGCATTGTATGTACTTACCTGACATCTTTCAACTACACGGAATATGCTATTACAATGTTTATAGCAGTATTGTACAAAAATAAAAAATGCATTTAAATAGGAAAACATATGTTTCTTCGTGTTTTTTCCCGTACAATCCAATGGTCTTATTAGTTTTTGAAAATTTTTTTTATTTATAACAAATTATTAACAATAACCAAAAAATTTGTTTTTGCAAAATTAAATTTTTTATATTTTTCAATTTTTAGACATGTTTTTAAATGGAAGCTGTATTGTTTTATTATTTAATTGAAAAGTAGACGTCAAAACGAAAAAAATGAGCCCTGTATGACCTCTCTACGATGATTGTAAGTAGTAAAATGTAACTTTGAAAACAACGTGTTTCGGACCGAAAAAAATGAATCTTTCAAACAGTTTTTAATATTTCAATCTAAAATTTTTTTTTGTTGTTTGGGACACAAAAAGGAGTACTTTCAGCAAGTTTGGTTAAAAAATATTTATTTTTGAGAAATTGACAAGTAAAAAACAAAAAAAAAAATTTTTTTTTTTTTTGAATTTTTTTCTGAAATTTTGAGGTTATATTAAAAAATGACCCATATAAAAGTTGTAGATTTTTCCAAGATCTACAACTTTTGTATTTAACATTTTTCAGTAGGACATCAAATTTCGCGTGAAATTGCAAAAAACACGAGATGTATCCATTTTCACTCCTTTTCAACCCCTAAAATCATCCCCTAACTTTCTTGGGCACATAACACATTTTCCTTATGTTGACTTTAACCCTTTTAACCATTTAAAAACGTATGTTTCTGGATAACATTTTTTTGTTCTCCATATTCAACGTGCCTGGACTATTGGTAGAAAGCAAGCTTTTTCAAATTTGTTGTACAAAATACGTATGTAACAATAAGAAACTGTAACGTTTACTTCACATCTTAATTCCAGTTAAATTTTTCATCTCTTTGTTACACAATGAAACAAAAATTTGAAAGTCATAAATAAATTTTAAAACAGATCGCTCAAAACGCCCACAACGGTTTGGAAACATATATGTAATCAATCTTGATTAAAAACATGTTTCTTCTATAATAGAAAAATATCCTTATAAAATTTAATTAATTTATTATAAAATTATGTTTCCATATTTTTTGAGTATTTTTTAACACGAATCCATAGAAGAATGTAGACAGTTAACATGTGTCGCACAAAAGTATTAATTTAGTAATTAAATCAATTGCCGGGTTGAGTATTCCTTGAAAGCGTTATTCGATCGATTTTTTGTATTTGATTTGACTATCGGTTAATTTGAAAACTGGTGATCCTCAACACACTAACAAACAACATAATGAAAAAAGCCGATTAACTGTTAATTTAAATTAATAAAAACGCGTACCCCAATCCCATCATTCACAAAAAAGGCAAAAATTAGATTATTTTGATTTTATATGTAGTTAGTTTTTATGATCATGCAAATCATTTGTGTATGAAGTGTACGAAAGAAAATAAAAAAAAGGAAAATTTTCTCATGATAAAATATATTTCCATATTCAGATAGTATAACACATTCGCATTGTCATCATCAACATAAACATCCTCATCATCCACTCCAGACATTGCAATTACATACAAAAAATAAAGTTTGCCTGTTTTTGTTTTTTCTTTCTTTGAAAAGGAATAATAATTAAGGAGGAGATTTTCTGTTTATTTTTTCGACGTTTTCAAGAACTTTTGTTTTTGTTGGTGTAAAAAACAGTTTTCATGAAAATATGCAAAGACACGTTCTCATGATGCCTTCAAATTGGTGTTGAATTATTTCATTTGTATTTTTAGCTGGGATAATGAATAAGAATGTAGAAAAATTGATTTAAATTTATATTTATATAAATCAATGAAAAACGTATTCGATGGATTACATATGGCGTACAGAATTTTATAATTCTGGAAACGAATCGAATCTGAAATGTAATATTAAAATAGATTATGTTTTTCTTATGTTTTTTACTCTTAAAACTTGAGATTATTTTTTATAAAAAAAATTTTCATATAAGTTGATTTGGTAAAATACCATTTAATTAGATTTCAAGATGTTGAATATGCTTTGTCTAGCTATAGAATTGTCTATCGCCTACGAAGGATTTTAATGTAAGGTTCATGAAAAATTTGGATAATTGTAAAATTGTAGGTGCTGAGTGGCCTAGTGGTAGCACGCTAGACTTCGAACTCGGAGGACCCGGGTACGAATCCCATCTAGGTCAAAGTGTTTTTAAGCAAAACGATAAGAATGATATATAGAACATCTACGGCACAAAAGAAACACATGCACAAAAAATATTCAAGTTTGTTTTAAAATAATATAACCAAAAAATATATGTTATCTCGTTTTTCAACTTACTTCATATTGACCTAAAAGTAAGGCCAATATGAAGTAAGTTAAAAAACGAGACGAGATTCAATAAACGTAATTCTCAAATCACCTTCTGTATTCGATCACTGATTAGTAAGCAAAGACACCAGGTTTCATTAGGTATTCAGCACTGCTATTGTTCCACAGCAGCAGGAAAATAATACAGCAACAATATTCCTATCTCGAATATTCTTCCATTAGTTCCAACGGTCGGTTGGAGAAATTTCCAACGGTCGGTTGGAGAAATTTCCAGTATAAACACAGCAATAAAAATAATACACAAGATATTTCTATTAAATAACACTTAAATCTTTATTTACAAAAACTAATTTTACTTCTATTTGCACGGTTTTATATATACGATACAGCGTTTACAATTAAAATTTTTATTTAACATAACCACATCCCATTTAAACTATTTACACTATCGCCATCTAGTTTAAATTAACTTTACATCAACGCAGTCTAATTTTAAACTAATTCTAATTTCAAGAAAGGAATTCTGCTTAATTTCTCAAATATTTTAGGTAAATTCAAAATTTTCCATACAATACAACGAAAACTCGAGAAATTTATTTAGGTTTCTACTTTGACCCGTTTTTTAGGAAACAAATTAACGTTGACTTTATTGTTGAATTATTGTTTAGCGGAAATCAAGGTCGAATTCAATTTTGTTTTATATTTCATTGCGATTATGTACATCTAAACAATATTTTTTATTTTAGAAATAGTATACATTTCTTAAGTGAAAATATTTGTTGCACGCGAAAAACTCAATGTAACACATCAAAATATTTATAAATTATCAAATTTAAATACAAAATTGAACTTGATACGAATTAATTAAGCTAAATAAGTGAGCACAAAGAAAAACTTTTCCTCATGAGATTTGCGCTAAATTTTGTTAATAATTTTTAAATAGTAGCACAATGCTTTAAAATGGATCTAACTTCATTCTTCAAAGTTCTCAACCCACTTGTGTTAGAACACAATTATTTCATTTCCCGAGATGACGGAACAAGCAGGCCATGGACTTTGTTGGTTATTGGTGGTTTCCGCCAATTCCATCCCACCTTGCGCATGTTTTGTTAGGCCCTAGGAACGAAAGCTCTACAGTGGCAAGCTACAGTGAGTGGCATGCTCATTAATAAAATTTTCCTATTGTCTACAATTTTCGGTCTTTAGAGCATAGTCTGGTGTGGTTGGTGTAATATCCGTGGACGATAACAGAGATGTATTTCGTCTATTTTTCGTGCCACGGTTGTTGCATCCAAGCAATACCAGTTCTTAGCACCTTCTTTCTCCTTACAGGTCCTTAGCTTTCTAAGCCATAACTAGACCACATGTGTTAACTTGCTAGGCTGATGCCATCATCGGAGCACGCTAGGGAAACCCCTTTAAGAGTTCATATATATTTTTTGATCCAAGAACTTTAAATTATTCCAAATTATGTCCTTAAAAAAAACTAATTAAATCAAAAAAAAATTTTCGTAAAAATTATTATAAAAATTATATAAGAATTTTTCCTCGTAAAACTTAAAATTTAAAAATTATTTCTTAAAATAAAAACTCAAATAAGAATTATTTCAAGAAAAATTAATATTATTCAAAATTATCTCAAATAAGAATTCTATTATTCAAAATTATTTTTTCAAAGTAAAAACTCAAATAAAAATTCCTTTTCCAAAAACTTAAAATTATTCAAAATAATTCACATAAAAATTCTATTATTCAATATTATTTTTTCAAACTAGAATCTCAAATAAGAATTCTTTTTCCAAAAACTTAAAATTATTCAAAATAATTCAAATAAGAATTCTATTATTCAAAATTATTTTTTCAAAATAAAAACTCAAATAAGAATTCTTTTTTCAAAAACTTAAAATTATTCAAAATAATTCAAATAAAAATTTTATTATCCATAATAGTTAAAAACAAACTCACATAAGAATTCTTCTTCCAAAAACTAAAAATTATTCAAAATAACTCAAATAAAAATTCTTTTATCCAAAATTAATTTTTTCAAACTAAAAACTCAAATAAGAATTCTTTTTCCAAAAATTAAAAATTATTCAAAATAATTCAAATAAAAATTCTAATATTTGAAGTTATTTTTTTCAAAATAAAAACTCAAATGAGACTTTTTCCAAAATCTTAAAATTACTGAAAATAATTCAAATAAAAGTTATATTATTTATAATTATTTTTTCAAACTAAAAACTCAAATAATAATTCTTTTTCCAAAAACTTAAAATTATATTTTAAATAATTAATATTAAAAAATTATATCTCAAAATAAAAACTCAAATAAGAAGTATTTCAAGAAAAAAATCCATAATTAATTTTTTCAAAATAAAGACTCAAATAAGAATTCGTTTTCCAAAACCTTAAAATTATTCAAAATAATTCAAATAAAAATTCTATCATCCAAAATTATTGTTTTCAAAATAAAAACTCAAATAAGAATTCTTTTTCCAAAAACTTAAAATAATTCAAAAAAAAATTTATTATTCAAAATTATTTTGTTCAAAATAAAAATTCAAATAAGAATTCTTTTTTCGAAAACTTAAAATTATTCAAAATAATTCAAGTAAAAATTCTGTTATCCAAAATTATTTTTTTTTCAAACTAAAAACTCAAATAAGAATTCTTTTTCTAAAAACTTAAAATTATTCCAAATAATTCAAATAAAAATTCTACTATCCAAAATTATTTTTTTCAAAATAAAAACTCAAATAAGAATTCTTGTTCCTAAAACTTAAAATAATTCAAAAAAAAATTCTTTTATTTAAAATTTTTTTTTTCAAACTAAGAAGGATAAGAATCCTTTTTTCAAAAACTTAAAATTATTCAAAATAATTGACGTAAAAATTCTCTTATCCAAAATTAGTTTTTCCAAACTAAAAACTCCAATAAGAATTTTTTTTCCAAAATCTTAAAATTATTCAAAATAATTCAAATAAAAATTCTATTATTTAAAATTATTTGAAAGTTATTTTTTAAAATTATTCAGAGTTATTTGTTTTAAAATAAACACTCAAATAAGAACTCTGTTTCCAGAAACTTAAAATTATTCAAAATAATTCAAAAAAAAATTCTATTATTTAAAATTATTTTTTTCAAACTAAAAAGTTAAAAACTCAAATATAAATTTCTTTTACAAAATAATTTAATTATTTTGAATAATTTTAAGTTTTTGGAAGAAGAATTCGTATTTGAGTTTTTAATTTCAAAAAATAATATTGAATAATAGAATTTATATTTTAATTATTTTAAATAATTTTAAGTTTTTAAAAAAGAATTCTTATTTTAGTTTTTAGTTTGAAAAAAATAATTTTAAATAAAACCATTTTTATTTCAATTTTTTTGAATTATTTTAAGTTTTTGGAAAGAGAATTCTTATTTGAGTCTACATTTTGAATAATAGAATTTTTATTTGAATTATTTTGAATAATTTTAGGTTTTTGGAAAAAGAATTCTTATTTGAATTTTTAGTTTGAAAACATACTTTTGAATAATAGACTTCTTATTTGAGTTTGTTTTGAATAATTTTAAGTTTTTGGAAAAAGAATTCGTATGTATTTGAGTTTTTTGTTTGAAAAAATAGTTTTAAATAATAATAGAATTCTTATTTGAGAAAAATTTCAATAATTTCGGGTTTTCTTGAGAATCTTATATGAGTATTTACTTTAAGAAATAATTTTGAACTATTTTAAGTGCTTTGAGGAAGAACTCTTATTTAATTTTTTATAATAATTTTTATAAATTAATTTTAAAAAAAAGAAGTTGATGCGAGCTTCCGCTAGATTTTTTTAAAGTGCATTTGTAACAAAAAGTATTGTGTATAACTAGCGCGAACTTCTTTACCAAACGCGAGTTGAAAAAGCAGTTCGCACTACACTCGTGCTGTCATACCACTCGTGCAGTTTTACAATATACTATTGTTGTTTTTATGTACATTTTTATTTTATTAAAATGTTGCCAATACATGTGATTATTTTTGTATAAAAATCTGTTTAACAGACAATTCTATTTCAAGCAGATATCCTTTCGCTTAGAAGTTCTACTTCTCTTATCGGAAGTATTTTATTTAGAAGCTGAGTACTTATCAAATCACAGTGTTATTAATTAGACTATGTCCTTAATATCTGAAGCTGTTTAAAATTTATGAGAAAGCTATTAATTTACAAATAAAACAAACTAAATTTACTAATTTATTCTGTCATTATACAACACAACTTATTCTATTCAACCTACAAACATTTTAACATAATATTGAGAACAAAAAATGTTCACAAATGATGTCAATCATTAAATGATACGAATATTTTGGAAAATCAAATTTTCTCATAAATTTTCTTTTAGTTTCATTTTCTTTTTCTTTTCTGCTGTTTTTTGTATATATTTATTTTTTTATAAATATTGAAGGAATATTATTAAAACATGAATAAAATGTTGTCAAAATATTGTTTAGATTTATTTAGGGTTACGACTTTATCCACTTGTGTTGGATCACGCATAATATTATATATGAATGTGTTAAGGTTTTTTTTGTAGGCTTATCTCAAAGGGTTTGAGCTATATTGATTTATTTTTGAAAGTATAATTTTTTGTGATTTTCTTTTGTTCGATTTTCATATAATTGTCTTGTTTGTCTGATAACTATCGTTTATCCAAAATACATAGCGTAGCAAAAATGTAAAAAACAAAATTTTCTTGGAAAATGAAAATTTAATAATGGATAACGTTGTTGTCTGTACGCAATATTTTGTTTATTTAAATCAATTTTTAACAAAATGGTCAATATCTATAATTAGAAAAATATAATTTTTTTTAAATATTTTAACACGATGGTAATTTTATCAATTACGTGAACTATTAATTCCGATTCATATTAACTTTTAATACTTCCTTGACAAATAAAAACGGAATAAACTGAAATTGATACCATTAGTTTAGTGTATGGTGAATTATAATTATTTATGTTTACTACATTCGTGTCAACGTTAATTTGAAAGTTCAATTTTATTCGTGTGTGTTGAATTTACGTGTATAAAGTTTACGGTCATTATCGTAGACTCGACAGTTGAAAGTTTAAAATAGAAATTAGAGTAGTTTGTTTGTTAATTGGCAAGTTTCATATCTTAAAAATGGCATGTGGCTTGTTATTATCTGTCTCGTTGTCAATTTTTGATTTATAATTGAACAGCAGGTGGAACGTGTATTGTTAAATTTAACATTTGTCAATTTTTTAACTAAGATTCGTATTTTGTTTTGAATGATGCATGGCAATATGTGAGAGTTTACGTTGATACGTTGAAAGACTATTTTTCTTTAGCAGATTATTGCAGTTTCTGAAACCTTATATTTTCACTTTTAAGGCTAGAAATTCTAATCAATTTTATTTTTATCTCGATGCATATTTTATGTTCAAGTTTCCCGAAGCAAATGCGTAAAAATATTTTTGATTAGCCTGCACTCTCCTACACCCCTAGGTGTTAGAACCTCACGCAAAATGATTGCTTCAAAATTTTTGTGCTGGAACATTACTGTAGATAACCGCATACTGGGAAAAAAACATGTTTGACTTGTCTGAAAGATAAAATTAACCGACATACAAGATCTTCTACGGGTACGTTCAACTTGTTTACTGGGTGGTTCGGCCATTTGAACATAGATCTAGTAGAACAACTACCACTATCAAACAAATGACAATACAAATGTAATGTAAATGAAATGTATTGGAGATTATAACATTTATATTTACATACAAGCGTTAATTAATTAGTTGAGAATAGTTTATATAAGATTATTGTTATTAGTCAATCTAGGAAATCGCTAGACATCGACGCTTCTACCTTGTCATATAAAAAATTCGTAATCATTAACTGATAACGAAGTCCTATCACAGGAACAGCAATTAAACGGTTTCGTTTCCAAAAAAAAATATGATCTAGTTACACCACCAGTCCCAAACCCACATCGATGCATCGGTTTGCCATTATCTTTTGTGCATTTTTTTGACTCTATAGATTCGACAACTTTGCTTGTTCACAAATCAAAGTGATTCAAATTTCGATGGATTTATTTCTTCAAACGAAGTTATTTGGCAATAATCTACATAAAGAGGTTGGAAGAATGCTTAACCATTGTGAAATAATTTACCATATCAAAAGTATTTTCTCGGATCAAGTAAAGAATCACACAATTAGGTGTTGACTCAAGATTCTTCAAAATTTCCTTTTTCCATCAAGTTCAAAACTTAATGAGCCCAAAAATTTGAAAAAAATGTACGATACGATAATAAAGAAATTTGGTAATTTTCTAAATTTTTTCTCCTCTCTTTCAACTTCTAAAAAAGACTCATATCAATCACTATTTTTGCACGACTGAGAGTAAGAAAGAATATGAAAGAAACCTTTTTACCCGATGAGGTGGAGCGTTATTTAGAAAAACACTTTATTTGCATTCATATGCCATTTCACATCGCCCAGTTTTTAAAATTTTGTGGAAAACGGACAGAGTGAGGAGTTAGGAAAAGCTACAGTTGTAAGATTTCGTAATTTTAGCTAATAAATTTTAGCTACAGTTGTAAGATTTTCGTAAAATCTGTCTTTTGCTTCTTTTGTGTAACAGGAATTACAATGTTTACCACAACAACACATAGAAGGACCTTCTTGAAGGACTGGTAGGCCCACGTACAAAATTCGGTCTGAGGTATTAAACGAGAAAGAAAAAAGAAAACGTACTTTTATAATAAACTGCACCGCACAATTCTAAAGATTGACCCAGAGCTTTGATGATGGTGATTGCAAATGCCAATCAAATTGGAAATGTAGACATCTTTATCTTTGCAAGATCCTGTTAAGATTGTTTCTCTTACGAACTGCAAGCCTTGTACGGTAACAAAGCTTTAGCTGATTCATTTTTCTCTTCCATTCATCTCGCTTCATCCCTATCACCCCAGTTTCGATATCCTTTTTCACGAAGGTTTTAATCTTAAATGAGTCGGAAATAAGCTGAAGCCATTGTACAGAGTTAAAACAATTTTTTTTTTTGTTTTGCAAACCCCCACATATAACCCTTCGCCCAACCCATAATTTCGTGAATGGGTCCGTTCTGATGTTAAGGTTCTCAAAAAACCTTTTAATACATTTCTTGATTCAAGAAAGACGCCCTCTGCAAGCTGCCCCTAACATGGAGAACAGACGCTGGAGATTTTTTTTATAAACAATATGTGTTGTGTAGTAGGAATTACAATATGTGTCACAGCAACACATGCAAACGTTTTAAGGTTAAAGGTACCATAACAACATGCGTTCTATGCTGTTGATGGACGCAAATCTTTGTTTTTTATAATTTTTGGTTAAAGAATAGATAACTTAATAAATCTTATCTACATATAAAATATGAAATAGGTCAATATTTTATATGATATGACAGAGAAAATAAAAATAAAATAAAAGATAAAAGATAAAAGATAACAAAATGGTTTCAAAATTACTTTTTTGCATTTTTTTTTCTGAATGAACAATATGTCGAGAATATTTTGTACAAATTTTAAGTCAATTCGAGTAAAACTGACGGAGTTACAGCGTTTCAACAGGGTTGCCGTTTGACCCCATTTTCCCGAAAACGTCATTTTTGAAGTTCGTGAACATTAGAACTCAAAATCTACTGAACCGATCCTTTTGAAAATTTGAACATTATTCGTCACATAAATCAACAGATAATCACGAAGAGTTTTTTTTTTCATTTCTTTCTATTTTTTAATAACAAATTAACCGCGATTTTTTGAGCTAAAATCGCGTTTTTCACTTCCAAGTGCTGCAAAAAATAGAAAAAAAAACTTCGTGATTACCTCGAGAAATACATCACTTTTAAAATGCATATCAATTTTTTTCAAAATTTTTTCTCACATACTTCAAAAGTTATACAATAATATGTAATTAAATTTAATAAAATTATATTACTCATGTCGCCGCAAAAAATCACAAAAATATGCTTTTTTTCGTCTTTAAAACCATGCCTTAATTGTTTATTCTACAATTTTTTTTTGCCACATATAATATACAATATACAATTTTGCATAATTTTTCGATCATTCGAGGTCACTTCCGATTAATCGAGGTCAACCTAAGAATATTCGATAACATTATTTTTCTACCTAACATGTTGATTTGATTCATAAAATATTTCAATTTTATTTCATGTTATTGTTTATCTTTAACCCTAATTCTTGGAAAACTCGAATACAATTTGTATTTCATTGTGTTTATGTTAAATCGTAACAATAGGGCGATTTTTCTGTTCCGGTGTTCACCGCAATGGCGCTGCAAAAAGGGGATAAGATAAAAAATCACAAAAATTTTATATGGGATTCCATACAAAACACAACTTGAATAATTTTAAAAGTTATCTAAGAAATTTCTCATTTTACCACCATTGCACAATTTTAATTTGATTATAAAGTATTATTGACTATATATTAAGCGTAGTTTATAAAATATTATTTTTAAATCTGTCAAAAAAGAAACATAAAAATTGCCAAAATTTCCCATACAAAGTTGTATGAAAAATTTAACCCATTTTCGTATTTGTTTTACGGACAGAAAAAATAAAATATTTTACATATTATGCTTAATATATAGTCAATAATAGTTCATAAACAAATTTAAATTATTTCATTGTAGTAAAATAAGAAGTTTCATAGATAATTTTTCTAATTATTCAAGTTGTGTTTTGTATGAAATCCCATATAAAAGTTTTTGAATTTATTCTCTTATCCCCTTTTTGCAGCGCCATTGCGGTAAACACCGGAACAGAAAAATCGCCCTATACATATATTAAAAAAACAACATTGAAGCTTACATTTATGATGATTACTTGCGATGTTTAGCATCTTCTAACACTTCTATTAACATTCCACTTTATGATTCTTTCAGAGAAACAAATAGATCCATAATAATTTTAGTTTCTCTCGGTGTATCATGCTGTTGTTGTTCATTTCCAAAATGAAAACCAAAATCAGCAAGAAACTAGCAAATGGGTCACAATTATCCATCATTCCATCTTTTTTCAAACAATCTTCCACACATCGATCATAAACTTTACATTTTTCAGATAACACTTCATAAACCGCACCCTAATCTTGAAATTAAGACGATACGTCTGGAACATTTGTATTTTTATACGGATGTAATTCTTTAACTAATCGTCGATATGCTTTTATTTTTATAAAATTTGAATTTTTTCATTTAAAACAGCCAAAATTGAATAAAAATAACGACGCGCTGTTGTTAATAACAAATAAATAAATTTTAAAATTAACAACAATGTTGACCACATTTTGATGTCTTTATTTCAACCAAAACAAATTATTTGTTATCACATTTATTATTTAGAAAAATTTATTTTATTATTTATAATGAATTTAATACAAAATCACAACTTTGATTTTAAGAATATAACATTCAATCTAAAAACATAACATTCGAACGAAGTATATATAATAAGATCCTCCATCTTTTGTTTTTTCGTTATTCTCCCTTTCACTGTACACAAATTAATAATTTCCCCATATCATCTCAATATGAAATGCCAATATCATCTCACTAAACAACTGTTCTAAAACTTAATAAATTTGAACAGCTCTATTACACCCACATGTAATACTATGACCAAGCTTTATAAACAAAAGATGTTCATCCTTTATGTAGACAGAAAAAACATGTAATACTAATTGATATTTTGACACTGACGCATCAATTTTAAAGGTCGGAATCGAAATAATTTAGCAAATTATTAGCGAATTTCTTTAAATATGAATATTCTTACTTTTAGAGATATATTCGAAATAGTCGTTCGCTACATTCTGTATTAGTTTAGTGCTTCGCTTTGAGTGTTACACTGTATAATGTTGCTAAGTTCGTAAATGTCTCTGTTCTTGACCGCAAGAATAGCTTGTTCATCACTCAGCCAATCGTTATTCTTATAATGGTTTTGAATATTGGGAAATTGTTTTTTAACCAATACTTCTTTTGAATCCAACTGCTAGCAAATAATGTAAGGGAGTCTCAGCTGATCGAACACTTTGCAGCTGGACATGTATATTTATCGTTGATTTGGAGGTCTTTATGTATCGCCACAAACTAGAGCACTTCAGGGAAACTTTATTACGTCCTTTATTAATAACGATATAATCGTCCGTGAAATATCCAGCAAGTAATATGAAAGCGGTCATGAAGCTCGAACGATTTTGTGTGTGCCATTTATCCTAAACAATTCTTTTACCATACCAAATTCCTTGAAAAAGTTGCTTGTCAGAATTTTAATGAACCGAATTTGAGTAAATGAGCAGTACTTCGATCTGTGGTGGAAGAATTATAGCTATGCCATTTTGTGATCGAATTACAGCCAGAATCAATCTGATTAGAAACGTTTTACCTGTACCTGGCTCATCTAAAAAGATAATTTATTCTACACTGTTATTGACAGTTTGCGTTTTTTGATCCATAAAAGCCATTTTGCTCAAGTGTTACATTAGGGTCATTTGATTCCACAAAGACATAAGACAAAAGATCACTCCTATAATTTTGTTCAAGATACAATTCTATATTGAACGAAGCAACAGCAGCAGATCGAAAAACTGGTTGAAAAATTTCATCATTAGAAAATATTTTCAGCCGTTTGACGTGTTGCACGCGTGTACTTATAATGTATAAATTCCAGTGTCGGCCGTTCCCAACGAATTCAGACCTTCATGGTTTGACGCACTTTTGCTGCTGTGAAATAAACATGCTGTCCATTTTCTTTTTTGAAACTACCAATCGTATCAATAAAATTACCAAAAAATAGCAGTTATTTATATCTGTATGATTCTAGTAAGTAGTTTACTAAGTCGAGGAAATCGTTCTTTGAACAAACATTTATTTTTAGTAATAGATGGAAAATCGAATCCAGACGCCGAAAAAATAAAAAATTTGTACCCGACCATTTCCGATTGCCGTGAAACCTCGGCCATCGTTAGTATAATAAAAAAAATAAATAAATTTCTTTATTTCTTTACTAGTTTTGACACAAGGTGACTCGAAATTTGTTAAAACATTTAGAGGCAAATAAAGTTTAAAGTTATATTTTATTTTAAATCGTATTAACCGATTTTTAAAAATGTCATATAAAAATATACATTTTATTATGAGTTGTAATTGCCCAAGGGCGGTGATAATTCCAAATAATTTTTTGCCAAAAATTTCGGAAGCAAGTCGGCCTACGGCCTCGTGCTTTTACCAATACCACTTGCTTGAGGAATTTTTCAAAAAATTATGAGAATTTATCAACGAATTATCATTTATTTATATATTTTTTATGAATTATACGTTGGCCTACTTTGATAACAGTGAATTATTTCAACATTAGATTGATAATTTTTAATATCCCAGTAGGCCAGACGTATAAATATTTTTATTAGTATAATTCAAATTTTATTGGCGAAATTGAATGATGTCATTACGTTTTAGAGAATTTCATTGGTTTAAATTAAAATAAAACTAAGGCAAAAAATTTTCAGTGTAATATTTTTAATTAATAATATTTCTATGTCTTACTTAGTACCTTTCAAATAATTTTTTTTTTTTTCTAATAAAATGTGTTATGTAGTGTGCATTACAATATGTGTCACAACAACACATAAAAACCCTTTAAGACCAAGGTCCCACAACAACATACGTTCTAAGGATGTTAATGGACTCAAATCTTTTTTTTTTTTTAATATTTTTTTGTTAAATAATGTCACGCAATAATATCACATATAAAATATGACATAGGACAATATTTCGTGATAGGATAGGGAAAATAAAAATAAAATAAGAGATAAAAAGCGAACAAAACTAAAATGGGTTTGCCAATAGTCCAGCTTAAGGCATAATTCTTGATTTTGGGACGCAGTATCTTTCTCATTAATTAAAGCTCAGATATATAGTTATATGAAGGCTCATTTCTTCGAGCAAGTTACATTCGTGCCATCATCAAGGAATATTCATTAGCTAAGATTGAGAGTGCTACCGTTGACTGGAATACATTTCATCCGCCAGCACCCCTAATAGATCACCCTGGCTAGTGATATCTCACTGCTATTGCCAGTGGTATTGTGATATCTCACGTTAACTCATATGCCAATAGCAGGGACTGGAGTACGCGGGGTTGTCACACCCGTGGATCAAAAAAATTTATATATTCGAGTCATCGTTACGCTAAATAAATATTAAATATAAAATAAATATTAAAAGAAAGATAAAGTGCAATCATTTGTTATATTGTTATTCTCATTTTCTTGATTTATAATTTGTTTTATTTCTTTTTTATTGAATTTGATTTTTTGTCGGTTTATAACAGTGTGTAAGTGTGGCATAGTAAGTAAAGATTTTGTTGTATTTTTAAGTAAAATAAAAAAATTGTTTTTGTCATATTTAATTTTTGTGTTTTTTTTTACACTTTTTAATAATGAAAACGCAATTGAAATTACGAATAAACTAACTATTGTTGAAATTTTTGTTAATATATTATTAATAATTTTATTCTTGTTCTCTTGATTCATATTTTGGCATTTTCTTTTATATTGAATATTATGTCTTTCTCAGTTAATGTGGTAAAGTAAGTAAAGATTTTCTTGTATTCAGACGATAAAAACTCAGCAATTTCACAGTTGTAAGTTTTTACTTCTGTCGGTAGTCCTCAAGACTGCTTTCTTTTTTTAATTTTTGATCTATGCGGATGTAACAACCCGGCGTGCTTCTGTTTCTGCAAATGACATATGAGTAAACGTGAGATATCGCATAACACTGGTCATAGCAGTATAGATATCAGTAGACAAGGTGATTTCTTATTGGTGCTTGCGAGTGATCTGTATTCAGTTACGGAATATTCCTAGATAATGGCACTCTATTACGTACTCGAAGAAACAAGCTTTCATATAACTATATATCTCATTGTAATTCCTACTACACAACACATTTTATTAAAATGTTATATAACGATTTTAGATTTGAATAACTTGATAATGCCGCTGTAGGCAAAATATTGTTTTAATAAAAAAGAAATTTAAAAATAAAAATAATAACAATGAAAATTTAAAAAAATTTTCTTTTAATCCATTTGGCTGAGAAAAAGGTGTAAATAAAAAACAAATAAACTCAACAATTCATAATTACCAGCCGACATAATAAGCCTTAAACACATATAACGAGCACAATAAGATACTATACTCCACAGGCATGAACTTCAAAGAAGATTTATGGGAATGTAATTTTTTTCATGACAATTGTTGCCATGACAATATTATATTTTATATTATTTCATTACGCACTAGTGCGCAATAAATCTATTACGTTACTGCTATCTGAGTAATATTATCATAATAAATAATAATGAAATGTTCCACACTATTTTACTACAAAGTGTTAGTCGCCCTAAACATTAATTTTTGTTCTTTTCACATTCATCCACTGCCTTCTCAGTTTGTACAATCCTTTTCTACCCTGCCTCCCGACCTTGTTATTATTCATCAAGAATTCGAAACTTTCGGATCATATAATTGTTTTTACTGAAATGACCGTATAAAATATGAGTTTTTCATTTAATTTAGTTAGTTTAATACACATACATATTATTTTTAAGTAAAACTTTTAAAAATTAAAGAACACAAACAATTAGTTATAATTTAAATTTCGCGACGTATAGTTGAAAATATATTGAATTAAAGTTGCTCGTATTTTAGTAGTCGGTTGGCTTCTAATATAATTCTAACAATCTATTTGTGTAATAGTTTTGGTTAACAATTTATCGGTTGTTCGGTGGTTTTATTCTATATACGCTCTTCCTTTTAATTAATTAAATTGAAAAAAAAAATTACGTTGTGGTTTTAAATATATTTTTTAAGTTTGAATATGTTAGTGAAGGAAAAATTTTATGAATTGGTTTTGTTATAAAATAATATTTTGTGTTGTAAAAACTTAAACAGGACGAGAAAAGGATAAGTTTTGGATAATTGATTCTGTTTCAAAGGTACCTTTTATTTTTTATGAGCTGTTTTAGTTATAAAACAAAGGTGTTGTCTCAAAATTGTATAATATTTGTTTGAAAAAAAACAACTGTTCTTCGATAGTATGAATGGTTGGGGTTTGATGAAAATATCGATTTTGTATACTGAAATTTAGTATCGATATTACGTTATTAGTTGCTTTTGGTTAACATATTTTGTATCATGTGCTGTTAATTGTTTTTCTTACAGCTACTAAATCAGCGTCATATAATTATAAAACAAATTTTTTTAAATTTTTTACCAAACTCTTAAACAAATTTTTATCATAAAATGTCGTGCAATTAGATTATGATTTGCATTTAAACTTTTTATGCTTTTACTTTCGTTCAATCCAAACTCGTTGTTTCTAAATCAAAGTTTAAAGGGAAGATATTAAAAAAATTATATTATTTTACTCTCGTTGTTTTTGTTCTTGTAAGATGTAAGAAATAAAAATTCAAAACATTAAATTTTTTTTTATTATTTAAGAAAAAAATGTAGAACATAAACATTGAATAATATTTATATAACGCACGTTTTAAGAAAATTTATCTAAATAAATAATTGATTATGATCTCATTTTTAAATTTTCACTGGCAGGAAAATATATGGGTTGATTTGTAGAAACGGGAATTGTTATAAATTAGTGTAATATTTAGTTGGAAGATGTGAAAATATTACTGAATCGTGAGATTTTTTAAGTTTAGCGTCGTTTCGAATTTTTTATGATGAAAAAACCAAAAAATTTAAATTAATAAATATTACAAAAAAAAAATATTAGACGCCCGTCTTTTAAATTGGACTGTCAATCAATCGCTAATCACATAAGTTTTTCTAACAAATATTTGTCGATGGATTTGTAGAATGAGTTTTTCATTTTTAGAAAAAAAAAAATCGATAAATTTGAATCAATTCATACATCATAGAGACCTTTTTAATGTTAATTATCTTGTTACAACTAATCCTTAAAAAAGTGGGTTTTATTTAAGTAATAAATTTATGTGTAAACTCGAAGTAAGTGGATGACTTTTATTCTTACCGCACTATTTATTATGTATCGGATTTTATTATTTGGGTAACATAATCAAAAAAAGTTTTAATTAGAAAATTAACAGTTTTTACCATTTTTTAGGGTTCCGTTTTTTATACGGAACACTATTGGTGAGACTTCGATGTGTTTTTGTCTTAAAATCGATTATCTCATAAACTATAAATCCTATGGACCTGAAATTTGAGCTGTGCAACTGTCCTCTTAAGATAACGGATACAAAAAAATAAAGTTTGTGGAAACCGTGCGGAAACCATTTGTTACGGGGCTGCGATGTCTTTAAGAAAATACTTTTTTTTTACCGAGCCAAGGGTATCATATAAAAGGGCTTGAATTCAGTATGCCCTTAAAATATATTTTAGAATTTCACAATACACATTTTTTTGAATAAAATTGAATAATAACGTTTTTTTCATTGGGATTTTTTTCATATTTTCTTTCCTCACTTTGTTCTAAACCTATTTAATAAAAAAAACTTCAAAAGTCTTTGGAAATATAAAAAAGTGGTAACTTTTAAACGAAAAAAAAATATAGCGAAATGTAAAATACACAAAATCGTATTTATTAAGGGGGTAGGAATCAGAAGGGGGAAAACACCATTTAAAACCCAGGCATGTGATATATATCATATGAAAGAGCACTTAATTTGAAAAACATTGTAATTTTTTTCAGAATTTTGCGATGCACAATTTTTGAATTTTTGTTAAAAAAAGTGGAACAAAAAGTTTGTTCCCCCTTGGGTTTCGAGCTTAATTGACAGACAAATTTGAAAAAATTCACAGAGAAAAGGTGAATGGGAATGGGTGAAAAAAATCTGTTTTGACCTAAACGAGTGGGGTGTCGTATGAAAGAGCACTTAATTTAAGAAACATTATAATTTTTAGAATTTTGCAGTATCAAAAAAGTGCAACAAAAAGTTGGTCCCCTTCCCCTACGTTTCTTCGTTGATTGACAGAAAAATTTGAAAAAAACTCATAGAGATAGGAAATTTGATAAACCCTTAATGAAAAATATACCGAAGTCTCAAATAATTTTTTATGTTTAGGGGATGAGAGTGAGGAAGGGTGGAAAAAGGTTTTTTGAACCAAATCAGTGGGATGTCATATAAAAGAGCGCTAAATTTCAGAAAAATTGTGATTTTTATTAGAATTTTTCAGTGCACAGTTTTTGAATTATTGTCAAAAAGGTGGAACAAAAAGGTGGTCATCCCCCCCCCCCCCCCCTACATTTCGACATTGATTGACAAAAAAATTTGAAAAATTTATAGAGATAGAAAGTTTGCTTAACCTTGAACGAAAACTATAGGGAAGTGTCACATAATTATTTTTCTGTATTTTGAGGGGGTGAGATTGGGGAAGCGCGAAAACAATTTTTTTTTTATTAAAACGAGTGGGGTGTCATATGAAAGAAGACTTAATTTAAGAAACATTGTATTTTTTTTAGAATTTTGCGGTGTACAGTTTTCGAATTATGGTCAAAAATGTGCAAATGAAAGTTGGTTTTCTCTCCCTCCCTACGTTTCGAAGTTGATCGACAGAAAAATTTGAAAAAACTCACAGAGATAGGAAATTTGATAACTCTGAAGCTAAACTACAGTGAAGTGTCACATAATTATTTTTCTCTATTTTAAGGGGTTGAGAGTGAGGAAGGGTGAAAAAAGATTTTTTGACCCAAATTAAAGGGATGTTATATGAAAAAGCACCTTATTTAAGAAATGCTGTCATTTTTTTTTCAAAATTTGGCGATGCACAGTTTTTGAATTATTGCTAATTTTTATTGAATTATTATTTGAATTATTAATGTATATTCTCCAATATAAACCATTTACTGGTGTAACTGAATCTCTCTTATAGGTTACCCTAAACTGCTTTTGCTAATATTTAAAGAGATGTAGCTTTTGTGTATAATTTGGGATAAATTTTCAAGTGACATTGCTACTGACATTTAAAAGGAAAAACCATTTTTATGTGCCTATGGTCTGGCAATATAAAAACTCTACGACACACCTTTATGTAAATTATTTTTGTCAGTTTGTTCTTCCCGATGGAATTCACGGAACTTTCGGCGAGCAAATTTTATTCGCACTTGACCGACTTTTTAGGGTTCCGTTTTTTATACGGAACACTATTGGTGAGAGTAAAACGAGTTTTTCACATTATATCGATTATCTCGTAAACTATAAATGCTATGAACTTAAAATTTGAGGTGCGTATAAAACTAATCTGTCCACATGAAATGAAGAATACAAATAAAACTAAAGTGGTTTTCGTTTGGTTTACACGGGTACGATGTGAGACCTTTGAGAAAATACATTTTTTTAAAGGTTCAGGTAGGGTATCATATGAAAGAGCTTCATTTCAGTATTCCGTAAAAATTTATTTTGTGATTTTTCACCTCACTATTTTTTGTATAATTTTGAATAATGACGTTTTTTTCCTGTTTTCTCACCTCGATTAGCTCCGAACCTAATTGATCGAAAATTTTCAAATGTATTTGGAATGATAGAAAAATTAGTACGTTTTTAATAAAAAATATATAAAAGTGTCATATTCTCATAATTAGATTTATTAAGGGGGTGGAAATGAGGAGGGGTAAAAACACTATTTAAAATGTGGTCAAGTGGGGTGTCATTTGAGCACTTTATTTAGAAAACAAAGCAATTTTTTTTAGAATTTTGCGATGAATAGTTTTTGAGTTATTGTCAAAAAAGTGCAACTTTCAGACCGCCCCCCCCCCTACGTTTCAACACTGATTGGCAGAAACATTTGTAAAAATTCATAGGGTTAGGAAATATGGTAAATTTTGTATGAAAATTATAGCGAAGTCTCAAATAATTATATTTCTGTGTGTTTAGGGGACCGGGGTAGAGAGGGTTAAAAAAAACTTTTTTGACCCAAGCGAGTGGGGTGTCATTTGAAAGAGCTCCTAATTCAGAATTGTTGCAATTTTTTTTAGAATTTTTCGGTGCACAGTTTTTGAGTTATAGACAAAAAAAGTGTAAAATTCAGACCGTTCCCCCCCCCCTCTACGTTTCGACACTGATTGACATAAAAATTTGTAAAAATTCACAGAGCTAGGAAATTTGGTAAATTTTGCATCAAAGTTATACAGAAGTCTCAAATAATTATATTTCTGTGTGTTTAGGGGACCGGGGTAGAGAGGGTAAAAAAAACTTTTTTGACCCAAGCGAGTGTGGTGTCATTTGAAAGAGCACCTAATTTAGAATTCGTTGCAATTTTAGAATTTTGCGGTATACAGTTTTTGAGTTATGGACAAAAAAGTGCAAAATTCAGACGGTTGCAAGATCCCCCTCCCCCTCCCCTCTACGTTTCGACACTGATTGATAGAAAAATTTTAAAAAATTTACAGAGCTAGGAAATTTGGTAAATTTTGTATGAAAATTATAGCGAAGTCCCAAATAAAAATATTTCTGTGCGTTTAGGGAATCGGGGTAGAGAGGGCAAAAAAAAACTTTTTTGAAGCAAGCGAGTGGGGTGTCATTTGAAAGAGCACCTAATTTAAAATTCGTCGCAAATTTTTTTTAGAATTTTTTGGTGTACAGTTTTTGAGTTATGGACAAAAAAGGGCAAAATTCAGACGGTTACGGTTTTTGAGTCATTTTTGATCAATGTAGATTTGATTGTAATTTACTATTGACATTTACGATTAAACATTTATTTTGTTGTGCGTCTATGGTCTGGAAATATAAAGACATTACAACACAACTTTTTGTCAATAATTTTTGATATTGTGTTCTTTTACATTCACGGAACCCTTGGCGAGCGAATTTTATTCGCACTTGTCTGACTTTTTTTTATTAAACAGTGCACAACACTTACTTACAATATGTATGTTTACCCTTTTAAGACCTAGAGGACCTGAAAGAATTGATATTTTATTATAAGAGAACGGAAATAAAAATAAAATAAACTGAACCATACAGTACTCATGAGAAACACTCTAGGTCACAAATAACATTATCAATATTGACTAACTGCTGATACCATCACAAATTTGTATCGAATGCGAAATCTAATCGACCACCGTGGAATTTTAACAAATTTTCAGGTTTTACTTACAAATTTTAAAAACACGATTGGGATTGTTCTTCCTGCAACAGAGATCATTTGTCGCGATACCTATGCGTACGTTACCCAAAATCTGTTTTGTTTTTTAATGCTTAAAGATGCTGTTTTGTCTGTCCTACCTTTAAACTTTTTTCCAACCACACTAATTTGGTGATAAGTTTCTAAAAGTTATTTTCGGATTGCGCTAATCTTTTAACGTACTCATATTATCGCTGATATTAGGAGTCCTAAAATTGGCGCTGATTTTGTAAAGTAGTTTCGTCTTTTGGTTACTAATCGAGCTCAATTGAAATATTTAGCTTCCCGATGGCATGTCTGATAATTTTCTAGAATTTTTCAAAAAATTATGAGAATTTATCAACGAACGAGGGAATTCGTTTAGAAAATTTTTTGCCATTTTTCATTTCTTTATATATTTTTTATGAATTATACATTGGCCTATTATGATGTCATTAATTATTTCAAAATTAGACTGAAAATTTTTTGCCTTAGTTTTATTTTAATTTAAACCAATGAAATTCTTTAAAATGTAATGAATGACATCATTCAATTTCACCAATAACATTTGAATTATACAAATAACAAATATTTATACGTCTGGCCTACTGGGATATTAAAAGTTATCAGTCTAATTTTGAAATTATTCACTGTTATCTTAGTTGGCCGTGTAATTCATAAAAAATATATAAATAAATCTCTAATTGTAATTTGTAAACGAACGCAGTTGTTGACATATATAAATTAAAAAAAATGTCTGATGAACGATTTGGTAAAGAAGAAAATTATTCAATCGACCAATTAATTCAAAAAAATGCCCCAATAAATACGATCAAGAGCAAGAAAACTATTTGGAAAATGTTTACGGAATTTTGCTACATACGAAACTATGAACTAAATGCAAATCGCACTATAGGAGATATAATCCCATTTTTAGTAAAACCTGCTAAGGAGGCTCAAAAAGTTGTACAGGGAGTAAATGGCTCATCAAAAACAGTGAACAGTGTGGCCCATCAAAAACAGTAAGTAGTAACGTCGGCCCTGTTAGGCTCTATCGTAAATTATTGGCCAAACGCGGTCAAAAAATTACTACAAATCGGCTCTTTCTTCGACCAAATCGGATTTGGTAAAATGAATTAGATAACAGCAGCCAAATTCTGTAACTGTGAAGCGGTGAAGTGTTAAAAATTTCCACGTTTCTTTTCATTGAAAAATTTATCACTTCACCGCTTCACAGTTACAGAATTTGGCGGCTGGTTCGACAATATGTCTATAGGTAAAAATACAATCAAAGGATGGACAAAATCTTCTGCTAAAGCAATTGATCCAGACACTAAAAATAGCAAAATTACTAACCATTCCAATAAATCAACGGCAGTTACAAATTTAGCCAAAAGTGGGGTTGGAGAGCAGCAACTTTTAAAAATAACAGGACATAACAGCTCTAATTCCATAAAACCCTACTTAAACATCGATCGAGGAGCATCACAATCAAATAATTTCAAATATGCGTGAAAATACCACAGTAAAAACTAATTTTCAAGTGGTGCTACTGTTTTTAATTTTACAAATTGTGAATTTGGAAATTGTTTCAATAAATGAATTTTAATTAAATAGTTTTTTTCTTAATAAACAAAATAATTAACACCCCGATAGATTTATAGTAGGCCAGAAGAAATTAAAACAATTCATGTATAATAATCCATATAACATAAAATAATATAAAGAAATGAAAAATGGCAAAAAAATTTCTAACCGAATTCCCCTCGTTCGTTGATAAATTCTCATAATTTTTTGAAAAATTCTTCAAGCAAGTGATATTGATAATAGCCCTCGGCCTACTGCCTCGTGCTTTTATCAATATACTTGCTTTCGAAATTTTTGGCAAAAAATTATTTCGAATTATCACCGCCCTTGGGAAATTACAACTGATAATTTTTAATATCCCAGTAGGCCGGACGTATAAATATTTGTTATTAGTATAACTCAAATGTTATTGGTGAAATTAAATGCTGTCATTACATTTTAGAGAATTTCATTGGTTTAAATTAAAATAAAAATAAGGCAAAAATATTCAGTAGTAGTTTCCCAAGGGCGGTGATAATTCGAAAAAATTTTGTGCTAAAAATTTCAAAAGCAAGTAGATTGATAATACACGAGGCCGTAGGCCGAGGGCTATTATCAATACCACTTACTGGAGGAATTTTCCAAAAAATTATGAGAATTTATCAACGAACGAGGGAAATTCGTTTAGAAAATGTTTGTCAGTTTTCATTTCTTTATATATTTTTTTTATTCTGTTAGTGTAATTTATCAAATTATCATCAAAGCGTTGAATCTGTTTGAACATTTTTTGCCTTAGTTTATTTTAAATTAACCCAATGAAATTCTTTAAAATGTAATGACGTCATTCAATTTCACCAATAACATTTGAATTATACTAATAACAAATAGTTATACTTCTGGCCTACTGCGATATTAAAAATTAACAAATAATTTTTGAAATAGTTCACTGATATCGCAGTAGGCCTATACGTTGACCTACTGCTATATCAGTGAACTATTTCAAAAATTATTTGTTAATTTTTAATATCGCAGTAGGCCAGAAGTATAACTATTTGTCATTAGTATAATTCAAATGTTATTGGTGAAATTGAATGATGTCATTACATTTTAAAAAATTTCGTTGGGTTAATTTAAAATAAACTAAGGCAAAAAATGTTCAAACAGATTCAACGCTTTGATGATAATTTGATGAATTATAACAACAGATTTCCAATGACAAATAGATGTACAATTTTTACTTAACTTTATGATCTTTAAAAATTCAATTGTGTCGACTGTCGGCACTTGGCGAAACATTTTAATATAAATTAAAAACTAATAACACTTGTTTTGTATTTCGCAAATATATTTTTTATTTTTATTTTTATTTTCTAAAAATTTTTGCTTATGCATTTCGGCTTACGCCATTATCAAGAGCGATTCAAAAAATTTATATGAAAAAAAAAAATGGGTAAAAAAATAAATGAAAATATTTCTTTTGACACACTTGACAATACTTTTTTTGGCAAAAGTATAATTCTTGATTAATGATAAATGTTTTGGTCTCACAAATCAATGCCGACCATCAAAATTTCTCCACGTTCAATTTTACTACACATTACCACTTAAAATTAACGTTTTTTAAGCAAAAAATGTGCACTTCTTTGTAACGACGGTTATGGCCGACCGGCCAGCAGACAGACACCCTGTTTTTTGATTTTTTAGAATCAGGACGTACTAAGTACATCGAGAAATTCCAAAAGGGATGATCTTTCAAACCGAAATAATATTGAATTTTTTAAAGTTAAAATTAAACAAATTTTGAAACCGAAGAATTATACACGTTTTCCAGTTCTTTATCAATTTTCAAATTCACAGGATTTATTGTCCCCGCCCCGCCATTTTGGAGAAAATCAAAAACGAAAGTTTTCCTGTATTCTGCTTGTGCTGGATGTGCCTACTCAGAAATTAATTTCATACCACCAATGGAGGCATGTTATAACGCTAACATCATTTTTCGAGTTAAATTTGGCTCCGTCATTTTCGAACAAATGAAAACAATGGTTGTGCTGTATTTTGCTATTCTTGTGCTGGTTGTGCTAATAAAAAAATTTCAGAACACCGACAGAAAAACGTAAACACGCTAACAATGTTTCGGTTTCGAGCCCCGCCATTTTGGAAAAACTAAAAGAGAAAGGCTGTGCTGTTTTGTTCTGCTGATTGTGCTACCTAGAACAAATGCCATAAAACTAATGAAAAAAACTTGGCAAACTAAAACAATTTTTCGACAAGTTTTCGATTTGAAAACAAAATGACAAATTCACTTCCTGAACATAGTTCAGAAAATTCTTGTTTTGCCATTCGTACTATTTATAACTCTTTAGATGTTTTGCATATATCTTCAAAAAAAAATTTCTTATCACCAGCGGCGCTACACAATCTTTGTTTTTAATTTTTTAGCGTTATAAAATATTTCCATTGGTAATATTGAGTTCTTCCTGAGTAGCACATCCAACACAGCTGTTCCATCATTACGTAATACTTACTTCTTTCTCTAAGTGATTAATAATCTGTGAGTAAGTGGGTTGTCTGGATAAAAAAGATAAATTTGTCTTTGCTCAATTTGGTGGATTTCATCTTTAAATCGATTCAATGACAGTAAAAAGAACAATTACTATTCTAACCGATCAACTTCGTGTTGAACCTGCTTCTCCCGAAAAACGATTTATTTGATTTACGATTTATTTATTCACTATTGATGAAACTTGTTATATGTATATGATACTAACTTCCGGTTTATCGGTAAATTTTTTTGAAATTTCTATCCACTTTGTAACCTACTTTGCCTACTTTTTCCCGCCTAATTTTGGTAAAAGTCATCATGAAAAAGATTTTGTAGATTTGGAAAAAGTGGTGAGGATGTTCCATTCAACAACTGACGCTTTTGTCATTGAATATTACTAACGTTTTTCTTGGGCACATTAAGTGCTGTTAATCTTAAATCATTCATTTTGAAAAGGTTTAATTGATAATCAAATCAAAATCGAACCGACGTCAACTTAACTAAATACATACATATTGCAATTAGTGTAAGATAAAACTTATGTGTATTTGTATATCAACAAAATGTCATTTTCGAGTGCGTGGAAGTTGAAATAACAAGTTAAATTAGGGTGGTTGTTAGGGTTCAATTAATATAAATTCATTTTCATCAATATTTAAATAGTAATTTAGTATAAATCATTTTTTCTGAATAATATATACAATTTTTTTTTCTAAGAGTAAAATAATAGAAATTTTAATGAATTTTAAAAGGTTTATCTAAAATGTCATTTTATCCTTTTTTATTTATTCTTAGATCTTAAAATTTTCTTTTGCATTATATATATCAAAAAGACAAATTGTAACCCAAAACTGAAATAATAACATTAAAAAACACTGAACTTTACCCTTTTTATATTATTTTGTAAGAAAAAACCTTAAGTGTACTTTACGTTCATTCAAGTAATCACAAATATATCTTAATTTCTACATCTATAGTCTACACTACACTCTATAAGACACTATGCAGGAAGTAATTTTCGATTAAATTTAATCATGCGATTATAATAAATATATAAAATTAATATAATAATATAGTTTGTTATGTTTACCTTTGTATGTATAAAAATGTTTATAAATAATCGATTTTAATGGTTTTGAAAAATTCTTGAATTTTGTTATATAAAATCTAATTTTAGACTGTTAATGGGTTTCTTTGAAATTATAGTTGGACACTAAAAACTGTTTTTTTTCAGAACTTGTAATTAACGGATTAATATTTCGTGATATTTCGGCAAGGCAATATTTCGTGACGATAAAGAAATATTCCATAACTAAGATTTGAGGATGCTACCGTTGATTGAATAGAGTCAAACCACCAGCACCTTGATTAATCCCTACAATATCACCTTGGAAAATGATAACTCACTGCTATTGCCAGTGGTATATCATCATGTCTTACGTTAACTAGTATGTCAATAGCAGGGACTAGAGTTTACGGGTTTACTACACCTTTAGATCCATGTGCACAAAGTACAAATAAATTTAGTATTTTTTATTAAATTTTTAACTTAATTAATTGAAAAATTAGAACATCGTATGAATTGAACCAAATAAAACTAAGTAATTAGTTATAATTACAAAAATTTAATTTAAATATTTCTCGAACCATCATTTTGACTTATTGAAAACTTTTTTACAATTTTCTTTGCATATTTTTTATGACAAAAACAAATAATTTAATTTATTTTCACGGAAAGTATAAATAAATTTTTTTTTTTTAGACATTTCAACTTATAGCAAAAAGGTAAACTTATGGAAACTTTTAACTTGTACGCTTTCTATGTAGAGAGGTTGCTGAGATATGTTTTGGAAATTTCGTGGCCTTTTCATGAATTTTAATAGAAATATTTTCAATGTACACGAATTCCAACAAGCTTTTAAATACAGCCATAACCAAAAAATCGCGTTTCTTTGAACCGATATTCGATTTTTCTTATAAATAACCAGTGAAAATAGATTGAGCTTTTATCAATTATTCAGTCGTCTCGCGTCAAGGGAAAAAGCGGGAAAAGAAAAAAGGAAAAACGCGAACATTGAAAATTTTAGAAAAACTGCGCAGTGCAATATGTCAAAACAAATTTCTATAAATATCTGAAGTACCAACCTTTCATTTGAAATTCTAGCTGCATTCTAGTGCATCAAGGTACGTATTTTCTGTTCTTCACCAGCACGCGGAATGCATTTTATGCAACTCCTACAATCGACCATGGCTTCTGTAACCACTGCTGATAAAGGGTTGTTGTTTAATTTTTTCAACGAAAATCTAGAATGTACATTAAAATGGGAAACTCGTTCATCCTCGCCAAATGTGCAATGCAAAATTTGGGGCTCTTGAGCCAATTTAAAATGTTTGCAATCGGGAGCCCATTTTCTACTCTCATAGTCATTTATTCGTCCATTTGTAGAATACTGCTGGCATGTTTGGAAAGATACATGTCAGTGAATGAATGATCTTCACAGAACTCTGGCGCCGTTGTTACCTCGGTTAAGTTTCACGAAGAGCGTGGATAGTGGGAATTAGAGCCTGTGAGCAGCCGTTTTAATTGCGTAAAAATACTTACTACCTATTATTGCCGACATCAGCACAAACACCAGTTCATCTTCTATACAAATAATGGGTGTTCCATTAAGGATTTTTTTTTATTAAAAGAAAAACACAATGTTTACATTGAAAGTATCTTTATTTTGGCATTATATGAAAGTTGAAGGTTTGTCATTTATATTTTAAAAATAATATCATGTAAGTGACCACCTTTTGATGCTCTACAGATGGTGACTCTCTTGTCAAAATTTTCGATGACTTTTTCACACAAGTCGGGCTGAATCTCGCCAATAACACGGACAATCTCCGCTTTTACTTCATCAATCGTCTGTGGGTTATTGCGGTAGACTTGTGATTTACATAGCCCCAAAGAAAGAAATCTAAAGGCGTCAGATCACAAGATCTTGGTGGCCATTCAACATGACCATTTCTTGAGATAACTCGTCCAGGAAACTTTTGCCTCAATAAATCCATTGTTAGAGCTGCCGTATGACAATTCACACCACAAAAAATCACGAATCATGCTTCTGTATCGTTCTACCTTCACGGTAACTGTGTTGCCTTCATCATCATGAAAAAGTAAGGTCCAATGACTCCACCGCTCCATAAACCGCACCAAACTGTAACTTTTTTTGAATACAAACCTTCCTGAAGGATTTCTCTTCGATAATCTTCACTCCAAATGCGACAATTTTGCTTGTTTACATATAACCACGTAATTTACGAATAACATTTTTTACACAACGCCCATTTTCATAATAAAGCTGAACGAATTTAACTCGTTGTTCCATACTATACGATGACATTTTAACAAATTGCAAACCTTCCTCTTTCCAAATGTCCAATTAGAAAAAAAAATGGAGGTCAATTTGGCAGAATTGACAGCTTTAAAAAAAAAAAATCCCTACTGGAACACCCGATATAAAAATATCTTAAGAATCCCGTATAAAATTAAAAAAAAAACAATTTTGAAAAAAAACTTTTGTTTTCTTTATTAATTAGGCTGACGTAGCAACAACTGGCGTAATATCATGTTTAATGACCTGGTTCGTTATTGAGTTTCATTACTCTGTCCAGATATCTTGTTTTAAAACTATGTCTTTCTAGACTCGACTATAGGAAACGATTGGTATAAAAATATTTCATAAATGTTTGATAATTGATAGTTAACGAACATGAATATTTTTTGATGTTCCAACTCTTTGTGGAGAAGTACACTTGAGAAATAATGAACTGAAATAATAGTATACCACGCGGCAAGTGAGTCAATTTATTAACATTTCATAACCTATATAGACCGACTAGAACACGTATTTGTGTTACACGTGTTTCGACGATTTTACTATTTTCTTTCATTCCGTATAAGAAAAAAGAAAATTAGTACTTTTTTGTCATCATTTTATTTACTGTAATAACAAAACTTTGCATAATTTGACAAAAAGTTATTGTACTTGAACCTGTCGGTTCATAATTTATTTTTATTTTTAATACCAAGGAAAGCATCAAATATGAAGCAAAAATTAAATGTGTGAGTACTTAAATAAAAAATGTATCTTTCGACAACTACAAATATAGGTTTATGTTTTTATCCACAACCATAATTGTGTGCGCGTTATTAGTCTTAAGACCGATTTAAACACACTGTTTAAACACACAATAAAACTGTGTGACGTCATTACGAAGTAAGATTTAGAATGTATTTAGGGAATTTTTACGAAAAAGTAAAATAAAAAACAAACTTACAAAAGAAAAAAATTGAAGTAAATAATTAAAGCTCTATTTAATCATTTTTTGACACAGCATTTCGTAAAATATATTCTTTAATTAAATTGTACGATTTAACTGTAGGTCTGTAGCATGTCTTAATAGAATAAAATATACAACTGTTAATATTTTTCTGTTGCGTGATTGCTGTGGAACACAATATTAGTATTTTATTGGGTCCGTGTTTAATGATCTATTTTATTTTCGAGTAAAAGTTTACAAATTTGTAAACATGCGAGGCAATGAAATTCATTAAACACAAACTCAATACAACTTTTTATCCTTTCTACACAATGCATGTTACTGCATTTATTTAAATTAAACTATTGTAAAATATATTGGTAAAACAAGGATAACGAATAAAAATACAATCAATTTTATTTTATTTGTTTTGTACCATTAATTCCAAACAATTAAATAAATTTTATTCAATTTAGATGCTTATTAAATTTTGGGTATTTTGAAAATGAAATGACGTACAACGAAAGAAATCAAATTTTATACTATTGAGAATTGAGAAACCAAAAAACAATCACAAAAAAATCTAATTTTGTTCACAATGGCAATTCAATTCAATTTAACTGTAGCCAGGTTTTGTCTTTTTCAATATTCAAAAGATGAACATGCGCATTAGTTTGAAATTATTTTTTATATAATCAACGCGAAAATGTTTCTGTGGACTTTTTTATAAAATACAATCAAAAGAATTTAGTTCAATACAATCTCATAAATTGTTTTATTGTGTTCCGCAGCATTCACGCAACAGAATAAAAATAACAGTTGTTGATGTGTTTGTCTTCGTGTCTATTAAATTTTGCAAATTTGCAATGCTCGGTCATGCCTCCCTCGAATTGTAAAGTTTTGCTCGAAAAATACAATGTTGTTTTTAATTACATGAGCAAGATATAACCTGCACTTTCACCCATCTAACATGAAATATTTCGCAAGGTCCGCAATAGAATCTTAAAATATTTATCGGTCCTATCGGTTCTACACCATTTTGAAGCCTCACTGTATCTGCAAGAAACAAAATATCGATATAGCTAATTAATGAATGCTCCATGAAATATTTCTTCTCAGGATAAATTGAACGGCTGAGTAGAAAAAGGATAATATTCCAAAAACTGGAATATTATTTTTTATACGCTCATTAAACGAATTCGACATTCAACTACAAAATAGTTGTCTCAGTTTATTTTTCGTATTTTTGGACCTTTTTCTACTCAGCCGTTCAATTTAAACGATGAGGTTTATACAAAACAAAGTTTTATACCTGCTATTTCCACACTTTAATAAGAAACCCAAAACGTACGTTCGCTCTCGAATTCGAGATTGATTTGGGTGAATATAAATGAAAACAAAAACCGCAAGGGCTTTTATACACCATTGCTGTTCTGTAAGAAGAATAAAGATAGCTATGATGGAAAAGCTATGTTAAAACACTTATTTTATAAAATTTAAGCTAAATTCATTACATTCAAGAATAATTCAATTTTCGAATTTTTTTTTAATTTTCCGTTTTACTTCCTTTGCTTTGTGTTGCAACATTTAATGCAATTATTGTAATTGAAATGCATTGAATATATTTTCAGAAAATATTACTACGATACTATTTTCAGAAAATAATGATTGCATTATTTTTTTTTTGATATTTAAGTAAACAACGTTTGACAATTTAATTTTAAATAATGTTTAGCTAGTTTTTCAAATTATTTTCGATTTAATTAATTTTCTGATTGAATACTGTTTATATTACATAAACAAGCTTAAAATCAATTTGTGTACTGCAAACAGTATGACAAATTGGGAATTTTTTTTTAAACCAATTGCGATTTTATTTATTTTTAAATTATGTAGAGGATAACTCATAAATTAAAATTTTTTTTTTCATTTTCATTTAATTATTAAGAGTATACTTTCTAAAAATTGGGGTACACCTACTGAATCCAATCTCTTCTTAAAATTTGTTTGTTTTACTCGGCACGATTTCCCTACATTATTGTCGCGTTTGTTGAAAAGCATATCCTCGTTTTACTCGTATTTGTTACAAACAGCCACTGTCGAGATCCCACTTTGTTACAATTATAAAACGTGGATTTACTTTAACCGTAATTCGTATAAATGGAATGATTTACTATGGTTTGGACAAAATAAACTAAGCAAAATAACTAATAAATCCACACTTCAGAACGGATGTTGTTATGACATTTTTAAAAAGCTTCTGCTTGTTGTGACACATTGTAATTATGGCATAAAGCTTTTTATTTAAAAATAAAAGATTCCGCTCATTCCTTCCTTAGGACGGCTTCCCGAGCAGAAATTAGTTAGGGAAAGCCTGAATACAGTCAGGGCCTGATCAGGGTCAGATAGGGCAAGCCCTATTAGGGCAATCTGATGTGGGCCTGTTCCGGACCTGAATTGGAATACCCTTTTAGGGCAAACCTTATTTGGATACATCCGGGCCTGATTTGATTTTTCGTATCTGACCCCTATTTGGGCAATCTGATCAGGGCCTGATACAAAATACCTTACTAGGGTTTGCCCTATTCAGTTTTATATGGAAAACTTGATCAGTGCCTGATCCGTTTATCCCAATCAGGGCCTGATTAGGCAAAAGCGTTACACTCATGATCAGGGCCCTATCAAACTAGGGCTAACCTGATCAGGGTTGTGTTTGAGCCCTAAGAAATTTCTGCTCGGGTTAGTTTAACATTTTTGCATATTTTCAGCTGCATTAAAATGAGTATGTTGTTAAGGACACTAGCTCTTAGACTATATAAAATGATTTCCCTAAAGAATATTTTTAAATTTTTTCAATTCCTAAATTTCATTGTTTATTTAGTCTTTTAATGAAAATAAATTTCACTTAACATTTTTTGGTTTACCTAATAAAAAGTTTATTTGAAGTACCATGAACCATTGTATATTTTTTGAAACCAAATAAAACAAAATTTAAACAAATTAAAACCCTTATTACATAGAATAAGCTAACCAAATCGAAAACAAACAAAAATTTATTATAAAGATTTTGAGGTTATAATTTTTCAAACCAAATACTTTATGACTTAAAATATAAAAAAAATAACAGAAGCACACTACATCTCAAACATTTTAAAACACCATATGGAAGAAGATATATGACGATTTCTATTATTTTTCCTGAATCCAATTCATAACATACACATACGATACACACAGATTTTATATATTTTTCTATTTTATTTAGAAAAAAAAATGTGTTTATGATTTATTAAGAACATAAAATTGATAAAATTTATTTTGTGTTCCTTAATGTTTCCTCGTATGAGAGTATAAAATAAGAAATTGATTCACTAGAAAATTTGAATTTCAAGTGAATTTATTTTTCCTAAACTAACAACAATAAACAAATACAAAAATTTTAATTTAATTTTAATTAAAATAAAATGTTTTTTTTATTAAGTCGATGGACCTGTTGACCTTCATGATTAACGGACAAACATAAAAATTAATATACATACATTTAATAATATATAAAATAAAAAATAAATAACACAAAAATTAGGAAAATTTTGTATTTTTCGATGCTACTTTGTCATTGAAATATATTTTTAGAAAATTCTTCAATTTTCTTTGGGTCATTTTTTTTTATTATGATGATAAAATTTATTATTTTGAAGATGAGCTGAGATGAAAAACAATTTTATTGAGATACATTTTAATTTTATAAATCTTACATCATATTGTTTGATATATTTTGAAAATTTAATTTTTTTGTTTGTTTTCAATATTCGTTTGTAAGAGGGAATATTATGAATTGTAAGAGGGAATAATAATTTTTTTATTAATATCAAACGAGTTTACCTATTTTTAAATGGAAGGGACTCAATAGGACGATAGTTCCCTAAATTATAATTAACTAACACTGCTATGATATTACGTAGTATTTAATGTAATAAACAGCAGGTTGACTCGTACTATCAAAGAATAATAATCATGAACTTCCGTCATGAGTCTAGAGAGGTTTTCGGCCATACTCAGTTTGTAAGTTCGGATCTACCTTCTCATCCAATTTAAATACTGAAATACACACGATAAGTTTTACAAGGGTACGGAATCAAAAGTGCAAAGAAATGACCACCCCAAAACCCAGGGAACTAAGGCCACAACCACATTATCATTCATCCATTAGGATTATATAATTTCCGGTAAAAACTCTCTATAAACAATAAAATTCAATATTTCATGTTGTCCTGATAACTATAATGACAAAAACAAAAAAAAAAAATTGAAAAGAATAAATTGTAAAAAAATAATTAAAAAAAACTTAACTTAAATGAACCATGATTGCAGAAGAAGAAATAATATACATATCCATGTTTAAATGAATCCACTTGTTGTAGTGTGCAACAGTTTCATAACCAATGGTTGTTATAATATCACGAACCACGACTGACGATGTATCTGATTCTGGTTCACCAAATTCTTTTCTCATGACCCACAATTGCTTGGTATAATCTTGTTTCACCGAAGTTTAAGATAATGTAACCCGTTGCGCTGTTTACTTTCTTTGTTAAGTTTTCACCAATCATTTGTGAGACAATCAATTTGCAACATTCCTTTTATTTTTCTATAAAAAACAAAACTTGATTTTTAATATTTTTCGCAAGTTTTACAACATATATTTCACTATTATTAATAATACAAATGAGCTTTTGTTTTAAATACAAGAATTTACTGTCAAATTTAAGTTTTTTTTTTTTTTTTTTTTTTTTTTTTTTTTTTTTCAAAAAATGAATTTAAATCAAAAATTACGAAAATGAATTTTAATCAAAAAGATCACAAAAATTAAAAAACAAAAGAAGGCAGTCTTGAGCAATGCCGACAGAAGTGAAAACTTAAAACTGTGAAATAGCTGTGTTTTTGTCGTCTAAATACAACAAAATGTTTACTTACTTTACCTCACTTCCACACTGTTATTAACTAAGAAAAACATCAAATTCAATAAAAAAAAAACCAAAATATGAATCAAGAGAACGAGAGTAAAATTATTTATAATATATTATCATTAATTTCAACAATACTTATATCATTCGTACTATTAATTGCGTTTTTATGTTAGTTAAAAATACAACAATAGTAGTTTAATCAATGAGTGAATAATGAAGTAGTTTATTCTCAAGCAAAAGTTTAAAATTCGAGCGAGGCACGAGCGAGAATTTTAATTTGCGAGAGAATAAAATTCATTATTCACGAATCGATTACAATACTTTATTCTCTGACAAAGAATTGTGTATATAATAAAAACTAAAAACATTTTCTTCAATCAAAACAATAAATTTTTATTGTTTTAATTGATAAATCAAATTTCTTAATAAAAAAAACCCTGATGATAAAAAACGCCCATCTCATACAATCAACCAAGTTCAACTAAACGAAATAAGAGAATTTAAATTAAAATTTGATTTTTGAACAAAACTTATCAAAGCAATTGTGATTATAGTTTGAAAATAATTTTAATGATATCAAAACAATTTGACCAATTGGAATCATACCAATTGAATAACGATAATTTTTTTATAGGAAAATTTTCATTAGACAATAGGTTAAGCTCATTAGGTTATTATCGAAAAAACATACAAATAAAGCTGATATAATTAAATGGAAGAGAATAAAATCTTTACTTACTATACCACACTTTTATTACTTAACACTTCAACCGAAAAAAAAAATCAAATTCAATAACAAAGAAAAAAAACAAACTATAAATCAAGAAAATGAGAATAAGAAATACGAAAATAACAAATGATTACAATTTATCTCACTCTATTTTAATATTTTTTTATATTTAATATTTATTTAGCGTGACGATGACTTGAATATATAAAATTTGCCCTAAGAAGTTTTTACTTCAAAAAAGGTACAACAATCACCAACAGAAATAGAAAACAAATAAAAAAGAAAACAACAACAAAAAGCATAAAAAAACAGAATAGCCACAAAACATTTCTTTTAAAAACTGAAGAAAATATTGAGATGTCGTAAAAATCCTCTGGTGCCTTATTCCTGAACACATATTTGTTAATCGACAATATTATCACCAAAATGCTTAGCAACTTTGTGCAAAAATGGTATTCTATAACCCAAATTTATTTAAAGGATCACACAAACCTTAGTTACAAAATTATAACAAATTATTACAAAATTATAACAGATTTTTGGTACTAAACTCGAAATAAAATTCGTTGTTAGCAACGTTTTTGACAAATAATTTTTTTAATCTTAAAACATGCAAAATTAAAAAAAATACGTTTTAATGATATATATTTTTTAAAAAAATGATTATTTAATATTATTAAAGTCTTATTTTTGCGTTATAAATAAATTTTTACGTTAATCGATGAAATTTGTATAAAAAAGTGAACACACTAAACATAAAACAAAATTGTGATTTTGACAGTTACTATATTGTTCTTGTCAGATTCACAATATGTATTGTGTTGAATTTTCACTAAATTGGCGTTACATAATACAAAATTCACAGTATTGTATGAATTTACAATTACCCTGAATGCATTCTAAATTTTACTTCGTATTGACGTCACACTGCTAAAAAACAATAGCGATAACCTTAAAAAACTACACTATCGATAAACTTAAATACCGTAAATTGTCCGCAGCCTTAAACTGTGTTTAAATCAATCTTTTGTGATGAAGATGTCAACTCATATTGAAAGAGAAACATGCTCAAATAGTAGTTTTTATTTTAGTTACTCTGTTTAAAGGGAATGAAATTATGGAAAACAGTGATAGGAATACGAACGAAAAATTTTTTCACATTATTCCAATGATGGGAAAACCAATAAATTTCATTATTTTTAGCACTACCTGCCAAAAAAATAATTAATTTTCTTGTTAATATCGAAATGATAATAATTTGAACGAAATGAGAAAAGACTGTACTCAGTAGCAATAACTTTATAAAACTGCATTACCGATCATTTTAAAATTTGTCAAAAGAAATTTTTATGATTTTTATGAATTCATGAATAAAAGAACAATAATTTTAATGATATTTAATACAAATTTGAAGAAAAAATACAATAAAAAATATGTACCACTCCAGGAATTGAACTTTCGAACTAAAGAACCTCAGTCGACCGCGATATCCATATTGCAATTTGAAACGTTACGACCGGCTAGAGGTATTTTATATTTAAAAATATATGCATGATGATAAGTCGAATATATGAATTTTTCCCCATAAAAAATCGCACAACGTGCCCAAACAAGTTTTCACCACAAAAATCACTATCATTTATAATTTTTTTTTTTTTTTTAAAATAAAATGTGTTGTGTAGTAGGAATTACAATATGTGTCACAACAACACATAAAAACCTTTTAAGACCAAGGTCTTACAACAACATACGTTCAAAGGTGTTGATGGACGTAAATATTCCTTTATTTTTGTTTTTTTATATTTTTTGTTAAAGAATGGAAAACTAAACAAAAAATCTTATCACTGACAAAACATGACAAATTTTTACAAATATTTGCTGAAACAAAACAAAAATGTAGTTGCCAATAATCCAGCCGTTTGCACATTCCTTGATCCTGTGACGCACTGTCTTTCTTGAAGATTAAAGCCAACACATAGTTATATGAAGGTTCGTTTCCTCAAGGAAGCAATAGCGTCTCATCATCAAGGATAATTTCACAGCTAAGATTGAGGGTGCTACCGTTGACTGAATACAGTTCATCCGCCACCACCCCAAAGATGTCACCTTGGCTAGTGATATCTCACTGCTATTGCCTGTGGTATGTGATATCTCACGTTAACTCGTATGTCAATCGCAAGGACTGGAGTACGCTGGAGTAATACTGGAGTATTATTATAATATTAAAAATATTATCAAAGATGCAGGTATCCGTTCCGGTACAAAATTAGAACTCAACTTTTCATATCAATGTGTTTTTTTTCATCGACTGTATTTTTTAAAAGGTTTCCATTTATCTCTATTGCTGTTTTTAGGTTTGCTCATTCTAATAAATAAATAGTAACTCATACACGAAATTCTGCCGAGTATAAACAAAAAAAACAAATGAAACAGACAGAGAAAAATCACTCACATAAACAGGCTCATATTATTAATTCTAGACATAACAATTTAATGAATTATTAATATTGCAAAAATATATTAGTGAAAACACATAAATTGCATCGCCCTTTCAGATCACACAACATTAACGCGCCTGCGCAAATCAATTTACTTTGTATTGCTTTTAGTTTAAAATAAGAAAAAAAAAATATATTTGTTTCCCAATAAAAAAAAAAAATCACCTTAGTTAGAAACGTTTTGAAACGTTTTTTGATTTGGTTCAAATCAGGCATAGAATATTAAATCCACCAAAGAGTGTATATATGTAAATCAAAACAAAACAAAAAAACGATATTATCACATATCATACGTTATTACTGTTTAAAGCGGTTGTCCCTGAATTAGTTTCTAGTAGCTCCTGAGCCCTCGCCAATTTCATTTGATGATTAACGCATATTTTATAATTCGTGAGGCGCCTGTCCTTGACGAGTCTGAAAACTTTTGTTCTACCATTTTACTCGATTCGCCCGCTTTTTCATTCGGCAAGCTTCGAAAAATGCCGATTGACCGGGATCTTGTAAATTTGCTGCCACAATTTTTTTTTAACTATGGGGGTGGAAATTTGTTTTAGAAAACGTGGGTAACCTTTTCCGAAAAAAATGTGTCTGGCTATTGTCGAGTCCGTCAACCCCAACATGCCAAAATGTCAATTGTCGAACTAGAAAATAGCAGACACATTTTGGTCGGGCAAACAAATTTTCACACCCCTATAGTTAAAAATAAATTGTGGTAGCAAATTTACAGGATCCCTGGGCCTATCGCCGTTTTCATTTAATGATGAAAACATATTTTGTACTTCGTTAGGCGCCTGTCCTCAATGAGTCCGAAAACTTTTGTTCTACCATTTTCTCGATTTGCCACTTTTTCGTTTGGTAAGCGTCGAAAAATGTCGATTGCCCGGGATCTTGCAAAGTTGCTACCACAATTTTTTTTTAACTATGGGGTGTGGAAATTTGTTTTCGAACAGGACGGTAGCCGTGTCCGACCAAAATGTGTCTGCTATTGTCGAGTCTTACAATTGACATGGAGAGTTTAAAATTTAATTCTGCTCGAACGGGCTAACCGGTTTTAATACATTTATTTGGTTTGAAAGGTACTATGTGTAAGGTACTAAGGCTTTATAAAAAATTTATGAAACTTGTAAAAAAAAACATATATTAATTTTTTTTTTGTTAATGATTACCAATGTTTCAAGAAAATTAGAAATGGCCAGATTAAAATTTTTCATTTTATCGGCATCTTGATTTGATTTTCGATCAGATTTAGTTTTGCTTATAATTAATATAATTTTTTAAATTTATTTGGTAATATGGTTTGTGTTTAATATTCTTCTCTTCTTTCACTTATTTGTTTGGGTTTCTTTTTCATTTTCGTGTTTTACTGTTTTTATTTTATTACACTAAAACATTTCACCAATTTGATGTTTTTTTGGCCAAAACAAACTTTTAATTTCGTTTTGGTCTTTCTAATATTAAAGAAAAGAACATAAACTCTCTGCAGTAAAGTAATTTTAATGTTTGAGGCATATCAGATATCCATTAAAGTTTTAAAAGTTTTTAAAATAATAAGAACACATTAAAGAGAATAGCGATTGCATTTTTTCGAAAAAATTTAGAAAAAATAGTCATAATTTATGTAAATTCTCCAACAATTTTAAATTTCTCAAAAATTTTAAACAAAAGAATTAAAAACAAGTGATTTCAAAATGTTAGAATGTTTCTGCGAAATATGTTTTATATGTTTTTTGAATTTCTTCCTTGTATTTCTGAGAAATTACACCACCGTTTTGAAAATATTGTGAAAACACAAAATGTTTTAAAATAAATGTGTATAAAAAGGTGTCAGTTAACTTTTATCTAATTTCAATAAAAATAACTCTTTTTCGACGAAAACAATTCGAATTATTTGATTCATACCACATGTTGACAAATATAAGACAATCAAAAATATTTGCTATTATACGGGTGTTTATTTTTGCCAATGGGTTTATTTTCGCTATACTTTTTATCTTTGGTCGTGCTCTACAGAAAAAGTTTAAAAAGCGATGTGTCTTAAACGAAGAAGAAATTGTATAATTTTTGTGTGAAGTTGAATATAGTGGAGGGATGAGAAAGCAACTGTCTGTATACCTTATATTTGAAATGTTGGTGTTTCCTGCATATTTTTAGAATCATCTTAGATAAATAGTCAACAAAAACTCGAGCAAAGTTTAATCGGACTCCGAAGGTAGAGGAACACTCTCGTCTACTAAGTGAAAACTGTATGTGCACAGGATATAGAGTAGAGTGAAAGTAATTTGTAGAGGTTCTATATCTTCAGAAATCTTCGTCAAGAGTATCTCTAGTATATAGCAGATTTTTGAAGAGCTGCGCCAGTTATATCTATTCAGTTAACCTTTTTGTTGCTTTATATTCGTTATTGACCTTAATTTTTTAATTTTATACGTATATTTTCATGATATTTTCCTATTACGATGCATTATGTTTGATTCTTCTTAATTCTCATTCCATATTTCAGACATTTATTACTTAAGTATTCTAACATAACTTTTATTTTTTTCTTCAAATTCACCTAATTTCGTCCGCAAATCTTATGCATTCGATCTTGCTACCTCCCCCATTATTTTTTCTATGTCCGGACAACATGTATGGACAGCTAACTAACTAACTCTAACTCTTCTTTTAATTTCTACTTCTTCTGATAAATTCTATTCTTTATCACTATTGTTCTTTGGTTTAGATACATATCTTTAAAAAGTCTCCATTTCTTTCTTCAATATTTGCATTACCATTTTGTTTTTTTGAATTATTGTTGTCTATTTTTGTTTTTTTTTTTCTTATTCAGTTGGTATATCTTTTTTTTTTATTTTGATTTATAATTGCAATACTTTATATCCATCCATATTTTTTTTTTGTTTAAGTATTCATTTAAAATTTTTTCTTTAAAGTAATATAATAATGGATTTTTGCCCCACAGTTCATTGTCATTTGAATTTTGGAAGGGAATTTCGCAATTGATCTAATTTTAGATCACAGAAATTCTCTAATTTTCATTCCCTTTTTATTAATAACGATCTTTATCTTAATTTTATTATCAATTTTTATTATTTTTTTCTAAATTTTAATTGTTTTTTGTTTTAAAATTGTAATTTAATAAGTTGTTAATACGTTGTAATTAGGGAATATGAAAAGATATAAATAAATAAATAATAATAAACTTTTTCGAACTCTATGAATACACCATGCATACTTTTCTATCTTTTTCTATATATATTTCTATCTATATTTCTACTAAATCTAAATTACTTTTCATTTGTCATTTCATTGATTGTTGTTTATATCATTCTGTTTAATGTCCTTGGTAGTACTTTAGCTACATATGACATCAAGCTTAGAGTCCTATGCTCTTCACATTTCTTTGTAACTTCTTCTACCCTATCGGTATTACAATGATTTCTCTAAAATCTTTTGGTCATACTTCTGTATCATACATGTTACTTACATTAATTTGTATATCGTCAGAACCCGTTGCTTTACCTTTTTACATTTCTTTCATAGATATCATCCTTCGCTATCCTTGTCCCATTTCTTGCACCTGCATATCTTATGCTCTATGTTGGTTTTTTAAATCGTATAAATCTTCAATATTTAAAATGAAAGAATCTTCCCATTATCTTATTCTTCTCATACAACTCGACGCCATCCTCTGATTCTATATTTAGTGAGTTGCTATTGTTTTTATATTGAATATAAACTCCGTTGGCTTTTTGTACGTTAAGACATATGTGTCTCTTGCTTTATCAGTTTTTCTTTGTAGCTCATTATTAAGGTTTTTGTAGTTTCTTCTCTATCATATTATTGGTTATTCACACCTTACGAATTTTTGCTCCCTCTTTTATTCCTAATGCTTGTGCGGCTGCTTGTTTTCTTTGCTTCTAAACCTTCGTTCTAGTTATCTTATGTTTATTACTGTGTGTTCTTAATGTCCATGTATATCTCCTTTTTATTAACCTCAAATATTGTAGGAATAAGACATTTAAATCAATACGACATTATCTGTCATTTTCTCACATGCTGAAGTTTCGTAGTAACCTCAATGTAGGTGGAAGTCGGCAGTTGAATCTGGAGTGTCACATGGTGATGACGATTCACCTCTATTATTTAATTACTGTGTGGTACAGTCGATGTATAAAATTCTCGCAAAAAAAACAAAAAATCTTTTCCCCACTTTTTGATGTCTCGATGTGGCCTAGAGTCCAAAATATTTATGTGTGTGTCAGCGTTTACCTACGGTAACTTAAGAAAACTGAATAGGTTTTTTCGATGTGCCTTAAATCATTAAATGTAAACCCGTGTAAACCAACAAGAGTTCGCTCTATCGATAGACCTCGTTCAACAAAGAAGCCTGACATGCAGAATGATCTTAAAAGAACTGTTGTAGGCAGTATTTATATAGACGCTAGAAATTGTCTAAGTTGGAAGAAAGAAAACAAAATTCGTTTTTCAATTCTTTGCTGCAAAAGAAGATTTCCCAAATTCAAAACAGTTGTATAACGATGGACTATTTCGAGTTTTACTCTAAAATAATAACTTTCATATTGAAATAAATCTCGGTTTCGGCCTTTAAATTCAAAGAAACATAAAAGCTTTTATGTGTGCTAAAAGCAGGGCTGCGGAGTCGGTGCCAAAATTAAGCGACTCTGACTCCAAGTTTTTTAAATGTTAAATCCGATTTTGACTCCGACTCCGGCTTTTATGTATAATAGAAAATATTTTTATTTCATTTCAAAACTATAAATTCCACAAAACGTAATAAAGCACATGTATTGACGATATAACATCCAAAATGATTGTACAAGGTACTGAAACTCTACCTTGAAGATTGTTTGAACTTGTTTAAATGATCTGCAGGACTGAAAACATACCATAGGAAATTCAGGCATTCTGATACCAATTTATAAAATGAATATCGAAACCTGTCTGCAAACTAGAGGGGAATCGCTTTCCTCTCCTGCACACCATATAAAATCTTTTCATACTTTATTCTAGTAGATTAACCTCCTTTCAAATTAACATCACCAACTTACATATATGAAATTAGAGATTTACTTAATTACAAACAAACAGTAAAATTTAAAAAATTAAAAATTAGCTGTAATTAATAATTATCAGAGTCTGCAATTTTATTTTATTCGAGCACTCATTTCATTCCTTAAAATAGTATGAATAAAATAAAATGTTTATAATTTCAATATCGTTTTTCATCGAAGAGTAAAATTTTTAGTTTTTTCGATTTCCCTCCTTTAAAGTTTTTATTTTATTTATTTAATTTTTCATCTCATTTGCAAAAGAAGAAATTAGTTTCTGTTATTCTTCCTTTTTTATATTTTTATAAAAATACATGAAAAATTGAATAAAATATTCACAAAATATATTTACTTTTTACGTTGGAAAACATCAAATTTGAAGCAAAAATTAAATGTTTGAGTATGTATATTTATTTCAATTTAGGAGTAAGAACGATATTTCATTATTTTCACTCCTTTATTTGGGGGTGTTTTATTATTTTTAAGTTACAAGGAGCGTTTTAAACTCCGAATTATATAAATTTTTAGAGTACCGTGTTTTGAAAAGTAAAACGAGAAAACGAAGAGGATTTTAGTGTGTGCTTCACTTTCATAATCCATTTTTTGGAAACTAAGTCGTCATATAAGTGACTTACGTCAAGGAAAACACAAAATTTCCTTGGTCCGTTTTCATAGAGCAGAAAATCGTATAAGAAAACTTAAAAAAGCTGTTTTGACGCCATTCAGATGGGTGTTAAGTGAAAGGTTGATTTTTTAAGTAACAAAGCTTTTTTATATTTGAGTCCTTAAATTTTGATGAATTTTCAAAGATGAATGTGGTTTGTATGTTTTTATAAGCCATTAAAACTGTAGCAACCTCTCTGAAATTTGTCACCCTGTGACGAATGGTATCATATAAAAGGCTGACGTTTTGAAAAAAGGTAACCAATTTTTATTTAATTTTAGTGTTGTTCGGTTTTAACATACGTATTACCAATACTGTATTTATTCTGTCACAATCTACCCCATAGCTCCAATCGTAATCAACGAAAAAAACTTATAAGTCACTCTATAAGTTATTTATAAATTTAGCTAAAGAGTTAGAGAGCTACCCATATATTTCATAATTTTCTAACTTGGTTAGCTAGAAATGGGAATAGTTTAACCTAATGCAGACCCGGTGATGTCATATAAATAAATGGGCGTGATGTCACAAAATGGGCATACTTTATGAATTACATCCTAATTTGGTAATAAATTTATAGATTCTAAGTTTTTGACATATAATCGAAAATGTACTTGACAGTCCTATGGATCGTTAGTGTGATTTCTGAAATCAAAGTTTTATCTTTACTTTGTGTATTTCATTTCACAAAATGGTCCAACTTTTCCAAATACTAATACTTTGTTGTTAGACAACATTTTTCACACAAAAACTTTTTTTTTTAAGGAAACGGTAAAACCTAGTCCTGTTCATAGTAACTTCAGAACATGAGATACTTAACTACCAAAATGGTCTGTCCCGTTCAAAACAAGACGGTTTCCTAGCCAAAAGCAATCCATTTGCTGTACAACATTCGAGTTAACCAGTGTGGTTTCTGGCAAGGTTGAGGTACCACCGATGTACTTTTATCGAAGGATAATTCTTGAAAAATGTCTAGACTTCAACACACCTCTCTACAGTTCTACCTCTCAAGCAGGCCTACGACTTTCTCGAACGGGAAACTTTAATGGCGACTTCACTATCAATGGGAATCCGTAATAAAGTGGTATCATTATTCAAAATGACGGCCTCAATTCTGTGCACGAATATAGAGAACGAAGTCCGGATTAAGACAAAGTTATGCTATTTTCTCTATTCTTTTCAATCTGGTCATGGAATATTTGTATCATTAAAAGAATCTACCGGCTAAAAACAATGTCTTGGCATTAAACTCAGTACATGCATACGCTGATGATATTGTCATCCTTGGTCGAAGTGAAGCGTTAAATAAGTGAGACTTCAAGACGTTTGAAAAAGGTGATAGATACATTGGCCTGCAATTGGCCTTTTTTAAGAAAGACTCCAAAAAAAGTTTTTATGTGCGGCGAAAAAGGAATCGGGTATTTGGAATCAAAACTTGACTAAAAAGTAGCATACTTACTGATCTTGCAGCAAAATCGCTGTAGTTAATTGAACCATCTACTCGATGAAGCCTCTTCTTAAACCACCGTATGTTTCAACAATCAACTAACATCAAATTCAAGATTTACAATAGATTCATTAGACAAGTGATGATATTTAGGTCACAAACGTAGAGCCGGTTTAGAGTCTGAACGACGAGTGCTACCTTGCGTCGCCTAGAGAGTAGGCGACGCATGGTAGAATATAACTGCAATCGAACATAGACGTAATGATCGACCTTAAAAAAATCGGCTGTAATAGTTTTTATACTGCTGTTACTACTGCCGATTTACCGTGGTGTTTATTCGAATCTGGCTAATTCGGCAACGATCCTACATGGAACATAAACAAACAAAAATTTGTGATATTTTACCATAGAATTGAAATATCTATAAATATTTCAAGATACTACTTTTAAAATATTTTTATTTAAAAGAAGCTATTCCATAATAATTTATATTATTCTATTATTTTTTATATGCGTATATCTATAGGAAAAAAATAAACTATGCAGACAAAATTTTAATTTTTTTTTAATTTTAACATTTTTTTTAGTTAATTGCTTTGGTGTGTCACTCAATAACAATTAATAATACTTGTTTGTGTCTACATAGAAATTTTTGTTATGTAAAGTTTAATCATAATGTTATATATAGACAGAATACATTTATAAATAATAAAAATGGTTATCTGTATTTGGAGGGGAATATTTTCTCGTTTGAGTATATTTTTATTGAGATGATACATGGAAATAGAAATTTGGATTGGAAATTTTAAAATTTTGTACTATGAAAAAGATGAGAATAGATGAAGCAAGAGACTACATATATATACTCGTTCATTTTGTCCGATCGGGAGATTATGTAAATTATAATCAAAAGGGTGTTTTAATATACTAAAGTGTATAACTTAGAAGAATATTATAAGTTGATTGGTGGTAGATAACTCGCTAAGCATCTTGATTACTTCCAGTCCCAATTTTTTTTATTAAACTGACAATTTAAAACTATCTTCTTCATAAAATTTAAATAACAATTTAAATAACACACTAAGACATGAATGATTGACTCCAGTTTTAATGATTCCAAAATATCACAGAATATATTTAAAACACCAAAATGTCAAAAACATTCAGATAATATAATACCTTTTCACAAAACATAACTATTGTGGTTTATCACTTCAAATTCATAAAATAATAATAATAGAAGTAGGAATAAAAAAAACATTTGCACTACATTACTCACAGCTCGTTTTCTTCTTTGTTATTTCACCACATTGCATAACCATAAAATTGAATCCACTTTTCCGGAAAATTGAATTTTTATTTTTTTTTCATGTATTTTCCAACTGGGAACACAAAAAGTAAAAAAAAATTGTATTTTGACATTAAAACGAAAAATAGCGCTTCACAATGATTGACGGTTTAAATTTTTGTGTTAGATTAAATTTTATAAAATTCAAACATAAAAATAATAATTGGAATTTAAATTGTTTTTCTCCTTATTGTATTTCAGCATCGACAGACGATCGACGTCGTACAGCAAGACGTGAAGATCCTCGTCGACATACATTGGGTGGCGATATGTTACATTATGGTGGACAAGGTCAACCACAACGTACGATGGATCTTGAGGTAATGAGATCAAATTATAACGATCAACAACACAATATTTATAATAATTAGATGTAGTTTCTATCTAATGTAAATCAAAGTAAAACAATATCACACTTGCAATTAATTACTAAAAATGCAATTCATTTTCTTTTTTAATTTTATGTTGTTTGTATAATTAATACTTTTATGTTTACTTTTAATATGATTTTTCTTTTCTAGAAACGGTTGATGGTTTTTTTTAATTTTCTTTTATTCTATTAATTTTTAAATAATAATTTTAGTAATTTATGGTGAAAGGTGAATTAACGATTGGAAATAAAATATAGTAATGCTATTAATAAGAAGATAGCGCAAATGCTAGTTGATAGAGTTTTTACAAAAATATAAAGTGTGAAAACAAACAAAAAGTTTTTAACGTTAATTTTCATTTTTATTGTATTAATTTTAATTATAATTTTTATAGATGGGGACACGTTCACAAAAAAGTAAAAAGGTAATTAATGTTTTAATTACAGATCTTTGATTGAAAACTAGATGAAGCATTTTTTTAAGTTTTAGTTTTTTTTAGTGATTTATATTATTATTATTATGAGCACAATTATACATTATTTGTTTTTATTTTTGGTAGCTAATTTAATAAACACATATTTGTTTCTTAAATATTTTGAAAATGAAATTAGTCCGTACTGTATTTAATTTTTTTTTGTTGAATTTTACAATAATTAATTATTTTATAAAATTTAATTTTTCAAAATGAAATTAAGTATTTTGTTAAAAAAACTAATTATTAAATATTATTATGAGTTTAACTCTATTTTTTTTATTTGATTATTTATAGATGATAGTTATAATTTTTAAAAAAACGTTCGATTGTTTAAAATTGCATGACTTGATATATTTTTGTATGAAATGAATAGATTTTTTATTATGAGGTGAATTTGATAGTAATTTTGTACAAAACTTACAGTTTCATATTGATAATCGAAAACTTTTTACAAAATAAGGTTTCTGTTGGAATGTTTTGTATACAGATTAACAAGAGTTGAGAATTTGATTGCGATGAAGACACAATCAAAGCATTAATTTATGAAATCCGGTGAGATATTCCAGAGGTTAAATTTGTCAAATTCGAGCGTTCACGATCATTTGAAACTTCTAGGTTAATTCTCGAAGCTCGACATATGGGTTCTTCATGTTCTTACAGAAAGAAATTTATGTCATCGCGTTGACGTCTGTTATTTGCTTCTCAAACAACAAGAAATTACCCTTTTTTAAAACGCATCATCACTGGAGACGAAACATAAGTTGTCTACAACAATGTTAAGTGCAAGAGATCATGGAGTAAACAAGATGAACCGGAATTCATAAAAAAACGTGATGCTATCTGTTTGGTGGGATTTCAAAGGAAGCTTCTACCAAAGAATACCACGATCGATTCTGAAGTGTACTGCCATCAGCTGTGGGCAAACTGAAAGATTCACGTACACAGAAAAGGTCGGAATCGATCAATAGAAAATGCGGTGTGTTCCATCAAGACAATGCGAGACCTCATACAAGTTTGTTAACTCGTCAAAAGCTTTTGCAGCTTGGATGGGATGTACTGCTACACTCGCCTTATTCTCCAGATCAGGGGCTGGCACCTTTTAATTATTATTTGTTCGATTTTCGACAAAATTTTTTGGACTGTAAAATCTTTACTTCAAATGAGGAGGTTAAAAACAAGGTTGGCAAATATCATGATATTTATATAAATATCAAAATATCCGATATATATCAGATATATATCCGATATATATCAAGTTCTGATATTTATTTTTGAATCAGTTGTTTATCTTAAATATAACACAATGTGTGGCCCTTTCCACACTCCTTCGTTTCTTACCTCTTCACCTATAAACTAAATTCAAATATGGCAACTTAAATTCAGTTTTTATAGGCAATTTATCAAGCCTTTCGTCTATATATTCGATTGCTCAAGTCCGAGAATATGCTCGCTCACTTTGTCTTGTTTATTTTGTCAAGTCGCATTATCAATACCCATGCAAGTTTGTACAACTACTCCATTAATGGTCCATTACCGGCGACCAGTAATGCAGCAATGGTCGTGTACTGGCAACCATAACTGGAACATTAACATAATATTACTGGATGATAACTTCGAACAATAAATGGCTTCCTTTCAAGGGCCAGAGAAAAAAGCCAGCAATGGCCCATACAAGGAAATAGAATTGGTCCAGTAATGGTCAATTTCTGGCGACCAAGTATTTCAACAATGACTCGGTACTGGCAACCACGACTCATAGTACTGGTAACTATGACTCGGCCACTAATATAATTTTATTTGTTGATAATTTTGGACAATAAATGACTGCCATTTATTTTCCATGGGAATGTTTGCGGTAACCGCAAACATTCCCATGGAATTAAGAGAATTGATAAAATCAAAGCGCAAGGCACGTAAAATCTGGCAGACAACTCGACCTCCAGAACACAAAACTATTTGAAATAATCTGTGCATACGTAAAGACAGCCATTAAAGAAGCAAAAAATGAATCTATTAACAGATATCTCTCAAGTCTTTCTGGTGATAAAAGCCATGAGTATACACTCTGGAAAGCAACAAAGGGATTCAAAAGACCAATCCTGCAGATCCCTCCAATTAAAAAAGATGATGAAACATGGGCCAGAAGTGCTCAAGAAAAAGTTGATCTATTTGCAGAATTACTAGAGAAAACCTTCAAGCCATTTGGTCGACTAACAGAAGACGAAAACATAACGAAAGCGAGCAAAACCGATTCACAGGAAATTTCATATGCAACATTACATGAACTTAAAGAAGAAATACGTACCAGTTTGGTTCCAAAAAAGGCCCCAGGCTACGATTTAATCACCAGTGAAGTTGTTAAAATGCTACCTGATAAAGGTATGCGCAAAATACTTCATATCATTAATGCTGCATTCCGATTAAGGTTTGTACCTATGCAATGGAAAGGAGCAGAAGTGATTATGATCCTAAAACCGAATAAATCACCAAATGACAAAAACTCGTATAGACCGATATCATTACTCCCAACGATATAGGGATGGAAATATTTATAGAAAAATCGATTCTCGATTCCTGCTTCGATTTTATTTATTTCGATTCCTAGAATCGATTCTCCGGCTGCCAGAGTCGATTCTTTCGACTTTAATCGATTCCTATGTTAAAAAATCTAGCTTTAGCTGAAAAAAAATTAAATTTATATTTCAGTAATATACATTTATTCTAAAGAAATTTTAGACAATCAACTTATGAAAACCACATATTTTCTGCAACTGACCTTAAGAAAAGTAGCTTATTCAAATGATCAGGCGTTAATCGACTTCGAATCTTATTTACAATCAGACCATTGTGTGAAAATAAATGCTATGGTGTTGATCTTGCTACTATGTATTGTTAAATATTTGTTTGCTATATTGTTGATAAATTTGAATGTTAATTTTCGAGTGTTTTTCATGTGATAATAAATGAATTCTCTTAATTCAATCAGCAACCCGCCTACTTCATCACTGTCATTATTTTGATGGTTTTGACGCATAGTGTCGTCTAAAAAATCCCAAATTCCATTATCATTTGAAGATCGTTGATGATCTGCAGTGTATTCACTTTCATGATCAGCCGCAACACTTTTTGTTAGTTGAATTTCTTTTTTCAAGCAATCACGTATATAGATAAAGTTTGGACAAATTAATTGAAAAACTCTGACGAAGAAATGTTTCTTTAAACTTAAAGATTCCTTGTGATGAACACGTCTTAGCACTCGCGCGGAGTTGCAAATATTTTGAAATCCTAGTTTTTTTACATCGGGAGTCGAGCAGCGTAGCAATAAAATATAATTTAACGACTTCTAAAGCCAAAAAAATCGAATACTAAGAATCGATTCTTGATCGACTTTGAAAATTAAAAATCGATTCTTTATAATCGATTATTTTAACAGAAAAGTCGATTCTCGAGTAGAATCTGAATCGACTTTTCCATCCCTACAACGATATCGAAGCTTTTTGAAAAACTTTTTCTTAAAAGGCTTAAGCCAATAATAGAAAATAGAAACCTCATACCTTCGCATCAGTTTGGTTTCAGAGAAAACCACTCTACCATTGAACAAGTGCACAGGATCACGAATATTATTGAAGAAACGATTGAAGCCAAAAGGGTATGCTCCGCAGTCTTTCTTGATGTCGCTCAAGCTTTTGATAAAGTTTGGCATCATGGCTTAAAGTATAAATTGCATAGAGATCTGCCCAAACAGTTTTATGAAATTTTAAACTCTTATCTGGATGACCGCCACTTTAGAGTCAAATATGATGATAGTTATTCAACATTGAAAAAGATTGATGCAGGAGTTCCGCAGGGTAGCGTCCTAGGACCGGTACTATACCTGCTATATACAAGAGATTTGCCTGGCCTAAGCAAAACAACCATTGCAACCTTTGCAGATGATACCGCAATTTTGACCACCGGAAAAACCGTAGAAGAAGCAACTAGCAAACTGCAATACGCTACTAATAAAATCCACAACTGGACAAAAAGATGGCGAATTAAGCTGAATGAAACAAAATCCTCTCATGTTAACTTCACTAACCAAAAAGTAAGCCAAATACCTCTGAAAATCAACTCAACACAAGTTGCTTACGCAAACACAGCAAAATATCTAGGTTTGACTCTGGATGCTAAACTGAGATGGAAGGAACATGTTAAAAAGAAAAAAGAAGAACTGAATTTGAAATTTAGAAAGATGTACTGGTTACTTGGTAGAAACTCAGTGCTATCTATTCAAAACAAACTGCTTCTGTATCGTCAAATACTGAAACCAGTGTGGACGTATGGCATCCAGCTATGGGGCTGTACTAAGAAATCGAACGCGAAAATCATCCAGTTGTTCCAAAACAAAGTGCTGCGTTGCATTGTTAATGCCCCGTGGTACATCAGAAACGAAGACATCTATAGGGACCTGAAGATAGAGTTCGTGAAGGATGAAATAAAAAAATATGCAATTAAACACACCACGCGTATACGCGTACATGAAAATATTGAAATACGCCAGCTAATGGATGTGCCCGTTGCTGACAGAAGGCTTAAAAGAACGAAGCCACTAGATTTGATTTTATAATCAAAAGCATACTTAATAAAATAATGTAAATGGGACTAACCAATGGGTTACACCCCAAAAAATGTGCTATAAATATGAAGTGTAAATTACTAGATGAGCGTAGCTCAGTTGTTCTTTTATATTAATAAAAAAAAAAAAAATTTATTTTCCAGAAAAAAACAATAATGAGCCATACAAGGTTGTACACTGTACAGCTGACCCAGTAACGGACAAATAATGATGACAAGTATTGCAGCAATGGCCGAGTACTGGCAACCATGACTCGGCCATTATAAAATACCATATGTTTCAATTTAAATAAATTAAATACAAAATAATTAAAATAACATAAAAATGTCTTACGAAAAAAATTTAAAGCTTATACCAACCTGGACAACTATAGGTGAAATTTTGCAAAATATATATTTCTAAAATGGATATTACTCTAGTGAGTTTTAGCCAAATGACAAAGATCGGCCAATTCATGGCCACGACCAATTCATGCCAATTCAACTAAATACTGGCTATTTTCTGTCAACCATAGATCGGCCGATGAGTGGTTCTAGTACTGGCACAATAATAAAAGTCGAATACTGTTAACCATTAATGGACCAGTGTTTGCCCGTATTTCCTGGAAAACCCTGCTTAAGTAGTAATTCCATTCTACCACACCATTGGTGGAGTTTCTAAACTGAGATTGAAATGCATATTTTGAAAATGGTGTAATTTCAGCTAAAGGCGCCATTACAAATGGAATGAACTCTGAAATAATTATATTTAAGTAAGGAAGTATATGCTTCTTCTCTTTCGTGGTTCTTCAAACGTTTACCTAAAAATCAGTTATGTCAGCTTTATGGTCTTACTCTTGGCATAGCTGAACCAGATTACCACGATTTGGATCGTGTTTTGCGGGCAGTGCTGCAACAGTTTTTCAAATTTTAGGTAGGAATAGTTAATAATTTCTTTTTTATAAATATCATGATATATATCAGCGAATAAATATCGTGATATATATCAATGATATATATCGGATATATATCATTGATATATATCATGCCAACCTTGGTTAAAAATCACCTGGATTAGTTTTTTGGTAGTAAAGATCAGAAGTTTTTTGAACGTGGAATCAGGAGACGGTCAGAAAGATGACAAAAAGGTTTTGTACCAGAGTGAATAACCAATATATGATTGTAAAGGGTGTCTCAGTAAGAGTGCACCTTTCCATTTTAAAATAAAAACACGTTTTTTATGGGAGAGTTGTGATATTTCTATTGGATTGTAAAGAAGACATGTTCCGATTAAGTATGGAATAAAATATCCAGCAAATGGCCCCCACGGCTCTGATGACGCCATTACTCTTTTCATGAAATTTTTCATGACTTTTACACATAGATGTAGCTGTATCTCACCGATGACGCGTTGTATCGATAATTTGAGCTCAGGAATTGTTTCTGGTTTATTCGCATAAACCCGAAATTTCACAAAACCCCAAAGAAAAAAGTCGCACGGCGTTAAATCGCACGATCATGGTGGCCAGTTGTGTTGAGTCTATAGTTTGACAATTATAGACGAAACACAAAAATAGTCGCTTTAGCTCCGAATTGACTACACTATTTTATCGGTAAAAGTTTAAATTTTTTATAAATATGAAATTAATACATCAAACTTTTTATAAATATGAATGTTTATCGTCATAATTACTTCCAAAAAAGAGAAAAAAACATTTAAATTTGTATGAATAAAATTTTTTTATCAAAGCAGCCTTTTCAAAATTTCATAATCCAATTGAAATAGTTGTTATTTTGTTGTCATAGTTAAACAATAATTCCAAATTTCATTATCCAATGAAACTGTTTTTTATGTTTTCTTGTCATAGTAACATACAATAATTCAAAATATCATAATCCAATGAGAATCAACTTATTTTTTGTTGTCATAGTAATATAGCCTCCGTAATATAAAATAAAAATGGCGTTACTTTTGCTGTCGCAGGCTAAAAAGTAAGACTTTAGCTAACTTCCTAGCGGCAGTAAAGATAAACTTTACAACAGCCGTTTGCCGAAAAACTAATTTTTGAAGAATAACGAAAACGCTCTTCATTTTAAACTTAATTTTTTACCGGGAAAAAATTCACATTTCATGAACATAACTCGGAAACTGTGATTTCAAAAATTACAAAAAAAAAAACGTTTTGAACTAGAAAAAATTGACCTTGCATATACCCCTATTTCGTCATGGTCAAAAATATTGTTTTTTTCAAAATTTCCACTCCAAACCCCCTCAAAGTAACATTGTAAATGATGAGTCGCTATAGTTTTCATTCAATCCTTTCAATCCTTACATTTTCTATAATCGTGAATTTTTTCAATTTTTCTACTTCTGTAATGTTCGAAGTTAAGGGGACAGGGGAGCTGTCATATGAATGGTGATTTTTTTCTAATTCAAAACAATTTTTATTTTTTTTATAATTTGTAATTTGCGTTTTTGATTTATTTCTAAAATTGTGTTTTTGAGAGAAAAACCATTCTCGTATTATATACACGGAATTTTCGGCGAGCAAGCTATATTTACACTTGCCCGACTTTTTCGATTCAAAATAGACATTTTTTCGATTCAAAATAGACAACAGCCAGCAACTATCGTTAGATTATATGTGGCGACGAAGCCAATACTTTTTCACAAATAATTCAAAAAATATTGACTTTTTGAAAAAACTCCACAGTACAAAACCCTTAAAATGCACTTTTCTATCGATTCTTGTCGTTATTTTTAGCGTAAAAATTTCCATTCCAAAAATGGAGTGGTAACCAACCCCAGAGTAAAAGTGCACACCGCCGTATTGTATAGATTGATTTTTGAGCTATCTCACCATACTCTTCAAAATTTCATGCAAATTCATACAAATTCAAGAAATTCGGAGAAACTGTCATGTACTGGACTATTTGTGAGAAAATCTATTACCGCAAAACTGGTATTGAAGTTTTGATTCGTTATCCTTCCGATTTTGTTTGGTCATCAATTATAATTGACGTTAATGATACTTTGGCAAATTTTTTTTATCAATGTGATACATATCTGATTAGCTTCTGGAGTGTATTGAACAGATGCTAGGATTTACCGACCAATTAGAAAATTGTTTTTAGAGCTACACTACATAAACTTTTGTCATCAAATAGTTTTGTTGAAATTATTTTCGATTGAAAAGTAAAATAACAAAACCATTGCTATAATTGAATGTTTATGTTAGTAATACATCATTGGTAATGGTTCCTACTGTATATTAGAATGTTTATAAATCATTTATTAGAAATTCACCTCAAAATCAGCTTACCATTTATATATATAGATATAATTTTTTTTTATTTTAATTTTATTATTATAATTTTAAGATAACTATTTAAAAACAGATTTTCCTATATTTTTATTTTATAAAAAAATAAACTTAATTTTGTCAACAATATTTAAATAAAATTATCTTAAAAAATTTAAATTCTTTTTATTTAATTTAAAGTAATTGTTGCTTATGATGAGATTTCATAGCAAAGTGTTTATTAATTTTGAAAAATGCTTTGGATGTAGTCATAACACGTCGGTTTTTGTTTAAATTTTCATTGTTTTGGTAAGAGAAAACTTTAATTAAAAATAACTGAATCAAGGAAATCATTGTCATAATTAACATTTTAATCAAAAATTCACGCATGGTGTTTTGTTGTATTTATTTATTTATTGACTTGGTTTTGTTTATCATAAGATTCTTAAACTTCATAATGCATGGAAAGAGTGAAGAGCACTACTAATATTAGTTATTTTTATTTGAATAAAATAAGGTAAATGTTTTGTTTTCATTTTTTATGTTTTTTAGTTAATTTAATTATTAATATTTTTAGTTTGTTTGTTGAAGTATTAAAAAAATGTAATTTTAATAGACACAACCAATACGAGGGTATACTCCTGTAAATCAAGGACCATTATTTGATGATGATCCTGGAATAATGTCAGAAGTAGAAACAGCAAGTACAGGATTTCGTCGTGGTGGTAAACAAAGATCATCGTTGCCTGTTGTAAGAACGCCTTCAAAAACATTAGAACGACCGTTAGGTAAAAATAATGTTTTTTATAGTCTCACCCGTTTTTCTAAATCTTTTAAATTTATTTTCACAGGATTGGTATTTTTACAATATCGTTCAGAAACAAAACGAGCACTCCTACCAAATGAAATAACATCAATTGATACTGTACGTGCATTATTTGTTCGATCATTCCCCCGCCAATTAACGATGGCTTATTTAGAAGGGCCAAATGTAAAAATATATATTCATGATGCAAGTAAAGATATGTTTTATGAATTAGAAGATGTGCGATCACATTTACGGGAAATTCGTGATCGTTCTGTTTTACGTTTATTTGAATCGAATGAAGTAGTTGCACCACAAGTATTACCTGGTGGACCAGGTGTACCACAACCACTACCACAAAATATCGGTGGTGTTGGTGGTGGTCCTGGACATTGGGATCAAGATCAAAGTTACTTTAGTGAACCAGAATTTGATTCAGAATATCAACATCAACATATTCATAAAAGCAAGGTAAGATTCGTTTTTGAATTATTTTTATACATATATATAGACAACTTTTAGCATAACAAAAATCTCTTAAATTTTTTATCACGTCACAATAACTTGTTATCTTAATTTTTGGATTCAATAAACGAGATTACGACTTATACTTACTTTCCATTATATTTTAAAAATAAACAAAAATTCTCTGCAGTAGTTTGTCGTTCATACAAAACAACAATCACTAATGATTCTGATATTGAAATTACAGATTTAATTTTAATGACCAAATTTCACTTGCTTATATAATTTTGATTGATAGTTCGTGCAATCATAATTGTTCTATGTATACGTACAACAAAAAATTACTTTCAAATATGTATATGTCTGCTTTTTTAAAATCGATAAGATTATATTTTATTCTGACTGAGAAGAACATTTATCTATCGGTCTCACGTAGTGGTTTTACTTTAAAAATAAAATGTGATATGAATATTATTCAATATGATTTGTTTACCTTCTTTGAATCAATAAAAAATAGCCGTATTTTTTGTGTAAAAATGATGCTGTTTTTACTGTACACTTCGAGTGAGTGAAAACATAACATGTGTTTTTTTTCTATATCGAAGAGATCAGACCGATAAAATAAAATCTGTATCAGATATATCGTACAATTTTGTTCTCCAAAAATTGAGAGTCTGATATAAAATACGATTTCGGTTTGAAAGACCTAAGTATAACATTCTCGTGCCAAATGAATCAAAACTTTACTCCAACTCTTTTGGCATTTCTCGACGTTTGATGTCATGACAATTCTAAAAAAGAAAAACAAATGTCAATGTCAAAAAAAAATGTCAACAAATGATTTTTTTTTCAAAACAACTAATTATATTTAAAAAAATACCATTTACGCTAAATGGAGAGGTTTTCCAAGAGTTTTCTGTGCTAATAGGAACAGGGAAATGAAAAATATCAGGTCGTGTCATATTAAATATCGTTTTTTATAAAAATCTTAATTATTTCAAATCAGCATTTACGCTAAACGGGTTTCTAAGAAGTTTTCTGAACTAATTCGAACAGTTAGTTAGGTTGGAAAATATGAGCTCTTGTCAGTTGTACAGTTGTAATTATTGAAAATAAACCTTTGCCTAAATGATTAAGATTTCTGGGATGTTTTCTCTACTAATAGAAAATATTGGGTATGGGTAGATAATACATATGTCGTTTTTTTGAAAAAGTTGAGCTCTAAATGCAGCGGATTTTGAAAAATTTGCTGTGTGTGAACTCTTGTGAACTTGTAATAAACACATTTTCTGTCTTTTTTCGGGATTACAAAAAAAAATCAACACAAAGCCTCTGGCCCGAGAAAATCTCTAATTTAAACTATTTAGTTAATCATTGAAAAAAAAATAAAAAAAACTCAGAAAGCAACCAGATCAAGATGAGTGATCTTTTTTAAAAAAACATTTATGCTGAAATGCTAAACATTCCAGATTATCCACGTCATCCAACAACCTTAATGCATTTGTAATCAATTTCTACCAATTTTTCCAACCATCTGAACCACTTATCACATCTTGTGTTGCTCGAACCATAACTTTCAAGTTTTAGAAAAATTAATTTTTTTTCGTAAACCAATTGCTTTTTTAATTTTTTTTTGTAATTAAAAGAACAGCACAAATGAAAACTAATTCAATGAAATTTGATAATCCAATTAATTTAGACTTATAAAGTTTAATTGTTATCTGTATATTTAAAAGTTGAAACATTTTATTGATTCAAGATCATATGTTCTTTTCTGTTTGATTTCTTCACTTATTAATAGTATTAATTAAATTTTATTTTTATTTTAAAGCTTATTATTTTAATTGAACAATTATAACCAAAAAAAAACCATGGTGGTCAGAAAATTTTTTTAAACTAATGGCCGAAAGCCAAATATCATATTTTCGCTCGAGAGCTAAAAACAATTCTTATAATTATATTTCAGTATCGATTTTATTCTTTGAAAAGAAATCCATTTATCTCACCGTTGTGATTAGTTGTTTCATGTTATCAAATAAATATTACCCATACAAGGAAATCTGCCGTGTATAAAAAAAAACAAATTAAACAGACAGTGAAAAATTATTCAAATAAACCCTCTCCTACTATTAAATTAAAAAAACATAGGGTCTTTTACAATTCAACCATATATTACCATTGCGGGCATTCTTCATTTATAATAATGTAAAATAAAACTGATTCAACACAAACGCCTGCGCAGAATTCCATAACTTTATTTTGATGTCTATTAAAAAAAAGTATGTTTGTTTCACATTATCAAAATTAGAAAATAAAAAGAACCAATTGATTGTATACCGAAATATAAGATCCGTTAATAGATTTTGAAATGAAAGATATGCATTACTGTGGAACGTAATAAACCGACAGATGTTATTTATGAAACGAATCTTAAATTGTTTGAAAGTACCGACGGAATGTCGATTAATGTGAAGGCTGTCTGTTTTAGATTTTAAAAGAAAATGTCTACTGAACAGATTTTTGATGGTCGTGTCAAACTTTCTTCTATTTTTTTTTTTTTTTTTTTAATAAAATGTGTTGTGTAATAGGGTTTAGAATATGTGTCACAACAACACATAAATACCTTTTAAGACCTAGGTCTAGACCTGGGTCCCACAACAACTGGCGTTCTGAGGTGTAGATTAACGCTTTTTTTAAACATCTGTGGGTTGAAGCCACCTGAGACTAAGTGTTCCGGCAAACTATTCCATTTGTACGCAGTTCGGACAAAGAAGTCTCTCTGCGATCTGCCAGTATGACAGCGCGGGATCTTTACCGTTTCACTGGTTGCGGCAGCCGATTGCCGAGTGGAACGGGGGTAAGAATAAGTTTGAGGCATGATGCCGCTGATTTCATCTGAGCACTGCTGATGACGATATTTGTAAAAAACAACGAGGTCAGCAACAGTGCGACGATGTTGTAGGGAATCAAGTTGTGATGTCAAAGTTCGATCACCTACAATTCGTATAGCTCGCTTTTGAACAGAGTCCAAGAGGGCCAAGATGGAAACAGAGGCAGCACCCCAAACTTGACAGCAGTACTCCATACAGGGACGAATATAGGACTTATAAACATGGAGCAATTGGTATGGAGTGAAAAATTTTTTGCATCTATTTAGGAGGCCGAGTTTTTTAGACGCGCTTTTTGCCATCGCCATTACATGATCGTTCCAGAGTAGGTCATTTGAAACTGTGACACCCAATAAACGAATGTTTTTACATTCACCTATTGGTTCATCACACATACTAAATAAAATATCTTTGGGGAACTCGGTCTTTAATCTGGAAACAATCAACAGCTGTGTTTTGGTGGAGTTGAAATTGACAAGGTTTTGGTCACCCCAGTCGGCGACTTTATTCAGGTCTTTGTTCACGTTTATGGCAGCGTCTCTCCGGGCAGGATTAATTCGTTCGTGCATTTTACCTTTTGAAGGAAGGGGCTCGAACGACTTGTGCAGAGTACTATCATCTGCAAAACTATTTATTGGGTTGCTGGTGATTTTCAACAATTCGTTGATATAAATCAAAAATAGGGTTGGGGACAATACTGAGCCTTGGGGTACACCAGCGTTAATTAGTTTAGACTCAGAAGAATATCCGTCTAAGGTTACCGAAATGTATCGGCCGGATAGAAAATTTTGAATCAGCTTCACAACATTGGGATGAAAACCGTACGCAACGAGCTTGTTGATTAAGTTGGCATGCCAGACTCGATCGAATGCCTTGGAGATGTCTAAAGCGATAACGTATGTTTCACCACCTTTATCAAGTATGCTGTTCCAACAATGCGCTACATAGTTTAATAGATCGGTAGTTGATCTTTTGTTTCGAAAACCGTATTGGCTGTCGGATATTAAATGATTTTCTTCCAGAAATTTTGAAATATGTGTATTAATATAATGCTCATAGACTTTGGATAGGACCGATAGTAAAGCTATTGGCCTATAATTTGAGATATCGGATTTTGGTCCCTTTTTGGGGACGGGCTGGACATTTGCCAACTTCCAGCACGAGGGAAATATACCAGATTTGTAGGATTGGTAGAATATTTTAGTTAAAGTTGGTGCAAGTTCTTTGGAAAAGGTTTTTAAAATAATGGGTGGAATATTGTCCATTCCTGATGCTTTGTTGATGTTTAACCCCTTTAAAAGTTTAGCGACTATTTTGGGTTTGAAGTGAAGTTCATTCATATTAACTCCTGAAGACTGGATTTGGGGTATTTCTTTAGGAGTTTCCAAAACAGTGGAGTTCAGAGCAAAGCGTTCAGCGAACAAGTTAGCTTTTCTTGCGGGATCATTGACGATTAAATCACCATCAATAATAGGGGGAATAGAAAATTTTGTACCAGAATTTAAAGAATTAATGGCACTGTAGAAACTCTTGTCAGAAACAGACATAGACGTAAGTTTTGAGGCTTTCGCTCTGTCAATTTCGGACTTTTCGTTTGAGATAATCTGATTAGATATTTTGTTGGCCTTTAGATATTGGGATCGATTAGTGGGAGTTTTGTTATGAATCCAAATATTAAATGATCTACGTTTGTTTCTAAGTGCCGTTTTGGCAGCTTTCGAATACAAGTATTTTTGTTTGGGTTTTACTATGGAGAAAGGGACAAATTTATTTATAGCAAATTGGATGGTTTCTGTAAAGTTTTGAGCAGAAACATTTACATTGTCAGTGTAAAAACAATGACGGTCGAAAGGGAAACCATGGAAAAAATTTTGAAGACCACTCTTATCCATTTTTGAGTAGTGAAATATTTTACGGGGTTTGGGAGCTGTAGTTTTAAGTAAATCAGTTTTGATAACTGATGAGATTAAATAATGATCAGAATTTCCAATACTACCTTTCGCAACATCGACACTCGTAATATCTGGCATTGTGGTAAGATAGAGATCTAGTAGAAAACTATTATCACCGCCATTACGGGGAGTGAAAGTCGGGCTTTTTACAATTTGGAATAGGCCCTGAGACGCGGCAAAAATTTCTGCCAGTTTTCCACTATTGTCAACATCGTCGGTCGATTTGGAGAATTCCAACCATGATTTGTTGTGGACGTTGAAGTCACCGGTAACGATAACTTCACAATTAGGGGACTTTGCTCTAATCTCGTCCATAATTTTTGTCAGTATATTAAAAAAGTTTGGGTTACGTTTGTTGGGGGACCGGTATAAAGCTATTGTAAAAAAAGTCATTTCTGGAAGACAAATCTTTAAAACCATTGTATTGAAGCCGTCACCGTGTAGTTCAAAATTTGGAAAGCGCGTGTACGCAACACTCTCATGAATGAATGCGCATACGCCCTGATGGAGTTTGAAAGCTGATTCGAGCCTATATTTGGAATTAAGCGATTCTATAAAGAGAAAATTTTCAGAAACTTGTGTTTCTGTAAGGAATAGAATGTTCGGTTTGTCGTGCTCAAGATGATGTTGCACGTGGTCATGGTTAGCGTTCAATCCGCAGATGTTTTGAACATGGATTTTAAAATTTTTTATTGATTCATATATGTTTTGTCCCTGCAAATTCCGTGGACATGCCGCTTTATGGGCGGGTGGATTGCGCAAATTTGCTTTACCACTTGCAGACTTATTTTTTTTCGGTTGTACTGCCATATATATATCAAAATGTTTATTTTATTTTTTTGTGTTTTATTTTAAAATGCATAACTAAGTAAAAAATCCTATCATACTACAAAATATGACATATGCCAATATTTCATGATAAGATGAAGAAATAATAACAAAATAATAAGTGAAAAACAAATTGTGAGAAATTTGCAGAAAACAAAACAAAACTAAATGCCAATAATCCAGCTGATGCAGCGCACCCCAGACGCACCGCCCACCACTTCAATCGAGGCACAAAGCCCACACATAACTACGTGTTGGTTCGATTCCTCGGAAGAGCTAATGAGCGGTACCGCTACGGAACGCTGCCCAGCTAAGACTGGAAGTGCTGCCGTTGACTAATTAAAGTTCGTCCGCCAGCACCCTAAGATATCATCTTGGCTAATGACATCTCCTGCCATTGCCAGTGGTATGTGATATCTCACGCTAACTCATATGTCAATGGCAGGGACTGGAGTACGCAGGGTAGTCAGACCCGTAGATCAACATTGATCATAATCGATCAAAATCGATCCCTCCTGCGGCGAAAGATGTGTAACTTTTTATTTTTATTTATCTTTTAACATTTTCAATTTTAATTTTATATAATAAACAAATTATTTTGGAAATCTTTTTCTATGAAGAACATTACGTAACTTCAATTATGTACCAACTAAACAGCTAGAAAAAATCCATTTTGTTTTTGATAAAATTACAATTTCTTTCTATTACGTAAGATCATCTCCCGAAAATTGAAATATATGTATAATTTAACAATTAGTTCTTTTATTTAATACAAAAATCACAAAACTATTAGTTTTGATTTTCGAATAACTTTAACAAACCACAGATAACACGGAATATTTGGCCACGATTATTTGATTTTACGAGTGCGGCTTTCACACTGGCGATCAATGTATTAACGTCGTCATATTTGTCCTTGATAAACTCCCAAATTCGGAAGCATATACTTCGCTTGATCTAGTAGCAAAAACCATACTTCGTCGTACAGTATATCGGGCCCGTAGTGTTGTTTGTTCTTTCCAAGAAGATCGTACTAAGCAACTCCAAAACCGTGAAAATTATGAATTGGGTTCCACGACCAAATTGTTGATTTGCTAAAAATGACCTTCAGAAATGTACTACTGTACTATGCAATGGTCAAGATCTCAACTTGTAAATGCGCGCATTTTTTCCCTTCCTAATTTTTCCCTTGCTAATTTGTTAAAACAACAACAAATTTAACGATTTCAAGAGACCCTACTAATCAAACTATAAGAGGGTATGAAAGTTTTTTTTGGCGAATACGCGTTCTGGTTTACTTGATGCAGTGGATAAGTGAGATAGGGAAAAATTAGCAAGGGAAAAAATGCGCGCATTTACAAGTTGAGGTCTTGACCATTGCATAGTACAGTAGTACATTTCTGAACAGAAATAAAATACTTGTACTTTTCCAAAGAGCTTTATGTTCTTCAAGACTAAAAAAAAGTTTTCATAAAAGTCTTCTGCTGGAAGCTATATAAAAATCCATAACACATGCCCAAGCCCTGATATCTCAGAATCTTGCGATTTCAGTCCCACCATATTTTTCCCTCTGTTTTTTTTGACATGGTAAGATATTTTTTCCTTTCAAATTCTTTGTCACATAAAGTTGCATCAGTACATAACATTAGTAAACTAATATATGACACAGTGAACGCAAATACGTGGTGTGGTACGCGCGTCATACTTGGCACGTTTAAAAATATTGTTGGCACGGCCGACCGTTTCAATTTTGTAAAACTTATCTATAAATTTCAACTTAAACTCATAACATACATTTTAATTTTTTTCTAAAATACAACATATTGTTGAAAAAAATTCTTCGAAACTAAAAAAATATTAACGCCAGATGTAGTGTTTTTGGCTTCGGCTTTTCTACAGTTACAGGGTTTTACCGAATAACAAACCAAATAAAAAGTTACACAAATATGTCTGCCTGGATACTTTTGGTGTCCAGGATACCACTCTGCTTGAGGTCGCAGGATCCGAAGGAATATATAGGTGAGATAGTATTTTGGTACAATAAAAGAAAATAATGGCTAGATGTAAGCAAAAACGTAGGTTTTGTTAAGCGGTCTTCAATTCAGAACAAGGACCCCCTTTGTTAGAATTGGATTTACTTAGATAATGCTAACTATACTAAACTAACAAAGTTCGAAATCTGGATAGTGGCTGAGCGCTGCTCTTGAAGCCCTCACCAGTGCTTTTCCACCTCCAGTCGGCCTATAACAACACGTTAGGAGGCGGGAAGCTTGAAACCACCACTCTGTGATTAAGAGATTTAGATAATCGTCTGAGATTAAGATAATCGTTTGTTGTGTTACGCTTAAGATACAAGTTTCTGCAACCGTTGGGAAAACATTTTTTTCTTTCTCTATCAACCGATGGAAAAACATGCCCTTTCGAAATTCACGTTCGGATTTTTTAGTTTTTAAATATATTATTATTGAGGAAACATTTTATTGCCGTTTATAGAGTAGAGGAGGTGTACTAATTAAAAGAATTTAATCGACGATAAAATCGATTACTTGAGTATAAAAAACTTACTCTTATAGAAGTATAAGCTTTTTTGGTCACCATATCATTGTACTGCATTTTTTCTTAGAATGAATTCAGATTGTTATCAGTTGTTCGTTGAAAAAACTTATGTCAATTGTTCACCCGATTTTGAGGTATGGTATGCAATTATTCAAAACTATGACACTTCTCTAGTCGTATGATTCCTGACATTCCTGCAAAGGATCTTGATGATACTTTGGCCGATGATACTGGTTCACTTGAAAATAGAAGATCTGGATTCATTTCAAAATTGGACAAAATGGCGAGGGTCTCCCGAGCACCTCTAAGTTTGAATAACTTCTAATTCCGGTTTTCCATCTTATTGAAATTTGGTATATAAGGTTTTAGTACTGTTTCCAATATATCTGCATACCAACTTCCGCTTTCTTACTTCCGGTTAAAAAACAATTATTTGTAGGTGTTTATCCCTACTGTAGCCTACCATTACCGATCGATTCTCATGAAACGTTGGTAAAAGCTTTCAAGTAACATGAAAAAGAATTCATCAGCTGTTGGAGTTGTATTTGTTGGGAGCATAGTACATGTTTTCAATGTTTGTTGGGAGCATACAACATTTGTTCGTGGATAAATTTTGATGACACTTTGGAAAGAGATGCAAATATGTATGGCAAGAAGCTGATTATATTTTGAGCGATATTGAACAAAGTGGTGGGAGGTCCCCCGAACACATGTTTTTTTGAAACCTCAATACCATTTGTACCTGATAATCGAATTGGATGAAACTTGGTAAATAAGCATTTAGTAAGGTTCACAACAGTTCTGCATCCCAACTTCCGATTTTTCATTTCCTGTAAAAAGTTTTTCTTGCAATTTTTTTAATTTTTTTCAGCCTACAATAATGAAGCAATTATGATGAAACTTGTAAAAACGTTTCATAAGTGTGAGAAGATTGATCAACTTTTGGGACACATTGAACAATGTGGCGTGTATTTTACCGTACAACTGCTGAATTTTCTCACTTTGTTTTTAAAGTTTGTTGGGAGCATACAGACTTCATTCATTAATCAAATTTTATGACACTTTGACAAAAGATGGAGACTTAAATGAAAAAGACCTGATTAGTTTATGGGCGATATTGTAATAAGTAGTAGGGTGCTCCCGAACAACTGTTTATTCGAAACTTCAATAAAATCAGTTCCTGATAAATGACTTTGCTTAAACTTAGTATATAAGCTTAAAGTATAATTTGTCACAGTTTTGCATTTCAACGTCCGGTTTGTCACTTCCGGTTAAAAATTTTTTTTCAGGTGTTTACTGTAGACTACAATTATAGATCGATTAAATTCCACTCGTTAACTCTACTCCTCAACCTAGATGGAATTTTAACAAAGCTGACTGGGCTAAATATAGGTTGAAGTTGGATGCAGTGATTCGCTGGATCCAACCCATTCCTAAAAATTACGATAGATTTGTTGGAGCCATCATCTCAACTGCAAAGAAATGCATCCCAAGAGGCTTTCGTGAAGAATATATTCCTGGCTGGAGTAAAGAGAGCGATATATTATATGAGGAGTACCTTAGTAGTGGTGAGGCAGACGTGGCTGATGACTTAATATACTCACTGGACACCGCGAGAAAACAAAAGTGGATTAACGCTGTTGAAAACATTGATTTTCCCATTCAAGCAGGGAAGCATGGAGTCTCCTTCGGAAACTGGGTGGCTCAAACTCAATTACTCGTGCTAACAATGAAATGAATCCAGAGGACATCGCAAATCACATAGTAAATATGTCTCGTTCTTCTATTAATCGCCTTCATAAGAGAACAATTAAACGCAAATTAAGAGAAATGAAGCGCAATTGCTCGTCTCCATCGAAGTATGCTCTTTTAGTAGCGAAGAACTAGAATCAGCTCTGTCCCAAACAAAAAACGGAAAAGCAGCTGGCTACGATGGCATTTTTCCAGAATTTCTTAAAAATGCTGGAAAAAATGTAAAACAGTGGCTAACTAAATTTTTCTCGAATGTCCTAGAAACCGGCAATCTACCAAAACATTTTAAGACTACGAAAGTGATAGCGATACTTAAGCCAGGTAAACCATCCAATGAACCAGGAAGCTATCGCCCGATTGTCCTTTTGAGCACCTGCTATAAATTGCTAGAACGGCTCATATACAATCGTATCGCACCGATATTGAATGACCAGATCCCAGTCGAACAAGCTGGTTTTCGTCCCAATCGCAGTTGCATTGACCAACTGCTCGCTCTAACATCCTATATCGAAGCTATCAAAAACAACTAAAAACAGGCGCAGTATTCATCGATCTTACTGCAGCATATGACACGGTCTGGCGAATTGGGATTATATATAAGCTGTTCAATGCAATACCTTATAGCACCATCTCGCGTTTAATTAACAACATGCTGAGTAATCGTGTATTCAAAGTTCATTTAAATAATTCCTTTAGTAGGTCTAAAATGCTTAACAATGGTTTACCACAGGGATCCATCCTGGCGCCATTACTTTTTAATCTGTACATTCATGACATTCCTGACACAACATCAAAGAAATTTGGTTACGCGGATGATTGGACCCTGACCACTCAAAACAAAGACATGGGTGTTTTGGAGGATTTGCTCTTAACTGACCTAGCGATAATGAATGACTATTTTCGAACGTGGAGCTTATTTCCCAATCTAAGTAAAACCGAGAGCTCCTGTTTCCACTTAAACAACAAACTGGCAAAACACGAACTATCAGTGTTATATAACGGCACTGTCATTAAATACAATCAACAGCCAAAGTACCTGGGAATTACTCTCGATAGAACTCTTTCTTTTAAACTCCACCTAGAAAATACGTCACAAAAACTTAAAACGAGAAACAATATATTGCACAAACTGGCAGGCTCTACATGGGGTGCTACTCCAGCTACCCTCCGAACAACTGCTCTAAGTCTGATTTACTCAGTGGCTGAGTATGGCGCACCAGTCTGGTTGAATAGCACACATACTCAAAAAGTTGACTGCCAGCTGCATGCCACGATGCGTACTATAAGTGGTACTTTCAGATCCACCCCTTTACCTTGGCTCCCTGTGTTAAGCACTATCGCTCCACCTGCACTCAGACGCTCGCATGCTCTCATGCGTGAACATAAAAAGGTAACCAACAACATCACGTTACCCTTGCACGAATATTACGGTGACCACACTCGTTGCCGATTGAAGTTAAGAAAGCCTCCACATAAAACTGCTAGCAACCTGCTGGCAACTGATTTTAATATCTTGGATGCCTGGGACACCTCCTGGCAACATTACAACACAACTGGCCTTTCTATTACTAACCCGACTTCTACCCAACCTGGTTTCGATTTGCCTCGTCATACCTGGACCACATTAAACCGAATAAGAACGAATCATGGACGTTGTGCTGATTCTTTCTACAAGTGGGGCATTTCAGAGTCCACTGAGTGTGACTGCGGCGCTCCACAACAAACTATAAAACACATTGCAACTGCGTGTCCAATTCGACGTTATAATGGCAACATCTCAGACATCCATTTGGCAACTCCCGATGTAGTAGCATGGATAGACTCGCTCGATGTAAACATCTAATGTTCAAATGTACTGCCCAATGTTCAAATATTTTACTTTTTAATTTTTACTTAAAAGACGCGCAATCAAATCGATTGTAAGTTCATTTAATGTGTATCCATGTTTTGTTTTAGGTAGATTTCATAGTAGAGTCTACCTATTTTTAAGTTTAATTTTTAATGTGTCACAAAAAAAACCATACGCTAAATAAATAACCAGTTCGAGTACAATTTAATTTTAAACTTTCCTTGTCTCTATATTTATTAACAAATTTCGAGCCACTCTGTGTCAAAATTAGAAATAAATGCTACCCGCATGGAGGGATCAGTTTTTATTGTTTTGAAAATTTTTTTTATTTTTGATCTACGGGTGCGACAATCCCGCGTTCTCCAGTCCCTACTATTGGCATACGAGTTAACGTGAGATATCACATTCCACTGGCAATAGCAGTGAGATATCACTAGCCAAGGTAACATCTTAGGGGTGGTGGCGGATGAACTGTATTCAGTAAACTGTAGCACCCTCAATCTTAGCTGTGAAATAATCCTTGATTATGAGACGCTATTGTTTCCTTGACGAAACGAGCCTTCTTATAACTATGTGTGGGCTATATGCAACCGGCTGGATTATTGGCAACTACATTTTTGTTTTGTTTCAGCAAATTTTTGTAAAAATTTGCTATTTACTTTTTAATTTACTTTTATTTTCTCTATTCTATCATAAAATATTGGCCTATGTCATATTTTGTCAGTGATAGGATTTTTTGTTTAGTTATCCATTCTTTAACACAAAATATAAAAAAACAAAAAAAGAAAGATTTACGTCCATCAACACCTTTGAACGTATGTTGTTGTGGGACCTTGGTCTTAAAAGGTTTTTATGTGTTATTGTGACACATATTGTAATTCCTACTACACAACATATTTTATTAAAAAAAAAAAAATAAAAACACATATTATTTTTTTTATTACACTAACGATTAACAAAGTTTCATCTTTCAAGAAAATCGGAATTGTTCGGGTTCAAATTTATTTTATTGGTGGCTTGATTCGATTTTCTATATTTTTTTAAAATTTTTCCTTTGATGTTTAAAATATTTTAACGGACAGATATACCTAGTCAGATGTACTTCCATTCTCCGTCCTATAGTAATATACTATAGATTTCTTCAAAAATAGTAAAATATTTTCAACCCACTTTTCAACCCATTTGTATAGTAACACAAGTATTTAAAACATTCCGTACAAGTACATCTAAACCTGACTGAAAACCTGTATTAAATTTCTATTTGTTTTCGCTTAATTAGGGAAAAACTGACAAGAACGGTCAAAAATGTTATATAAATCATTTTTTTACAAAGAACAAAGAAATTTATGCTGACAATATTCTTTTGGCTCGTGCCATGAGCCATAAATTTGATTGTTTTTTTTAAGTCAGGCAGTTGGTAGTTAATAGAGTTCGATTGGAACTCTTAAGTTGGTTTGAAGTTATGGAGTTGGCAGTTAGTTTGAGAATTTTGCGGAGTTGAGATCTGAGTGAGTAGGTAGTGTGGTATTTTAGTTAAATTAGTTGATTATCCAAAGTAAATATTATCCAAATGAAAAATAGAGTTAATTTTCAATGACTTGAATTATAAAATAAAAATTGAATTAAGAATAGAATTCAAAAGAAATTAAGGAATTAAGAATTAATTTTAAACAATATTAGAACTGTGCTCTAAATTCATAAAAAGTTATTCAAGTGTAATAGAATTATGTATTAAAACTGTGCATATAAACATAATAAACAAGAAGGAATAATAACTTAATTTGATAAAATTTGATTTTGTTTGAATTGGTGTATTGAAAAAAGCAACACACCCATACTCACGATTGGAAAGCCTAACGGAGAAGGGAGTAGGATGTAGGGAGGATGGGAATAACGATACAAGAATTATTTAAATCGACCTCTAATCCATTATTCTTCGGACCTATGAAGAAGATACGCATCGTGGGACAGCATTTTAAGGGACGTTTTTTTGTTTATTTATTTTTGCTTGTAACTTTCACTAAATAGTCAATATTTTTTGCTACGTTCAAAAATGTGTAAAATAATGCAGAGCTAACGTAGCGATAATTTAGGAAGGCTTGTGAAATGGCAGATCTCCCTTCTGAAGATCCTGGGTGATGTAGTGCAGGAACGCTTTCGTTTGTTTTGGGTTTATTTTAAAATTTCTTGTATGTAGAGGTTGGTCAACAGAATTCACGTCAGCCTGAGCTATAGCGGCGGGTGAATGTGGTTTGCGTGCAAGACTAACTGGTGACATGTACGGTCTACCAGACCTCCTACTACAATATCTCCCCGATATAATAAAAATACGCTTATTATCTCCAGATAAAAAAGCCTAGAATAATTATAGCTGGTAGCTGGTCTGATGATCTAAAGATTTGAAAATCTCGTGTGAAAATCTAATGATCTGGTGATTTTAATTTGATGGTCCGATGAGCCGACAATCTGCTAATCTTATAATTTGATAATATACTTGGTTGACATTTTTACCTGTGAGCCCACTGGGCCTTACACTAAATTGCTTTGTTGGCACCGACAATAATTTTTTTTCTTATTCACCTTTGCACACCAAGGATTGAAATAAACATTCATTTCCATTATCTTACATTTTCCGTATCACTTTTCTTTATAATCATCGTATGTAAACCACTAATTAGTAAATTCTAATATTCTCTCATAAAAATTAAAACAAAATTTTTTTATATTTTCTTAATTTTATTGTAAACAAAATCCTTAAAAATATAATTATAATTAATTCGAAGAAAATAATTATGAAGTACGAATAGAACAGAAAATAAAGTTTAAAGATGTAAGAAAGAAAAAAGGAATCAAAATGATAGTATGTGTAATGTCATGGCAATAATTAAATACATTAAGGTACAGTTACTTATGTGTAAATGATATCTCATTTTTTTATGAGAAATGGCATGCAATTGGTAACTTCGTGTGTGAACAATAAAGAAGTTAAGAAAAGAAAATTGAAGGTAGAAACTAAACAGAAAGACTAGAAACTAAAATGAAATAAAAAATCTATTTTAAAAATTTCCACATCCCCCTATTGTCTTAGCTTTTAATGCTCCATTTGGTCGTCCGCGTAAATCTTTCCATCCAAACACAATAGCTCCTTCGAACGGTTCAATATCACATGATGAACAAACTGACATAACAGCTTGTACTTCACCTTCTGCTGGTTCACGATCATGTTCCTTGATTTCATCTTCAATATTATTCATCATTTTTGTAAGCTGTGCTTTAAAAGCTGGTGCACCGAATTGGGCTAAACCATCGAATACAATGGGATCGTTTCCTAATAAACTATCATCAATAAGTGTACCATCTTTTAACACAACTAAACCTCGTTTTTCAATTTTTTTATCATCATTGTCGTCATCGGTTGTTTCACGTTTTTTAATTGTTTTGTCGTTTCGTTTGAATAGGAAACGTTTTGATTGTTGCGTTTCATCTAAATATTGAACATTCGCTGGTTGGAGAAGTGAAAATGAAGATGATGATCCTGTTGGGAAACTAAATGTTGTAGGTCCTGGTTGTGCTTGTAAACTGGCTTGTTGTTGTAAAAGATTTCCATTTAGAAGTTGTTGGGTGATTAATCGTCCTCCGGTATGGTATTGACCATTTACAAATTGTGTTGAAATTGTTGCTTGGTTTTGGAATGGTGATTGTGGAGCAAGCCCTCCAACCAATTGTGATGGTAATCCCTGTACTGGTAATGATGGAGGTTGTTCTGGTTGAGCACCGGCTACATTAATACGCACTCTTGATGGGAATTGTCCATTTGCTAAGAGTGGATTGACAATTTGTGGTCGAGTTGGCTGAAAGAAAGAAACTTCATGTTATAATAATCTCGCAAACATAATGTTTTCTTTTCCAATCTTTTTAACGTTTCCGATTTTCTAAAACGATCAAATACAATTATTAATTATCTTTTCCTTGACATCGTGATATTAAATAAAGAATCCATAGATATTTATCAATAATCGATATGCATTTAAAACAAACATTTTTATGTAATTTTTTAACATTTCAATTCATGCATTAGTACATCCTTGACCCACTTCACTTTATAGAAACTTGACATTCATAACATTTAAACTTATTAAAATAATTCAAATAATTTTTCTTACTTGTATGGTTGGTGGTGCTGTTGTTGATGTAACTGGTCCGTTATGATCAAAATGATGAACATGATGATGTTTATGATCTCGATGTGCTTTTCCAGCACTCAACGCAATTTTATACAATTGAATTAATGTAACCTCGGTATGGAGATTTTGGTTTGTTGGACCAGTAGCTGAAGGACCACCGGAGAAAACAACACCATGTGGACGTACTTTAAATCCAACCAACTATAAAAACAAAAAAGTTTTAATTAGATCAACAGAAAAACTTTACTTTCAAAGAACTTTCAAAGAACCTTCACCATTCAGTTGATGATAAAAAGAAGTTCAGTTTTTTTTAGCTTTTCGGCTTCCTTTCACATATTTGAAATTTTCAAAGAAAATAATTAAGATTACCAACGATACTTTTCATACCGGAAATGTGATTAATTAATTGATTGTTTGTATAATTTTTCTTTATTTTGACGATGATGAAAATTATATTAAATTACTTTCGTTTATTGGAAATATTCCAAAATCTTTCTATAATTTCTTCAACTTTTCTTTAGTTACAGCAAAACAAAAAAAAAAACTTTTCAATCAAATAATAGCAGATTTTGATTAATATTTTCCAAAGTTTTTTTTTGTTCAATAAACTTGCTTTCGAAATAAAACAGCGAAAACGGATTTGATGCTAACGACAAATGAGTGAATTTTTTTTTTATAGTTTTGTGTTGTTGTTGTTGGCAATAATAATTGTATGTTGGAGTATGAAATGTTAAATAACCGAAACTGGAATAACGTGATTGGATTGTGAGTTATATTTAGATGATTTTTTTTTGATTTTTATATTAATTGTGTCATTTCGATTTTATGTTATGTGGCAATAAAGATTATTTCACAATAGGTGGGCATATGCAAGATGTTATGTAAGATTAAATTTGAATATTAAGAATTTATTGGTGGAAATAATTTAATGTGAGATTTAACTGAAAGTATTTTTCTCCTTTTTTCGTCTTGTAATTTAAACAATCAACTGAAAACGTTTTATTAATTATTCGAGTTTTTGTTGTCATTATTTAGATTAATTTTGGTGTGATCTATGAATCGATCGCAATTCGTTTTATTTTTTTTAAAGGGTTTCCATTAAGACGTTTCTCGCCACCAGATTTTCTATCTTTCGTCAAATCAGAAACGTTTAAAAAATGTTTATAGGAGTTACCATATACGGATTAATTAATATGGCGTGAAATGTTTATTGCATCTATTAAGGAGGATCAGATTACGAGACTAAGTACACGATATTTTAATGATTTTATTTCATTTTTGTTGACTCAAAGTATTTCACTTCTATAACGAGTTTTTTTTATATATACATTTGCCTAGTCCCTTATGACATCCGCCTAGCTATTAGTGAAAAGCTATCAACTCTTCGTCAGATTTGGTATCATTCTCGTCTGAATTTATTGACAATATTTCACTTTCTGGCTCTGCAATTATATTAATTTCATTTCAACTTGCAACATTTATCTGTGGTGTACCAGCGCAATAAAACAGCTCAAAATACCAACGCATTCGAAACTTCTTTCCGTTATTCGCTTCAGATCTACACCAGATGCCATATGCCAAGCGAACTTGTTTATCAGTCGCACTTATATCTCCCATCATTTTCATTACGGAAAGTCGATCCATTCTTATTGCTACAACATCAAAATCCACTTATAAATGGATAGAAAACTGGCACTGAATAGAAAATTGTTTGGGATTTTTGGGGCAATTAATAATTAATTTTTTCAGTGAATAAAAAGGTTATTCCGGTTTTTGGATCGCATATTTTACAAAACAAACAAATTTAATATATAAATGAAACAAGTGAATAGCAAAGATACTAACGAACATTCTGAGCTTTTTTTTTTAAATCCATCAAGGATACTCGAAAAAAGTTGGAAAAAAATCAAAAATTTAGGTTTTTTTTAAATTTTTCTATATTCAACGCCATAAATTTTGAACAAACACTGATTGCACATTTTTTTAATTTCTTGGAGCCATCAACTGTAGGCAATATCCTTTCTTTTAAGATAAAAAGCACAAATCCTTTCTTTTAAGACAAAATTTTGTGCAGGTTGCCTCAAGATATTTAGGTTTTCCCAAAAAAAGTCAAAACTCAAAATTTAGAAAAAAATTTTTACTAAGAATAATTTAAATTCTGCAACATAATTGATTTATATATGAGTTGTTATACAGATTTTCGAGATGAAATGGCGAGTTATGGTCAAAACCTGGTCGTAACACTACGTTGAAACGTTGAATGAACATTTCCTCTATTGTACCATCTTGAATGTGTTAAGTTGCAGTTGACATAACTATTTTTCGGCTATCACGGTTTATCCTAATTCAGTTTTATGCCAAAGTAATGAAGGTATGTAATTCTTATATATGGAGTGATTTTTTAGCAGGATGTATTATGCAAATTCCATAAATAAAAAAAAATGAATTTGGACTATTTTTACACTTGAAACTTCTTGTGAAGCCATTTAAATAGATTTAACTTTACACTTTACTATTTTAAAAGAATTCTTAACTGATGTTTGAGAACGACTGAACTTGTAAAATATTATTTATGATGCGGCACAAAAAGAAAAGAAAAAATACATAAACGTGGTTGAAATAAGGAAAACTCAAAATTGTTCGCAGTTTGTATTCGAAAATCTGTATAACAACTTATATATAAATCAATTATGTTGCAGAATTTTAATAATTGTTAGTAAAAAAATGTTTATTTTTGCCTTTTTTGGAAAACCTAAATATCTCGGTGAACCCTGCACCAAAATGCGTGTTTTTTAACTTAAAGAAAGGATATTGAATCAACTGTAGGCTTTAAGAAATTAAAAAAATTTTCAATCATTGTTTGTTTAAAGTTTATGGCTTTGAATATGGAAAAATTTACAAAGAAACTTAATTTTTTGTCAACTTTTTTCGAATGTAACTTCTAGAATCCTTGATGGATTGTTACAAAAATAGCTCAAAGTGTTTGTTAGCATATTTACTATGCACTTCTTCCATTAATACTTTGAATTTGTTTGTTTTTAGTACAGTAGATATAGGTTTTGGGTGGAACTAATTCCCCCAAAGACGGAGTTTAAATTTTTTAGTTCGTTGTTGGTATTTCTTTGAACTAAAAGTCTAGAAAAATCTGGGTGTGCAAAACGCGTTTTTTTGGCCGCCATCTTGAAATAACATCAAAAATTAAAGAAAGTCATGTTTGATAACAAATTACCCGGTATTTCACGCTCAAAAATAATATAATAACTGTTGTTAGAAGTAAAATGTAAAAGATAAAGGAGGTGGCAGGGGCATAGCCAGGGGTTGGAATATGGGGATATATCCCCTCCCGAACTTACCCAAAGTACTGAGCATTTACCGCAATAATCTCAATTTTAATGTATTTTAGTTAAAATTTGATTTAAAGTGTGTTAAGTTGTCTAATAAAGGTATACCTTGTATCATCAATTCAAGTAAAATTCGAAAAGACAATATCCATGAGTTATTTGAACCATTTCCAGGTCATCCAGTGATAAATCAAAAATAATATCCAGAGTGATACAAAATTGAAGTTGCATACCCAGGGTGAAGTACTAGTCAGCTGCTGTAGAGTATTACGGTCGGATATACCAACATTTAAATTTAATGAACACTGTTTGTTTTGTAGTCGCTTTATAAAGAAGAACCGAGATGATTCCCGAGACGAATTACATTGGTCGTCTTGCAGATAAAGAAAAACATGATGCTTTTTTGGAAGTATATAGGTAATTTCAAGGAAATGATGGGCCGGTTTCTGTCCAGCAACTAACTGGCTACTAAAATGAAAGACTTTCTACCAGTTACTAATGAACCATATAGGCATCGTCACATCACATGCTGCAAAAGCATAAAGCATATTTTTTGGTAACATTATTGTGTTTTCAAACGGTGATTAAAATTCTCTTAGATTACCAGAAACAAAAGAAATTAGAAGACCCTGAATTAGAAAAATATCATGTTATTGAAGCAGCAGCAAAATTGATCAAAACAGAAATCAAACTATTGTCGACTATTGCTATCCCTCGTCATCAGAAATTGCATCTGAACAGGAAAATAAAAAGTTCTTGCCATTTGTTTTGCAATATTTTTTGGATATCATCATTGGTACTAAAGCATATGATTTAAAGAAGATTTCCTTTGGACAGGCTTTGTAGAGCATCGAGACCTAGATCTCTTACAAGTCCAATTATCCTTGGTGTTGGTGTGCAGCTTCATCGAGACTTCGGTTCTCGTTTCCTTGTAGATGAGCCTCACAGACTTGTGTTTTCCGTATCGTATGATGAAGTAAAAAAGTACTTGCAGTCTGCAGTAATGGACAAGACTCCAAATTTTGAAGTTCCACTAATGTGGACTTCCGATAATGTGGACTACAATATTGCTACCATCGATGGTCACAACACTTTCCATGGAATGGGAGTTATAATGTGCAAATCCGGACTACGTGGTGAAAATTCGAATTTATCAAAAACCGTTTCAAAAACCGGCTTAATTCCACTGATATTTCTGCAGAAGGAAAACTATAGAAATTTTAAAACCAATATCATAATCTTTTTCAGCATGAAATTTTCCGTAATTTGATTCCACACACGATTTCCTATGATTTTATAAAAAAAATTCCAGATGGCGGCAAAAAAACGCATTTTGCACATTTAGATTTTTCTAGACTTTTAGTATGTCAAAAAGATACCAATAACGAACTAAAAAATCAACCCCCGTTTTTGTGGGAATAAGTTCCACCTATCACCTACTTTTTCCATATATCTACTGTACTATTTGTAAAATACGCAAATCCAAAAAGCGGAATAACCTTTTTTCACCGAAAAAATTGGTTTATCGTGAATATCTCAAAAACAATATCTTACATAAAAAATGAATATGATATTAGTATTCAGCAGGTGAAAATCCACAAAAAAAGTGGGGCTTTAGTCAGAGAGAAAAAAAAAGATCAAAATTTGTAAACTAGTGTAAGTTTGTTTCACTAATACATTAACCATATATGGGCCATTCTTTTACAAACCGAACACCTTTCTGACCGACACATTTTTGATTTGGCTGAAATTTTTTTATGTGTTTTCTATCGAAGAAAAAGATATGTTTTCGAAGATTTTGTTTTTGGAAAATAAAGCGGTTCTTAATTTCGAGAATTTCGTGGTTTTTGGCTTGAAGCCTTATTTTCAAAAATACATACCCCGGTTCTGGTAAAGATAGACAGTTTTTTCTGTTTTATTTTAAAGTTAAAATATGGAGCTTAAAACTTGTTTTCTATCGAAGAAAAAGATATGTTTTCGAAGATTTTGTTTTTGGAAAATAAAGCGGTTCTTAATTTCGAGAATTTCGTGGTTTTTGGCTTGAAGCCTTATTTTTAAAAATACATACACCCCGGTTCTGGTAAAGATAGACAGTTTTTTCTGTTTTATTTTAAAGTTAAAATATGGAGCTTAAAAAAACTGTTATCTGTAAAAATTATTACCAATTTCCTACTGTTTTTAACACAAAATCTTAAAATCGATTTTTAGTCTCTATATGTAACAAAATTAAAAAGTGTTTAGTATGACCATCGTATTCTATATTTAATTTTCTATAAAAACGTATATTTAATTAATGGAGCAATGAGTTTTACTGCTACAAATAAATTAATTTTTCGCGCTCGATAAATTAATTTATTTCTAACAGTAAAAATCTTAATAAATACAAAATACGTTTTTAATAGAAAATTGAATGCAAAATACGATGGTTGTACTAAACACTCTTTATTTTTGACTGTGACTAAAAATTGATTTTAAAATTTTATTTGTTAATAACAATATGAATTTGTCAATAATTTGTATAGATAACAATTTTTTCTCAAATTAAAATATGCAACATATGCTGGAACCATATAGGAACACCGGAATGTGGTAATTGCTTGCACTATTACAATTGTAATTATGTTATTTAAACATCCAGTGTAAAATACGTTTTTTATAAAAAATTTAATGTAGAACATGATGCCTTTAAAAAATAAGATGGCGAATTTTAATAGGAAAAAAGTGACTAAAATCGATATAATGCTCGGCAGTTAAGATAAGACATTGGACACAAAATCCATAATGTTAGAAAAGTGCAAAAGTGTTCAAACTATCTTTTACCAAAAATGATGCTGCCTTACAAAATATTATTAAGGAATAGTTTGCAACAATTGCACAACTAGATTGCATACATTTATTAATATGTTAGATCGTTTCTATAAATTAACACACACAATGTTATGTTGCAAAGAAACAAACGATATGTTCGTTCAAGCGTTATGTCTTTTATATTTCTACTTTCTTTGAAATTGTTGTTGCAAGATGTTGTTCCAGTTATATGTTTCTGCAACATGTTGCTGGAAATTATTCCGGAAACATGTTGCTGAAACTTTTTGCCGCAACATGTTACAGATACTTGTTGCAGCAACATGTTGCTGCGACATATTGCAACAACAAGTTATAGCAACATGTTTCTGGAACAACATGTTTGCAACAACATGTTGCAGCCACATGTTCCAGCAGCATGTTGTTCCAGCAACATGTTGCTGCAACAAGTTCCAGTAACAAGTTGCTGCAACATGTTGCTATAACATGTTGCTGCAACCTGTTGCTAGAACTTATTGCGGCAACATTTTGCTGGAACTTGTTGCAGCATGTTTCTGAAACATGCTGATGCAACAAATTCCACTCAAAATGTTGCCGCATTAAGTTCCAGCAACATGTTGTAGCAACAAGTTATAGCAACATGTTGCAGCAACATGTTAAGTTCCAGCAAAATGTTGCCTCAACAAGTTCCAGCAACATGTTGCAGCAACAAGTTATAGCAAAATGAAACATGTTAATGCAACTTGTCGCTGGAACTTGTTGCGGCAACATGGTGCAGCAACAAGCTCTAACAACGTGTTGCAACGACAATTGCAACATTTTGATTTAAAACAAAAACTGTTATCTGTAAAAATTATTAACAAATTCATATTGTTATTAACAAATAAAATGTTAAAATCGATTTTTAGTAACTGCCTAACAAACATAAAGAGTGTTTAGTACAACTATCGTTTTCTACGTTCAATTGTGTGTTTTTAAAACCGCTTTTAATTGTGATGAAACAGTTTTTTCAATTTAGATTTTTGACCGGCTTTACCGAAAAACCAGTTTTAGTCAACCGATTTTGCAAGCCCTATTGATTAGGTTGGTATGTCAAACTCAATTCCTAACCTTTGGTTATGTACAATGCGATGACTTTGTTTCACCAACAGTGGTGAGTGAGTTATATAGTTTAAAAGATGAGTTGCTAACTTTTGTTTGGAACGGCATATTGGCTATCAGATAACTGTCTTCCAATCCTTTTGAAATGTGTGTTTAATTGTAATGCTTGTATATTTTTATTTGTCTTGAAAAGGACTGACGAAATTTCAAACAATTTCAACAGAAGAGAAAGTTACCACTATTAAGCTTAAAGGCTTAAATTTCTTCAACTTTATTTGCTGACTCGTAATAAATATTTCGCACATTATAGTAGAATAGACGAACTACTTTTAATGGCCTACTAATTTTCATTTTAATTAAAAATTACATCATGCACAATTAATGTTTTTTTTTGTTGTTGTTTGGAGGATAAAAAATATTCTCATGATAAAAAATATGTGCATTTGTGGGGTAATCGGCAGCACTCCAAGTTTTTTTCTGTATTATCTTTTTTTACTTATATTATTAGCTATCCAATTCATAACAATAATATAAATTTTACACTTCAATTACGTTGTATTTTTTATTCATCTTTCGACTATTATTATTATTATTATTTTATTATACCTATAGCAATTTTCCATTAAGTATTACATAAGTATTTTTTTTGTCATTGCATAAGAAAGTATTAGAAATGTTATAACAAATTTTGATACATAAAGAAAATAGGGTGCTGTTATCGTTACTAGTTTGATTTCTTATCAACAAAATAATTGGACTTTAATAAATAGATCACTGACATAAACAGATATTTCGATTATACATCTTTAACGTTTTACGTTCTTTTTCTGTTTGTTTACGGTTAGGGTTTGAGTTTTCTGAATTTAAATGAAGCACTTTTTTGAGAAGTTAGCCGACTAAATCTAACTTTAACGACTTTCAAAATGGCAGGTTATTTGTCTTTTATTTATTAATTTATCATTGCATTTTAGAATAGCGGATTTTAAATTGAACGTTTTCTGTGTTATTTGAATCAAATATTAAAATCGAACGAGTGTCGAGTGAGATATCTGCAATTGATCATACAATAATGTCCCGTATATCATTTTACTAGTTAAATAGTGAAGTTGCAAATATGAAGATAGCTGAATAGTTAGTTTAATCCTGTTTCAGAATGTCCAGTTCATCTGGATCTGCCAGAATCCAAAAACCATGTATGCCGGATTCGCCTGAACTGGGTTAAAGATTCAAAAGACATTAAAAACTACACAAAACAATTTTTTTTCAAATTATTTCACCAACTGAGCAAACAAAATATAAAACAAATTTATATTCTGTATAAGTTGTCCAAAGGAACCTACAGGGATTTTATTCTTCAAATAATAAACAAATTTTTTTTTTGTTGTAAAATCAAATAAATTTTCAACAACAAAAAAAATTTGTCTAAATAGATCACCCAAATCAAAATGTTCACATCGGTTGAAGGATATAGAAACTCACGTAAAAAATGCTTGAAAATAATTTCTGTTCACGTTTTAACTTTCTCGAAGTGAGAAAGAAAATTCGTTGCTTGTACTATACAAGCTGCCAAATAATATTTCAATTAATGTGTGTAGCATAAATTTACTCGTTAAATTGATTTACTACAAAAACATTAATCAAACGATAACCATTTCTTGATTCATCTAACAAACAATAGAATTTTAAAGATTATTGATTTTTTTGACATCACTTCAAAGAATATTAAAAAACATCTTAATCAACGATAAACTTTCATTATCAAAAGTTTTCTTATAATATTGTGAAACGTAATAAATTGAAATCTAAAATTAAATCTCTTTAACGTTTTAACTTTGTAATAACTACTATAATCTGATAACATTGCGTCAACGTAAATCAAAGACAAATTATTAAGTTTTTTTATCTAAAATAAAACCTTCGTACAAATAAAATTTAAAAATTGTCATTTCCACTATTCGAACCCTTTCAGCTTGAACAATTTCAAATATAGCAAATTTATCAAAAGATAAAAAAATATAATTCACACTTTGATATTCGAACTGTCTTTTTGAAATAAAATTTTTATTCTTTTGATATGTAAATTATGAAATAGAAACAAAAAACTTACTCTATTATGAAAACCACGCCCAACTCTTTCTGCTTTTATCCATAATTGCCATTCTCCTGTTTTACCATTCCATGAACCGCATGCATGATGCCATTGACGCACACGGAATGGATAATTTAAACGGAATAATGATTGTCCGTGTACGGCCATTGAAATATAACTGGCACCTCGAGCATTTGCTATCCATAATTGAATTTCACGGGGTTCATCATCAACTGAAAAAAAAGAATTTAAATATCGTTTAAATAAATTTCACTTTTTTTATTTAAACTCAAACAACAAGAAATTTCTAATGCATTATGTGAATACAATTATTTAATCAGGAGTTGTGTGGGATGGGCACCAGTATAAAGTAAAACATTTTTATCTAGGTCACTAGTAATAATATTTTATTATTGTTTATCTATTGATGGTATTTCTGTTTCAATTATAGTCTATTCATTTGTCGTGTAATAAATTTATTTCTGAAAATAACCTCTAAACCGGTATTTGATACAGAATTCCTCATACATGATTATTCGCACGATTTTATTGAATGCATTACTGGTTCAACAATACATATTACATTTTGATTGATTATATAATTTTTAATTATTAAATAAATTAATAAAAGTAAAAAACAAAATGGAAATGTTTTTATGCAATATCAATAAAAGTATTGATATGGTCATTAATCGTTTGTTGTTATTAATAAATTGTGTGCAAACGTAAATATCAGGTCATGTGTTGAGAAGGTCTTTAATTTTGTAAAAGACTTTCGGAAAAAAATTGCCAGTGAATTGAAAGTAAGATATAACAGACATGTGGTCAGTTTGCATCTATTTTCGAGAACTTTTGTTTACTCAATGCTTACCGAGTCTCTTATTTTTCAAGCACGAATCGTAACACATAGTTCACAATAGACTTGTACTAAGTTTTTTGTGTTTAATTTTCATCACGTCCAATTTATTACTAAGGGTCGATTGTATGAACAACGATGGATAGAAAAATGCCGAGAATAAAGTTATATCTTCATCCGAGAATTTTATTTTTCGTCGATTGTATGAACATGGATAGAATTTTTTGTATTTTTGTTTTTATTGCATTTTTATAGAAGTGTTTTTATATGTGGTAATACTTTTTCTTTTCTATTAAATAAATTTAATTATAAATAAAAAAAAGCATCTGAAAACTTAAGTTAATTATATTAAAATAATATTAAAAATATTATTTATTTTACTATTAATTTATATCAAAAAACAAATTTTAAACGCGCAAATTTAAATTAAAAAATAATTCAAAATTCAAAACAAAATTATCCTGCTATACATGTCAAGAAAAAAAACAAATTGTTTTATCCACTGTTTCTATACAAGAAAAGCAGATAATAAAACACAGGATAGAACAAAATTCTCGGATACGTTTTTTGTTCTATCGTGATTCATACAATAGAAACGACGTTATATCCGAGGATATATTTTCTATTCGTGTTCATACAATCGGCTCTAAATGAGACTTCGACTCAAACCGAATATGTAGTATTGTATTTTTTTTTAAACCGGGGCGTTATCAATTCATAACGCCCGCTTATAAGACGCGCAAAATATAAATAAGTTTTATGTATTTTTATTGAATTGATCCTATAAAATAGAAATATTTCTTTTTTAGTTTTTGCTGGCAAGAGTTTTACATTTTTTGAAATATCTGTGCAACATGTTCTCTATATAAACGTTCATATATGATTTGCCAAAACTAACAACAGTAGATTATGATGCAGGACGTAAAGCTTAGGGTTTTGGACGTATGTGAAGTTTGCAAGCCGCTAGCGAAAGAAAAACATTAAAAAAATTGTTTAATTTAAATCAAAATTAAAAATTTGCATAAATTTGAAATAATTATATGTTGAAAAAGTAACCTTTGACCAAAATATTTGTCATTTGTTCAAACAAATTGTAAACTATGACAACCAAAAATAACAAATAATTTGATTGGATTCTAAAGTTTTGAATTGAAAGGGTGCTTTGATAAAAAAAATTATTTTGTGTATAATTTATTTTTTTTTTTTTTTTTTTTTTAATAAAATGTGATGTGTAGTAGGCATTACAATATGTGTCACAACAACACATAAAAACCTTTTAAGAAAAAGGTCCCACAACAACATGCGTTCTAAGGATGTTAATGGACGCAAATCTGTTTTTTTTTTTTTGTTTTTTTTTAATATTTTTTTGTTAAGTAATGGATAACTAAACCATAAATCCTATCACATATAAAATATGACATAGGCCAATATTTCGTGATAGGATAGGGAAAATAAAAATAAAATAAGAGATAAAAAGCAAATTTGTTTTACAAATTTGCAGGAACAAAACTAAAATTGGTTTGCCAATAGTCCAGCCAATGGCATAATCCCCGATTATGGGACGCAGTATATTTTTCAATGATTAAAGCTCAGATATGTAGTTATATGAAGGCTCGTTTCATCGAGCAAGCTACAGCGTTCCAGCATCAAGGAATATTCATTAGCTAAGACTGAGAGTGCCACCGTTGACCGAATACAGTTCATCCGCCAGCACCCCTAAGATATCACCTTGGCTAGTGATATCTCACTGCTACTGCCAGTGGTATGTGACATCTCACGTTAACTCATACGCCAATAGCAGGGACTGGAGTACGCGGGGTTGTCACACCCGTGGATCAAAAAAATAGAAAAAAATTAACAAATTAATAAAAACTGATCCCTCCATGCGATTTAAATCTATTCGTCTTTTACTTTTTTGGACGTAACTATGAAAGTAAAAAAAGCAAAAAATCATAATGTACGGAAATATCACATCCTAAAATCACATATGAAAAAATATCACAAGGTGAAATACCTCGCGAAAAAATATCACATGGTAAAACACATCCAAATAGCACATCCAAAAATTACATGCAAGAAAATATCACGTACAAATTTCTATTGTCAAAAAAACACATATATAAAATATAATGTCCGTCATATAATAATATATATTATACGTTAATAATATATATACGTTTTTCAATTTTTTTTAAACTACTCAGTGTATTTTTATACATAATAATTAAAATGAACAGTTCTCGTATGAACTTCAATCAAGTTAATCTACCTATAGTAAATTCAATATTCTAGTCCAGAGTAGCGAAACCCGAAAGTCCGTTACCTGTGTAACGCTGATAGAATTAGGTTGGTGTAATTAAGAGAGACAGCGTAAATACTGCTTATACTCGATGATCCTACATCATGGCTATTCATTGGTGCCTTAAAATAAATGCAACACAAGCGTCTGTAGTTTAAAAAAATTTAAAAACTTATACGATGGACATTATATTTTATAAACGGACCTAGTGTTTATTTGACAATGAAATTTTTACGTGATATTTTTTGGGGTGTGATTTTAGAAGGCGATATTTTAGCGTGAGAGTTTAGGGTGTGATAACTTTTCGTTGGTGAATTTATCATGTGATATTTTAAGCGTAAGATTTTATCATGTGATATTTTTTCGTGTGTGATCTTAGGATGTGATATTTTCGTGATGTGATATATTCGTATAGTGTGATTTTTTCCCTGTGATATTTTCGACGTGATATTTTTTAATGTGTAATTTTTTTTCGTGATATTTTATCACAGAACCGATTTTTGGTTCTGATGTTTGCCGCAATGGCGCTAAAAAGGGTGGTATACAGAGAATAAATTCAAAAAAATTTGTATGTGATTCCACACAAAACATAAATTGAATTGATTAATATCACACGAGTCATTGAAACTTTTTATGAAAACTTTTGATATTAAGAATTAAATTATTTGGTGCCCCAATAAAATATCACACACGAAAGAATATCAAGTTGAAAAAATCACACGAAAATATAACATCACGAAAATATCACATCCTAAAATCACACGCAAAAAAATATAACATTATAAAATCCTACCTTAAAAAACTAGCACATCCTAAAATCACACGCGAAAAAAATATCACATCCTAAAATCACTCGCGAAAAAATATCACGTAAAAATTTTATTTTCGTAAAAACACAATGTCAGTATATAAAATAAAATGCCCATCATATAATGATCCATATTAGTACGTTTTTCAATTTTAACTACATAAAGTTTTTATTTAAATATTATTTTAATAAATAATAATTAAATTAAATAAAGTCGATCAAGAGTAAATTAAATTGCTAGTCCAAGGATGCGAAATCTGAAGTTCTACGTCCACACCGTGCTACCCGGGTAACGCGTACAAAATTAGGTTGATGTAGTTAAGAGTGGCAGCGTAAATACTACTTATACTCAATCATTCTAGATTGCATCTTAAAACCAATGCAACTAAAGCATCTGTTCTCCAAATAAGGGGCGGCTTTTCTGAAAACTTGGATATCAATGCAGAACCATTCACGAAATTTGGGTTATGTGAAGGACTAACCCCCAATTTTCGTAAAAACCAATTTGTTATGAACTTTGTTCACAGGCCTCGGATAATCTTGAAAGGAGCCAACGGTTGCGAGTGTGAGAGAGAGAGAGAGAGAGAGAGAGAGAGAGAGAGAGAGAGAGAGAGAGAGGAGAGAGAGAGAGAGAGAGAGAGAGAGAGAGAGACAGAGAGAGAGAGAGAGAGAGAGAGAGAGAGAGAGAGAGAGAGAGAGAGAGAGAGAGAGAGGAGAGAGAGAGAGAGAGAGAGAGAGAGAGAGAGAGAGAGAGAGAGAGAGAGAGAGAGAGAGAGAGAGAGAGAGAGAGAGAGAGAGAGAGAGAGAGAGAGAGAGAGAGAGAGAGAGAGAGAGAGAGAGAGAGAGAGAGAGAGAGAGAGAGAAAGCTTCGCGTCAAAAAAATAGAGGCAAAGTAACGTATCAATAATGATTATGAAATAATATTAGCTTAATTGTTTACGTGATATTTTTTGATTGTGATTGTTTTGCGTGTGATTTTAGGATGTGATATTTTTTTCGTGTGTGATTTCAGGATGTGATATTTTCGTGATATGATATTTATATATAGTGTGATTTTTTCGCTGTGATATTTTCAACGTGATATTTTTTTGTGTGCCATTTTTTCGTGTGATATTTTATCATAGAACCCAACAAAATATAGGGTTAAAAAGGGACACTTTACGACCCCAAATTACAGAAATAAAGTAACACTTTAATATGTAGGCAAATAATAGTTATTTACATATCGAGGGCTGCAAGAAGTTTGCCCCTGCGGTTTATTTTGAAGCCCGAGCTTTTATTAAACCAAGGGCGTAATCTTCCTTTTAGCCTGAGTGTATGTATAACGTTTTACGCACAACTGCACAACTTAGTTGTAGAATAAATCATTTTTCTATTTTGCGTCTAAAATAAAGTCATTTCGATACCCAACTGCGTATCGAAATGGCCTTCATTACGATACGCAAATTTTGTTTTTCAAGGTTGGTCAGAAGGGTCATACAAACGTCAGTGAAAATTAAAACGAATAATTATATAAATAAAATTAATAAGAATATTTAAATTAGTGTTAAATATTTTAATTAATTAAAATAATTAGTAATAATAACAAAATTTAAATTGACTTTTTTTTAATAAAATACACATTTTTTTAAATTTCAAGACAAAAAATGCAAAATAGAAAAAATAGTATAAAAAACTCGTTTCATAAGACGTTTTATCGCACTTACCTATCGCACTTAGACGTTTTATCGCACAGATTGCGTGCGATAAAATCGTCGATTATGTAACTAGTTTCTTAATATACTATTATCTACTATCATTCTATAATGTCAACCTTTATGACATTTGAATTTGCGTAAGGTCTTATTTTACCGCACTAATTATGATTACAGCATTAATTAACACAACTCAGTTAGTTGGCTGTGATCATGTGAACATGATTTGAAGTTAAAATAATAAAATCATCTGAAAAAGCCAACTAACTGAGTTTTTTATTTTAATTATTTAACACACACAATTAAGTGTCTATTATTATTTTACAATTTACAGAATTATGTTAAAATTATTTATTATATATTTACAACAATATTTGTACAATTAGAATTGGTAATTCCGGCTGGAGTTTGCCGAGCGCATTTAAAGAAGATGGACGTGGATAAAACTCTCCGTCGTGATAAATATATATATATATATTTTTTACTTTAATAATTTACCATATTTAAAGTGTCTTATTACTCAATAAAAGTTATCTAAAATGTGTTTCAAACCAAGTGCTTCAATAATATATGATATAATAATATATAATAATGGTGGTATTTTAAAAATAATTTAATTTTTCTAATTAAAAGATTGAAAAAATCAGGAAAATAATTTTTTTCTCTTTTTTTTCTCTTGAAATTCTCGTAATTTATGGTTTTCAATTCGATACAACATTGTTGTGTCGTTGTTTATTTTTATTACTTTTTTTCATTTAAAATTAAAATGAAATTAAACCGTAGTGATTTTAGTCGATGAAAATTATTAACATTTTTAAAAAAGGTTATAGAATTTATCTGATTTTGTAGTGTTAAATTAAGAAACGATCTAATCAACAAGTCGTGGTATATAAGCCGTGTTCGATTTGACTGAAACAACTGAAGCAACTGAAAAATTAAATGCAATTGTTGTTGTTTTTCAGTTGTTTCAGTCAAATCGAACGCACCTATAGTTGGGTATAATTATGTAAGAGGACACTCTTACATTAAAAAAAAAACAAATGTCAATTTTGTTGTAGTATTTCGAGAATATACATAAACATTTCTAATTGGAATTTCGTGTTTCTTGTTTTGATTAAAAAAAAAATTTTGTTTGTTGATTTAGAGAAAATAAAAAAATTTATCAAAATGCCATTACCAGGAATAAATGAATGTAAATAAAATGGAGTATTTTAGTTTAAATTTCATAATATAATTAATGAAAATGCAGATTTATTAGAAATAAAGATACAAATTTCGTCAACTTGAAAAGGTGTCATGGCGTGTGAAATATTATTCTAAAAAACATTGATAACATTTTGTTTCTTAAAAAAACTGATGGTTTGATATCTTAGGTTCACTATTCGAAATAATTTTGAATTTTCATATATATATATATATATATTATATATATATATATATATATATATATATATATATATATATATATATATATATATATATATATATATATATATATATATATATATATATATATATATATATATATATATATATATATATATATATATATATATATATATATATATATATATATATATATATATATATATATATATATATGAGATTAGCTGAGATTTGGCATTAATTTAATTTAGTTTTAATAAATTTAATGAAAATAGAACTTCGAATTAATTAACTTTCTTTGATTTACAGCTACAGAATATAATACAAAAGGTATATATAAACATTGAAACTAGTTTTTAATGTTTATATATAACTTTCCTAAAACATCTTTCGTATTTCTATCAATTTTATGTGATTTGGAATAAATGAAAGGAAGTCTAAAAATACGTCTAAAGTATTAAAGATATCGTTCAAACAAATTTTATACATATATTCCATATTTGAATTATCAAATATATATAACATATTTATATGAATTATCAATATATGTATATATGTGTATGTATGTGTGTATGTATGCATGTATGTATGTATGTGTGTATGTATATGTATGTGTATGTGTGTATGTGTATGTATATATATGTATGTATATATGTGTATATGTGTGTGTATATATATGTGTATGGATATGTATGTATGTATGTATGTGTGCGTGTGTATGTATGTATATGTGTGTATGTATATATGTATGTATATGTATATATATATATATATATGTATATATATGTATGTATATATATGTATTAAACTACGTCTGGACGTTCTCCTTACTAACGCCCTACGTATCTGCTAAAATAAAAGCATATGTAACAAAAGTAGGGAGACCTCTACAGGGTCATACCAAATCATAGGCTCGGTGGCCTTTAGACCTCTTGAACATACCTCTTATTATTGTCGAAATAAAACTCCCAAATTTTATAGTTCCTTTTTAATTTTATTATAAATTTCTATATGAAATAATGTTTTCTCCTGAAGTACCTTACTATACTTTTTAGATATAAAATTATACTTATTCTATCTTCTGAAAATTTCTTATTATATATATCCAAAAATTCCTCATCACACGTTTCCGTGTACATACATCTTAAAACAAGAAATCTTGTTCAAGCTTTATGTTATGAAATATCATCATAACATAATTCTTGAACAATTTTTAAAACAAAAAACAAACATCATTGTGAAAACAAAAATTGTTTGCTTTTTTGTTTGTTTACTTCAAAAAATTTATTTTTTAGTTAAAGTAAGCAAACAAAACAAAAAAACAATATTTCCGTAAATCAGCAGTTACAACTTTTATTTTCACAATTTAAATTCCACGATAGGTAAATAAACCTATAAACATAATTTTACATATTTATTTAATTTGCAATCTGTTCATAATTTATTATGATTATTACATAATTAAAGAAAATATGAAAATATTCAACCTTCATAACTATGTCAAAAATATACGTACTTGGACTTAATTTGTAATTCATTTTTGATTAAACATTTATGCGTTCGACTTTGACTTATATGATTTTTAAAAAAGGGTTGAAAATCTTCACATTATCTTGTACAAAGGTTTGACTTAGGAAAATGGATATAAGAGTAAATGGTTCCTCAGATACCATTACATCCGGGACCTTTAGAAGTGAAACAAACTATCAGAAAGTTTGTTTTACTCTCTTTTTACTTAAACTTTTGGAAAAAATTAATCAATAACATTTACAAATTTACAAAATTTTGACTTATCTATATACATATTATGCTACATCACAATTCATAATATTTGAGATTATTTATCAGTATAACAAGCACTATTTCTTATCTTATGTTTTATTATTTTATGTATTTAATCTGAGAAAATTTTATAATATCATCAGCTTAATTCTACTATGAGCCTAATCTACCTTACATTTCTTTTTTAATCTGTTCTTATGAATAAATTTTTCTATATTGCCTATCTTAATTTTTACATTGCAATCCTTAATCTCTAAGACTTCATATGGTCCACTAAATGGTGGATCCAATTTCTTCCTCTCTCCTTGTTTTAACCAGACTTCATCACCTATGCTAATATCTAACGGATTTATGACTCTATCGTACGTGTTCTTTCTATTAACCTTTGCCGCAATTAGTAAATCTCTTGCTCTATTATGAGCTTGCTGCAAGCGAAATCTCAGTTCATCAGCGTACTGATCAAAATTATAGATTGGCGCATTATTTACAAATCTTTGATCTGATGGGAGAGTTATTAACTTCCCAAAAACTAACTCATATGGACTATAACCAGTATCAGAATGTGGGGTTATATTATAACAAAACACAAAATATGGAATCCATTCTTCCCAGTTGTAATCATTTGTGAAAGACAACAAGTATTCATTCAACACTCGATGGTTTCTTTCGATAGAACCAAGTGTCTCATGATGATACGGTGTCGAAGTTACATGGGATATTTCAAAGAATGTACACACATTTTTCATTATTTCGTTTACAAATTCTGTACCCAAGTCCGTTTTTAAAGTCTTAAAATTCCCGTACTTTAAAATAAATTTCTCTGTTAGCGCTTTGGCTATGGTTTTCGCCTCTTTGTTCTCGATAGGTATTGCTTCAACATATTTCGTCAAATCACATTGAATAGTCAAAATATACCTATTGCTACCCGTTAATCGCAATGGACCGACAGTGTCCATCGAAATTGTCTCGAAACTCGACGTAGGTGTGTCTGTTATGGTTAATTCTTCTTTTGTATTCCTTATCTGTTTATTCTTGGCACATAATTCACAATTTCTAACATAACTTTTTATCATCTTGCTCATATCCTTCCAAACATATTTCTGTTTCAATTTATTCATGGTTCTTTTGACACCTGAGTGCCCGCCTGTATGTGGTGTGTTATGGTAAATCTCTATCAACTCTTCCATTTTGCCTTTATCCATAATCCTTTGTGGAGCTTCATATAATACTATCTTTAAATCTGTTTCCTTTTTATCTATATTATTTAATTTATACTGCAGTTTATTAAATTCTTCCTTGAATTCAGTGACACCTAAGTGTTTGAATATATTATCGTTTATCTCTAGCGCTAGATAATCTATATTTTTACTTTTCATTCCAAATATAAGTTTCTCCAATACATTCCCTAAGGTGATGCGCGGATTTTCACTGTATATTACTAAAATTCCTTCTTTCATTTTCTTACTTAGTTTTCTTATTTGGAAACCTTGTTTATTATCTTTGTAATCCATACATTTCTTTAAAATCTTCTCACGTGAGTTTATATTTTCAAATGACAATTTTCTCATATTTTTAACTTCTGATATCGAGGTACAGTTCCATGAATACAGCGTGCACTCCGTCTTCATCTCTGTGGTGTTATCCTCAATCTTTTCCTCCTTTCTTGTCATAGCTCTCGTCTTTACGGCATTTACAATGGAAGTCGGTATCATCGCCTTCAGCGTGTCCGAATTTATCTCTATTCTCGACAATGCATCTGCATTCGTATTAATTTTACCTTGTTTGTAGACTATCTCGAAGTCATAATCAGATAGATCTAGTCTGATTCTTGTTAATTTTGATGATGGGTTCTTATGTGTGAATAAACTCACCAGTGGTCTGTGGTCTGTCACTACCACAAACTTTCTTCCATAGACATACGGTCTAAAGAAATTTATAGCCCAGTGTATACTTAACAACTCCTTCTCTATTATCGGCTTATTCAACTCATGCTTGTTCAATGACCTACTAGCATACGAAATTGGTAGATCTTTCCCTATCTCGCCCTGCGATAATACAGCTCCAAGTGCAAAATTTGATGCATCTGTAGTTATAATAAACTTCTCTTCAAAATTAGGATATCTTAAAATGGGTGGATTGATTAATTTGTTTTTTAGTGTTACAAATGCTTCTTCACATTCTACAGTCCACTCAAATGGTACATCCTTCTTACTCAATCTATTCAGGGGTTTTGCAATCTCTGCGAAATTTGGAATAAATCTTCTGTAATAATTACAGAATGCGGTGAATCTCTTCGTTCCGTCTGCATCTGTTGGAACAGGATAATTCTTGATAACTTCGAATTTCCTTGGATCTGTCCTTATTCCTTCGCTCGTTATCTGATGACCTAGATACGTCACCTCTGTCTTCAGGAAATTACATTTCTTTGGATTCAACTTCAAATTGTACTTCCTCAGCCTTTCAAAAGTCTTAATCAAGTTCGCATTATGATGGTTTATACTGCATCCAAATATTATAATGTCATCCACATAAAGAAATGCCTCGGCTTCTAGACCAGCTAGAGCTATCGATAACATCCGTTGAAAACTATTAGTTGATATTTTCAAACCAAAAGGTAAACTTTTGAATTGAAAATGTCCTTTATTTGTTGAAAATGCTGTCAATGGTCTTGATTCTTTTTCCAGTTCTATTTGGTGAAACGAGCTTGTTAAATCTAAAGTTGAAAAATACTTTGCTCTACCAAGATTATCCAAAATATCATCTAATCTTGTTAAGGGGAATTTGTCATCCATAATCTTTTTGTTCAATTGCCGAAAATCAACAACCAAACGCCACTTCTTTTCCAAAGAATCACTATGTTTTGGCACAATGAGTAATGGTGAATTAAAAGGACTCGTTGAGCCTTCCACTATGCCATCTTTTACTAATTCATCAACTTGCTTGTTAATTTCCTCTATTTGCGATTGCGGTAGTCTATAATTTTTTATATAAACTGGACTTTTATCTACTGTAGAAATTGTCTGCTTGTAGAAATTGTTAGTTGTTAACTTGTCCCCCGTTAAGTGGAAAATATCTGCATACTGCTCACATATTTTCAAAATCGAATTTCTTGCTGCATCATCTAAGCTGTCTATTTCTAGTTCTTCCAATAACCTCTTATACCTTTCTTCTTTATCTGACTTCATGACGTTTTTCTTCTTGAAAGTGTTGATCACGTAATAGTCACGTAATGGTGTCATCTTTGGTGAAAATTTTTCTACTATTACATCTCTATCTAAGGTATTTACAATTTTTACATGCACAATTCCTTTTGATGGAACTAAGGAATTGGCAATAAATACACCCTCTTGTAGCTCCTCGTTAAGTATCACACTATCCTCAGCAACGCTCATGTCCATAGCTTTAATTATCTGAGTTCGTGCTGGTATCACAAATCTATTATTCTCTGGTAACTTCGTCTTCATTGGAACAAAAATTTCTTTGCCGTTCACATAAATTGACAATGTAAATGTCTCATAGTCAATGATACATAAGTTCCTTTTCAAAAAATCTCTGCCAAGAATTCCGTCCGTGCCTATCGGAAATTCTTCGTTCACCACATGTAATTTCTGAACCACTTCTACATCATCAAAATTTATTCTTACTGTCGTCATCCCTAATGTATGTGACTCCTCTTTCGTTACACCAATAATCTTACACCGTTCATCTATCAGCTCTATATCCCTGCTGATTACATTTTCTTTAATGAGCGAAATATCCGCTCCCGTATCAATCAAAAATGATACCATTTTTCCCGTTATGTTAGTCTTTGTGATTACAAAATTTGATGTGCTACTCCCTATATTAAAAATTTTTAGTGGTTCTTTATTATCATTAAAATCTACTATTCTTGACTCTCTGAGCCTCTCGAAACCACTTCTTCGGAGACTAACTCGTCGTTTCCCGAGCTAACTACATTAATTCTCCTATTTCTATTCTTATTACCACTTGTATTATTGTAACTATTATTACGGTAAGTATCAGACCTTCCTTTATTATTATTATTATTATTATTATAATTTTTATTGAAATTATTATTATTAAAATTATTATATCCTCTTCTGGGATTAAAATTCCTATTTACTACTTCTCTTTGATGGAAATTATTCCTATTATAATTCTTATTTTTCTGGAACCTAGTTCCATAATTCAATACCTGGGCTTGGTTTTGGTCATCTATCTCTCTTGCCAACTCAATAGCATCCTTTAAGCTACATGGCCGCGACGCGTTTATCGTTGTTCTCAGTGGCTCATTTAACCCTGACTTAAAAATGTTCAACCCTATCTGGTTGTTTAAGTCTGAGATTATGTCCCTGTTCGTTTCGCCCTTTTCTGCGATTTGAACCGCGTTGAGTTTTGCAATTAAACTTTCTATCTTGTGACCATACTGGTCTGCAGACAAATTCGCTTGTCTGACATTCGATAATTCAGCATGTATCTTTGAAGCTGAAACACGACTTTTAAAAGCAGTTTTAAATAAGGTTGTAAACTCTTCCAAAGAGTTGGGTTTTTTATACGCAGCTAGTGAAATTTTTGCTTTTTCCGATAACTTGGTTTGAAAAATGAAGTCTATTAACTTCGATTTTTCCACCTGGTCCCTCAAAGTATCGTGTAGAAACTTAACTAAGTTTAGAAAATTTTCTACCTCTGTGTTTTTGCCTTCAAACTGAGGAATCAGTTTGTAAGTAGCAACAATATCGAAACTAGACATTTTTGCACTTTCACTAGACTTTATCGAATATTCAGATAATAATTGCTTCACCGATCTGAAGCTTGTAGTGAACCGCTTCTTTAGTTTATCAAATTCGGCACTATCAAGTTCGAGAATTAAAGTCTTGGATAAATCCCCAAATTTATCCCTTAATCCTTCTAAATCTTCAGAGAATTTCTCTAACACATGCGGTGTTACAGTTTTGTCTTCTTTTAAAATTGACTCGATGACACAAACCTCTTTAATCAATTTTTCAGCCCTAATCAATGTATCCATCAAAATTTAAAAATAAATAAAAAAATGTAATTTATCTTTTTCTATATATATTTTGGTCTGTTATAAAAATAAAAAAATTCTTTCTAATCTAACTTATATTTATCTATTTATAATATTGCTAACGCTTTTCATTCTTCAGCATTTTCTTATATTAACACACGCTTTCCGTGGCTGCGTTGGTTTTCACCACAGCTCTGACAATTTTCTTATTAAAGTAAGTTCTCATCCTATGCATAACGTACAGTATTATCAACACTATTATCACCACGATCGTAATTATCTCAATCTTCTTTATTTCATCCGTGCTAGCTCCAACATTCAGGTTCGTTGCTGAACCAGCCCCATTTGTGATAATCACTTCTTCTTCTTTCTCAGGTTTCTGTGAGTTGTTACCCATAACTTATTATCTTAGCTTGTTGACTTCTTTTAATTTGATATTGCTGACTCGTTACTTGATGTTCCTTTATCTGCTGCTTTTGCTGAAGATTCTTGTTGGTCCGTTCGCTTTTTAGGTCGCCATAAACTACGTCTGGACGTTCTCCTTACTAACGCCCTACGTATCTGCTAAAATAAAAGCATATGTAACAAAAGTAGGGAGACCTCTACAGGGTCATACCAAATCATAGGCTCGGTGGCCTTTAGACCTCTTGAACATACCTCTTATTATTGTCGAAATAAAACTCCCAAATTTTATAGTTCCTTTTTAATTTTATTATAAATTTCTATATGAAATAATGTTTTCTCCTGAAGTACCTTACTATACTTTTTAGATATAAAATTATACTTATTCTATCTTCTGAAAATTTCTTATTATATATATCCAAAAATTCCTCATCACACGTTTCCGTGTACATACATCTTAAAACAAGAAATCTTGTTCAAGCTTTATGTTATGAAATATCATCATAACATAATTCTTGAACAATTTTTAAAAACAAAAAACAAACATCATTGTGAAAACAAAAATTGTTTGCTTTTTTGTTTGTTTACTTCAAAAAATTTATTTTTTAGTTAAAGTAAGCAAACAAAACAAAAAAACAATATTTCCGTAAATCAGCAGTTACAACTTTTATTTTCACAATTTAAATTCCACGATAGGTAAATAAACCTATAAACATAATTTTACATATTTATTTAATTTGCAATCTGTTCATAATTTATTATGATTATTACATAATTAAAGAAAATATGAAAATATTCAACCTTCATAACTATGTCAAAAATATACGTACTTGGACTTAATTTGTAATTCATTTTTGATTAAACATTTATGCGTTCGACTTTGACTTATATGATTTTTAAAAAAGGGTTGAAAATCTTCACATTATCTTGTACAAAGGTTTGACTTAGGAAAATGGATATAAGAGTAAATGGTTCCTCAGATACCATTACAGTATGTATGTATGTTTATATAACAATACCACATAAATTAGTATGTTGGACATAAGGTGAAAACTTCTTAATATGTATGTTTGCTGTTAATAAATATATGTAATATATATAGGTATATATGTATGTGCGTATATGTGTGTATGTATGTGTGTATATGTATGTATGTGTATACATGTGTATGTATGTGTATGTATGAGTATGTATGTGTATGTATGTGTATGTATGTGTATGTGTATGTGTATGTGCATGTGTATGTGTATGTGTATGTATATATGTATATGTATATGTATGTATACATGTGTGTATGAGTGTATATGTGTGTATGTATGTATATATGTACATGTGTATGTGTATGGATATATATGTATATATATATATATATATATATATATATATATATATATATATATATATATATATATATATATATATATATATATATATATATATATATATATATATATATATATATATATATATATATATATATATATATATATATATATATATATATATATATATATATATATATATATATATATATATATATATATATATATATATATATGTGTGTGTATATATATGTATGTATGTGTGTATATGTATGTATGTATGTATGTATATGTATGTTTGCGTATATGTGTGTATATATGTATGTATGTATGTGTACATATATGTGTATATGTATGTATATATGTATATATATGTGAGTACATGTGTATATATGTGTATGTACGTGTATATATGTGTGTATGTGTATGTATGTGCATGTGTATATATGTGTATATATATATATGACAATGGTGAATGGTCGTCTTATCAACACTTGTTATAAGTGACAGTGTGAATTTTAAACTAAATTAATCTCTTAAATGATAAATATATAAGTATAACTAAATGTAGTGAAAACATTAATTGTAATAATCAGTTTTATATCTAATATAATAGCTTTAAAGTGTTGGTTTTAATAATTAAACTCTAAGGTAAGATTGCTTTCAAAAATGGAAAGATGTGGGCGACCAAGATGTAATCTTCCCTGAATGTAAAATTTATTAACTCTGATTTTTACTAGAAAACTAAATAAAGGTGTTATTGTACTATTCGATTTTGTGTAAAATTTAAACCTACTTAGAGCTTTAACTAGCGAAATTTAGTTATTATTTCAAATTCAGTTTAAAATTTCATTTGTCGACATAATTTTATGTGATAGATTTATCTCTTTCTATTTATCCAAACATTATCCATAAAATCCAATAAGATTTTTGAACGATATCAACGAGCAGGGTTAATTGTTTTTGTTAAATTAATTCTTGTGTTTCAAGAAAAATTCAAAACATTCTTGCGTTAATTATATTATATAAAATAATGTTTTATAAAATTTAAATAAATACATTTCAAATAAAAACATCAAGTGAAAGATAATATTTTTATCCAATTCAATCCCAATACTTTTTTATATGAAATTCACTCAATTTTCAAAGGGGTTTTTTGTTTTTTATATATATGTACATAATATAAATGTTTTTAACCATAAATAATTTTAACCATAAATATAATAACATGAATTCAGATTGGAGAGTGCAGAGGACTACAATTTAGTCATCATCCTATTATACTAATAAATTACATGAATAACAGGTTTCCGACTGGAGATTGCAGGCGAGAAATTTTAGATACGGGATTGCTGATTGGCGATTGCAGATTATATGTATAAGTGATTGTCCTTGTGATTGTCTCCTAACAGTAGTAGCTAGATACGATTTGCCAGGTGTCTGTAACCGGGTCGTTCACTCCTAACTTACAATTACCTACCTATCCTTACCTATTGTTATATGTAAAACGACTGTATGAAGTGGCCCGGCCGTAATCCGGGAGTCTCGCCTAGTGCTTGGTCCTACAGTCCAATCAATCAATCAATCAATCAATTAGAATTGGTAATTCCGGCTGATGTCAACGCCAAACAATTAATCCTACCATTTCCATTACTATTAGCTTCTATTTCTTCATTAACATCCATAATTTTAGTAGCGTAAATACATGGCCAAGCCTAAATACTTGGTAATATCTTTTGGCAAACGCCCGAAAGTATTTATTCCCACCGGCTGCGCTGAACATTTACCATTTTTGTAGTTTAAAAAAAATTGGTCATGTGTTGCAGATTTAGGGCGAAGACGATAATTTTTTCGAAAATTATCCAAGCAGTCATATCCCGGCATATTTCCCTTAGTGATTGATAATTCTCTATGAATTTTAGTTTTATTTTAGGTATGACAATTTTAATATACGTTTCCTTGTCACATATGTCAGGAAGCTTCAAATTATTTAGTTCTTCTCTACGACATGCTCCAAAAATACCAACAACTAAGGACACCTAGGAAATTAATAATATTATGGTGTATGCTATGGGTGTGAAAATAGTACCTTTGTCATCAAACAGCTTTGGTCATCCGCCTCTGATAGAAATCTATGTCTTTTGAAAACATACAAGATTTTTTTGGGTTATATCCTTCCCTCTTTCTTTTTAAATTAATTGGTTGAATTTACTTATATCAATATTTTTCTTAATTGAGATTGTACATCTCAACATGGAGTAATGTGTCCATAACGAAGATGACTTTTCTTTTTCAGACTTGCCTGCGAAATAGGCTAGCAAAATTTTTTCAGATACCTCCTTTATATTTTTTCCATTGCACTAATCTTCAAATTTGATTTTGAAGACGTTTTATAGGAATTTTTTTTTTCTTCATTTATTTTCATTATCCAAGGTATTGTAAATTGTGGAATCAATCATAGTTTCATTTTGATGAAATAAACCAATAGATAGTTTTTCTCAGAAACGAAAAACAATAAAAGAAATACTATGTAATTTTCATCAATTGTTCAAACCTTAAAAACATAATTACACACTTTTCTAAGTGTGATAATTATATTAATTGGTTTTTGTGTAGTTTCAATTTACAATTAAATGAAATACATTATCACGGCATTTATTAAATTAATGTTCCACAATAGAATCATGTCAATTTGAATTATATACACAATCAATTTGCTTAGGTGTTCGTTCGTTCAGGAAAAGAGTCACTCATTTGAAACCAAAAAACGCCTTTATTTCTAAGTGGTAATTGTTTTGGTAATTAGTTGTCAGATAAAAGGTCTATTAGATGTAATTAATGAATAAAAATATTATTTTTTATATAATTATTGATTTTAAATGATAACGAAACATAAAAATTTTCACTTCATGTTTATGTTTGTAATAAAATCATAACAATAGAGCATAACGCAATAACATTGTTTAATGGATAAATTTATGGTATTAGAAGGATTTGTAAAATAGACGTTCAAATAATAATAAAAATATTAAATACATATATTAATTTTTATGAATTCTTTCTGTTGTTGATAGTTGATTAAATATATATTATCAGTTATAAATTTTAAAATAACAAAAAATTGTTAAATCGCGGCGCTTGAGGGTTTCCTTTTTTGTTTCAAATTTTTCATCTAATCTCAATTTAAGATAAAGAATATTCCTTTATGATGGCACGCAAATTCTAAAGAGCATATAAATCTATATGTTAGTTTTAATCATTGAAGTAAGCAGTGTTTTACATGATCAAGTAATATCCCACTAGCTGGATTATTGGCAACCGAATTTTATCTTTGTTCCTGCAAGTTTTTAAAAAATTTGCTTTAAACCTATTTTATTTTCTCCCAACCTTTCATAAAAAATTGGCCTTCTATGTCATATTTTATTATGTGATAGGCTCTATTGTTGTTGTTATCCATTCTTGAAAATCAGAAAAATCAGGAAAAGAAATAACCGCAGCATGTTGTTGTTGGACATGGTCTTAAAAGCTTTTAATGTATTGTTGTGTGACATATTGTATTTTCTACTACATCACACGTTGTTCATTAGTTTAGTAATTTTTTTAAACTACGTAATCATATTTCTTTAAAGTGGTATTTTGTTCTTTAATTTTTTCATCAGGGCGCTTTTTCAGTTTCGTTTGTTCGTTCCTTTATTTAGTTATTTGTTTTTCGGTTTTTTAGTTGATAACAAATTTGCAGAAGGATTTTATCGCCATCTGCTATTTGTTGTATTCAACTGTTTGACACGGCGTGATTGAATCTAATTCCTGTTCATTGACTTGATTTAATAATTTATATTCATCAACTTTTATCTGATCTCTTATATATTGTTATCAAATACAGAATGAATATTTATACTATACGCGTTCGATTTGAGACTTAAATAACTGAATTTTCCGAAAAAAAAAAAATTTGAAAATTGCTTAAAGTTTTTTCATTTTTTTAAAAAATTCAGTTATCTCATTCAACTCGAACGCTCCTAAAATTTTAAAATAAAACGAGTAAAAAGCTATTTATATACCAAGGGCGTTATGGATGTTATTACGTCCGGAATGTGATGTAATACAGCCCGAGTACACCTAACCCGAGGGATGAATGTCGTCGCTTGAAGAGTGTTATACCCAGTAACGCCAGTAATGCATAGAAAATTTTATATAAAACTAAGAAACAATTAAATTTATTTTCCATCGCGATATCTAAAAAATATAAATGCATCCATGCATAAATGCTATAGAAAAAAAATTTGAAGTTTGAAATAATTATTTTTTGTTTTCATGTTGCTATGTAATGCTATGTAAATAACTTCTCCTCCATAATAATTAAATATGGTATTTTTGTTAATTCATTCGGAATATTCTGATTGTTTTAATTTTGACAGAAAAAGAAATTTTTGAAAATTGTTCAGAATTAGAATAATATATTCCGAATGAATTAACGAAAACACCCATTGTAGAATATAACAAATACTAGTATGATGTTTAAAATAATTTATTAGTTTTGGAGTCATATGAAAATTTATGTAATAGGAAAAATAAAAAAAAATTATAAAAACTGCTAACTGCTAAAATGTTTTACAATAATCTTTTTTATAGTAGTAGTTAAGTTTATAGTAGCAATTAAAGTACAAAAAAATATGTGTATTTTAATCCGCCTTTATTGGTTCAAAACGCCCTCTCATAACGCCCTGATTGTTATGGGTGATGTGTTTATATATCGCTTATCCCAGGCTTAAAAACATATCAGAGTTTACAATTTTATTTTACTCGAGCACTAATTTCACTCCTTAAAATATTATTCATAAAGTAAAATGTTTATAACTTCAATATAGTTCTTCGAAGAGTAAACTTTTTAGTTTTTTCGATTTCACTTCGTTTGAGTTTTTATTTTATTTTAATTTTCTTTCATCCTATTTACAAAAGAAGAAAATTATTACATTTTCATCATCCTTTTTATAACAATACTTGCAAAATTGAACAAATATTTATAAAATTTATTTATTTTTTACGCTGAAAAGCATCAATTTTGAAGCCAAAATTAAATTTGTGAGTATTTGAAGCAAAATATTTATTTCAAGTTAGGAGAAGGATATTTTATTATTTCCACTCCTATGTTTGGGAGTGTTATTTTTTTTAAGTTACCCGTTCTGAATGAACGGAGTAAAGAAGCGTTTCAAACTCTGCTTTATACCAAAGTGAAGCGAAACTGTCATAATGCTTGAACTAAAATTAAAGATGGCGAAAAAATCGCTGTGCAAATTTTTCATCAACTAAAAAATCGAAATAAACAATTGACTAAATTAAGGAACGAACGAACTCAACTGAAAAGCGCCTTTAAAACTGTAGTCACAAATTACAATGTTTCCTTAATTAGTCGCTCTTTTAAAGTGCACTCTACTCGTTTGGGTAATAAAAGCTGTTTTGACACTGTCCCGCTCCCATCCCAGAAATGTAATTACTTGAAACTTCGCAATATTTTTCCTTAAAAATTTATCAAACAATTCTTGTCTCTGTGAATTTTTAAATTTTTCTGTCAATCAACGTCGAAACATCAAAACGAAATTGAACTTTTTTGACAACAAAAACTGTGCACCGTAAAATTCTAAAAAAATTACAATGTTTCTTAAATAAGTTTTTCAAAACTGCATTTTTTCACCTTTTCCCACTCCTATCCCATTCCCTAAAAACACGGAAATATAATTATTTGAGACTTCGCTAAATTTTTCGTTTAAAATTTATGATCCTCTTGTCTTGTGAATTTTTTTCTCAATCAACGTCGAAACTTAGGAAGGGGACCAAACAAATTGCGTTTTTTTGACAATAATTCCAAAATTTATTTTTAGGAATACTGAAGTAGGGCCCTGATCTCGAGCATATGATGACCTACATGACTCGATAAGAAAATGTATATTTTTTATAGTTCGAGTTAATCATTTAGGTTAAAGACCTCTAATGCTTTATGCACGTATTACTATTAACGATAGGAAAGAAAAGAAGGTTGGTATTTAAGCACTTGGGATAGGACTGGAGAGATAGCGTTGGTGTATTCGGAGTAAAAGCTTGGGGGTTGTATGAAGCGGGGAAAACGTTTTTTGGTAATCGATTCCACCAGTATACGGAACGTGAAAGGAAGGAGTTCTTATAGCTGGATGTTCTCACATATTTTCTTATAGCATTTACCGTAGTAGTATCTGTACAACAGTGTTAGAGCTCCACTCTTCTATGATGCAGCGAATCCATACCCGATGTTAACATTGGATCATCAATCAGTTTCAATGTACGCTTGTGAACTCTGTCGACAAAATCTAAAGAGGTTTTAGGTGCTGCAGTCCATAAATAGGAGTCGAGTTCGAGGATCGGACGTATAAATGCTTTATAGATCGTAATAATTTCCCAAGTCGTTGGGATCCCAATTTAGCCACTGAAAGAATATGATCATGCCATTTCAGTTTGTGATTGATATTAGTGCACAATAGTTTGAAATTAAACTTGTAAACTGTATGTCTACTTTTCAGTTGATCAGTGACATTTTCAGCCATTTCCAAGGTTCTATACTTCATTGTATTTTTTGCACAGGGGATTTTTTTATTCTTTGAATAATTTTTTCATTATTTTCAAAATCTTTTAAAAGAACTAATGCTTTTTTTAATCAAGCTTCCTTCATGTATTCCCCATAATTAGAAGGTACACCATGTTTGACAATAATGTTCGAGGTATAAAAAACGCGACTTTAATATTTGAAAAACGACTCTAATATTTGAACAATCGCCAATATATTTCACTAAATATGTGGATTGGACATTTCTATTTTTAATTGCTCGACCAATAAATTCTTTTTGTTCTTTCTTTTTTATTTCACAAGAGCGAGTTATGATTTGTCTGATAATGTCGTTTTACTAAGGCTGTTCTGCATATAAATATTTCGGAACATAGCTGCCATATTTTCTTAACTGATCATGTCATATTCTTTAACCCACGAACTATGACAATCTCTGCTGCTTGTTGAGTTATCTAATTTTTTCTTTTCTTTTCACTGGCCAGTACAAATAAAACTATAACATTTTATTTGGAAAAAAATTACTGCATCAAATGCATTTGAATTTTTTTGAGTTAAACCCTAAACCCAAACTGCTACCCTTCATGTACAACGTTGAAATAAAACAAACCACATACACATGACAATAATATACCTGCCACCATTTTTTTAAGATTTCATCAGAACTCGCGTTATATTATGCGTGTATTGATTGACTTACAACTAAAGATTAGAGACCGAAAGATACACAGTTGTACGCGAATGTATAATTGCTGAATCTACAATTGACGTCTTGGTCCTTTTTTTCAGTCCGTGTTCAAGCGCCTAAATTCCTTCAAAAAATAAATGGCTCACTGTCGTACTAGGCGTATTATAGGAGTTCCTTGTTTTTCTTTCTCTGAGGGCATAATACGCTCGCAACAAATTTTTATTGCCAACTCTAGCACGAGTACCATAGGTTCGCTACCACTAAACTAGGGTATCAGCGCATCATTTTAGTACAATTGGTGGTACACCGTCCGGACAAGCAGATTTGCTAAGATCTAGATTAAGCTAAATGACCGCAAAATTCTTGGACGAAAGTAAATTTTGTTCATTGATGATTGGACGGATGGAATGAGGGGCGGATATATACCGGAATCCTCAACGACAGAATTAGCAGCAACATTTGCCGCAAGCAGATCTGCCTTCGTTTTGGTTTCGGTTACAGGATTGCCTTGGTTATCCATTAATGGTGGAATAGAAGATTTGATAAAATTATTGTCAACCTCTCGGATAAAGATCTAGTATGACCGGCCGCCTTTAGTGGCGCGTAAAATTTTACGCTTTGTATTATAGTTAAAAAGAAATTGAGCTTTTTTAAATATACTGTGACAGTTGTTTCTAGCCCTGATATAAAGAGATCTACTGCTGAGATATTTATTGCTCTGGTATTTGTCAAATGCCAACATTTTGTTAATTTTAGCTTTATAACATTCGTCAGAAAACCAGGATTTGAACTCTTTTTTACTTTGCACAATGCTGGTTGAAATAAAAATGTTCATTCCCAGTAGAATAATGAACGTGATCAATGCAGTTGCTTGGTTAACATTTTTATTTTGCAGAAATAAACGCCAGTCGATTTCGTTGTAGAATTTATTGAGTTTTTGCCAATTACATCTATTGTAGTGCCAAACCTTTCGAGGATCAGACAATTTTGGACTTGGTGCTTAAGAATTTATTTCGAAATACGCCAAAACTACACAAAGATCTGATCTGCCAAGAGGAGCATCAACTGAGCTAGTATATTTGACAGAATGAGTTGTCACGAATAGATCAAGTAGATTAGAAGAATGGCTGGCAATATTTGGAATATGGGTTGGCCTATCTTCTAGTTGAGTAAGCTGATTAGAATCAGCAAGAAATTCAGCAAATTGCTCTGTTGATTTTCTCAAATGCTTTACATCTTAGCCCAGAGGCCCTATTCTCGACCACATAAATGTTAATTTAGACTTTATTGTGAAATTTGTTTTGCGGAAAATTATTACCATTACCGTTTAATGTTATGCAATATAAACTTCACAATATTGTCAAAATTCACATTTATGTGTTTGGGGCCCCTGTATTTTATAGACATAGATAAGAAGATAGTAAAACAAAAGTTTTTTTTATGGCATCGAGTTTGGTTTAGAAAAATCAAAAGAGATTGAAATATTTTAAACAAAAGATTTAATAAATTATCGACTTTATTTGAGTTATTACCAAAAATGTAAGTTTGTTTTCCTGTACGCCCGAACATTGCAAAAGAAAAAAATTGAAAAAATTGACGGTTATAGGAAATGTTGTAAAGATTGAACACAAATTATAGCGGTCGGCTCATCATTTGAAATGTTACTTAGGGGTAAAATTTATAAAAAAAATTATTCTCGACCTTGTCATATGAAATGATTTTTTTTCTAGTCCAAAACAATTTTTCTTGTAATTTTCGAAACCACAGTTTTTAACTTATTTTTAAAAATGTGAACAATTTTTGATTTATTTCTAAGAAAAAATGTTCTCGTAGAACGTTTTATACACGGAACCCTCGACGAGCGAGTTATATTGGCACTTGTCTGAATTTTTTTTATATAGGAAGGCAATGTTCTTAGTAAAATGTATGAATTACTCACCAATTTAAACAACACAATGTACATATTATTTACAGTATTAACAAAACTATTTGACAAAATTAAATTTTGTTACACGGTCAAAGACATGTAAAAACATTAAAAATTAGGCATATAATGTATAACAGTTGGATTGATCATAATATTACGCATGCGCTGTAAATAGCTTGTATTTCGTTCATACACTTCGCATTCATTAGAGATTATCTTTTATTTCCCTTAATTGAGTTACTTCCTTTGAGTTACTTTTTCGTAACTTCTTTTCGTAACCCCTCTTTCTTAATGACGTCGCTTAACTTTCACTTAAAAAAATTGTAATTCCTACTACACAACATATTTTATTTTAAAATAATGATAATGCTAAATTCTAATTGTGATCTTGTATGGTTGGACGGACGGCCAACATTCTTATCCTGTACTAAATTAAATGTTAACATTAGTTTGCGATTAGATCTGGAAAAACAGATAAATATTAATTTTTGGTCACAAACCGTTTATTTTATAAAGAAAATATCATCAGCCATTTTAATATCGTTCTAAATCATTAAATTTCTCTCAGATCCCTTAAGTCATCCATAATTTCTCGGCGACTCAAAGTGAGAGACATTTAATATATACTTCCTAGTGAATAGGAACACTCTGTTAATAAACTTAATAATTTTAGAAGTAAAGTTTTGTTCTGGTTTTGTGTCAAAGAATTTTTGCAAAAAAGAATTTGCAATTGCAATGTTTGAATATTGAATACTAAGTTTTAAAGACCAGCATAATGGGCAAGTTATTTATTTTTTGTATGTTTAAAAAAGGGCAAATAGACTGTGTATTTTGTATTTTTACGATTAAGTTGGTTATGAACTTATTTTACGCTACCAGCGTTACGAATTTAAAACTAAATCAGCCTACGCTTAAAACATGTTTTCATATTCATATGCAAATACACATGTCAGTAAGTTTATATTCATATATACATACTGTCACACCAACTTTGCAACATATATTTACACACTGATTAGAACACAATCTAATTTTTAATCAAATAAAAAAGTTTAATCTTTCAGGCATTTTGAAAAGCTTTACTTAAAAACAAAACTTGAACTTTTTTGTTTGTTTTTAAATTTTTAAAATTCAATTTTTAAATCTGAAACTTTTACAATAGAATTTTTGTTTTATCAAATTTTTATCAACTGTAATCATTTTTGAATAAAAAACATAAATATACGAGATAAAATTGTACTAAAAATTTATTTTCTACAACAAAAAAAATCTTCCTACTTTTTCCGTTTTTTTCTCGAATTTTATACTTTTACATCAGTCTTCAAAATGATAGCAATGATAACAATACAAACATAATAATACATCAACTCAACCGTATAACCTTTAGCTCTGGTAACCTTAGAAAAACGAAAAACAAAAAGTTAATAATCTCGATGTTGTAGGAGGAGGTTGTGCTTGTACACCTAAAGTATCTATTGTTTGCTGGTTGATTTTAAACAAAAACGAAAAATTATATGCGAAATTGACAAGAAAATTTTAATTGTTTAAGTTTGTACACAAGGAACGATACCAACCATAGAAAAACCATTTAATCTACGTAAGGATCGGTAACAATTATATTTTTTGTAGTTAAAAACAGAATCACAACCAAAAGGTATTAAATTAAAATGTGTAAAGTTGGTAAAAAGTGAATTGATTTTGTTCATTTTATTTACGTAATAAGTTTTGTATCAATTACAGGTGCATTCTTTTTTATTTGTGATTATGAAAATTCGAGAAAGTCATTTTAGATTAACCATAACAGACTTCAGGCATTCATTTTGAAGGGTATTTTGATGTCGTTTAAAATGAATATAATGTTGCTAGCTTTTGAAAGTTAAATTTACTGTTGAAAATACACAATGGACAAAAAACATGTAAACTTTATTTACTTATTTTTACGTTGTATATAGATTTAAATCATAACGAAAGAAATTTATAATAACAAAATAGCTAATTAAATAAATTATAAATTGGAAGTTTATTAATTGTTAAAACTTTCATTGAGTTTAATTTTTTTGCAAATCGGTTGTTATTCGTAAAGAAGGAAATGGATTGTTTAATAGCTTGTAATTTGTAACATTGTTGTATATTATAGAATATGAGATTGACGAATCAGTCAGAAGTTCTTGTTAAGACAAGATTTTAATCTTAGATAATCATTATTTGTTTGTTCACATGACTAAAATCTATCGGTAGTTCGATGCTGCTACTCTGTCGGTGCGTTCCACTAAACATTCAAAGCCCTCAAAATGATCCTTCATCCGTTCCACTTGTCAACGATGGTCGTTTTGGTTGCCGTGAAAACGTCACTAATGACGTCATAATTTTTGCTCACACCAATCTCACAACGACCTATCTTAAAATGTGGGTTGACGTGAGTGTGATAAGTTTAGCGCCATTTATAAAGATAAAATATAAAGATAAAAAGCAAATTTGTATAAATCTTTTTTTACTCAAAATAATTTTCATACAAACTTGGATCTCATGAGCAAAAGTTTTTTTATTGTGCGTGCACCATAATTATTAAAATTTATTGTTAAGATTTACAAATTCTATCCTTACCTCTAGCTTCTACTTTATTTGTTGATACTCGCCATTTGTATTTTTTACGTCAACGCCTAAAACGATCACATAATTCAGTCCACTTGAGCTTACAATTGTAACGCTCAGAAGCAAGTGGAACGGAAAAACAGTGGTCGTGAGCGTGATTGTTTTGAGTGCTTAGTGGAACGCACCCTATATGAGCAATTGCCTTTGATAAATAAAAAATAAGTTTTCTTCCCGGGTAAGAAAAAGCTAATGACTGCGCCACAGCTTTCGGGGTTTGGGCCAGGCTTAATATTTTCAAACGGTCCAAGCTTGGACTGACGTCCTGGAGCCAAGACTGGGAAACAAGGCTTGGGCCAAGTCTGACAAATAAGACTTGGGGCAGGTTTTCCAAACCAATTTTTCTTCCAGACCCCCTTAAATGTGTGGAAAGAGGTTGAAGAAAGAGTAACCTATATAAAAATAAAGATAAACATGGCTTGCACATGTTTACAATGCATTAACCTGGTTTATTTAATCGTATGATTTAAAGAAAGAAATAAAGAAAATGTTTACAAAATCACAAGTCCACAACCAAATCTCTCAAATAATTAACGCCTTCTACAGGAACCTCGTGTAACTTGTTTATACCTTCATTGAATATGTGGTTCGTTGTTTGAATATCTCCACACAAACATAAAGGTAAGGGATATAAGCCCCACTTGTTCATCAGGTAATTACATCGGCCATGTGTTGTTCTGAAACGATTAAGTCTAGTCCACTCTTTACTACTAAGACCTAATCCGGAAACACAAAAAGTAGGGTCGCTCACCAAACTGGTATTTGGAACAGGTGTAGAGTTCCACATATATTTTCGTCTTTCCTTCATATCAAATCACAGGTAACTTAAATTCGGAACAAATAACCATGGTGAATAACGCGTAATATAATAAGTCTGACCCAGACTGAAACCAAAGGTAACCAAGGCTTGACTCGCCATCACAGACCAAAGATTGGTTCGTTGTTTAATATTGGCAGTTAGGGGTTATAGATTTTTTTTTGAATCCTGGGTGTACACAGAGTTATCATGTAGAGTTCATTTTGACGAGCCATTATAGAAAAACTGCTTAATCGATATTCATAAGTGATATGTCGTTGATCTGCATGGCTAGCTGTTTTTATTGCGCTGGCAATTATAGCACGAAATTTGTATAAATTCATCATTGTAGCCGTTTTTTGTATATATCTGTTTGAATTTATATCGTAAAATATGGAGTGGCTGAAATCTCACAGCTCTGAGATATCAAGACTTCGGTCTGGGTTAAGGATTTGTATATAGTTTTCGGCAAAATACTTTTATGAGGACATGGTTTTTAGTTTTGATCAGCGATGTATATCAAACATAACTCTTTGTTAAAGTACAAGTATTTTTTATCCCTGTTTAAAAAGTTATTACAAAACTAACACAAAACATCAATAAGTTGCCGGAAAATTATAATCAAAATTCCAAAAATATTGTTAAATTAAATAAAATCAAACTTTTTCAAAATTCCAAAAATATTCCAAAAATTAGAATAAAATCAAATATTTAAATATTTCCTAAATTCCAATAATATTTCAAAAATTCTTAAAAATTCAAACTTTTTCCAAAATTCTAAATATATTGCAAAAATTATTACAAAATCAAAAATTTAAAATTTTTTTCAAAATTCCAAAAATTATAATAAAATCAAAAATTTGAAATTTTTCAAAGTTCTAAAACTATTCCAAAAATTCTTACAAAATCAAAAATTAAAACTTTTGCCGAAATTCTAAAAATATTGCAAAAATTATTACAAAATCAAAAATACAAACTTTTTCAAAATTCCAAAAATATTTAAAAAACTATAACAAATTCCAAAATTTCCATGTCCAATTTCATTTTAAATTACGTTTACGTCATAAAAACAGCTACATTTTTTTTCCCAAAAAATTGGCTAAAAAATTAAATGAAGTCATTTTTTGACACACTTGACATTATTTTTTGACAAACTTAAATTACGTTTACGTCATAAAAACAGCTACATTTTTTTTCCCAAAAAATTGGCTAAAAAATTAAATGAAGTCATTTTTTGACACACTTCACAACATTTTTTGACAAACTTATAATGCCATAATTCTCAATAATCATAATAAAATTTCATTTCAAACAAACAATGTTATTTTTTTTCCAAAAATTAGGTAAAAAACTAAATAAAAATCTTTTGACACACTTGACAACATTTTTTTGACAAACTTATAATGCCATAATTCTCAATAATAATAATAAAACTTCATTTCAAACAAACAATAAATTTTTTTTTTTTTTTCCAAAAAATTGGGTAAAAAAATAAATAAAAATCTTTCTTTTGACACACTTGACAACATTTTTTTGACAAACTTATAATGCAATAATCTAGATTCTGGTCTCACATACTAATCCCGACCATCAAGATTTCTCCAAATTCAATGTTCCTACTCGTAATCAATTAAAATAAACGTTTTTTAAGGAAAAAATATGCAAATTTCCTTGTTTTGACACACTTGACGATTTTTTTGACACACTTCCGGTACAGTTATCAAACACATCGTCCTTTCGGCTCTTCCCATTGAGTAAACCTATTTTTAGAAAAAAAAAATTTTGAAATCCGTCCAGCGGTTTTCTAGATTTCGTCGGTTGTGACGGCCGGACGGACGGCCGACAGACAGACACACATTTTTTTTTTTTTTGCTTTTTTAGAATCAGTAGGTCCTAAAACGTCGAGAAATGCCAAAAAAAGTGGGGGTAAGAATTTCACTTTGAGCTCATGAATGTAATACTTAGGTCTTTCAGACCGAAGTAATAATCCCCTCCACACTTTTATGCAGTGCAACACATCACTTGCCTATAATTTGTCTATAAACTAAATTGGAGTGGCCATATTTAAGTTTAGTTTATATGCAATTTATGGGCAAAGCGGTAAAAAACGAATAAATGTTGTGTTGGCCTGCATACAGTTGCGGAAAGGACCAATATTTCTGATTACATGAAAACTATTATTGACCATGATGGTTTGTTATTTTTTATTTCCTTGAGAGAATAAGTTGCAAGCCCCACTCACAAATGGGGGAGCGGATTTGAATTTTATATACAACTCGTGCAAAATAGTACTTTGTGTATCGAGGTGCACAAAGTTAATTTTTTCTGCACGCGTCGTAATTTTGTCCAACGAGGCGAAGCCGAGTTGGACAAATATACGACAAGTGCGGAAAAACTCAATTTGTGCAACGAGTTGCACACAACGGTTTTTGCAATTCCGATTCACAATTAAACAAAATTATTCTGCAACCAAATTTTTTACAATCTACATTCATATTAAGATATAAGTAAACATTTCTATTATCAACTTAGCATTGAGAAAATTTTCCATATGTTCTTATTTTTCACTTTACCAAAACAAAGCACAAAGTTGCAGTGCGGTAAAAAAATTAAAGAAAACAGTGCGGAAAAATAAAACAGTGCGGAAAAATCTCACTATTTGACAGTGTTGACAATGTCGAAATACGTTGAATTGTGATTCGGAATTGCAAAATAGTAGTTTGTGCTAAAAGTTTTAAAATTAAGATTTTTTCAGCACTAGTCCTACGTTTTCAATACGAGCGAAGCGAGTATTGAAAATTAGGACGTGTGCTGAAAAAAATTCATTTCAAAACGAGTTGCACACAAAGTTTTCTGCACTTGAATACCACAATAGACAAAAAATAAAAAAAAATTACAAAAAGTCACTACAGAAAAACTACGCGAAGTATTGATCGATCAACAATGCCTTGACAATATGCAAGTTGGATTATATGCAAGAAAAAAACGTCATTTGTTATTGATTGTTCCTACACTGCAAACGTGTTTTCATTTCGCGTGTATTTTATTGAGAAACTCCAAAAAACGAGCTCAGGGGAGGATTCCGATTTGGAAAGAGCAGCAGTAAGAGTTTTTCAAGGTTTATTGCCGGTAATATCCAAAGAAAAATACGAAAAAACGTATCGAGCGTTCAAACAATGGTGCAGTAAAAAAAAATTAAAGTGATTGACGAAAATAAGTTGCTTGCTTATTTCGATACCGAGATGAAACAATTCCAATCGTCAACTACATGGAGCATTTACTCAATGTTAAAATCCACGTTGAACGTGAAGGACAACATCGATATCTCAAAATTCAACAATTTGCGAACTCTTTTGAAGCGTAAAAATGACAATTATTTTGCGAAGAAATCAGGAATCTTCACCATTGAAGAAATCTACAAATTCCTGAAGGACGCTCCTGACGATGTTTATTTGACTAAGGTAAAAGTAAAATTGGCTGATAATTTTTTTGTTTCATTTTCCTAACCTAACAATTTTAAGGTGGCCCTTATTGTCGGTGTCTATGGTGCTTGTCGACGATGCGAATTGTTGAATTTGAACGTAAAGGATGTCGAATACATGAACAAAGGCATTAAAATTACCGTACCGAAACCCAAAATCATTCAACAATTTGTCATCAACGAAGGAAGTGATCGGGACGTAAATTTGATTGACATTTTCAAGATGTATTCTGGACTACGTCCTCATGGCGTTATCACCGACAGATTCTTTTTGGGTTTTCGTAAAGGCAAATGCATTAAACAGCCGATCGGCATTAACACGATTGGAGGCTATCCGAAAACAATTGCAATTTTCTTGAATCTTTCGTCACCGGATCATTGCTTCCGTCGATCGCCTGCATCCTTTTTGGCAGATTCGGGTGTGAATTTAACTACAATTAAGCAACATGGTGGTTGAGAGTATGATAAGGTTACAGAAAAATACATTCAACATTCGCTCAACAATAAACATAAAATTGCTGACAGCATCATGGGTTCGAAAATTGTTAGAGCTGATAACGTTTCAACGACCTCATCAACCACTGCTCAATCCAGTGAATCAATCATTGAAAATGGTACAACTGTTACAATAATTTCAAGTCAAACAAGCCGAACAAACTTGAAAGTGGTTGGAGAGCCTTTGCCACAACCACCGATTCCTGGAGGATATTCATTCAATAACTTGCATAATTGCTCTTTCTACTTTGGTCAAAAGTAATGTTTTCATTCATTTCTACTTTATTAATAAAAATGTTTACCAACACAAACGCACCGTTTCGTCTTTTAAATTGGCAGCAGTGCGGAAATGAAGAAGCAGTGCGGAAATGAAAAAGCGGTGCTGAAATGAAAAATCATTGCGGAAATAACTCACTTTTCCGCACTCAAACGAGTTTCGATATATGTGGTATTGTGGTACTCGAGTGCAGAAAATATTTTATCAATTTGACGTCCTTAAAACGAACCTTATTTGTGTGTTTCTAAAACAATAATGATATGCAGTATTGTATACATTCTTAAAACAACAAATTACGAAAACTTGATTGTGTTGCGCTTTGATTTTTGAAATAGCGCAACACAAACTTATAAAACTTATTTGTCGGTATACGAACAGAGCAAATATAAAACAAACACGCACACTCTAATTTAAAAACTAAATGTGCGACATATCATTTATGAAAATCGACTAAGCAGCTTTTCTGCAATCGCTAGTCTAAATAAACTCTGAATGTTAAACTCCAAAAATTCAAGGACACCCTGTGAAGACCCCTAATCGAAAAAAATAATTCTATGAGATAATAATATTTTGCACTTCGAAAATAAATCAAAGTACATGTGGTTGGTCAAATGGATAAATCATTGTATTGATTTCGTGTTTAAAGAACATTACTTTCTCACAAATTTGCAATACTCGCTCGTATCTCGTTCGCAATGTAAACTTAAGTTTAAGCATAAACCACTTCATTAAACACTTAAGCAGTAAAGTGTTATGTGGTTTGTTGAAATATCATAATATGTATACTAATTCTTTGCTGAAATACCACAACTTTTTTGCGTTTATGGTCCATGTAGGAGTATTCCCGACCGAAAAAAATTCAAATATTTACCAAGGCCATTCGCAACAGTACGTGGCGTACGTTAGTATCCCATTGTAGTCTTCTTCGCGTTCGGCCACTCACTAGGATACTAAATTAGTTTTGTATAATCATTCCAGCAGGGTTACATTAATTTAAATCAGTGATTTAAATCAGATTTAAATCAACTTGATTTTTAAAATAAAAAATCATTGATTTAAATCAATTGAAGAAATTTTAAAAATTTTTAAGCAAATTCAAAAAATAATTTTTTTATAATAAAATGTATTGTGTGGTAGGAATTTCTATATTTTTCACAACAACACCTAGAAACCCTTAAAGACCAAGGCTCAATAACAACATGCATTCTAACTAATACTAACATGCGTTCTAACTAACATGCGACAGTTATAAACAATAAATCCTATCACATAATAAAATATGACTTATCTCAATATTACATAATAGGATAAAAGAAATAAGAGCTAGAATCAAATTATTTTGAAAAATTTGCACGAACAAAACTAAAATTGAATTGCCAATAATCCAGCATAGTCCTTGATCATGTGACTGATCCCACTGTTTTCCTCAATGATAAAAACCTGAATATAAAGTTATATGCAGGCTCGTTTTTCGAGCAAGCAATACCGTGCGATCATCAAGGAATATTTCATAACTAACATTGAGGGAACTTTACCGTTGACTGAATGAAACTTATCCGCCAGCACCCCTAAGATATAACCTTAGATATTTCACTTCTATTGCCAATAGTATGTGATATCTCACGTTAATTCGTATGTCAATAGCAGACAAAAGACAGTTGTAAAATTTGAATTAAAAATTCAAAATATTTTCAAATCTTCTACCATAGCTCTCGAGATCATTAAGTGAGAAGAGCCAACATAAATTTTGAATAATACAGAACACAACCATAATTGCTCTTTATCTACCGAAAGCATAGAACGTGTCAAGCTACTTTTTGGCATTATCCCAGACATCAGTATTCCGGATATATTCAAGTCCTGGTTGCACTATCAAATGTTCTTTGATTTTTGCAACTTAAAGTACTCAGACAAGGATTGTCAAAATGACCAACGGCATCTGTATCACGTTAAGCTAAGACAACTGCATAGTGATTGCGGCTGGAAAATACTGAGAATAACTAAGAAGTTAGTCTATCGTCGTAAAACTTCGACAATAAAGTCTCAGATTAAACTACAATTGGAAACATTGACAAACCTACAAAACCCGTTCTAGAAATAATAAATAATTACATATCAAATAGAATATTAAACGCCAATCCAGTACAACCCACTTACGAAAAAAAAAACATTTCGACTAAAAATTAGTTTCTATTAAGATCTTGATGGTACTAAATCCTAAACAGATGCCTGACACGAGTTTATAACAGTTGTTATACGTATGAGATGCAACACCGTTTAATGTGACCCAGTTATCCACATGTCCGAGGAACTTTTCGAGCCTGCAGAATTAAATATCTCCGACATCACTTTAAAGCAGTAACAAGACAAGACAAGCTTTTCATGTCGCTAGAACAACAATCACTATTTCAGTGTAAAAATCTAGTAACTAAAAACTGTCAGTTTGTTTTTGTCTTTTCTCCTTGCCTCTCAAAAAAATACAGTTCAAGCTAATGATTTATCTAAAGTAGGTAACATAGCGTAGCTATATAGGGCCACTTCTTCAAAAATTCTACAAGTTAAACAAAATTTTTTTAAAAATTAAAAAATCCGATTTAAATCAAAAAATTCGATCAAAATCAAATAAATCCGTTTTTTTTTCGATTTTTTTAAAAAAGCAGATTTTATACAACCCTGCATTCCAGACTCCGACCTGGCTCGTTGAAAAACCCAAACCAAGCAATCATATTTAACCGAATCGTCGGTTTTAAGTAAACCAAAAATGTAGCGTAGGCTTTTAAGGATAACCGCTCAAATACAGATAAATGTGATTCGTCAGTTTGTACAACGGTCCACATTTGTGACCTACACATCATCAACGATCTAATGAATGGCTTGTATATCTTGAGCTTGGTGTTAGTTGAAACATACGCTAATAAAAGAAGAGTTTTAATTCAGTAGAAGGTTGGATTACCTGCAGCGATTCCAGATTTTATATCTGTAAGTACGCTTTTATTTGAATCAAGTTTTGATGCCAAATATTCATAGGATCCAACTCCCTCGATTCGTTCATCGCCGCACAACAAATCTTGTTTCTCCGCCTGTCTTGAAACATTCATATGTTTGTTTTTTTTATATGCGAATCGAGAGCACCACTCTCAAGTGACATAAAACAAGTGACTTCTCTTCGACGGACGATCATCTGTACTGAGTTTGTTGAAAATATATTAATACAAAATTATAATAATTTTTTTTTTAAATATATTGTTTAAAATATATTGTTGAAACTACAGAGTTTCTTTTGACGGCACGCATATTTCAAGCCCAGATTAAAAATTATCAACGAAATAGCATTATCATGTCTTCGACCACAGTCGACTTTCAAAAATGTTGGTACTTCATTCTCTTCTCTTAAAAGCAGTTTAATTCTTACACAGCATTGAGAGCTCTGTACTGCCATTTTTCACTTGCACATGTTACACAAATTTAACAGGGACTCCAATCGACACTAAAACACCCCATGGTGTCGACTAAAGAATTTCTTGGCTAGCAAAATGTGTGAAAAAATCTAATATGCTGTACAATTCGAGGAAGGAAGAAAGAACTACCCCGTAGTTTGCTTTTTTGAGGTTTTTTTAGGATTGGTATCAGCATGACTGAATTGTAGATCATTGATCACCGCCAGATCATTTGAATAAGTTCAAACAATTTTGAAGAGTTTCGCCACCATCTACAATCATTTCGAATGTTATATCGTCGATACCAGGTGCTGTATTACGTTTTGTAAAATTCATAGTTTCGAAATGAAATTTAAATATTTTCTATTATATAAGGTCGGAGTTGGAACTGGATTCGGAGTCGGCCTTAAAATTTTAAAAAATTTAAGTCAGAGTCGGAGTCTTATAATTTTGGCATTGACTCCACAGGCCTACTTTGCAGCAAAACATAACGCCTATCTCAAACTTTCATAGTTAGCTAGGTACAACAGAAACTTCAAGATAATTATAAAACAACATACAAAAAGTAACTTTTAATGCCAGCGCCAACTTTAAGTTTTTTTCTTATGCTACACTGGTAAAAAGGATAAAAAAAATGACAGTGTAAATTTTTAAAAACTTATTTCCAATATTCCAATACCTCAACGACATTTCATTTATGAAAATCGCCTAAGCAGCTTTTCTACAATCGCTGGTCTAAATGTTAAACTCCAAAAATTCAAGGGCACCCTCTGAAGACTCCTAATTCAAAAAATATAATTCTATGTGATGTCGTGTTTTTATTTATAAAAGGCTATCTATAAACCAAATTTAATCTAAATTAAAAGGGATTAACGCAATGCTTAGAGTGTTTGTCTTTTTAAATGGGTTTTAGGTTTAGAATTTTGTAGAAAATGCTCGGACTTTTTGATTTTTTTTAATTTAACACTGATCAGTTTTTGTTAAAGTTGTATAATATTTCGCAAAAGGCATGTTTAGCCTAAAGAAACATATTGAAATAATGCATAATGTGGAATGAAATTTCTAAGTATCTGTGTGTACTAATTGTTGATGAAGCAGCAGTAAAGGTGAGAAGTGCATGCATGAATCGTTTTCCAACAGCATTGGGATAATAATTTACAATATCTATTTAATTCAGACAACTAAATTATAATGAAAGTTCTTTTAAATGTATTAAACACTTTAATTAGCGGTTGAGGTATCGAAATATTAAATCCATGCACAAAGTTTGAGTTCAGAAAACTAAAAAATAAATGCTAGTTAGTACACAGAACACCCACAAAATATTTAAAAAAATTTTTGGTTAATATATGCACATGCACAAAAAACATTCAATTTTGTTCTAAAATAAAACAACCAAAAAATGTGTATGTTACACATACACAAAAAAAAATATTATTTATTCTTCCAAATAGTAGATATTTCCTACAAAAATATTTATTGCACACGAAAAACTAAACGTTACACATCAAATTATTTATAAAATAAATTTAAATCTTAAAGTACGCCATTTTCATCGTAAGATTTGTATTAAAATATATTACAAAGCCTGTGTTTTAATTCATAAATAGTTTAATTAAATTAGTCAACTTTTTATCTAGCAGGAAATTGGAATGTAGTATCAGTAATAATTTTTAGGACAAAGCTTACAATGAAGATGGCGTACTCTGGTTAAGATTTAAATTTGGTTATAAACTTGTTTAAATTATATAATCATATATAATATCACGAGTCGTCAAATAATAGTCGATTATTTTTCATAATCATTATTACGAATGTCATTTGAGGTCCCGAATGCGCATAGCGCACGAGGGAAATTTTTGACCTCAAATGGCATGAGTGATAATGTTGAAAAATAATCGACTAATAATTTGATGACGAGTTGTTAGCAGACAATTTAACGAACAGAAATAGGAACATTATTTCATACAACATAATCCTTTGTTGTCAAAAAAATCAAATATTATTTCATCTTAGTAGGCGCATAAATGTTATAAATTTGTAATTTATTTTTGACAAATAAACATAAACATGCAATCATTTATGAATGAAAACGGACATTTTTACTATTTGCAAATTGCATTTTCACATAATTTTGTATGTGCATTTTTGTTTTAAATTAATATATTAAGTAGGCGGAAAATATTCGAAAATATTCGCTGTTCCTTCCTACCAGAAAAAAATAATCGAAACAAATCGTTTTGATTTGCTAAAAAATAGTAAATGAAGCGTTTTGATTGGACCTTTATTTAGTGAGTTGAATTGTCAACAATATATTCGTTAAATTTTGTACGTTTGTTACAAAAACTATTTTGTTTAACTCGTGCTACAAACTACACTCTTATCACTCAAACTACACACTAGTTATACAATATACTATTGTAAAAATTTAAAAATTTTTCTTACTAAAATCCAAAGAACTTTGTGGTAATTATTAATTTGTGGTTTTTACAAATTATTGATTTTTTAATTTACAATATTTTTGATAGTTATACAAAAAAAATTACGTGTTGTAAACTTACAAACAAATTTTAACATTTATTTAATTTTTTTTTGCTTGGAGAAAGTAAATACGGTGGCTATTTTAAAATCTGCAACTTTAGTTCCTGGAGTTAATCGTGGGTCATTTTTGCACTGTGAGGTGTTTCATTGTCATGCAAATAAATAACTCTTTGTTGAATGAAAGTATAAATATTTTGTTTTTTTAATTTAATTGGCTGTTTAATTGTTCACAAATTTAACCTTTCACTTGATTTTTGGTTTGTTGATGAGCTACATAGCTCAATAAATCGGTTGGTGGTCTTTTGTTTCGAACACGGGTATTGGGTATTAGATATTAAAGGGTTGTTTCCTCGACATTTGTGAACTAATGAAGCCTCAATGTTACATATGCCCGGTAGTAAAGCTATGGGCCAAAATTTGAGATAAGAAGAATAATAGCAAAATTATTTAAATTTAGCCTAATTCTAACATAAATACGTTAATGTAGTTTCATTCATCAACGCTTTTCTTTATTCTAAAACTCCAAACTATACTGTCAAAGTAAGATGCATCGCATTCATTGAAAGCACTTCATAAGATGAATTAACTATTTACTACAATATCTCTTAAAACATTTTATTCATAAAAGCAACACTTGACATGACAATGAACATTTCATTCTTATTATTCACATAACATGATTATTTATAATTCATTCGACTTTATATCATAATGCTACTACTTGCTTGTTATTAACATAATTATCTTGACATTTCGATTGTTTTTTTGTTATTTTCTAACTTTTATTTTCATTATTTTTTTTTTGTCTGAAGTAGAAATTATAAAACAACAAATAATGTTTTCTTTTGTTTTAGTTTTAGAAAGAAAATATGCTAAATTAAGATTAAATTAAACAACTGAGTAATGTTAGACACTTGTATGCTCGTATATATAACAGAACAGATATACATAATTACTAAAATACATATTGATTTTCTTTATTTCAGGATAAAGAATAGCTAAACAATCAAATTTTGTATGAATCAATAATTTTTCACATAAGAAATAACAACAATAATTAATTTTTTTTTTCGTTTCGACCAACAAATGACAGAAAATAAAATACACAACTGACAACAGTTACTCAAATATAAATGCATTAAATGCAATGGCTTTTATCCTCAGCGAGTTGAGTAAAACTGAAATACAAGAATCTAGGAAAATTTTATATTTTTGTTATTTGAACTGAAAATGAAGGGGATGATTTCTAAAGATATCCAAGGTCATTTTTTATGCATGTACATAAAAAATTTAAATGTTGGAACAATTCTTACAGAGTCGTTCAATTTGTCGACATTTTAAAGCATTAAAATCATAGCATATTGTAACTTCCCCTTAAATGTAGAAGAAAATATAAATCAACTTAGACCACGGAAATATGAACCAGTTTCTCGTCATGTCACACTCGCATATTTGCCTATTTAATGTCACGCTATTTAATTTAATTTAAAAAATCTAATAATATTCTAATAAAAATCTAGGAATATTCCACTAAAATGGAGGGTGCTCTCCTTGGCTAGTGATATCTCACTAATATTCTCAATGCTCTGTGATACTTCACGCGGGGTTCATGCACCCATAAATCAAAAATAAAAAAATTTGAACAAAATTTAAACAATGAACAAAAACTAATCCCTTTATGCGGTTGAAATGATTTACTTTATTAATTAAGTTAACTAAAATTAGAGATAAATCGATTCGATATTAAATTTTGCAACAATATGATATCGTTCAATTCTTATTAAATAAGCAAGACTATGCAGTTTCTTAATGTAGAAAAGTTGCACTTGAAAAATAGAACATAGATTTCAAATGTCAAAAATAATATATCACTATATAACACCAATTATCGATTTTTAAGCAAATCCAGATCTGACCCGAAAATGTGTGCTAAAAGCAACCATCAATTTGGTTACATTAAATTACTCCAAAGTATAAAAAACATTAAATTGCCTCTTTGTTTTTTTGTTTAAGAAATTGCTAATCACTTTTACGTATTATTGTTGTACTGAAAACATAAAAAATCTGTTACCAATTCCATTCATTCATGCTCTATTTATCAGAAAAAAATGTACATCGATTTTGTCACGAAAACAATTTTCATTTCACAAATTAAACATCAAACTGCATGTGAGTTGATTTAAAAAAAAAATAAATTAAAATATGTATGTATAGATGATGTTATTTTAATCAAAAAACACTTCGTCATCTCATTCTCCAACGAAAATGGTGTTATTTCCAACATAAAAAAAAACAGAACACAGTTTTCCAATCAATCGATTTTTAAATTTTTTCAAATTAGGCTCATCATTTTCTCATGATGATCAACAAAATAAAACAGATTCAAATTTTTTATTCCATAAAAAAATATATACATATACTTTTAATAGAATGGGAAGAAAAATCGTCTTCAGCTTTGAAAATTGAAGCACATTAAGAATATAAAATTTGTTAAAATTCCAGCGAAATGTTCTTCGTTTTTTTTTTTCATTTCATTAAATAAATTTAAAGAAAAACTCGTGGGCTTTTTCTGCTGATACTAATTTCAAACCAAATAAATATTATCCGAAATTTAAAAAAAAAAAATGTTGATCACATTCTTTTTTCTTTTTCGTGTTATGCTTTTGTTTGTTTATTTTCCAACAAAAAAATGAATAATAAAAGAAAATTGAAATTACATAAAAAAGGGAAAGTGAGGAAAAACTTTTTTTCTTTATCTTAAGTAATATGATATAATGGGAACGTTGTAAAAGGTATTGTCATCAGGTGTCGTTTTAAAAATAATGTTAAATAACATTTTCACGTTAGTATGAATACAGAAGTTCTTATCTGTAGATTAGATTACCCCAACCAAAAAAAAAAATTCAATTTATTATTCTTCACTCACCTGAATATGTAAACAGAGTATGATCTCCGGAATGATTTGTAAATCTCATCCATGTACATAATGTGAATTGTTCTAGTGATGGAATTGATGCATCATATTCTACAGTTCCTTCATGCTCAAAAGCAAATTTATCAACACTGCAAGTATCCTGCAAAAAAAATTAACAAACATTCAAACAACTAATTAAAAATATAAAAAACATCTACAAAAAAGAAAGATGCCAATTAATGTTTATTACCATTAATTTTTTTTTTGTTGGTTATTTCGTTTGAGTTCAATAAAATTAATTTTGTTTTTGTTTTGTAATGTAATTTTTTTCTCCTAATTTACTTTCAATTATATTTATTTTTTTTGTATAAATTGAAATGTTCATTTAACGTTGTTTGTGTAAAATTTGACAGGTAAATAATTTAAAATTTATGTTTGATTGTTACATGATAAAAGTTATTTCAGTTAAAAATTTTGTTATTAAATTACTGAACTTAATTTTCGGAAGCAAAATTTGAGACAGTCGAGATTGGATTGAATTTTTTGTGTATATGTTATTTAATCGAAATATGATTTGTTAACATTACATGTTTATTATGATTGGGATACTGATTATAGACATTTAACTCCGGCTGCGCCAATAAATATTTTTATTTATTTTTTAACGTTACTTTTTTCTTTTTTCTATTTACAGGTAAGTGAAATTTTCACATCCACAAAAATGAATTCCACTGTGTAAGTAATTAAAAATATTGTGATTCTAGAAAAAATAAACTTATTATTCTTCCCTATTCCACAAATTTTTAATTATTTAAACTGATTTTGCTGACCAAAACCAAAAACTTAAAACAAACAAACAAAAATTAGTAATAATAACAAACATTAAGTCCATGATTATCTCTATGGCAATATCTTTACAAAAATATACACTAAATTTTATACAAAAAATAAAATTTAATCGCATTATTTATACAACAAAAGAATCATATTTTGTGTAATCCTTGTTTGATTAAAGCAGTATTATGTCACTTAAATGAAGAATTAAATTACCCGAAAAATAAATGGATAAATTTAAATTTTGGTTATCATAACAAAAATATTGAAGATGGATATAGGTTATGTTTTTTGCTTAGGTTTAGTTTTTTTTGAGACTATTTGAAAATTTTAAAATCAATAGAAAAGTTATAAGATTGCTGATAAAGAACAAAATTTAATTTTTTTTAATAAAAAGTATTGTGTTATAGGAATAACAATGTGTGCCACTATAATACATAAATTCTTTTAAGATATAGCACAGCAATTGCTCTCACAGCAATCTGGGTTCGGAGGTGCTGAAAGACTAAAAATGTCCCAATGTCCAAAAGTTAACGTGAAATATCACATACCATCTAGCAATAGCAGTGAGATATCATTAGCCAATTTAATGTCATGGGGGTGATGATAATAAACTATATTCAGTCAATGGTAGCACCCTCAATCTTAGTTATGGAATACAGTAAAATACAGTAAAAGCCCGATTTTCCGACATTAACCGAATATTAAGTTAACCGGAATTTAAAATTTTTGAATTTTTTTCTCTTTCACAAGAAAATTGTTTTTTTGTTTGACAATTAACAAGAAAAATTTTAAAATATTTTTATTATTTATTTTATGTTTTACTGATTTATTATAAGTTGTTGAGACCTTAGTTACCGACATAATAATGACATTCTTAATTCCCAAGGGAATTATAAGAGGGAGTTATGGATTCATAATAGACCTAGTTTTCATTATAAATTTTTGTTTTGTTTATTTATTAACAACATTATTTACATAAAGCCATAGTAACGAATAACAATAACCCAGCAATACAATTTGAAATGAAAAACAACTAACTTGATCAATTAAAACGAAAAATCATGCTATCAAATACTTGATAAAAATAAATGTTTTAGTTTAATAAATGTTTTAGGTAGTAAAACATAAAATTATTTATGTATCACGTGAATTATTAGATGTCAATTACCTTGTGAAACTTACTAACCCTCGGGCCAGAGGCCCTCGGGTAGTAAACGTTTCCCTCGGTAATTAACATCCTCATAATTCCCTTGATACCTAAATAACTATTATTTACTTATTTTTGTTTTTACATAAAATACTTTTTGCAATCAATGTTATAAACAAGTGTCACGTGTCAAGTGTTATTTATTTATTTTTAATATATGTATATATATGGGCGTTCCACGTCAACTGGGAGAACTGGATGGCCAAAAACTAACGCAACCTAGAATATCCGTTTTGGGATTAAATTTTTTGCATAATCATAGGCTTTTGAAAGTCATCTGGTACTGGCACTTTGACAAATTCAAAATGGCGGATCCAAAAGGGCGTCGAAAGGACGTAAAACTCCTAATAATTTAATTAGATTATTAGTAAACTATCATTATTATTTTTTTAGGGACGAATATTATAAATTCCTTAAACAGATATTTAAATACCAGCTATAACACTCAACATGTCCATATTTAGCCTTCAATACCACTTTTTTTCTCCATAAACTGAGATATTTTCTTCCAAATTTTTTTAAATTAATGATTTTTACCTAAATAATTATTTTGTCTTCAATATCATGCTCTGCAGCGTTTGAACCTAAGGCTACATAGCATAACCTCAAGAGGCATTGTAATTCCCATAACTTAAAATTTGAAATATTCAAAACTTATGGTTTTCAAATATGATCAAAATCAGGTTACATCGATTTGCCACACATTTTTTGATTTGCTTCAAATTTTTTACAGTGTCAGATGACATAAAAAAAACGTTTCGTAGAAGAAGTTTTTTTTGTCATAGAGTTGGGGTAGTTTTTGTTCAATTTAATGTATCTCAAGAAGTACTTGACGGATTTAAAAAAATATTTTTTTGTTATAATGGTGAAAATAGGTCATTTTTAGTAAAAATAATTACAGCTACAATTTTTGATAATTTGTTATAAAAAATTAAAAAAAGATTATTCTGGTTCGTGGGCTGATATCCCCGTTTATTTATTTTTTGTTTTTGCTTATGATTTTAGAATTTCATTATTTTTCTACATAATATCATAATTTACCATTTCTACATAATATCATTTCTACCATTAGTACCATTAGGGCCATAATAGTACATAGTACCATTTCTACATAATACATAATACCATCCGGTGATTTTTTTTAAATTTATAGAAATGTTTAAAAAAAATTTAGACTCCAATTATTAAGAGTTTTTTCGACGCCATTTTGGAGCCGCCATTTTTAATTTGTCAAAATAGCAGAGCTTTCAAAAGCCTACGATTATGCGAACAGTTTGAGCCTTAAACGAATATTCTAGGTTACGTCAAATTTTGGCCATCCAAGTGTCCCAGTTGACGTGGAACGTCTCACATATAGAAGAAGTGTTAAAATTTTATTATAATAAATTTATTATAATAGTACATTATTATGCAAGAACGTAAAGCTAAAGATTTTGGACGTATGTGGAGTTTGCACCCACATTAAGTCCAAAATAGCTTAGCTTACGTCCGTGCTCATATACTATTTTTTATTCGCCGCTAGCAAAATGTTTAAAAAAAAATTGTAAAAAAAAATTCTAAATCAAAGTTATAATTTTGCATAAATTTTGAAATGAAAATATGTTGGACAAGTAACCTTTGACAAAATATTTGTTATTTATTTCAAAATAATTGTATAACTATGACAACAAATAATAACAATAATTTTAATTGGATAATGAAATTTTGAATTTAAAATTTGCTTTGATAAAAATTTCTGTTTTTTATAGAATTTTAACAAATACAAAGGTTTTTTACTTTTTTGGACGTAACTATGACAACAAAATATATGGGTAAAACGTGACACTTTACGGCCGCAAATCACAGTAATAAAGTACCACTTTAATATGTAGACGAATAAAAATAATGTGTCGTTTCATAACTGAAAGTTAGTTTCATAACTGCCACTCAACTTCCAGACTAGCATTACCTTAAGTTTGAGATATTGATCTGATCGAGCTTTAATTAGAATAGATCAGACAGCCTGACGGATATGGATAAGGAATGTAATACCTAAATTATTGAGGTCGCATTAGGGTCGGGACGGTCGTTTTTCGGTTACTTTTCATTATTTTTTGTTCGTTTTATAAATGATAATTTTGTGGAATGAGTTTATGTTTTTTCTTTTATTACGAAGAATTCAGTTAGGATATATATATTACATTATGATTCAAAAACGTAAAGCTAAGCCTTTTGGACGTATGTGGAGTTTGCAAATCGATACGCCAACCGAGATTTGCACCCACATTATGTCCGTGCATCATATACTATTTTTTATTCGCCGCAAGCTAAATATTTAAAAAAAATTGTTTAATCTAAATCAAATTTAAAATTTTTTAAATTTTTAAATAAAAATAAATATGTTGAACAAGTAACCTTTGACCAAATATTTGTTATTTTTTTTTTTTCAAACAAATCCTAAAACTATGATAATATTTTAATTGGATTAGGAAATTTGGAATCGAAAGGTTGCTTTGAAAAAAAATTTTATTTTTTTATAGAATTTAAACAAATACAAATGTTTTTACTTTTTTATGTAAGTATGACAACAAGCTATATGGCTAAAAAGTGACACTTTAGGGCCCATCACAGTACTAAAGCAGTACTTTAATATGTAGGCGAATAAAACTTTGTCTTAATACTGGTAGAATTATTTAATACTCGCAACAGTATATTTTTTCAAAGCAAAAAATAAGTGATTTTTAAAATAAAAGTGGTATCACAATAAAGTAGTGCAGCAATTATATACCAAGTATAGCAGGTTTAATATACCAATTGTACCCATAACAACATCAAATCAAGATCCTGATTTTAAATTACACAAAATTCCTGGATTGAAAATTGATTTTTGTGTATAGAAGTGTTTTATATTCAAAAGTGCGAATTTGTAAAAATTTTCAAATGGTTCAATCAAAAATAAAGTGGGACAAGTGCAATTAAAATTCGCTCACCAAGGGTTTCTTGAAATAAATGACATAAAGTTGTGTTTCAAATTTTTCATCGTAAATGTCAATAAAATTATCAATTGAAAATTGATCGAAATGATACACAAAATGTGACATCGTGATAAATATTATACTTAAATATTTTACCCCCATATACCATACATTATCAATTCAATCACTATTCACTGCTCGACGTGGATTTAATATGCATAGTCATTTCGTGTAGTTTTGGGTTGCTGAAACCGATTCTGGTCATAATAATGCTATTCTAGTGCCGGTTTTGAAATATTCTAATCTAAATTTGGAAAAATTGTTTTTTGACATATTTGCGATTATGTAGCAACACCAATTTTATGTTCCTCTAAAATTATACAGAGCACTTTACGAAATATAAGTCTTTTTCTTTTAAAGGCTATTGAGTTTGATCAAATGTTTCTTTTTTTCTTCGAGATATTCAATTTTGAAAATTTCCAATTACTTAGATTCTGTATGTTTCAACTTTCAGATGGCAAAGACAATAGAGACGACAGCCTACAAACTCAGAAATTCAGACATTAATGAATTTGAATATTTAATTTTATGTATTTATTCTTTTATTTATTTTTTTTTATTTATTTCTCTATTTATGTATTTATTCATTTATTTCTTTATATATTCGTTTATTTTTTATTTATATGTTTATTTATTTATTTGCCTATTTATTTATTCATTCAATATCCAATATTTATTATATGTCTATAATTCCAAGTCCATGGACTGCAAGACCACAATCCCAGTTCTTAATGCTCAATCAAAAAGTTGTAAGCTTCTAAAAGCTTACGAATCTCCTGCTCACGAACTAGGTCTGGTGACTAAAATAACGTAATGAGTAGACTGATATTTTGAAACACTTCGCCTTAATAATACAAAATCCCTTCGTTTCACCGCTACCCTACCGTGATTTCACATGCCAGGCAACTTTCTTATTTATTCCTTTTTCACTAAATGAAATTGTGTTGACATTTTCTAAAATTCAATCTGATGCCATTGGTGGCGATTAGATTCCCCTGAAATTTCTTAAAATTCTTCTTCCTTATATTCTTCAACATGTTGCTCATATTTTCAATCATTTTGTTTATAGTCAGCAGGACCTCGCACCTTTCATTTGATGATTACTATTTATATTTTATACTTTGAGAGGTGCTTGTCCTGACGAGTCGGACAGCTTTTGTATCTCTAATTTTCCTCGATTCGGCCGCTTTTTTGTTCGGCAAACTCCGAAAAATGCAGATTGCCCAGGGTCTTGTAAATTAACTGCCACAATTTTGTTTTTTATTGATGGGGGTGGAAATTTAATTTAAAAACGAGGGTAACCTTGTTCGACAAGCATTTGTCTGCTATTGTCCAGTCCGACAAATGACATTTTGACATGTTTCGCTTGTTTCGACAATAAGCAGACAAATTCTTGTCGGATAAGTTTACTTTGCTAAGTTTAATTACTTTGCTTGATTTCAGTGAAGCATTTAAAACTATAGGGCACACGTCTCTTGTTTTAAAAACTTAAACTTTTTTTCGGTTTTTCAGATTTTCATATCTTACTGAGGGAATTCAAATAGTAAAAAGTTCTGATTGCTTCTCCACTGCCTTACCTTTAAAATCGGGGGTTCCTCAAGGGTCTATTTTGTGGCCCTTGCGTTTCTCTCTCTCTATCTGATAGATCTTCCAGGACACCTTGTACACTCTAAATATAATCTCTTCACCGACGATTTTCAAATTTATATTTTAGGATCCAAATGTCACATGTTTGAGCTTCTTTCTGCTATTTTCGACTGGGTTGTTAAAAATGGATTGCAGCTTAATGTTAAGAAAACTCAGTCTTTATTTATTAGTCGTCCTGCTATTCGTTTGATTGTTCCTATTTTATATATAAACAACCAATGCCTTGAATTGCACGATAAGGTTCGGGTGTATTCTTCAACAAGAATTACAACGACCATATTACTAGTTTTTGCAACAACGATCATTGTTCACTACATCGGTCAAGAACCTTGAAATCCTATACTCCACTAGATCTTCGCATTTTCCTAATTAAATCTCTAGTTATACCGCATTTTTTAAATGGGGATATTTTATTTTACAATTTGGGTTATGATAATGAAAGAAAAATTAGACTGGTTTTCAATTCTTGTATCTATAATCTTCAATATTATGATCACGTTTCGCCGCATATTAAATCAATTTTGAAAATGAATTTGATATTTTATCACGCTTTTCCCGTGTAGTCTTTTTTATTTTTAAAATAATTGCACCAAGAACCTGATATTTCCTATGTGTCGCACTAACCTTATTAAAAGCACTACCTTCGTGCATGGTTTCAAACTTTGGAATAAACTGCCGATAAATGGTAAAACATTGGAAAGTATAGCGCAATTCAAAAGAAACTGTCTTACTTTAAAAGCTTGAGAATTATTCCCAAACAGCATAATCCGTATAGTCCCTGGGCCTTCACCTTCATAATTTTGTGATTACCTCATATTTTATACTTCGTGATGCGCCTGTCCTTGACGAGCCTGAAAACATTTGTTCTATGATTTTTTTCAAATCGGCCGCTTTTGCGTTCGGCAAGCTCCGAAAAATGCCGATTGCCCGCGATCTTGTAAATTTGCTACCACATTTATTTTTTTTGACTGTGGAGGTTGGAAATTTGTTTTAGAATACGAGGGTAAGCTTGTCCGACCAAAACGTGTTTGCTATTGTCGAGTCCGACAACTGACATTTTGGATGTTTGGGTTATCGGACTAGATAATAGCAGAGAAATATTTGTCGGACAAGGTTACCCTTGTGTTCTAAATCAAATTTCCAACCCTCATAGTTGAAAAAAACAAAAATTTACAAGATCCCGGGCAATCGGCATTTTTCGGAGCTTGCCGAAAGCAAAAGCGGCCGATTTGAAAAAAATCGCAGAACAAATGCTTTCGGGCTCGTCAAGGACAGGCGCATCACGAAGTATAAAATATGTGGTAATCACAAAATTATGTAGGTGAAGGCCCAGGGACTAGTAGTAATTTCGAACTGATTTCAAATTAAATGTTAAATTCATAATTGTTTAGTTTTAAATTTATTAGTCTATTTATTATTTTTTATTATTATTTTTCTTTTTATTTTTGTCTTTTCTCAACGTCTATTGCACATAATTATTGTTAAATTAGTCAGTGTAACCTTTGAGAAAACATAGAGTCTTTTTTACATTGTATAAAAATAAATAAATAAAATAATATAAATAATTCAGACAACAACAACACACATTAAACCCAAGTTCATAAACTCCAAGTCAAAATATGTGAAACCCGCATCGCCCGAACTTTTAAATGGAAAAGCGAATAGTGGTAAGGGAATAGAGGTTGAAAAGTGCAATATTTAACTAACACTTTTAAGGACAATCAAAGTCATTAATTTATTTTATAGATTGGATCTCAAAGGTTTTAATCTGTTTGAACTCTTTTTTAAAATTGATTTTAAACTCTTTTTCTTGTTTCATCATTACAATGCAGCAATATTATTCCTTGTAAGCCTTAATTTATTGTAAACAAATTCTTTGTAAGAAAAGAAATGAATAACATCGATTATAATTTCGATGAACAAATAAATAAATAAACAAATAAATAAATAACATAATAAATCAATAAAACAATAATCAATAAATGAATAAACAACTAAATAAAAAAAATAAGTAAATAAACAATTAAATACATAAATAAATAAATAAATAAATAAGTAAATAAATACAAAATAGATAAATAAGCAAATAAATAAAAAACTAAATAATGATATAAATGAATAAATAAATATTCAAAATCATTAACCTCTTAATATCCGAGTTTGTAGACTGTCGCGTCATTAGGAAAGTAAAGCATCTGAAAGTCTTGAGTAAACTCGCCATTCAGTCGGCCAGACAGAAAGTTTTGTTGAATGGTTGTTATATGCATCCCTGGTCCAACCTGTCCATCCCTTTCTAATCTAAACTCGGCATTTTAAAGAGACTTGTACTTCAAAGTGTTTTATATATTTTTTTGAGGAAAATAAAATTGGTGTTGCTATCTAGCTATATAGCCAATATGTCAAAAAACAGTGTTTTTGCATATTTTGGTTAGGCTATCTAAAAACTTGCACTAGAATCGCGAAATGACTATTCAAACTCACGAATCACGACGGGCAGTGTAATAATTGTCAATAATTTAAAAACGTGCACTTCAAAATTGTAAAAAAATTGCGATGTTTCTTAAATTAAGTCTCTATAGTTGTAAGTTAAAGTGTTAAAAAAGTACTAATTTTTTTGTCTCTTTGATTTTTTTCAAATTCTTATGTATGTTAATCAAGCTCATTACCTAGGTGGCTACCTACTTTAAATTGCACTTTTTCGATAATAATTCAAAATGTTTGCATTGCAAAATTGTTAAATAAATTCCAATATTTTTTAAATTAAGTGCTCTTTCAAGTGATGTAAAAGAAAATTCAATCAAAGTATATTACATTTTAATTCCTAAATCACATAATGGATGTAGCTCAACCGATCTACTTTTAAAACATTTTTTAGATGACCATTAAATGTTTTAAATACATCATTTTTAAAATAAGATTTCTTACCATTATGGTTAAAATAGATCAAAATTCACTTTAGATTTTTTAGAAAAAAATAATGACTGACTGTTTCTTAAAGTTCAAATCAATTTAAACAAATTTGTATTATGTCTAAAAATCTTTCAACGTATTAAACAACAATTGAAAATCATATTTAATTACCTCTAATTACAGTTTAAAAATCTAAATACTTGCTAGTAAATGCATATAAAATGAATTAAGAAATAAAAACGTAAATTAGCAGTTTCGCGATTAACTGTGTTCGATCAGTGATGTAATTTCAATTATGTATATTGTTTTCAAAACTAATTAATCGTCCACATGGGCGTTCTTTAACATGTAATTGTTACCTTTCATTTTTATAACTTAACGACAAGGTCACCAATTTACCATCAACAGGAACTCATGTGTGTATAATATCTTTATGATTAATGCTTTCAAAAACGTAAATCAAACCTTTGTGAAGCCATTGAACTTGGGAAAAGACTAAAGCGCGATTAATGAAATACAACTATTAGTGTGAATAATTATATTAATTACCCACGTTATATTATTAATGCTAATTTCATTTATAATCCGCCTAATTGTCGTTGCACAGATCACATTTAAACCACATCAGATCACATGTACATATCTGCTAAACTTATAAAATTTGTGTATACATAAAAGAAATTATGCTACACATTAAACCACCATTAAATTATTTATCGTTTTCTTCCAATCATTATAAAACATGCACAGTTAAATTTTAATTGCACACTTTTTTTCTACATTTCACTTTTCGGTTTACCCGTATAAATGACAAAAAACTATCAAACAACCATCAATAAAAAAACAAATATTGGCAAAATAAAAAAGTCAATTTATATATTGATAATAAACAATTAAAAGTAAGTTGCGAAACGAATTTTAATCAAATGCAAAAAATTTATTTTCAAAATAATCAACTCACTCCAATTCCACTAGAAATTGTTGGATGTGTTGGATTAAAAATCTGTCCATGAAAATAAGGCGTTTTTCCTGGTAATATTCTTCCTTCAGGAATATCGTATAGACTATCGTCATTGTTTTGTGAATCGTTATCAAAGAATGAATTTCCATGATAGGTACTAATAGTTTCTGATGAGCTTCCATCACTTCCACCCAACAAATTGGTTGGTTGTGAGATTAGACTTTGCGCGGATGGATGCGATTGTGATATACTGAATACAGTTGGACCAGGTATTGGCTTCCAACTGAAAACGGTTGGAATCACTAATAATAATAATTCTAAATATAATTTCATTTTGATTTAATTTTTTTTTGTGTTTTACTGATTTAAAATTTATGTTCACTTTTTTTTTATTAACAAATTTATCACTGATCACTGCAAAACAAAATAACACTTATTTTTTTTAACAACAATATATTATTTCACATCTGTTGCAAACAAAATCTTAAAACCAACTAAAATAGTAAACAAAAAATAAACTAAACTATCAAATGATCGTATGTCAAGTAAACATAAAGTAAAATTTTATAATATAAAGTAAAAACTTTTTCTTTGATTACAAAAACAAAATATAATAAAAAAGCACAAAACAATAAAAGAGAAGGAAATTTTGTTCAAGTTTATTCCGTTTTTTATTGAAATATATTTTGATGTTTTTTAAGTTTGCTTATTATGGTCACATACTCTGAGGACATCGTTTAGAAGCGAGATAGTAGTTTCGTGTTAAAATCAAATCTTAAACACTTTCTTGATATTCCATTTTGGATACTATGATGAGAACCGATGGTTAAGTGTAAACTGCCAACAAGTCGTGCTTTATTATTGTTTTAAGAACCCGAATTATTGACGTCTAACGTGGAAAAATGGTGTTGTCAGTCTTTGAGAAAATAAAAACCTTAAAAAATGTTGGCATTATCAGAACATGACCCATTAATAATAAAATAGTGAACTATATTTTCTTTTCCCATTTCGATTAAATTGTATTTTATTCATGAATTTGGAAACCACAACTTCAATTTTCCTTTATTCATCTTGCCTTAATTCACATTCTGAACTATTATTTAAATATGCGTTAGACCTAATCTTTGTCTTTTCACAAAAATTAAAAACACATTCATATTATTACCAACACTTGCTTTTGACATAAAAACAAAAACAACAAAAAATTCTATCCAAAACATGGAAAACTCAACATCTGTTCAAAAAGGTTCAATTGTTTTTATAACAATTTTTACATTTAGATTTATCAAACAATACTCTACCATCCAATCCTTTTCTATATAACCTTGCACCACTTTTATTATTTGATATTCAAAACATGAATCATATTATTGCGACAAAAGCATTATCAGCAAATCATCAATAGTGCAATAAAATTCGTTTACGAAAATAGTATATTTTCCTACAAGAGATGAAAACATTGTTTTTTTCGTGAGTAAACATTTGTTCACGAGACGCGTTAGCGTCGAGTGAGACATGTTTACGAACGAAAAACGTTTTTATCTCGCGTAGGAAATGCAATTTTTTCTATGATACTAATATATAATTGATATTTACTATAAATTATAAAGTTATATATTGACCAACAAAACATTCAAAATTCATATTCTATTTTTTTTATGGTTACGTTCTTTAAAATACTTTGTAAAATTATATGAAAAACCATAGCAACTATAATTTGTTATTTTTTTACACTAGTGAGTTTACTTTTCGCTTAGAAAAAATAATATTTTAAGATAAACAAGTTATGTAAAATTTAAGCTAATATCAAATTTTAACAAATAATAATTAAATTTAAATCAAATGTTTGAATCTTTTAGAGTGATTCAATCGTTATAGTGACTGAATGGTCATAGTACACGCACGGCGCAGCCACAAATTTTGCAATAAAATTTAACGTATAACTAGGCACACTAAAAAATCGGCAATTTTTCACTTTAATATGGCCTTCTTTGATTAAACTGAATTTTTTATGTGATTAAGGTAGGCTTCCTGACCATGTTTAGTTAAGGATGTACATGGCGGTCGAAAGGTAATGGGAGCGGGGATGGGAAGGGAAAGGAGGGGCGGCACCACGTGTTTTGAGCTTGTCTCGTCAAGACCTTTACAATGACAATAGAAAGAATCTACCTGCCTTTCTCTTCTTCACCCCAATATTTTACAGCGTCCTGTAAAAACGCATGTTTTAAGCCCGTGGCTTTATACCTAGCTTTGCACCATTCCGTCATAATTTCATCTTTCACCCTTTCGTGTATGGATTTAAGCTCTAGCTCCCAAATCGTTCCGGTCCGATAAACGATGTTGTTTCACCTTTCCTTGACAATATGTCGGCTTTTGCATTATCTGCGGTACCGGATGACCAGATATCTATAGTCTAATTTGTATGTGATCGTTTTTGAATTGAATGCCTCAATGGCTGCTTGGCTCTCCGATAGGATATCAACTCTTTTGTTCTGATAATTTTTCCTCAAGATAAAGTCTGTAAATCTTTCGGTTGCTATATTGCAGCCTGGAGACACTGGGGTGGGTGAACTGGCTCAAATTTTTTTTTTTTTGACCAAATACTCTGCGTCAACCACTACCTCGGTTTTTAAACTATTCGCATACCATTTGATTACATAGTTAGCGAGATGGTACTTAATGGACTCACTGCTCCACTCTGCTTTGTTGCTCAATCGCGATGTGTATTCCTTATCGAAGTTGAAATTCTTAATCCTTGCTTCTGTAGGAAACTGAAGCAAGAGATTCTCTCTTGAAAGTCTCTCTCTCTCTCGGGATGGTTGCCCCGGGTAGGCTCTTAAACTGCAATTGGAGTGTAACTAGTCCTAGCTACATCCCCATTGCCGTGGTAGGACATATTCTATTTTCCCCCTAAAGCAGATACACGCCAGCCTCTGCACTTTTTTTAACTCCGCATTCCCAGAGTTGGGCTGGACTCTTCTTTCCCATGCAATTGCTCGGTGCGTGATGGCTATTCCCTTGATTAGAACTTTTGTCCAAGGTTCTTTCAATGTCTAGAAAGATGCAGACAGACACTTCCTTTTTTCCACCTTTTTGCCTCCCTTAATTCTCTAGCCAACTTCAATAGCGTGGTTTTCGTTGATCTACCCGTTCTGATGGCTGTCGATCACTTTTTCCTTCGTTTTTAAGATAAAAAATGTTGATCTGATGGGTCTATGAGACTTCGACTGGGTAACATCTTTCTTTTCTATACTTTTAGATTGAATATCTTAAGTGCGGTACCCGCCTCTTCTGCCCCCTCTGTATGAAAGGTGGGAGTGAAATGTATAGCTAGAAAGTGTCTTTGTCTCAGCTACCCGTTTTTCCTCTGGGCTCGGTTTTTAAATACTCTTATTTTTCGTGTCTGCTGTCCATGCGCTAATGTTGCCCAGAAAATGTGTTTCAAGAAGAAGGGCAACTCTCTGATGCTCTTACGCCGAATACGCCCCATTCGTCCTTCTCGTTGCTGTTTTAATTTTCAGAATACCTTATTGTAAGTGTCAAGCACCCTACTATAGGTTTTTCACTTTAAATTCAAGTTTTTTCATTTCAAATTCAATTTTTTTTATTTCAAATTCCATTTTTTTTTATTTCAAATTCAAGTTTATTTAATTCAAATTCAAATTTTTCATTTCAAATTCAATTTTTCTAAAAAAGTGTAATTGAGAATAGTACAAAATTTAATTAAGAAGTACACAAGAAGAAGTAGTACACAGTATAACCAAAACAGATTGAGAATATTAATGTAATGGTGTCCAACTACTGCCGATGGCAATTTCATAGACATATCCACGTAATAATTATTGCAATCGGCGGAAGTAATAGTTACCACAGATGTTTCAATTATACTTTCTAAATTTATATTGGTTTGTGAATCCGCCAGCAATCGATGAAAATTTTATTTTTGAAAATACCTTTTCAATGGGATTCAACATCGGTGAGCATGGAGAAAGAAAAATTAATGTATGAGTTGTTTCACTAACTTTATCACGCACTGCACGAGTTTTGTGGATTGAACAATTATACAGAACCAGCCATGCCCCTGTGATGTTAGCTTCAGCCAGCTTACCAACTATGTCTATGAAATTGCCATCGGCAGCAGTTGGACAACGATTACATTAATTAATATTCTGAATCTGTTTTGGTTATATACTGTGTACTATTCTTAATTAAATTTTGTCCTATTCTTAATTAAATTTTTTTTAATTTTTTTTTATAATATTTGTTTGAAAAATTGAATTTGAAATGAAAAAATTTGAATTTGAATTAAACATACTTGAATTTGAAATAAAAAACATTGAATTTGAAATAAAAAAAAATGATTTTGAAATGAAAAAAATTGAATTTGAAATAAAAAAAATTGAATTTGAAATGAAAAAACTTGAATTTGAAGTGAAAAACCTATATAATCTGGCCAATTTCCGGATTTGTTTGCTCTGTTGAAGAGTCTCTGTACTTCTGTTCTTAATTTTGACAACTCCTTGGTAAACCAAAACGTGTCATTCAGCTCTTTTACCTTAGTAATTCGAGAGACTTTTTAATTGCCAGGTTTACCTCCGCTCCAACTTGTTCCTTGTGGTATAGTATTTAAATGTCCTTCTAACTGTAATTAACTGTAAACCTTTTTTAAAGTCAAATTGGTTCCACCCTACGTTCCTAGGGTTCCGAATAGAGGGTGGTTCCTTTTTCATATTTGAGACTCCAGTTCTTTATGATCTTTTCTACACCCATGCTTCTCATCATTAGCTCCAATACCTCATGCCTTGTCCTAGTGACATAAGTATTTGACAAGCTTGTTGTCAAATGCTTATGTCAACATGCAAGAGAATAAAATGGGTAAAAAAATTAATAAAATTCTTTCTTTTGACACACTTGACAACATGTTTTTGACAAACCTATAATGCAATAATCTAGATTTTGGTCTCACATACCAATCCCGACCATCAAGATTTCTCCAAATTCAATGTTCCTACTCGTAATCACTTAAAATGAAAGTTTTATAAGCAAAAAATATGCAAATTTTCTTGTTTTGACACACTTGACGATTTTTTTGACACACTTCCGGTACAGTTATCGAACACATCGTCCTTTCGGCTCTTCCCATTGAGTAAACCTATTTTTAGGAAAATGTTTGATTAAAATTAACGGACGGCCGGCCGACAGACAGACATATATTTTTTTTTGCTTTTTTAGAATCAGAATTTCACTTTTAGCTCATGAATGTAATACTTTCATACCGAAGTAAAAGACTGAGTTTAGCATAAATAATGTGTGAGTATATTTTTTTTGTTTACTGTTTTTCTTAAACAGGTGTTTCTTTATCGCAATTTATGTTAATTATTGAGCATGTATTAATCTAGTGGTAATCAAACATTGTTATGTTAGTTTGTTTGATATATCAATCTTTTCGTTTTTCCCAAAATTTATAGAATGTTGTTTAACAAGAAACTATTACTTATAATAATTCTAAGTCTCCTTTTAATTTATGTTTTGTTGTCCTTCCTGATGAGCAGACGATATATTTTTAAGACGGACAAGAGATAAGAAGTAATGGGGCGGGTTGAGAATCGTTTTACACATTTGACAGCATGGTTCTATTTTAATAAGACTGATGAAAATACAAGGCATTATTTGTAACCAAAAATTCTCGAAAATATTGTGTTTGATAAATTACGTAGTATTTGGAAAGTTCGACAAAAAACTCATCGATTTAAAAAGAGAGAGCAAAGTTTCAATTGAAAACTACCACTTCAAATCTAAATCTGTTTTAAGGTGATACGGAATGGGAGAGTTATTTGTATAAAGCTTACAGTAGTTCTATGCCACCAAATGGATTGATATTTGCACGATAGGTGTTTTCATCTCAATCCAGTTGATCTATTTCAAAAGTATAAGGAGTTTTTGTTTTCCGACTACATCAGACACTATGATGGTTTTAAACCAGGAAACAAAGCATTGCAAGATATCGAAACCAGACTGCAAATGCATGGCATGAAATGTAGTGACTTCAATTTGCCCTAACCTGATCCGATTTACAATATCGAATGTGTTTTCGATGTTACCAAACAAACATAGAGATCAATTTGTCCAATCGCTACACTCAATATGCATAATAAATTCAGACAATGCTGCAGTTCTTGGACCAGAAAAAACAGCAATGATGTATACAGGGTATAGATCAAGGGTACAACTGGCGCAGTCACGGACTAATAATGATTTCAGTCGAGAAACGATAACTAAACTATAGGTGAAATTTTTCAACATACATAATATTTTTAAAATGGATATTGCTCTAGTGAATTTCAACCCAATGACATAGATCGGCCAATTTATGGTGGCAGTACTGGCCCAATAACAATAACCAATTAATGTTACCCATAAACGGGTCATTGCTTGGCCATTTAAAGTAAAGTGTACTGGCTCTTTTCTGTAAACCAAAAATCGACCGATAAATGGTTCAAGTACTGGTCCAATAACAATGACTAAATACTGTTAATCATTATTGAGTCAGTGCTTGACCTGTTTTCAAAGTCTGGCAAATCTTGCTTTGGTATAAAAGCGGGGACTGTAGTACTTGTATGATAAACTTACTGTGCATAAATTGCGTTGCTCTTGTATTATATTATTTGTATTAAAACTTTGAATATTTTAGAATGGTAATTTAATTTTTATATCATATGATATAACTGCCATCAGTTCAAATAAATCACATCATAATCGCATTTACATAGGAACAACATTCCGACACAAAATCAATTAATTTATATCGATATGAAATCTAAATATGTGTAGAAAAAACTTGCTTCTATTAATTAAAATTATTTACAAAAGTGTCTAATCTAAAGTAGATTAAAGTAGATTAAGTAAAATGAGACCGTGTCTAATTATGAATAAAGTGTATTGCTCAATAGTTGCACCTTTTTCAATTATTTAACAAGTTAACATAAAAAGAGATATGCAAATGTGTTGACATTAACTTTACTTTCATATAAGTTAATAAAGAAAACGTAGTGTAATTAAATGATAAACATATATCCGATGAAAGAAATTGCACCATCTTGACCAATTGTTATGAAAATAAAAATGTTTAAAATAGTTTTTTTAAAAAGCGTTAATAATTTTAAAAATTTATATCCAAAGAATTTCGTAGAATTATTGCTTGATTGTATTTTTTTTATTCAATAAAATATGTTGTGTACAATATGATTACAATATGTGTTGTAGCAAAAATTTGTCAAGGGCAAAAAAGGGCAGTTCGGATTAGGCATTAAAAAGGCAGACTGATCATAAGTGTAATGTTTTTTTCCTGTCAGGTCCTTATCGGTTATGTATTTCGTATCAGGTCGTTCCTGACCAGATTGTCCATCTAGGAGTCAAATACGAAAAACTAAATCTGGGCCGGATATATTCAAATAAGGTTAAGCCTAAAATGGTACTTTAAATCAGGCCCACATCAGAATTCTCTAATAGGGCTTCTCTTTTTTCGGTTGATCCGTCTTGACTGTATTCAGGCTTTCCCTCACTAATTTCTGTTCGGGTAACTTTAAGATCACAGTCCCACAATATGCTGTCTGATCTCAAAACGGAAAACTCAAAAGTCAATCTCGATAAATTAACTGTTGCCACTAATCAACAGACGATTTAAATGGAGATGAAAATATATTTCAGGCATAATGCATTCCATTTCACTTAAGTCTCGTTGGTGACCATATATATAACCATGTTGGTGATCATATTTATAGGAAAAAAAACAAGGAGACTAGCGATTGTGCAATAATGCACGATATAATTTTCGATCTTTAGATTCATAAAAATAAATTTAATTGTAATTTTAACCCATTGCATAACAAACGAATTAACATCACACTTGGTTGTCCTAAATTAAAATCAAAAATAAACATAAATTGAAGGTCATTAATTTAAACATAAAATCTCCCTTTCAATTTTTATTTTCGCCACACACCTAATACAGCAAAAACAAAGATCGCGATCTTAATTTATATTTTTTTTTTATTTTTTTTTACTGTTGAGTTCTTATATAATCACAAGAAAATTGTTTATATTATATAAATATATTTTTTAAATCATATTTAAATACGTACAATCTTAGACAAATAATCAATCATTAGAGACGTAAATGTTTGCAACGAAAATAATTCCCGTGAATGTAACCCCATTAAAGCTCTTTTCACGTAAATATGTAAAATGAACTAAAAAATGCGTTACTAACAATTAAAATTGAAATTAACAAAACAAATATTTTCAGTTATTTCCAATTTACTTTCATTTTCACTGATTTATAATCAAAATATATAAAATTTAACAAAATTGCCAGAGTAATTACTATGAAAGTATTGTTAATAATGATGAATTGGTAACTTGTTCCTAATTGAATGTTAAGTTAGTTTTTGGTCATTCAATATATCAAAGATGATATATGTCTGTGTATAATATTTTGATGGAATCACGAAGAAGCTCTATATTTTACCGAAAACCTTCGGCGATCTAAACTGGATGAACTTATTTTAATTTTAGAAGTGATTTAAAGATCTTTTGAATGCTTTTAATTTGCATGACTTTGTTTTTTTCCATAAATTTACACTGATTAGTTACAACATCAAATTGCAAAGAAAATGGTCAAAGCAAATAGCCAAACATTTAATCAATCAACTCAAGAACATTATTCAATGTTTTTGAACAAACGATGATAATCACACAAAACAAAATTTTCCTTTCATTTTGTTTAATACTTAAATACCAAAAATTATATGTATTGAATTTTTTAAAAATAACGTCATCAAAAAAAAAATAACACTCCATTTCAACAAATAATAGATCAAATTCAAATTGAAATTTTTTTTATAAAACAATCAAACCATTCATTCCATTTTACCATATTCCATTAATCATTTATTATGAAACAAGCCTAAAAAAGTTGTATAAAACATTCATTTGTTATCCAAGGGTTAACATCACAACGCACTCCCCTAATCGATTAAGTTTCGATTAAATTTAAATAACATAAATAATCAAAAACAGTTTGCTACCAAAACCTCCCAACTAATTATTGTAAATTAATAAACAAATTCGTGCTACAAGCTATCATAATAGCTATTAAAATATAGCAAAACCATTAATAAAATCATAATAGCAACGAAATGTTGTTAACACATTGCTTAAAGGTCATTCAATGTCAATATTTATATATATTGTTAAATTAATTGAACAAATTTAGAGATAAAATTTTGATTAATTAAAATATGTACATTTAGATCTCAAAGTTTAAAACGGATCGCTTGTAACTTTATGTTTGATGGTTGGAATAAATAATCACAATTCAACAATGGTATTTAAGCATTCATACTGTTAATAATATTATATAACAATTTTATGATACTAATTAACTCAAGTAATAATATTAATTAAAGAAGTTTTTCTCAAATTAAATCATTAATATTCTTTTCTGTTTTATAATGAAAAAAGTAAATGTCGGAAATTGTTCGTGCGATATAAAATCTGAAATTTAAATTTATGTTTCACACTTTAAAGTTGATGTTATTCGGATGTACTATTCATGATCATACCATGAAGAAAAATGTGGTACTATTTGTTTGAATACAATTGTTATTGATTTATGTAACAATAACGAAAGTAGAAAAACCATTCAGAAAAATGCAGAAAGCAATAACCAACATTTATCTCAAGACAGTTGGAATAGCAGGTTTAATCGATCAATGAACTTTTCTTGCATGAAAAAATTTTGTTAACCATTATCCTTACAAGGGACTAATTATTGACAAAACAAAACTAACGAAAAGTTAAACATTTTTAAACGACCGTCAGCATATAGAAAGTTCAACGATTATGGGAAAAACAAATTAACAAGTGACCATTATTTGTATTAACTTTCACTTAATATTAAATATCCCCAGGAGATCAAAGTAATTAGCTAAAAATTAAATTAAACATCAATAATATTTTTTCATAACACATGCACAAAAAATTTTCAATATTATTCTAAAGTAAAATAATCAAAATGTGTATGTTACACATAGGTACACTTAAAAAATATTTTTATTCTTCCAAACTATAGATTTCTCCTGCGAAAATAATTATTGCACGCGAAAAGCTAAACGTTGCACATCAAAATATTTATGAAAAAAACTTTTAAATCTAAACTAAAGGACATCATCTTTATCGTAAGATTTGTATTAAAATATATAATAGTCTTATGACTTGACTGAGACTTTGTTCCAATTTATGAATTATACTATAGTTGGCACCTAGTGACACCTAGTAGTAGTAATAATTTAAAGTACAACGGTTACAATGAAAATGACATGCTCTATTAGATTTAAAATTCTTAAATTTGTTTATAAATTTGTTAAATAAATTTTATAATCAACCACATATTCTTTAAATTTTGTGCATTTTTAAAAAAAAAATTGTGAAAAACTGCTGAAAAAGTACCGCAAAAAAAGTGTTAAAATAGTAATGAAAAAGTACTGAAAAAGTAATGAAAAAGTAATGAATAAGTAATGAAAAAGTACTTAAAAAGTAATGAAAAAGTACTAAAAAAATAATGAAAAAGTAATGAAAATGTAATGAAAAAGAAAATGAAAAAGTAATGAAAAAGTAATGAAAAAATACTGAAAAAGTAATGAAAAAGTAATGAAAGCGCAATAAAAAAGTAATGGGACTGAAAAAGTAATGAAAAAATAATGAAAAGATAGTGAAAAAGTAATGAAAAAGTACTGAATAAGTAATGAAAAAGTAATGAAAAAGTAATGAAAAGTACTAAAAAAGTAATGAAAAAGTAATGAAAAAATACTGAAAAAGTAATGAAAAAGTACTGAAAAAGTAATGAAAAAGTAATGAAAAGTAATTAAAAAGTACTGAAAATTAATGAAAAGTAATGAAAACGTAATAAAAAGTAATTAAAAAGGACTGAAAAAGTAATGAAAAAATAATGAAAAGATAATGAAAAAGTACTGAATAAGTAATGGAAAAGTAATGAAAAAGTAGTGAAAAAGTAATGAAAAGTATTAAAAAATTAATGAAAAAGTAATGAAAATGTAATGAAAAAGTACTGAAAAAGTGCTAAAAAAGTAATGAAAAAGTAATGAAAAATTACTGAAAAAGTAATGAAAAGTACTAAAAAAGTAATGAAAAGTACTGAAAAAGTAATGAAAAATAACTAAAAAAGTAATGAAAAAGTATTGAAAAAGTACTGAAAAAGTAGTAATATAATTTTATTAAATTTAATTACATATTATTTTACAACTTTTGAAGTATGTCAGAAAAAATTTTCAATTAAAAATATTGATAAATAAGCCGGTGACGTTGAATCTCCAGAGGTGCCTTGAAAAAAAGTTGTTTTGCGGTGAACATCATAACCCGTTATTGGATTATGTGAAACAAAAAAATTGATATGCATTCTAAAAGTGATGCATTTCTCAAGGTAATCACACGAAGAGTTTTGTTTTTTTTTCTATTTTTTGCAGCATTTGGAAGTGAAAAACGCGATTTTAGCTCAAAAAATCGCGGTTAATTTGTTATTAAAAAATAGAAAAAAATGAAAAAAAAAACTCTTCGTGATTACCTGTTGATTTATGTGAAGAAGTAATGTTCAAATTTTCAAAATTTTCTAATGTTCACGAACTTCAAAAATGACGTTTTCGGGAAAATGGGGTCAAACGGCAACCCTGTTGAAACGCTGTAACTCCGTTAGTTTTACTCGGATTGACTTAAAATTTGTACACAATATTCTCGACATATTGTTTATTCAGAAAAAAAAATAAAAAAAAATGCAAAAAAAAATAATTTTAAAACCATACCACTAACCATTGTTAATGTTTTTGCTTAAAAACACTTTGACCCAGAAGGGAGTCGAACCTGCGGGTCTTCCAAGTTCGAAGTCTAGCGTGCTACCACTAGACCACTCAACACATATACTATAATTAGTTATATGAATTTTGTATTATAATTTATGAGTTAATTCACCATCTTAATGTCAAAATATTAAAAATTGAAAATCGAAAAATTTAAAATTGAATATCAAAAATTGAAAATCAAAAATTTAAAATTTTTCAAAATTCTAAATATATTCCAAAAATTATTACAAAATCAAAAATTAAAACTTTTTTCAAAATTCTTTTATTTTTCAAAATTTAAAAAAATATTGCAAAAATTATTTCAAAATCAAAAATACAAACTTTTTTCAATATTCCAAAAATATTTCAAAAATTATAACAAATTCAAAAATTTCCAGTCCAATTACATTTACGTCATACAAACAACTAAATTTTTTTTTCCAAAAAATTGGTTAAAAAATAAATTAAATAATTTTTTTGACACACTTGACAACATTTTTTTGACAAACTTATAATACCATAATTCTCTATAATAATAATAAAATTTCATGCCATACAAATAATTAATTTTATTTTTTTCCAAAAAATTGGGTAAAAAAATAAATAAAAATCTTTCTTTTGACACACTTGACAACATTTTTTTGACAAACTTCTAATGCAATAATCTAGTTTTTGATCCCACATACAAATCCCTACCATCAAGATTTTTCCAAATTCAATGTTCCTACTCGTAATCACTTAAAATGAACGTTTTTTAAGCCAAAAATATGAAAATTTGCTATTTTTGACACACTTAATGATTTTTTGACACACTTCCGGTACAGTTATCGAACACAGCGTCCTTTCGAACCTGTCCCTTGAGTATACCTATTTTTAGAAAAAAAAAATAGAGTTAAGATAAGAGAGTTAAGAAACGAACTGAAGAAAGAGTAATCCGAAATATATATTCTGTAAAAAATAAAATAAATAAAAAATTGTCACTATTTTTTTTTTTTTTTTTAAATAAAAAGTGTTGTGTAATAGGGTTTAGAATATGTGTCACAACAACACATGAATACCTTTTAAGACCTAGGTCCAGACCTCGGTCTCACAACAACTGGCGTTCTAAGGTGTTGATGAACGCTTTTTTTAAACCTCTGCGGGTTGAAGCCACCTGAGACTAAGGATTCCGGCAAACTATTCCATTTGTATGCAGTTCGGACAAAGATGTCTTTCTGCGATCTGCCAGTATGACCGCACGGGATCTCGACCGTTTGACTGGTTGCGGTAGCCGATTGCCGAGTGGAACGGGGTTAAGAATAAGTTTGAGACACGATGCCGCTCATTTCATCTGAGCGCTGCTGATGATGATATTTGTAAAAAACAACGAGGTCAGCAACAGTGCGACGATGTTGTAGGGAATCAAGTTTTGATGTCAAAGCTCGATCACCCACAATTCGTATAGCCCGCTTTTAAACAGAGTCCAAGAGGGCCAAGATGGAAACAGAAGCAGCACCCCAAACTTAACAACAGTACTCCATACAGGGACGAACATAGGACTTTTAAACATGGAGCAATTTGTATGGAGTGAAAAATGTTTGCATCTATTTAGGAGGCCGAGTTTTTTAGACGCGCTTTTTGCCATCGCCATTATATGATCGTTCCAGAGGAGGTCATTTGAAACTGTGACACCCAATAAACGAATGTTTTTATTTTCACCTATTGGTTCATCACACTTACTGAATAAAATATCTTAGGGGAACTCGGTCTTTGATCTGGAAACAATCAACAGCTGTGTTTTGGTAGAGTTGAAATTGACCAGGTTTTGGTTACCTCAATCGGCGACGTTTTTCAGGTCTTTATTCACGTTTATGTTAGGGTCTCTCCGGGCGGGATTAATTCGTTCGTGCATTTTACCTTTTGAAGGAAGGGGCTCGAACGACTTGTGCAGAGTACTATCATCTGCAAAACTATTTATTGGATTGCTGTTGATTTTCAACAATTCGTTGATATAAATCAAAAATAGGGGTTTTTTTTTTAATAAAATGTGTTGTATAGTACGCATTACGATATGTGTCACAACAAAACATAAAACTCTTTTAAGACCAAGGCCCCACAACATCATGCGTTCTAAGGATGTTAATGGACGCAAATGGGGACAATACTGAGCCTTGAGGTACACCAGCGTTAATTAGTTTAGACTCAGAAGAAAATCCGTCTAAGGAGATCGAAATGTATCGGTTGGATAGAAAGTTTTGAATCAGCTTCACAACATTGGGATGAAAACCATATGCAACGAGCTTGTGGATTAAGTTGGCATGCCAGACTCGTTCGAATGCCTTGGAGATGTCTAAAGCGATAACGTATGTTTCACCACCTTTATCAAGTATGCTGTTCCAACAGCGCGCTACATAGTTTAATAGATCGGTAGTTGATCTTTTGTTTAGGACTACTTAAGGACTACTTAATTATCCCTAAAAAATAAAATCTTTTACTTATAGTAAAAATAAAAAAAAAATGTTTTTGAAATTCCTCCAGCGGGTTTCTAGATTTCATAGGTAATGACGGCCGGCCGGCAGACAGTCATACATTTTTTTTTTTTGCTTTTTTATAAACAGTATTCAATAAGTCTTAAAACGTCGAGAAATGCCTTAAAATTGGGGGTAAGAATTTCACTTTTGGCTCATGAATGTAATACTAAAGGTCTTTCAGACCGAAGTAATTAAGTTGACAACTCAAACCAAAAAGATTACAACCTCAGAAACGCGAAAACCATCAGAAAATCATATTTTTGGGTTGGCGTCACTGTCACAATAACATTAAAAATTACCCTTGCAGCCGAATAAAAATAAAATTGATGTCTGGCAATAATCGTCGCCGGCGATAAATTAGAAATAGAATCTAAATTTTCTCCGACGAAAAAAACTTTTTCGTTTATCGCTGTAGTTGCGTCTGAAATGTATGTATTCCGTGTATTCTAATGTTACTAACGTTGTCGTCGGACGTTTTCGCCCGTGCTGTCTTTCTAGCTTATAATTGTATTATCCTTTTTTATTAAAATTATTTTAATTTTTTCTGGCTTAGTTTTCTTTAAATAGTTACGATTCTAATAAGATATCAATTAATACAAACTTTTATAATTTTTGTTGGAGTTAGTCGATAAAATAAACTGAGAATAAAAAGTACATATTTAGATAATAAAATAATATACGCCTTATTCTTGTTACATTGAGTTTTATTTTACTAAACACGTATTTCGAAATCTAAGCTTTCATTGACTGTCGATGAAAGCTTTGCTTTCGAAATACGTATATTTAGTGAAATAAAACTCAATTTAACAAGAATAAGGCGTAAATTATTTTATTATTTAAATTTGGAATATCTTGTTACAATTCAGAATTTTTAAATTAAAATGTTCATAGTTATGTGTAATTAAATTAGAGTATTTAAATAATTTTATTTGACCATTTCGAGTACTTAAACCGTGGGTAAAGTTTGACACGGGATTGGATGATACTCGTGCGAAATAAATATCATGCCCGTCGTAATTATTCATTTAATCAATATTTTACCTTAACGTCTAATATTGACAAGAGTACTAAATTACAACTGATAATTTTCAATTTATAAGTATTCGATGCATGTTACTTCATGCATCGAATACTTATAAATTGAAAATTATCAATTGTAATTTCCCAAGGGCGGTGATAATTCGAAATAATTTTTTGGCAAAAATTTTGAAAGCAAGTATATTGACAGAAGCACGAAGCCGTAGGCCGAAGGCTTTTATCAATACCACTTGCTCGGGGAATTTTTAAAAAAATTATGAGAATTTATCAACGAACGAGGGGAATCCGTTTAGAAAATTTTTTGCCATTTTTCATTTCTTTATATATTTTTTATGAATTATACGTTGGCCTACTGTGATATCAGTTAATTATTTCAAAATTAGACTGATAATTTTTAATATCCCAGTAGGCCAGACGTATAAATATTTGTTATTAGTATAATTCAAATTTTATTGGTGAAATTGAATGATGTCATTACATTTTAGAGAATTTCATTGGTTTAAATTAAAATAAAACTAAGGCAAAAAATTTTGAGTAGTAATCATCTCCCAAGGGCGGTGATAATTCAAAATAATTTTTTGCCAAAAATTTCAAAATCAAATATATTGATAATAGCACGAGGCTGTAGGCCGAGGGCTATTATCAATACCACTTGCTTGAGGAATTTTCCAAAACATTATGAGAATTTATCAACGAACGAGGGGAATTCGTTTAGAAAATTGCCATTTTTTATTTCTTTATATGTTTTTTATGAATTATACATTGGCCTACTGCGATATCAGTTATTTATTTCAAAAATTATTTGATAATTTTTAAAATCTCAGTAGGCCAGACGTATAACTTTTTGTTATTAGTATAATTCAAATATTATTGGTGAAATTAAATGATGTCATTACATTTTAGAGAAATTCATTGGGTTAAATTAAAATAAAACTAAGGCAAACATTTTCAGTTGTAATTTCCCAAGGGCGGTGATAATTCGGAATAATTTTTTGCCAAAAATTTCAAAAGCAAGTATTCGTTTAGAAAATGTTTTGCCATTTTTCATTTATTTATATATTTTTTATGAATTATACGTTGGCCTTCTGTGATATCAGTTAATTATTTCAAAACTAGACTGATAATTTTTAATATCCCAGTAGGCCAGACGTATAAATATTTGTTATTAGTATAATTCAAATTTTATTGGTGAAATTGAATGATGTTATTACATTTTAGAGAATTTCATTGGTTTAAATTAAAATAAACCTAAGGAAAAAAATTTTCAGTGTAATTTAAATGTGATTGACCAAATTCAATATTCAAATTCAATTGATCAAATTCAATTCAATAATATACATTTTAGCGAGTTTCATCAGGTTAAATTCATATAAAAATAAAAAAAAATTCATAATAATTAAAATGTTAAATATTTTTGGTAATTTACTGTAATTTACCGAAAATTACTCACTTCAATCAATCACTTTGGTAATTTACCGAAAATCACTTTCCACATATTTATTATTGTTTTTTAATAGTATTCAAATCAAAATGAAAACGTAAAGGCAATTTTAAAGTCTTATTTAAAACGATTTTGAATTTTTATTTCTAATTATTTTAATTATAGATAAATTTTTAAATTATGTAGTTACAATTGAGACTTTAAGGCGAGACTTATAAAGCCATTGTACTGAGAAGGAGTGAAACCCCATTTTAATCAAATCGAATCGGTTCTCATTTAGAAGAACACAAATCAAAATTAAATTAATTATTTTGTTTGAATAGAACAAAAACAATCTGATTATACACAATTATCCACACCCAATAATAGATTATTCAACCGAATTTTAATCAAAATAATTTCTCTATAATAGTTATCAATTTCCAAATTTTTTATAATTTAATCTTAATTGTTAAATAGGAATTCGTTAATTTAATTGAAAGTGTTTTGATTGATTTTTTGGAAATTGCAGTACAAGAATAATTGTTCATTGCAGAGAATTCAGTTACCAAGATGAAATAATCTTACATTCAAAAGCTTTTACATTTCTTTTAAATTTTCTGCACATTTAATATTACTTTAAATCATGTTTAATTAGCATAATATAATATATAAATAATTTCTCAATACTGTGCTCCCATTTAAATATACATTTTTTTAAAGTAGCAAAAGTTTTTTTTGTTTTCATTACTGTTACATAACATTTATAAGTTATTATTCTTTTATTGGTCAATCTTATTTTGTTGATTATGTTAGTTTCCTAAAATGATTTGCAAAAAATATAGTTGTCCAAAAACGACTACTTTGTGATGATGATTGTAGTTTTATGACTTTTACTATACTTTTAAATAGTTTTAATAAATCTTAATGTAATTATATTTAATCTTGAGAATCAAACTGTATGCTTGAGAAATTTATTAAATTATCACCATTTAGAATTCTAAAGTTTAAGGTTTTCTAAAATTAAAATATATCGAAAAGAATTTATCAAATTGATTGAGTAATAAATCAATGAAAACGATTTAGATCTTAGAATATTTACATTCAATTGTAAATAACGAGACTCTTTGTTACAACGATTTGATAGATTTTCAGTGGTAAATGAGGTGGTTTTATGGGTTAGAAGGTGAACTTTAAGGTCGTCTTAGGGTGTTGCAACTTTTTCGATTTTTTGTTTTTTCGTCAGTTCTTTAAGTAGAGAATGGTGACGTCTGGTTTATTTTCAACCGCATGTGGCTTGATGCTTTGATCTACTAGATTACTGGATATTGTAACACGAGCGGCTGGAAGAGTTCAGGATTACCACAAGCAATCCAGCTGCCCTGGTAATATGCACGCCTTGAGTTAGTTCCGATTGTGGGCTCAGTAAATTTTATCCTCAGCTCACTTTAAATACTGAAATACACGCAATAAGTTTTAAAAGGGGACTGTATCAAGAGTGCAAAGAAAAGGGACTCTGACGATCCCAAAAAGCCAGGGGAACCTAGACCACCACATCAATTATAATTATTTATTTAAAATTTTTGACAATAACATTTCACTTACTCCATGTTTCGACCTGATGCCATTGTTTCACTGAGTTAAATCTAACCCCTCATTTCAAATATTAAATTAAGAAGGAGTTCGATGGATGAGGTCATCCAAATACTGAACGAAAAATCTTTGTTGCATCGAAACAAACAGATGGTTGTTCGATAGTGTTATAAATCAACTAGTTGTACCAAACTCTACAGTTGAATGTTGACTATTATCGCATTACTAAACAAATCGTTATACCAAAATGAACAGTTGACTGTAGAATCCTCTTTAAAATCCAAATCGTTGCGCCGAAATGAACCATCGTAAAAAAAATATCGTTGTACTAAAACGAACAGTTAGTTGTTGAATATTACAGTAATTTATACAATCCAAAACAAATTGCTAATTTATTAGAGTAAAAATTCCAAATTTTGTTGACGAAAGTAAAATAAAACACAATCCTCACTCACAACTTCCTTATTAAAAATTAATTATTTTTGTTTAATTATGTCACATCATAAATTTTTTCTATTCCACTAATTATCATGTTTCTTTTAATTTAGTTTTCTTAGAATAAAAAACAATTAAAATTATTGATTATCTGTTTTTTATCATATAAACCTGAATTTTTTTATTATAACAAAAAATTAAAAATGGTAAGAATTTTGTTTTATTCAATTCATTTGTATCCCGTTTCGCGCTGTAATCAAACAAAAACGCATCAGAATGCAAAACTGTACACTCAGCTACTTATTTTTTTTTATTATATCACTTAATGTAACTTTACCGCATAATTATATAATTCAATTTCTCAATAACAATAATAATATTAATTTTTTATATATTTTTTTTTTTTTTTTAAATAAAATGTGTTGTGTAATAGGGTTTAGAATATGTGTCACAACAACACATAAATATCTTTTAAGACCTAGGTCTAGACCTGGATCCCACAACAACTGGCGTTCTAAGGTGTAGATTAACGCTTTTTTTAAACATCTGCGGGTTGAAGCCACCTGAGACTAAGTGTTCCGGCAAACTATTCCATTTGTACGCAGTTCGGACAAAGAAGTCTCTCTGCGATCTGCCAGTATGACAGTGCGGGATCTTTACCGTTTCACCGGTTGCGGGAGAAGCCGATTGCCGAGTGGAACGGGGGTAAGAATAAGTTTGAGGCATGATGCCGCTGAGTTCATCTGAGCACTGCTGATGACGATATTTGTAATATATAATATATGCCATATATATAAATATAATATATGCCATATATATAAATTTATATCAAAAAAATTTTAATTTTTTGGGGAATCTTTCAATTCCGAATACATACTACTAAACTCAATGAACGACTGCCTCAAATCATATACTTTATTAATTATCAAGTATATATTCGTATTAATTAAACCAAAAACAAAAATGAAAGGCAAAAACCATTGAATTCATTGTTCTATTATGGAATAGAACGAATAATAAGAGTTCACTTCAACAGCATCTGATTGGAAAAATTAATATTTCAACGCAGATAAAAGAAAGTATTTCAGGGAAAACCGCTTCGTAACAGTATAGCCAATCTGCTGCAATGATAAGTTCCTCTTTTGAACCAAATTATCTCAACTACATAAAAAATTTCCGTGCCAAGCTTTGTTAGAGCTTGGGATTTATCAAGTACAATACCATAAGTTACATTTTGCATTTCTAGTGACTTATTCTAGGTATGTGATGTAGACCACTAGTTCAAAGAAACCGCTATAGCTAGAAGTTAACATGCATTGTGTTATGCATATGAAATATTCGAAACATGCATGACGTATTATCAAACGCGATATTGTGAAACGTGATAATGTAAATCTTTAACCGTGCAAATAATGACAGCGACAAAGTAAATCTGTTTTTAAGTAAAGTATGTGTACAGTGTATTTTAACCTAAAATTATTGTGTGTGTCTCCAAGAGTGGAAAATGTTTCTCTAAAAATTATGGGCCTCACAGATCAACCGATCAACAACTCCAAACCTTTCTAATAGATGGCTACAAAATGTTTTCCACTTTAACACTATATCGTTCCAATTATCAAATGATATGTTGTTTTTTAAAATTATTTAATAAATAAATTCTAGTTTTTATATTCTTTTTATTCGATTTAATATCGTAAATAAAATAAAAATAATAAATAAAAATACGCAAGTTAAAAGTTTATACGATTTATTAGCTAATATAGAGATCTACATTTTTTTCCCAGTTAGCAAATTTAATTTAATTTATTTCGTTTTCTAAAAAAAAATGAAAAAATTTATTTTATTTTGAAAGTAGAGCAAAAATTTTTAAAGAAATATTTTATTGTAAATAATTTTGACAGTTCTTGTTGCAATAATTATTTTATTATAAAATCAAATGTAACGTATGAAGTATGAACTATGCGAAAAATCAATCAAACTTATTTTAACATTTTGCCTTTTTTATATTACAAAAAAAAACACGGACAACAAAAGCTTTCAAATCTTTTATGGTCAATAAATAAAAATCAATCGATTACACAGTGGGACTGCTTCGAATATAATTAGAATTTAGACAGATTTGATATACGCGACTTTATAGTTTTGTATATTTTTAGTAGGTTAGTAAAGGTTTTACTTTCGTTTTTAATCGACTAATTAAAGAATATTTTTATTATACATGTTTAAGGTTAGCATATAATTATCTGATAAGTAATATTCTACTTCATTCCGAATCAACAACAAATACATTTGTAATATCACATTTCTATTAAGTATTAATCAACAACACATTCGGATTCGATAATTATGTTGCTTTTTCTTATATATTGTTTATCTTTGTGTTAAGATAAATAATTTTCACAGAATTCAGCTGTTATTATTATATTGTTGACATTAATTACAATAAATTATACAGCATAATAATAGGCTTTTGTTTGAGTTAGAATTTAATTACTATGGAGCGAGTGACAATAACAACATGTTGAGTCACAATAGAATTATTTGATTCTAATGTTTTTATTATTTTTATTTTGTAATTGTTACCTTTTATTTTATTTTCAGGTAAGGTTATTGTGGAAAATTGTATAAAACACTAAACAATTGAACGGGATCAAAAAGTTTTTCTTGATTAATTTTCATAAATGGTAATATTAGCTATGATTGCGTATTGTGAAAACATTATATTTTTTATATATTAAAGGTCATCAAGTCATTTATTCTATGAAACAGTTATTTAGGTATTAAGGTCAGTAAAAGTGTTTTACCGATTGAGGATATATGCTTAAAAAACGAGACAATCTTAATGCCCAAAATGCTTATTGTGTTTTTTGGACGATCGATATCATGGATATCAACGATCGATATCCATGATATCGATCGACATCAATTAAATCATGAAATTATAAATTCAATATTTTAAATATAATTTTTCAAAATAGGAACTCTGCTTTTCATCATTATTATATTGTTTTTCTTTGCAAACTTTATTTTCTGTAATTATTTTTTCAAAATCATAGAGTCCTGAATCTTAAAATTTTTATTCTCTTTATAAGAACTAGAATCGTCCAAGGGCCGAAATTCGGCCATTGTAAATTGAAATTGTTAATAAACTCCCAACAAAATAACTACAACAAAGAAAATAATGGATAAAAACCACCAGACACACATCCACATTTCCTCCTTTTTTCTCACAAAAATAATCCAAATTACAAAAAAATTGTTTCGGCAAATCTACTGTTCAAAACCTTTCCAACGATATACATGTTGTCCCACTTTTGTTTGGGCAAATAACTTGAAATGGTTACCACAAAATTAGTGCTTACGTATTTATATATGCAGTACTTTAGAAACTCGAGAAAAACCAACTGGGGACTTTACTCAACATATCTTCATAATAATGTAAATAGTTGCGGCAGTATTAACTCCACCTTCGAGCTTGACTTTGCGGCAAACAATTTACAATAAATTATCACTGAGGATGCAGAGATGTGCCTTGGTGGAATGGTAGCTTGGAGAGGAAAAGGAATAAAGTTCGGAAGCTCTTTAACAGAGCAAAAATAACAAATATTTGGATAGAGTAGCCAAGTAGCTCTAACCAATTATAATAAAGAACTCAGACAATCAAAAAGAAATAGCTGGAAAGAGCTCTACAATACGATAGAAAATCTGCCTGCTGCAGCTCGACTCAAAAAATTGATGTCGTCTGATCACACAAACCCTCTAGGCTCAAACTGCAAACCAAAAGGTATGTACACCCCTAGCTGCATTGAAACCCTAGATACATTACTTCAAACCCACTTTCCGGACTCAATAGAATGGAGCACGGAATATAATACCAACGAAGACGAAAACTTCTCAAAATATGTTTACAAAAATACAAAGGCTTGTGTGGCTTAGTGCCAAAGGTGCTTTCAAAAACACGCCAACATCAACAATGGAGATTCTTCTAAAGCTTTCTCCATTGCACCTACATGTAAAGTTTGTAGCGGTCTTGAGCGTTCACAGACTGCAGCTCACAGAATTGGGTTTAAGCCAGGTAATCTTACCGGACACCTTAAAATCCTTGCAGAATTACAAGATGAACTGCCTACATACCATACATACCATACCATACCATCGGATTGTATGCCAAAAAATTAGATTTAGACAGATACATTGATATCACGATATTGACCAGAGATCGTATTAAAATATACATACGGTCAATGCCACATACCACCAGCATCTGGTACACAGATGGTTCTCGAACCAATGTGGGCACAGGAGCAGGAGTGTCTGGTCCTAGAACAAAACGAACGGTTGCCTTAGTCACCACAACAACAATATTTCAAGCCGAAATTTTTGCCATTATTGCGCTTTGTTATGTGCTGAAAGACAATACCAAAATATTGAAATATATATTATCTCTGACAGCCAATGCGCATTCTTAGCACTAAAATCTACCCGATTCGATTCAAAACTGGTATGGGAATGCTACCAAAATCTACTAAAAGTCTCCTGCAATAATAGAGTCACACTTGTGTGGGCACCCAGCCACACTGGAACACAAAGAAATGCTATTGCTGACGGTTTAGCAAAGCAGGGTGCCAATAAAAAGTTTGTTAGTACGGAACCATGCCTCAGAATGGCCAAGAGTTCGTACAAAAGCACAATACAAACATGGGAACAGGAACAAAATGCTAAATTATGGAGGAGCAAAGAAGGACTACTACACTCCAGGAAAAAACTAGGTAACCACCCTGTTTTACCCTTAAAAACAATCGACTTAAACAGAGAGTATCTAAGAATTGTAAACGTGATGCGTTACTGGACATAAACCACCATCTTAACAAAATGAGCCCTCTTGTTTGCGACAGGTGTAGATTCTGCTACACGGACGCGGAACCAATGAAACACGTCATCTGCAGCTGTCCTGAACTCTCATGGCACAGATACAACCAACTTGGTCGTAAAAGACTAACAGTGCCACTGAAACAATACGTCACCACTCCAATTGAGCTAATTAATTTTATTCAACTTGAATTACGGAATACAACGAGTAACGGCATAGACGACGACTGACTAATAACACAATCAGGGTAAGCACAATAGACCTTCAAGACGCAGTGCTACTTGAACTGTAAGTCTCAAGGCCTTCCAATAATAAAATTAAAAAAAGATGACTTTTTTACCCAAATAAATATGTTGGTCAATTTTGTCGCTTCAACTTTAAATATATCTATGGATGCTCTTCGGGCGGTGTTTTATGTTGAAACATATATAAGCATGATCAGACACAGAAGCTTCCTTCGAAACATGCCATATACTAATATGATTAGCAGTGTTTATGTTAGTTAGAGTAAGGTCAAGGACATCACCTTTGATTGCATTTCTAAAGGTAGGCTCACTACCTTTGTTTGCCATAAACATATAGTTTGTAAACAAAAATTGAAGCAGACGCTCGCCTTATGTGTTAATGTTACTACTTCCCCACACAGTGTGATGGGCGTTAGCATCACACACTATTATGTGGTTATTGTTGCAATTCTTGATGAGTTTCTCTACCACTTCTGGTGGTGTCTCGTCGCTATCCCCCGGGAAGTATGCAAAAGCTAAAATGAATTTGTGAAATCCACCTTGAGGAAGATGAATTTCTATCTGGACCGTTGTAAGATCTCTGCAGATAAATTTATTCAACGGAAATATCTTCAGATGTTTCTTGAAAAGAATCGTGGTTCGCGGTCTTTCCACATCTGAGAAATAAATCAGTTTTGTATTTGTGTTTTACGATAGACCTTTTATTCTTTTACTGTCTGCCCACGGCTCCTGTAGGAACGTAAGATCGTGACCATCCTGTTCAATTAACCGGTTCAAATTAACTGAGCCCATTTCCAATCTGTGCAGATTAATCTGAACGCAACTTAATTTAGGTACTAGAAATTTTGGTCTATATCGTACAGGTGTTCCGTCTGACTCAGATTAAGCTGGTGAATCATGCATTATCCTAGAGTCAGACATGGTATGTGAACTATCTGAATTAGGATAAGCTGATAAATCAGGCCAGATTATAGAGTCTGGGATAGTATGTGTGCTATCTGGTTTAGGATAAGCTGATGAATCAGGCATGATCCTAGAGTAAGACATGGTGCATAGTTTTGTTGTTAGTTTATGTGATGCGTTTGGAGAAGCATCGCTCTCATCTTAAACGTTATTGTTTTCCATACAATATTTATCTAAAAATAGGTAGGTACAATGGCTAACCACAACAGCGCCCTGTGTTGTGGTAACGCATTTATTAAAACTGCAGGGCGCCCGATTTCCAGAGTTCCGTACTAGCGATCAAGCACCCTCTCGAACATGCTATCAGCGTACGTTCTACCTTTGGGTTTTGAATTCGATCTTGGCTTCGCTTCTTACGTAGGACCTACCGATATGGGTGACCCTACCGTTGTAGCTCCTAAGATCATTGAGTCTACTGAGCCGTATCTCTGCGTCAAAGAGCAAAGTCCATCGATTGGGAAAAAAAAGTCATCTTACATCACAACGGAAGTCTCCTTCATCATCAACAACCGCATGATCGCGCAAAAAATTAAAAAAGTTCTCTTTTAAGTTTGACGAATAATAATGAGTTTTCTTTAGCGTTCCGTACTTTAAAAAATTCAAAACGGAACCCTATTGGTGACATTTCAGCGTCCGTCTATAAGTACCATCAACTTGAAATCTACAGTTATAAAATGTGTTTTTCCATGCCTACCGATATTACAAAAAATTGCAAATATTTGTTTTTATCCATATTTTATGTACATATATAGATAAGAAATCGAGTTTGGTTTAAAAAAATCGAAATATTTTTAAAAAAAATCAATGAATTATTGACTTAGTCCCTGGGCCTTCACCTACATAATTTTGTGATTACCACATATTTTATACTTCGTGATGCGCCTGTCCTTGACGAGCCCGAAAACATTTGTTCTGCGATTTTTTTGCGAAAAACAAAAATTTACAAGATCCCGGGCAATCGGCATTTTTCGGAGCTTGCCGAACGCAAAAGCAGCCGATTTGAGAAAAATCATAGAACAAATGTTTTCAGGCTCGTCAAGGACAGGCGCATCACGAAGTATAAAATATGTGGTAATCACAAAATTATGTAGGTGAAGGACCAGGGACTAACTGCTTAGTTTTTGAGAATTATTACCAAAAATGTGTGTTTTTTCAAGTCTCATTTTTCCACACTCTATCTCCGAACATATTAAAACAAATTTGAAAAAATTCACGATTATAGCTATGCTATAATATAGCGGTCGGCTTCTTTTAAAATGTTATTTGCAGGGGATGGAGAAGCGGCATTTTGAAAAAAACTTATTTTTGACCTTGACGAGTGGTGTGTTGAAAGGTGTTTTTTTCTAAACAAGTTTATTCTATTTTTCTAAAGCACAGTTTTTTGAAGAAAATTTCTCCTGCTTCTCTTTCCCTCCCTCGAACATTACAGAAGCAAGAATTTGAATAAATTCACAAATTCAATTCGGTTTGTAGGAAATTTTGTAAACATTGAATGAAAACTATGGCGGTTTCAATCATTTCAAATGTTCTTTGGAGGGGTTGAGAGGAGAAATTTTGAAGAAAAAATATGTTTGACCTTGACGAGTGTTGTGTCTCATATGAAAGGTGATTTTTTTTCTAGTCCAAAACAATGTTTTTTGTAATTTTCTAAGTCATTGTTTTTTATTTATTATTAACTTCCCGATATGGGAAGTTATTGTTTTTGGGTCGATCTTCAAAATCCGAATTTTTATGATATCTTTACGTTTCATGACCTCCTGAAGCTGTTTAGACTATTTTTAGCTGGCGGTCTGTATGTGTGTGTGTATGTATCGCTGTATGTGAACCAAATTTTGTCCAACGCTTTCTCAACAACAGATGGCTCCATTTCAACGAAACTGGTCACAATCGATGTATCGTAGCGTAACTTAGAGCCCAGTCCTTTTCTCCGAAATTGAGTCATTTGTTTTTTAGTAGTTTCCAAAAACCTGAAAATGATCTCTTGCAAATATCATGAGAATAAATAATGCTATCAAGGTCATTGACCTACCATATTGTTTGTCAACATGTCAGCCATGTGCCATAGTGGCAAAAGTGCCACTATGGCATTGGCAAAAAAAAAATTGCTATCTTTGTTTTTGAGTTCTTTAAGTAAATGTGATAAAACTATGTGTTATTTTCGTAATGTTTATAGTAGTTTTGCAACTTCTGGTTTGTCACTTCCGGTTAAATAGTTTTTTTAGATTAAAATTTAGATTTAGATTTAAAGAATATTTTAAGAATATCACAACATTATTGCCTAAACTTATGAAGTATTTGACGAATCTTTGATTAAACGTTTCAGTTAACATGAGAAATACTTAATTAGATTTTGGACTGTCTTGTATACAAAGTGGTCGGTGTCTATTAAACAAATGATGATTTTTTAACTGACCTGATGTGTTAGGTCGTTGTGTATGATATGATTTTTGATATCGATATTTTAAGGATATCTTCACGTTTAAAGACCGCCTGAAACTGTCTTGACAACTTCTTTTAGTTCGCAGTCTGTAGATGTGTATATATTGTGTATATGTGAGTGTAATCCTATTTAATTTATAACAATTAATTTATCGTATAAAAATTAATAGTAATAATGTGTATTTGTGGCTAATCCCTAATTGAGCTAATATTACATAATTGTTTAATGACTTCTTTGTTTAAGTTGTTTTTAATATTTTTTTGTAAGTTTAATTTTTATTTTTACATTGATTTTTGTTCTAGCTAGCATTATTTTGGATGATGCTATTAAATCATATTGTCTAACTTTGACGTCTCAATATAGGCAGTAAAGTTAGTTTGATGTGTCAGTATAACTTATCCAGCAGTCTTGGCAACTAGTTAGTTTTTAACTTTCTTGGGAAGTTCTTGGCCGGGTCGCCCTTAAGGTCACACCCCTATCCCACTAGTTAAAATTGTATTTCTGTGAAGGAAATATCGAAACATAACTATCGGATGAACTCGGCGTTCTGCTGTGTTAGGTGCTGGGCTAGGTCGAAAAACTGTACCATAACTTTAACAATTACCAGCACACCGGTTTGCCATTCAATCGATTGTCGATATGGTTTCGTTGAAAACAGGACATTTTCAGGACATGAGCTTTTATTAATTCCAAAAATATATGATTGAATGAAGCATCAAGTAGAACTAGATCGGAAAATTGATGGAATTATAAAATTGTTACAGCTGAGGAAGATCTGAATTGATGATATTTGAAACGATAATATATTTTCCAATTTCAACCATTTATACAAGCTGGTGTAATTAAATCTTTTTTTAGTTACTATAACCAGCTATGGAAAAGATTTAACCCAATGTGCCATTTTTTTATCAGTGTCCATTGGCAATATAAATACTTTACAACACTAGTTTATGTCAATTATTTATGCTTTTTTGTTCTTTTACATTCACAGAATTATCAGCGAGTAAATTTTGTTCGCATTTTACCTATTTTTAATTCTTTAAAAACTCAAACAATTGATTCTATTTAAAACTTCGAAAACTTTCATTCCCAATTTTAATCATTATTTAGATTGCCAACAATATATTAAATATTATATTGATTTATACTATATTTCTATTACGTTGTTAATGTGGGTTTTAATTTGTTGGTGTGGTTTGGGAGTGTAAACTGGAGCTGGAGCTTATGGCGAAATTATCGGTACAATTGGTAATATAACAATCATAGTTCAATCTTAATTTTATAAAAAAAATAGTTTCTGCTTTTTGTGTATCAGAAATTACAATATTTAGTATTTGGTTGACAAATTACTAAAACACTCAATAGATGATCACCCATATAAATATTAATTGATTTAATTAAAACTTCAAATGAAACTGCTGGATCATTTCAAACGCATTGATTTTACTGATGTTATCCATCACTATTATTTTATGTTGTTGTAAACATTGACGTTGGTCAATAGGTGTAACAACCCCGCGTGCTCCAGTCTCTGCGATTGACAAACGAGTTAATGTGAGTCATCGTGTATCACTGGTAATAGCAGTAAGGTACGACTTGTCAAAGTCATGAGGTTATCACTTGTAGAAATGATATCTATGGCGTGCTAACGGATGAACTCTATTCAGTGAACTTTATTCTATTCCTCAATCTTTGTTATGAAATATTCGTTGAGGATGGAACACTATCGTTTACTCGAAGAAACGAACCTCCACATTAATCTATATGGGGGCTTTAATCATTGGGGAAGAAAGTTGTTCACATGATCAAGGAATATGCCTCTAACCGATATATAGACAGTTACATTTTGATTTTGATCATGCAAATGTTTTGATAAAAATTTAGTTTTTACTTTTTATTTTATTTTTATTTCCTAAATTTCCCTCACCAACACCTGAGAACGCATGTTATTATTTGATTTATGTGTTAAAAGGTTTATTCATTCTTGTTATTTATCTTGTTAGGCATTGTATATAATTTCTATTACACAACATGTTTTAATTAAAATTTTAACAAATATGGTTTGTATTTCATGCTACATTTAGGTCATAATACAGAGCTTGATAATGAAGCCAGTGTCAATTTTTAGTATTATTTCACACCATCAAAACAAATACTGGTACAAAATCAAAAACAATATCAATACAGATAAAATAGAAAAATTCTAAAAAACAAGGAACCAAAAGTCAATTATGTGGAAATATTTAAATTAATTAAAACCTGCAGTCAAACCACACCATAAAATTTTCCAGTCGGAGTCAATTTTTTGAAAATCAAACCACAAACAATAGCTACGTAATTCGTTAAACCAGTCAAAACTCAAATACTAACTGCTTTTCAGTTTTATATTTTTATGGAAATTGAAAAACAGATGCCAGTCAGCTAGATTGCAACCCTATATTATTGTACGACACCAAGACACCAAAACCAAATAACAGTAAAATTACATAGTTTATAATTTGACTATCGAGACCGAGATCAAAATTATGCAACGAAAATTCCCATTATATCCCTAATCTCTCAAAAAGGATGAAACCAACAACTCAGCTTAGCCTTAATAGACAAATGTGAAATCAAAAAACGACAAAACTGAATCGAATTTTAAGAATGTAATATTTCTACTATAGTTTTTTACTTCACCACAATTTTAAATTGTGTGAAGTAATGCAATCTATCGTGAAAAAAAAATCTTACATACCCCAAATTTTGTTTTTTCTTTTGTTTTGGACCATCCTCTATCTAAATAGCCAATAAAAATTTTGGTGTACGTCAGTGCGTCGGTGTGTGTGTGTGTGTGTGGGTGACCTTTCTGCATAGGATCTTGATGAAAATTTGGCAAATGATACAGGTTCATTTGAAAATGGAAGGTTTGGATTCATTACAAATTTGGACAAAATGGCGGGGGGTCTCCCGAACACCTCTGAGTTTAAATCTTGAATAACTTCTAATCCCGGATCTTATTGAAACTTAGTATATAAGGTTTTAGTACAGTTTCCAATAGTTCTGCATACCAACTTCCGGTTTGTCACTTCCGAATAAAGAGTTTTTTTTTCAATAGTTTATCCCTACTGTACAATTACCGATCGATTTTCATGAAACGTTGGTAAAAGCTTTCAAGTATCATGAAAAAGATTTTATCAGATTTTGGAGTACTTTAGATAAAGGGTTGGGGGTCCACCATACAACAGGTGGTTTTTACCCAATGTTTTTATGTTTGTTGGGAGCATAAAACATTCGTTCGTGAATGAATTTTGATGACACTTTGGAAAAAGATGCAAATATGTATGACAAGGGACTGATTAGTTTTTGAGCGATAGTGTGGGGTCCCCGGAGCACCTGTTTTTTCGAAAGCTCAATAACATCTGTACCTGATAATCGAATTGAATGAAACTTGGTACATCAGCATATAGTATGATTCACAAAAGTTCTGCATACCAACTTCCGATTTTTCACTTCCGGTAAAAAAAAATATTTTGTAATTTTTTGCAGTTTTTTCAGTGTCTTTATGCACACTACAGCCTACAATAATGAAGTGATTATGTTGAAACTTATGGAAAAGGTTTCAATTAGTGTGAAATGATAATTATCATCTTTTGGGACACATTTATCAAAGTGGCGGGGGGTCTACCATACAAATGCTGAATTTTCACACTTTGTTTTTAAAGTTTGTTGGGAGCATACAGAATGAATGAATGAAGTTCATTAATTTATTTTAATGACAATTAGAAAAAAGATGGAGACTTAAATAACAAAGAACTGATTAGTTTTTGGACAATATTGGACTAAATGGTGATAGGCCTCCCGAACACCTGTTTACTGTGTCACAATTTTTTCAATGTTTCTTGGGAGCACATAGCATTCGTTCGTGAATGAATTTTGATGACACTTTGGAAAAAGATGCAACTATGTATGGTAAGGAACTGATTAGTTTTTGAGCGATAGTGAACAAAGTGGTGGGAGGTGTCCCATACACCTGTATTTTTGAAAGCTCAATAACATCTGTACCTGATAATCGAATTGGATGAAACTTTGCACATAAGTATTTAGTATGGTTCGCAACAGTTCTGCATCCCAACTTCCGGTTTTTCACTTCCGGTAAAAATTTTTTTTTTAATTTTTCCTTTTTTTCAGTGTCTTTATGCACACTACAGCCTACAATAATGAAGTGATTATGACGAAACTTATGGAAAAGGTTTCAATTAGTGTGAGAAAATAATTATCATCTTTTGAGACACATTAATCAAAGTGGCGGGGGGTCTACCATATAAATGCTTACTTTTCACACTTTGTTTTTAAAGTTTGTTGGGAGCATACAGACTTCATTCATTAATTTATTTTAATGACAATTAGATTAGACTTAACTAACAAAGAACTGATTAGTTTTTGGACAATATTGAAGTAAGTTGCGGGGGGGTCTCCTGAACACCTGTTTACTGTGTCACAATTTTTTCAATGTTTGTTGGTAGCACACAGCATTCGTTCGTGAATAAATTTTGATTACACTTTGGAAAAACATGCAACTATGTATGGCAAGGAACCGATTAGTTTTTGAGCGATAGTGAACAAAGTAGTGGGGGCTGTCCCTTTTACCTGTTTGTTTGAAAGCTCAATAATATCTGTACCTGAAAATCGAATTAGATGAAACTTGATACATAACCATTTAATACAGTTCCCAACAGTTCTGCATCCCAACTTCCTGTTTGCCACTTCCGGTTAAAATTTTTTTTACTTTTTCTCGTACAACAGAATTTATGTTTGATGGGATACTACTGCTTTCTTTAATATTTTTATAATTAGAACTACGCGAAATCTATAACATTGGTTAGCTTTTAATTAAAGTATTTGATGGATATTAGCTCATTATATATCCAGAACACTATGTTTCCAGAGTTGTGGTAAAGTCAGCCTATGCATCAGCGTCGCAATATTTTTATATAAAATTTATTTTTGGTTTATTATAATATATTTAGTGAAAAATTATTAATCAATGTGTAAACCTAAATTAAACTAACCCATTTTCTTGTAAAATATGAAAACTATATCCCAGCTTCAAAAGTCATCAACATTTGAGCAAGCCAAATTTGATACAAACGATATTCAAACTTCAATAACTCTTCAAAAAGTCTACACAGTTTAAATTTCTTTTCAAACCCATAATATATTATATAATTTGTAGTATTGTCTATGCTATAAATCGTAGCATCCGTTACATCAAATTTTGAAAAACGCCAAATTTCTAACATAAGTTTTCCGGTATTACAACTATACCTGTAACATATATAATATAATCAATCACAATTATTCGAATTAATTCAAATTCATTCAATACCATAATTAATTTTCTTTTAACATATTCATGTTACAGAAAATGAATTAAATTATGTTTTAAATAAGTTATCTTATTTCTAAAAACAAAGATATTTTAATTATGTTGATTATTTTAAACTTTGTTTAAGCGAATACAAAAATATTTATGGTTTTTTTAGTACAAAAAAATTGTTTGTGATACTTTATGTAATCGCATAATCTCGATGAACAATAGAAATACAAGTACATAATAGACAATTGAATTCATATTTTCTCACATTTTTGCGTCTTTGCAATTTGAATGAATTATTTAATCATAAATCAAACTTAATATCTACCTGTAAAATTCACAAATCCCAATCTTGTTGTTTGTTTGTGGGTAAGGATTAGCAAATCTAACATACAGCAATCAGTAAAAGTTTTTCGATCTCGCATTATCTTTGCTATAAAATGGACATATTTTAACCCGTGAATTACCTACCGTAGCACCAGTAAATTCATTTTGAAACAAAATTTTTATTATGGTAGACACCCATGTTATCTGATATATATCTTTTGCACCAAAATCTCATAATTTATAAGAGAAATGGTTCAAGGTCTGTTTTGATTATTAATTGTATTATTTCGCAACAACAATATTCCTTAAAACATATCGTCTGAACGGAATAACACAAAAACTCAAAAATTTATTTTTGGTCGATTAAATTAACATGGCAAAAATATGCATGTCATATGATAATATTGATGATATAGCGATTTGTAGTATATTTTAAATATATTAACACCTTTCACATGTTGAGTCAGTTACACATATTCGTTTTGATAATTTTTCAACGGAACTAAAATTAAAATATAAAAAGCTTTCAATGGAAGCTCCCTTTAATAGTTGGTTATAACATAATTCAGGTGAAATATTACCTTTAATTTAAAAAATTAATCATAGCGTAAATTAATGCACGATGTTTTTTGTTTTTAATCTGCATTAAGAATTTTAACAAAACAATATATATAATTATGATAATTTTTTTTAAAAATAACATGAACTAATTAATGTTAAGATAACATATATAATTTTAGGTTTTTAAAATATTTTCACTTTTTGTGTTTTGTTATTTTATTGTAATATATATAAAAAAACAACAGAATTTTTTTTTAATTTCTTTGTTATTAATATAGATTTGTTTTTTAACTTTCTCATAAATTTTTAAAGAATTAATTAAATCCGTTCCAGCGTTAAGGAGAATTTTATTGTTACGACCTAACCTTCAATTGTCAAATAAAATAAATAATTGTCAAATAAAATTAATAATCATTTTAATATTTTTATATTGGAAACAGTATGTCGTCAATCAGTGATTTGATCTAAAAAAAATTCAAAGCTGTCGGTATATATAGAATGACTAATTAGGCTTACAAAAAAACTTTATTGTTTGTCAGTTAAAGTGTATATATTAAATATTTTCAAGGATTACGTTTTAGATATCCAATATCCGCGACTTTGTTACGTTATGTTATGATGTCTTACCATAATACTATAGTATCGCTTCATTGAAGATCAAACTTACTTATTTTCATGTTTATCTACAACACATTGATATGAGCAATAACCATAATTTGGGTTATATTCTACTTACTTTCAAGTATTTGTAGTTCCATTGGTGCTCTCAAAGCTGGTTTTAGCAGCTAATTTGTTCCAAAGAAAAGAAAGCATGTTAACACTTTTTTTAAATGTGTTTTGTAGATTAGGTTTTACAATATGTGTCACAACAACACATAAAAATCTTTTAAAGGAAAATATTTTGAAAATTTGAGCCAAAACAACAGAAAAATCAAAATGTTGACATTTCAAAAATACATAATTGAAATCAAAATTTTAGACACAAACAAATATGTATACTAGGGTGCTTTTTTTTAGGCGACAATTCTTTTTTTCTGGTGCCTCACCGAAGTTTTGTTGGAACTACCCAAGAAAACGTTCTCCTAAAATATGAGCCCTCAAAATTAATGTTTAGCACTCGGCCTCGGCGTTTGAAGATTTTCCATACAAAATACATGTAAACTTTAGTGTTTTTTTTAAAAAAAAATTACAGCTTAGCGGCATTTTATACTATTTCAAAATGGAAAAAAGTAACTAACTCAGGATTAAATTATCTACAAAAGTGCCTATAGAGATGTAACTGTAACTTACACCGGTGACACAGTACAGATCACTAAAGTCAGTGTTATATGAATTTCTTGTTCTTTTATTTTTATTTCATAAATGACTAAAGCTACAGGAAAAATGTCAATAACAAAGTTGTAGTTAATTAAGTTTCCTATAAAAAACTCAGAATAACCGAATCTCTATGATTGATGTTTCTCGAGATAATAACCTTTTTTTAAAATGGATGTTTTAAGAGATTTTCGTCACCAATTTATGAAAATCGCAAGTTCACTCATTGATTAAACTATACTATTATTTTACATAATTAAATAAGGTGGAAATTCATAAAATGTTTAAACCTACATTTTTTCTATTTTTTCACGAAGGAAGAGTTTTCAGCCCTTAAACCTAAAAACGCAAGTCAGGCTTGTGTCACTTTTGAAGTTAAGGATAAGATGAGCTTTATTCCCAATTTTCATGAAAATCGACGAAGGTTCGACGTAGGATTTTTACTTGCAGTACTATGTAATATATATGAATCATACATTTTCAACTCATCTAATTAAAATTAGATGAAAATACGATTTTATTGTTTTCTGTGTATTATGGAAATGTAAAGTAATTATATGGTGACTTTTTTGCACTTTAATCGTCGAATCAAAATTATCGAATTTCCTAAACGTATAAATTATGTGCCATATTTAGATGTAAAATAAATACAAAATCATTGGAATTAATTCAGTAAATTAGTTGTGATATAACATCACTCCGATGGAAAATCTCCCATCATGAATATAAGAACTGAATCTAAAAAATTATGGTGCAAATTATGAAATTTTTCGCTATCCATACAATTTTCAACCGATCTAGTTTCGAACCAATAAGAAAATTTGAAATTTTAAAAAAGTTTATCATTCTCATCAGGGCTAAGTGACTAAACCTGAATCTATTAAATATATGTTTATGTAATTTTTTTGTTTTCTTATACTTCGCTAGAAATGTAAACTAATTTTTGGTTTATAATCGTTGACATTTTTTGGTAGTTTATCTAGTCGGCTAGCCCTGATGAGAATGATAAACTTGTTTAAAGTTTAAAATTTTCTTATTGGTTCGAAACTAGATCGGTCGAAAATTGTATGGATTGCAAAAAATCATAATTTGCACCTTAATTTTTTAGATTCAGTTCTTATATATTTTTTAATGTTTATAATTTTTTTCTAACAATATTCATATAATTTAAAGCTTATAATAATTATAAAATAAAACAGAAACAATTTTTTTTTGACTTTTACTATATAAAAGTTAATAAATACCGTGACAAAATTTAATCTCTGCATAAATTATGTTTATATTATTTAAACAATAAACATGTTTAATTGCGCACATTGTAATGTTTCTGATTTCAAATAATATATGAAAACACACATTTAAAAAAAAGCATACACCTAATTTGACTCGACTACAAGCATTTTGGATTCGAGCGAGCATTATAAATTTGCAAGAGCGAAAAAAATAAAAAGGAATGGACAAAATAGTACATTTAATTAGGAGCTAAAGTGATACTTTTTGTGTTGAGTCTATAGTTTGACAATTATAAACGATACACAAAAAGTCACTTCGATACACAAAAGACGATACACAAAAAGTCAAAACTATTTTTTTTCACATTGGAAATTTTATTCAAATGAAATCATAGTAGCCTTTGCCTTTTTTATTATTCGAGAGAGGAAGATACGCCATATACGATTTCTCCAAAAATCAACACTGCAGAGTGACTCTTGATCACGTGATCCGGTATCAAAAATGAAATAAATTTTTTAGTTTGTTACATGAGTTATCACTACTTAGACTCTGTTACGTTTTTACTTCTACTCCATAGCCGTATCTTATAAATTTATCGGAAGACAAGTTACTCAAGCCTTGAAACCAGTTTTTCGGCTTATATTGATTTATTTTTGGGTCGAAGTTACTTTGAGTGATTAAGTTACAAATAAAATAACCTTCTTACTCATAGGTGAAGAGGTTTTTGTTTCTGTTCCAATTTTAACCGCTGAAAAAGATCTCTCTCTTTTTGGTTACGTTATATCTCTGTGGCTCGCGTTTATCCATTGATTCTGGTTACATGGTTACATGGTTACGGCCAAACATGACGCTTCGAGTTTCACACCTTTCGAAAGAACGTCGATTTAAATCTTTGGTTTCATGGTATAAAGATCTTGCACATTCTAATCCACGATAAACTGCACCGTCTTCTCTTTATCCTAAGTACGCTCTGGCCATTCGTTACAGGCAGAAAGCTTATTTTTAGGGTTTCGTTTTTTATCTCGAAAACTATAAATCCTATAGACCTGATATTTGAGATGCGAATAAAAATAAACTATCCACACAAGATGAGGGGTGGACAAATAAATAAAACGCCTTTCGTGGTGATGTTTTAGAGGTCTATGATGTGAGGTGTTTGAGAAAATACTGTTTTTTATCAAGTCAAATGGAGTATCATATGAAAGGGCTCCACTTCAGTATTTCTAAAAAATTTACTTTTGAATTTTACCCCACCATTTTTTGTGTAATTTTAAATAAGGACGTTTTCTTTCCTTGATAATCTCCAAACCTAATTAATTGAAAATCTTAAAAAGTATTTTGAACGATCAAAAAAGTAAGTTTTTAAGGATTTTGATATAGTTTTTAAGGATTTTGATATAGTTTTCGGCAAAAAACTTTTTTGAGGACGTTGTTTTTAGTTATGGGCAGCGATTTATATCAAAAATAAAATTCTTTGTAAAAGTATCAGTATTTCATCTCTGTTTAGAAATTTATTACAAAACTAACACTAAACATCAATACGTTGCCAAAAAACTGTAACAGATCTCAATATATTAATATAATTTTGTGAAAAGATGATATACTTAGCAAACTACTCAAAACCTCTCCATCACAAAATCAAAATTTGTTTCAAAAATTCCAAACGTATTCCAAAAATTATTACAAAATCAAAGATTGGAACTTTTTTCAAAATTCTGAAGATATTGTAGAAATTATAAGAAAATCAAAAATTTAAACTTTCAAAAATTCTTAAAATATTGCAAAAATTATAAAAAATCAAAACAAAAACTTTTTTCAAAATTCTAAAAATATTTCAAAAATGATTACAAAATCAAAAATCGAAACATTCCCAAGTAGGTTTTGCCAGACATTGACATACGGCCAAGCACTGGTCCAATATTGGTTAACAGTACTTGGCTATTGTTACTGGGCCAATACTAGAACCAATCATCGGCCGATCTATGGTTTACAGGAAATAGCCAGTATATTGTTACCTTTGAATGGCCAAGCACTGGCCCTTGAATGGTAAATATTACTTGGCTATTGTTATTGGGCCAGTACTGTAGCCATGAATTTGCCGATCTGTCATTTTTTTCAAATGTCACTAGAGTATTATTCCTTTTAGAAATACATAGTTTGAAAAATTTCACATATAGTTTAGTTATCGCCTTGTCGGTTGAAAGACTATGGTAATATAGAAATGGTTGGTATACGTTTTAATTTATTTTCATTTCCATTTTATTTTAATTATTTTGTAAATAATTTATTTAAATTTATGTATAAAAAATATTATTTTATAATTTTTTTAATAGCGGAGTACTGGCGGAGTCAGGGCGGAGTTTGCCATTACTCTGCCATTACTGCAACTGAACCAGTTGTATGGGGAGTTTTGACTTTTTTCCGTCATTTTTATTTTATTTTAAATTAGTTTGTATTTAATTTATTTAAATTTACATATGATAATAATGTATATTTTTTTAACAGCCCAGTCATGGTTGCCAGTATTTGGCCCAAGAATGGCAACCATTTATTGTCCGAAGTTATCATCAGCAAAATTATGTTAATGGCCCAGTCGTGGTTGCCAGTACTCGTCCATTGCTGCCTTGTATGGGTTTTTCCAAAATTCTTATAATATTCCAAAAATTCAATCTTTTTCCAAAATTCTAAAAATATTGCAAAAATTATAACAAAATCAAAAACACAAACTTTTTTCAAAATTCCAAAAATTATAATAAAATCAAAAATACAAACTTTTTCAAAATCCTAAAAATATTCCTAAAATTATAATAAAATCAAAAATTCAAACTTTTTCTAAAATTTTAAAAATATCGCACAAAGTATAACAAAATCAAAAATACAAACTTTTTCAAAATTCCAAAAATGTTTAAAAAATTATAATAAAATCAAAAATTTCTATGTCCAATTTCATGTTCAATTACATTTCATGTCAAACAAATAATTAATTTTATTTTTTCCAACAAATTTGGTTAAAAATAAATGATAATCATTGTTATGACACACATGACAATATTTTTTTGACAAACTTATAATACAATTATCTAGTTTTTGGTCTCACATGCCTATCCCAACCATCAAGATTTCTTAAAAATTTAAATTCAAGGTTACTAATTACCACTTAAAATTACCGTTTTTTAACCAAAAGTAAGCAAATTTCCTTGTTTTGATACACTCGACGATTTTTTTAACACACTTTCGGTACAGTTATCAAACAAATCGTCCTTTTGGCTCTTCCCATTTTTAGACCTATTATAGATACCTATTTTTAGAAACAAAAATTTTTGAAATCCCTCCAGCGATTTTCTAGATCTCGTACGTTGTGACGGACGGACGGCCAGCAGGCCAGCAAACAGAAAATTATTTTTTTTTGTCTTTTTAGAAACAGTAGGTCCTAAAACGAAAATGTAATACTTAGGTCTTTCAGACCGAATTAATATTGTAAAAATGTAAATTATCAAATATGTACTAATAACTATATTTATTAAGGGGGTGGAAATGAGAAGCGGTAAAAACATCATTTAAAACCCGGTCCAGTGCGGTGTCATTTTAAAGAGCACCAAAATTAAAAAATATTGTATTTATTTTTAGAATTTTGTCTCAAAAGTTGTTTTTTTGCACCGTTTTTGAATTTTTGTCTCAAAAGTGCAACAAAAAGTTTGTCCCTCCCCCTATGTTTCTTTGTTGATTGACAGAAAAATTTGAAAAAAATTCAGAGACAGAAAATTTGATAAACTCTTAACGAGAAATATATCGAAGTCTCAAATGATTTTATTTCTATGTCGTTAGGGGATGGGAGTGGGGAAGGATGAAAAAAAGGGTTTTTTGACCCACATGAGGTGGGTGTCATTTTAAAGAGCACCAAAAATAAGAACCATTGCAATTTTTTTTAGAATTTTGTGATTCACAGTTTTTGATTTTTTGTCAAAAAAGGGACAACAGGGTCCTCCCTCCTACGTTTCTTCGTTGATTGACAGAAAAATTTGAAAAAATTCATACAGACAGGAAATTTGATAAACTCTTAACGAAAAATATAGCAAAGTATTAAATAATTTTATTGCTTTGTGTTTAGGGGATGGGAGTGGGGAAGGGTGAAAAAAAGGTTTGTTGATCCCCATGAGTGGGTCTGTTGGTTTCGGAATTCTGTATTTGTATTATTGTGTATGACTCAACTTACTAGTTTCTTACCATTAAATCAGAATTGAATTAAATCAGAATGGCGCGATTTATCGAAATCGTCGGGAATTTTTATTATTGTTGATATATTGTGCCATCAGAGTCTTTATTTTACAGATCTGTTTCGACTGCGATCCGACTCTGCTTCTTTCTCCAAAATAAGAAGCTGCTTTTGATAACATTTCAGCATTAATTTTAGTTTAGGGTATATTTATTTTTTCTACTTTTTCCATTTTTTTTTTCAATTTTATTGGATGATACAAACCAAAAAATCAAAATTTCGAAATAAAAAAACCCATTTTACTTGTAGTGGTGCATCCAAAACAATGCACCTTTATGAGTACAAGTTACAAAACATAGATACACAAGAAGCAGATTAGAAATATTTTATATATTTAAGCAGCGGGGCAGCTCACCTGAGTGGTTTGACAATTGTATCAGTCGCTTCCAATAATTAAACTGAATTAACTGATTTGTGGAGATGATTTGTGGAAAATGATTTTAATTTGATAAAAAAGCTTAATATGTAATGCCGTAATTATTGATAAGAACTGCGACTGTGAATCGTCGAACGCAATAGTTTTGTTTTTGTGACTATCATTTATATGCATCCATAAAATTCAAAGAATTATATTAGTTATGGTACCAATTACCAAACCAACTAATTAATTTTTTCAGATAATAAATTTTAAATTGGATTATTAACTCATTTGCTCTTTTTGTATTTCATTTTTGAGTGAAAGGTGAAAGAAATCTTTCTAAATAGCTTTACTTTTGAAAAAAAAATACTTCAAATATTATTATAATTTAGTTTATTCCTCAATTAAACTTTGAATTGGTAAATTAAACTCGTGATGTTTAAATATTTTACATTACAGATCAATATCAGTAAATAATAAAACAACAGCAAACAATCTCCTAAATTTTTCCAGCAAACTTGAAAATCAAACTCATAATTTATGTAGTGATTCGATAAATATTTGCATAACCAACGCGCAAACATTGTGCACATGTACTCCTCGTATTTTAAAAAATGATATTTTTTCTCAATTATATTAAAAAAAATAAATATAACTTTTCATTTCAACAGGCATAAATAATGGAAAATGAAAAACGTATATCCGAACAATAAAGATGAGTTAACAGAATTGTTTTCACGATGACAAAAAAAAATTCATTAAAAATAATTTAATATTTACATTTTTATGTGAATAACTTTATATCGATTATTTTGATTTTATTGAAATTTTTATCACTTGAAATTTTTGATTGATTTTTAAAAAGGTTTTTTTTTGGTATATAAAACCAAATTTTCTTCATTTTCTGTAATTTATTCACTAATAAAATTTCCATTATCTTTTTTTTACATTTCATAATCCAAGGGTGTTATTTGTAATTCTTATCAATTTGGATTAATTCATTTTATTTTCGCTATTATCTAACCAGAAACTGTAATGGTAATCAATGAAAATACTTCAGGTGGATATATATAAGTACTTCAATCGATCGATTTGCTTATTCGCTCTATTTATTTAGATCTGTGATCGATATCGTTAAATCGCGTTATAATAAACAATCAAAATACATGATATGGATCAATTGAGAAGAACAACGTATTTTGTTTATACAATTATTAAAAAAAGTATTGTTTTTTAGTTGCACATTAATTAGTTATAAACAAGAGAAAGTGAATTAATTAATAGTCGGTGGAATATTGAATCAAAATGCCGATGACGTGAAACAGACTATTTCCGAAATTTTGGTAATCGTTATTTTAATAAAAAAATTGATACATGTTTTTTATTTTTCACTAGTTTTTACACAGGGTGGCTCGAAATTGGTTAAGAAATTTAGTGACAAGCTAAGATTAAAGTTAAACTGTGCTCGAACGGGTTTACCGACTTTAATAATTTTTTTTGTTTGTTTTTTTCATTTGTTTTGTTTTTTTCATTCCTCTAGTTAAATTATTGAAACCGAAGACATAACAAACTGAAGATCATACCTTGACATTACTAATTATTAATCGTATTCTGACTCCTCAAGCAAGATACAAAACATTTCAACAAAGATTATCCTACAATTTTGTTTATATACAGTAGAAACTAACAATACAAACTCTTATTAAACTGCTCGTAAAACGACCAAATACTCCAAAAACGCTTTCACAAAATTTTTGATTAAAAAATTCCAGAACAAAATCACAATAAAATGTTTGATGTTTGTTTTGAACATCTATGCGAAATTGGTTAAAAGTTGTAAGTAAAAAGTCAAGAAAAACCAGACAATATAGTAGTAATTTGGTTCATGACTCAGCAAACTTCTGAAAATATTTTCTATTAAACATTCATTTTCATTTAATTTTAAATCAACAAAATTATGTATTCTTATTAAAGTAAAATCCAAAAACTTAATTATGTTATGATTATTAATATTGATTGTGATTGAAATAATTCACGAATAACGTCTACAAAACTGTTATATCCGGAAGCTAAAATAAGCTACTTTGATATTCATCGAAATAATATTTCGTTTAAATTCATTTCTTTGACTTCATAACGTTTGTCGTATAAAAACCGCTAACCTATATTCATAATTCATAGTGTCAGAGATTAATATCGTAGTGAAGTGGCTAGTTATAGTTTTGTTTTGCGTAATAACAGAAAAGGTTTTGTTTTTGATAATCATTTTAGAGATAAATATTATTTAAAATAGAGAAATTCTAAACATTGTTTATCATTCATTCAATTCCAATTCATCTTTAAAAATAATTTAATATTACTTGAAGTACGTTGGCAAAAATGCTCAACATTTTCTTTAATTGGTTTACTAATACTTAAAACTTTTATTTTTATTGAATAATTAAATATTAATTTTTAAATAAAGTTTATTTTCGTCTTAACTTTATCATGCAAAGAATTTTTAAATTACAAATTATTCAAGTTCGGTTTTACATAATCAAATTCAAAGTGCATGCATCTATTCAATCTTATGTTATGTATATTGTATAAAATGTTTCAGATAAAAAAAAATTAAAACGTGATTGAAAACATGATAATCAAGTTGAAAATATTATCGAATAGTTTGTGAAATTTTTATTTATCTTATTTTTATTTAACTGTTCTGTAATTGAAAAGAAAAACTTTAACTTATTATTAATATTAAATGGTATGCAAAAATATTCATAAATTTTTATGATACACATAAAAGTTTCTACAATCGACTAGGCAATCGACACAGTATACATAATAAGCTTGTTTTTATTTAAATTGTAATCGGATCAAGTTTTGATTTATGATTTTAGGAAACAAATATTAAGATTTGTAATACAATATAAATCTTTTCAAATTTTATTGACATATCATTATAATTCAAATGTATTTTTGTTTGCTCACTTTTCACTTTTTAATATCAAAATTAAAACAAAAAAAAACTTTGAGATTATGTTATAAAAAATTGATGTTTATTGTTTGAGCTCACAAATAAGAAGAAATTACAATTTTATTTTATTGTTAATATTTTACACAAAATTGAATTATATAAAACTGACATCTATATTGTTATTTTAATTGCTGAATAAAAGTTAACAAATATACAAAGGTGCCATCTAACGGCAAATAAACATTATTATAATTAATTTTAAATAATTTGAACATTGTAATCTGAACATTCCGGCCCCGTTGAATCAGTTGATTCAAGATGTTGGAAGTATGCATAGCTTTGTAACTGGTCTTTTGAAGTGACCTGATTTGGTTTTGATGGTAACAACTCGTACTAGACCATCATCTCCTTGATGTATTTCAATTATTCTGCCCATGGACCACTTTGTTGGAGGTAAGTTCTCTTCTTTTACAACTACTAAATCATTCAACTGTACATTTTTTGATTCATTTTTCCATTTGTTTCTCTTTTGCAACTGGTTAAGATATTCTCGCTGCCATCTCATCCAAAAATGCTGTGTCATTCTTTGTAGATGTTGCCATCGTGGAAGGTATGATGAAGATAATGGATCATGATCTGGTTCTGGAATTGCTTGCAGTGAGTGACCGACCAGAAAATGCGCCGGAGTAAGTGGATCCAGATCATCGTTGTTTTGTTGACATAACGGACGAGAATTCATCATTGCCTCAATTTGGACTAAAATAGTGGTCATTTCTTCAAATGTTAGAGTACATTGACCAATTACTCTATATAAGTGATACTTGGCTGATTTCACAGCAGCCTCCCATAAGCCGCCGAAATGTGGAGCTCCTGGGGGAATAAAATGCCAATTAATGTTTTTATTTAATAAAGTTTTTGAAATTAAATTTTGTGTTTTGAAAATGTTCTTGGCACCAACAAAATTTGTGCCGTTGTCACAGTAGATATCTGTGCACAATCCTCTTCTGGAAGTAAATCTGGTCAACGCAGCTATGAACGTGTCACTTGATATATCTGTTGCCAATTCTATATGAACTGCCTTTGTACTTAAGCATACAAATATGGCAATGTAGCTTTTAAAGATTTTGCCGCCGCGACCTTTCAAGGATTTTAACAATAATGGACCTGCAAAATCTACACCAGTTTTCAAAAATGGTCTGGAATGATTGACTCTGAATTCAGGTAGATTGCCCATTAGTTGTTGACTTGTTGTTTTTTTGTGACGTATGCACGTAACGCACCTGTTTATAACCTTCGCTATACATTTTTTTGAACCTACTATCCAAAACCTTTGATGCAATATTGAAGAAAGTAAGGTAGGCCCAGCATGAAGATACTTAATATGTGATTCTTTAACTATATTTTCGGTTATTATGTGTGCTGCAGGTAAAATAACAGGATGCTTCGCATCATATGATATATCAGCCTTTTGTATTCTACCTCCTACTCTCAGGACTCCATTACCATCTATGAATGGATGCAGTGCAGCCAATTTACTGTCCTTTGGTACTTCAGATTTTGTTTGAAGTGATAAAATTTCTTTGGAATACGTCATTTGTTGAACCCAAATAAATATGACATTGCTAGCTTTATGAAGTTCATCACTATTAATGAAATTGAAGTTCCGCTGCGTGACAACTTCAATTCTGCTATTAGTTGTGAAGCGACGAATCCAAGCTAAAATTAGTGTTAGTTTAAAAAATGATGAATATTTTGTTGTTAAATCATTCATTAAGTTGGTTGAATCGGTAACAAGACAGATTTGTGTTTTGGGTGTACGACATTCTAAATTTATCAGATCTGGTGCAGTATATTTTGCCTTAGGCCAATCATCAGCTGGTTTTGTTAACCAGGGAGGCCCCTCCCACCATAAATTAAAATTCACTAATTTACTTGGAAATAGCCCTCGAGAAGCGCAATCTGCTGGATTATCGATTGAAGAGATATGCTGCCAGCGTCCTCTTGGAAGATTTACCAAAATTTCTGAAGTACGATTACCAATAAAAGTTTTCCATTCTTTTGGATGTTTTGAAAGCCATTCTAAGACTATGGTAGAATCGGTCCATGCAAACAATTCACATGAATCATATTTTAGTGAATCAGCTACTAATTTCAAAAGTTTCGATACCAATAATGCTGCACATAATTCCAGTCTTGGGATCGAAAGCTGCTTAATAGGAGCAACTTTCGTTTTGGCACTGACCAATGTTACAATTATATTGCCAGAATCATCAACGCAACGACAATACACAACTGCGGCGTATGCGTTTTCCGACGCATCCGAAAATCCATGTAATTGAATTGGTTGATTTGATGTGCAAAGCCAGCGACTAATTCTAATTTTACGTAACTCTGACAATTGTGTTCTAAATATCGACCAATCTTCCTTTATGCTGTTCGGAATCTCATCGTCCCACTGCAAATTAGTAAGCCATAGCTTTTGAAACATTATCTTGATAACAACTATTGATGGTGAAAGCCAACCAATTGGATCGAATATCTTTGAAGATTCTGAAAGTAATTGCCGCTTTGTGTTGACTATTTCTCTTGGTAGGATTATGTTAAATAAAAAGCAATCTGAAGCAGGATTCCACTGTAGGCCTAATAATTTAACAGAACTATCTTCCTCTATTTGTATAGGAGAAAGTTCTCGATGTTGTTCTGGTATATTTTGAAGTATTTCTGGAAGGTTGGAAGTCCACTTTCGCAAATGAAAATTGCCAGATTCCAATATTTCGGTGATAGTTTCTTGAAGATGAATAGTTTGGGAAATAGAATCTGCACCAGTCATCATATCATCGATGTAAAAATCGTTTTCCAATACAGATGATGCCAGTGGATATTTATATTTATTTTCCTCTGCTAGTTGATGCAAACATCTAACAGCTACAAAGGGTGCTGAAGCTGTACCGTACGTAACTGTGAGAAGCTTGTAATGTTGAATTGGTTCATTTGGATTCTCTCGCCACACTATACGTTGATAGTCAGCATCTGACTTGGGAACCATAATTTGACGATACATTTTTTGTATGTCTGCATTTAAAACATACCTGTGAGTCCTAAATCTCAGTAAAATAGCATACAAAGAACCTTGAATAGTTGGACCCACCATAAGATGATCATTCAATGATTTGCCAGACGTAGTTTTTGCTGAAGCGTCAAAAACTACTCGCAGCTTTGTCGAAGTGCTACTTTCTTTTGTGACAGCGTGATGTGGCATATAAAAAGATAAATTGTTATAACTGTTTGAAGGTACCTTCTCCATATGCCCTAATCGCAAATATTCTTTCATAAAGGAAATATATTGCATTTTTAGAGACTCATCCTTTATGAATTTTCTCTCCATAGCGAAAAGTCTGCTTATAGCCGATTTTACAGAGTTGCCAAGCTCAATGGTTTCATCCTTAAATGGTAGTTTAACAATAAACCTTCCGTCAGATTTGATAAGATGTTGTTTAAAATGATTTTCACATGCTAACTCTTCTGAAGTAAGTGCTTTTGGTTGCTGAATTTCCTCAATCTCCCAGAACTTTCTAATGGTTTGGTCTAAACTCACTGCTTGATCGAGATTTGTAGTATGACATACATTTACAATGGATGAGTTTATAGTAGGACCTACGATCACCCAACCAAAACACGTATTTTGTGCAATAGTTTTTCCCGTATCGTCAACTTCACGACCATCACGAAGAACTTCAAAGAATTGATCCGCACCAAGAAGTATATCAATTGAGCTCCTCTTGTTAAAGTTAGGATCCGCCAGTTTGAGAGATTTTAATTTTTTCCAAGATGCATATTCAAAGTTTTGAATAGGTAATTCTGCAGAAATTTTGGAAAGAATTAAAACTTTCACTAAAAGACAACACTGTTTGTCCGGTTGAAATTGTGAAGTAACCTCGATTGTAGTCATTCCCTTTGAAGTGGTTGCTCCAATTGAACCGACGCCAGCAATTGTAATCCTTGCACTTTGTCGTGATAAACCTAAACGTTGGACGCATGCTTCAGTTATGAAGGAAGCCTGAGATCCAGAATCAAGTAACGCTCTGCATACCTGATAACAGCCAAATTTGTCTTTGATTCTAACAAGTGCTGTCGGTAGAAGAGATTGAAAATTATTGTTAAAAGTTTGAAACACGTTTACAGGATTAACTGCAGTAGATTGTGCTGGGATGTCATTGTTGGTTAACTGTGTATTTGATATGGATTGAAGAGATGTTCGATTTGGAACGGATTGCATTGAAGATGAAGTATTACAAGATGATGTGTTGATTGGAGCAATGTTGTGAGAAGATGTATTGACTGAAGAAATGTTTTGTGAAGATGTGTTGATTGGAGAAATGTTTTGTGAAGATGTGTTGATTGAAGATGACTGAGAGGTTGAAGATGACTTTGAAGTTACTTTTGGAGATGTTGTTAATGAATTTATTTGATTCAAATGAAGCAAAGTATTGTGCCTTTTGCGACATATATTGCATGATTTGTAAACTTTACATTTTTTGACATTATGAGTACCACTCAGACAATTATAACATCTGTTATGTTCACTCATAAATTCACGTCTATCCTCAATTGTCATTTCTTTAAATTTGGGGCATTCATATAATTTATGATCAGTTTGACACAATGGACATAACACCTTAGAAGCTGTTACTGTAAGTGATGCTGTGTTAACAGGTTTTATATATTTTTTATTTGTTAGACGAATTCCCTCAAGAGAATCACTTCTTGTTGTTAAAAATGAAGAGAGATCGGCTATTGTAGGAAATTCCTGTTTACATGTTTTTTGAGCCCAAAGTTGACGAGTTTCATCATCAAGCTTGTTAACAACTATGTAAATGAGCCATGGATCTCGTGATTCAGCTTGAGGGCCAAGTGCCTTTAAACCTCTTACTACCTCATCTAGAGTGTCATTAATCTTTTGAATATTTGCTGATGAAGGATTGTGAATACTAACTTGTTCTAATAATGATTTAATAAAAGAATTAGTTATATGTCGCTTGCGATCATAACGCAGACATAATTTTTGAAACGCTTCAATATAGTTCGCTTCTGTGATAGAAAAATGTCTAATTAAAGTAGCGGGTTCACCTTTTAACAAACCCTTTAAATATTGGAACTTTTGTGCTGCACTTAAAGACGTATTATCGTGAACACTAGCTGAGAACAAATCGTAAAAAGAATGCCATTCGCCGTAATCTCCACAAAATGTTGGTATATTTATTCGTGGTAGCTTAATATCTGCGCTTATACCTGATTGGTTGTGCAAATGCGATGCAGAAGAATCATTGTTACTAATGGTTACCATAGGATTTTGATTGGATGAATGATTTTTCCGAATCCATCCATTTAGCAAAGATGTAGCTGTGTAATAAGCATCATCGAATTCTAATACCTCAGATGGTTTTGTTACATCTCGTTCAAATATCTCCTCTTCCAATTTTAAAAATGTAGCCCAAATTTCATGTGTTCTATCTAGACGCGTTTTAACATCATCATATGAACTATTTTCATCTAACGCTTTGGCAAAATTAATTATTTTGGTCATTAAACCTTTCGCGTTACTTCTGCGTTTCAATAATGACTCCATTTTATTCAAATTAGAGTTATGTGTTTATTAAAGTATCCACAGAAAAAGAATATAAAAAAGTACAAATAAATCAATGCTAAAAAATTTCTAATCGTTAAATTCACAAATTTATTAAATTCACAGCAAAACTGGTTTGTATATTTTTGTCATAAACTTATTAACAACACATCAAAAATAATATAATGTAACTGTTCCAAATAATTTTACTTGCACCTTTTATTTAAAAATATATCATAATTCAAATATCAAAAATTATTTATATAAAAAATATTAAATTTTATTGAAGAAATGAAGTTTCAATGAAGAATATGAAGAAAATTTAATAAAATATTTTAAAAAGTTGTTTGATACTTAAATATTTGTTGATGGATGATTCCAAACGTGGTGTATATTTCCAAAAATCCCTTGTTCTCCAATCCGATTCGAAGGACCAAAATGTTTGCTCACTTTTCACTTTTTAATATCAAAATTAAAACAAAAAAAAACTTTGAGATTATGTTATAAAAAATTGATGTTTATTGTTTGAGCTCACAAATAAGAAGAAATTACAATTTTATTTTATTGTTAATATTTTACACAAAATTGAATTATATAAAACTGACATCTATATTGTTATTTTAATTGCTGAATAAAAGTTAACAAATATACAAAGGTGCCATCTAACGGCAAATAAACATTATTATAATTAATTTTAAATAATTTTAACATTGTAATCTGAACAATTTTGATTATTTTATTACCAAACGAATTGTGAAAAAAAAATTGCATACTTTCTAACTTCCCGATATGGGCAGTTATTGTTTGGCTCAAGACCTCTTAGATTTTAGGTTTTTTAGGCTATGTGGACCAAAGTTTGTTGAGCAATTTCTCAACAACGGATCACCTGTTTTTACCAAAAGTGGTCATAATCGATGTATCTTTACGTCTACCGTCCCAACTTAAATCCCTAGCCCTTTTCTACTAAAATCTGTTCATTTACTTTTTAGTGTTTTTCAAAAAACTGAAAATCGTGTCTTGCAAATATCACGAATAACTCTATCAAGGTCGTTCTCCCCATATTGTTTAATTGTAGCCAAAAAATTAATACATGTTTTTTTATTAGTTAGTTTTGACACAAGGTGGCTCGAAATAAGATTATTTAGAGCGAGGAAAGTTCTAAGCTAAACGGGTTAATCGAACGGGGTGACCAATTTTAATGTCTTTTTATTGTTTTTAAGGTACTAGTAAAGATGTCAAAAATCTCGAAATATTTTAATCCCGGGATTCGGGATTGAAAAACTTAATCCAGGGGATTATAAATTAAAAAATTGTATAAATTATACATTTTATTCAATAATAAAATATTTAATTAAAAATTCCTTTAGTTATTTATATGATAAAATAACTTATTAAATATATTTAAAAAACATTAAAAATTATTGTGGATTTTTGAGAACAATTAAACTCAAGTATTCAGTTAGCAAGTAATTGAATTTTTTTTTTCATTTTAAATGTATGGTTGACAGTTTCTCAGGTAAAACTCCACTTCTCATTTTACGTGTTTTTTTTATTCAATGTTAGGCATGTTTAGTGTTAACCAATATAGATCAACGTCTCTGAATATCCGTAGATACCATGCCAACTAGGGAACTAGGACTCAAGAATATTATTCAATTTTCTTTGAGGAATTTATTAACGTTAATCTTAAAGTTTTCAGGATTAAAATTATCAGGAAAAACCCACGCCGATAAGGCATTTCAGAGATGAAAAACTCTGTTAAAAAATCGCGCAAAATCTGATTCAGGCAAAATCGATTTGATCTCCGGAAACGCCCATTCGTCCATAATATACTTGTAAAATACCGTCAAATCAGCTCTTCTATGTTGCAAGGGATCAAGCTCGTTAGTAAGATTTAAGTTTCCGATCAATTTAACAGCTCTCCGCTGTATATAATCAAGACATTTCAAACTACTTATGTAGGCTCCACCTATATTGTGTGAGAACAATATTCCATGCAGGGACGAATAAATGATTTATATATTAAAAGAAACTGCTTGCCATTAAAAACCTCACGACAACGACCTAAAAATCCTAATTTTTGAACAGCGTTCTTGGCTAGGCTAAAAATATAAGAATTCCATTTCATATTATTTTCAATCTCAACTCCTAGAAGTCTAACAGATTCTTTCTCTTAAAGATCATTTAAATCAAACTTTAGTGAAAACGGATTTGGTGTTGATAACCTAAAAAAATGGCCAACTTGAGTTTACTTGTGTAGAATTCAACACTGTTAGCAACTCCCCAATCCAAGATTATTTTTAAATCAATATTTAATGACTCTATCAAGTTTGATCTAGCGACATTAAGATTTGATGGTGCATAAAAATATGGCATTTCATGTGACGCATGAAGTGGCTATCATCAGCAAAACTATGGGTGGGATTAACTGTTGAATCTAGCAAGTCATTAATATAGAGAAGGAAAGAGGAGGTGATAAAGTGGAACCTTGAGGAACAAAAGCATTAGTTGAAACGACATCCGATGAAACACCATCAACATTGACCCGAAATTTCCGCTCGGAAATAAAGCTTTGTAACCAAGAAATAAGTCTTATCATCTCAATTTGCATATAAGATTGTTCTGCTATACTTTGTCAAATGCTTTGGCAATATGAAGAGCAACGCCAAAAGTCTCACCATGGTTTTCAAGCGACTTGTTCCAGATATGCGTCAGCGTGACAAAAGAAAGTAAATCTCTCGTCGCTCTTCCTTTTTGGAATCCGTATTGTCTTTCATTAAGTAATTTTGACGACTCTAAGAAGCTCATAATATTAAAATTGACATGTTTCTAAAATACTTTAGAAACAACCAACAAGATTGATATAGGTCTGTAGTTTCTTGGATCCGTTTTAGCCCCTTTCTTTGAAACTGGTTGTACACTAGCCATTTTCCATATATATCAGGAAAAATCCCTTTCTGATATGACAAATAGAAAATTTTAGTTAGGATTGGTGCTAACTCCTTAGCAAAAGTTTTAAGGATAATTGGAGGAATACTATCAGGTCCAGATGCCTTATTAATATTAATTTGTAAGAGCATTTTCCGAACGACATTTTTACGAAAAATTATCCGCCCCATTCTGTTAGAAACTCTAAGAATTGGTAGGTAGGAAATTGGGTTCTACTAATGTAGAATTTAACGATAAGAGGTTAACGAGGTTGATTGGTAATACCGAACTAACGGACCAGCTTGATTCACTCCAGCACAGAAGAAATGTGGCTGAATTATCAATCTACTATAAATATAACTTTAGCGAATTCTCTTCTAAGGAAATTCAAAATATCCTTCCATCGTGTGCGCAGTATAATCGACAAACAAGAGCGGTGTCTTACTACAGAGGTTTGAGTCGGGGTGGAATCATTTGGAATATTGAACGAATTTGATATTCTGGCTTTAGAAAAAAATATTTACCTATGAGTTGATGTTTGTTGCTTAACCAGTACCATTAACATCCAGTTCCCTTCTTTTGTCTCCGTTCTAGCTCAATTGAAAATTTTTTTGTTTGCACATGTCGATGGTCTTAGTTTGCCATTAAGTGACAGCCAGTTGCAACACGCAGTGCAACATTTTGTGTTGTTTGCAACATTTTCCATGAAGTTTGACTCAGCTGTGGCTGCCAAACTGGTTTAGCATAATTTAAAATGGGGCAACCTTTGTCTGTTGTGGTGATAATCCCTTTGTCTTCACCCCTGCTGATACCTGCAAGAGATCTCTGCACATTGGTGCGAGTTTGTATTTTGATGCAGATCTGTTATGCGTTGGTGAAGATTTCGTTAACATATGGTTGAAAACCACACCGAGTATTAGTGGTTGGTATCGCGTTTCCTTCAACCTCGATATCCAACATCTCATATATATTTAACGATTCCAAGTTTTGTTTTCTTGGTACGTGAACGTGGAATATGCTAGCTAGTCATAAGCCACCTCAGCTTTACCACTATTGAGGTTCTCCTAATATAATTAGTCGGTTTCTCTACTCCATCCAGAAATATATACAGAAATTTCGTTCTGAAATATGTTTTACTGTTCGTATACGTCATCACAAAATTAATAAAGATTTTTAATAAGAAGATATTTAAATAAAAAAAATCTGTCCCAAATTTATATTAGTTGACAAAAGCTGACAGGTTTAAAATAACAACTTCAAAAGACCACATAGCTTCTAACATCAAACAAGTGTATAGTTAAATATTTATATGTACATACATTTTTCTTATTTAAAGTCTAAACAAGAAAGGTCCTTAGAGAATTTAGGTTGTTTAAATTTGATTGTTTTTCTTATTCGTTTTTGTTTTAAATATTACAACATAACAAAACAAAAGAAAATATTCGCGATATTGTGTTTCAACCATAAATTATAAATTTATTGAAGTTTTAGAACTAAATATATTTTCTCTAGGGATGAAAGTGGGTAGATATTTACATATCCTTTACAATTTTATCTTAATAAATAATATAAATATTGAAACAATTGAAACTTTTATTTTAATTTATTTTTTATATTTATAGGGTGGGAAAGGTGCTCCATATTATGTTGGTGCAGCTCAAACGCTTCCACGTGGGTTGTATACAGATCGTAATAAAAACACTATTGGTATGTATTAATGTTTATTTAAAATTAATTAGTTATATGTGTTAAATGTTTTTTTTATTTGTAGTGCTAGTTAGAAATCCTGTTTTTTTGTATTATTTTTTATTTTTGTTATTTAGGAGCTCCTGCCAAACCATTGAGATCATATGGTTCTAGCATGGGTCCTCCATTTCCTTATCCAGATCAACTTTACAGTATTCCAGGTAAAGTTTATTATTATTTATTCATATACAATTAATTCCATTCACATCTCCAAAAGTATAATTATTCATAAAATAGATTTCATGTTGTCAAAGTTAATGCCATTGTTATTGTTTTGTTGTTGTTTATAGAAACAAAGCTTTTATTAGCTTTTACATGTATAATGATATATTTACAGGAAAATTGATTTGTTGTTAGATCATCTGTAACTGTGTATGTAGGTTAAGAAAAATAATCGATTTCACAAGTAAAAAACGTTATTACGTTAGCTAATGGCAGATGACAGTTGTAATGCCGACGTATTTTTATGTCTCCAAATGTTTCCTATCATCAAAAGAGGTCAATTGAAAAATACATATTACAACGATTGTTAACATGTTTGGTCTGGTCTGTTGATCAAATCACCAAAATGCCATCTATCTACAGGTTTTGTTAATAAAACTTTTAATTGCACAGTTCTGAATGTATACTTCAACTAACGACTTATTTATTTAAATTTGACCTTTGTTTAGGTTATTTCTGATGTATTTATGCTGATTTGGGTTGGCATGACTTTACTACGTTTTAGCTGATTAACTTTTCCTTTCACAGCTACTGATAATTTCCTTCAACAGCTACTGATAAATTTTAAGCATGAACACATATTTCAGTTATATTGTTCAAATCTTGGTTATTTTACAATAATAAACAATGGTTAAATGCAAGACAGCCAAATTCTGTGGGCACGAAATGAGATAATAGTTGCTTGTTATTTTTAATACAAACCACAACTTTTTTAAAAACTTACGTGCCTCCGCCTATCCTACTAGAGCTTGCATTTTCGTTTGCAACACCTTTCCTAACTTTAAAATCGTCTAAGGAATATTATCTTAGCTTTTTAATTATTTTAGCTAGTTATAGCAGTTGTTCTGTTTTTACTCCGGAATCCACTCGCCGGGCAGTTTGGTGTTGTCAAAATGTCCACATTAAGGCTGTTATTTATCTGAACTTTTTATCTTACCAATTGGCATTTTGTTACCTTCTTCTATTTCAAAGAGCACGAGTTATCTTATGACGGTACGTTCACTATTTCAAAATATTTTGTCTTTATCTTCAAAGTAACTCAGTATTAGTTGACTTGTATAAAAAGTCATGAAACAATCAAATGTGGAAGGCAAAAGTTTTATTTAAATGCATCGATTGATTTACTAAAACCAGCAGTTTTCTTACTATAAGAATCAAAATAAGAATTGAAAACTGTTTTATCTGTGTTTTTCTCTTCTTAATTATTTTATTATTTACTGTGAAATTCCTAGCAAAAGTTATGGTGAATTTTGTTAAGGATTACAGTGAATTTTTATCAATATTATTGATTTATTATCAATTTCTATGAATACAAATTTTACTTTATTTATTTAATTTAAGATGGTTACATGAGCTCACCAGAACGTGGAACACGAGGCGGATATGAGGAACCTTATTACAGTCAATATGGGACGCGGGGAGGTACGGTAACTCCAATTATTGACGAAGAGCAAAGGTAAATATCATTTTTATAAGATATACTTTAATGTATTACAGATCTTGAACAACTCTAAGATTGATGGTGCTAAACGTTTTATCCGGTTAGATCATTTATTGTCAACCATCTTAAATTTCGAAATATCGATTTAGAAAGCTTTCATACGAACCGTGACGAGCCTACAATATTGTTAAACAAAAACCGATAAATCTTCTCTGTTATGCTATCGAGCAACACAAATTAGGTACAAAACATTAAAGAGCATGCTACTGAGAAAAAGTGGACACTCATCTTGTCTGTGTATTTTACGAAAAATTATGTTAATACATAAACAATTTTCAGCAAAAGGTGCAAGATACTTCTAAACAGAACCTTAAAAACATCTAAGGAAACCGATTGGTATACAGACAGCGAAGTTAGACAACTTTTCAAAAGTCAAATTCGACAATCATATGAACCGTTTTATTTCAAATACAATATAATAGTGAACCAGTTCCTCAACAAAATACACCCATTCTAAACACACCTTGCTCTGCCGATGATTCACCTTAAACACAGCCCGTTACGTTTATCTTCAGAATAAAACTTTACAACTTCACTCTCTCTTTTGACATATTCAGTTTTACAACTCACCTCGGGTTCTGTCTAATAGGGAATCTCTTTTTAATTTTTTAAATGAAATTTGTTGTGTAGTAGAAATTATACTATGTCACAACTACACATAAAAACCTTTTAAAAACCTAGGACATCCCACAACGCCTGTTCTGAGATGGTATTTGAAGGCTCATTACTTCGAACAGGCAATAACATGCCATTATCAAGGAATATCCCATAACTAAGGTTGAGGATGCTACCACTGTATGAATAGAGCTCATCCGCCAGCCCCCCTAAGATATCACACTATCTAATGATATCTCACTGCTAGAACCGGTGATATATCACCTTAACTCATAATAATAGCAAGGACTGGAGTACACGGAATTGTCACACCATTAAATCAAAAATTATTAACAACCTTACAAATCAACAAATATTTATCTCTCCATGTGTTCATGCGTCACAACCTTTCTGTCACATTCCCTAAAAATATAAATTGTATTAGTATAGCAAATCACAGTTTTCTTTATTTCATTTAAAATGGATTCTATAAATAATAAATAAAATATAATTTAATACAATTAAAACAATAAAATGTAGTAAAATAACAAACAATTTTTTTTTCTAGTGAATCTTCTTTAACTGAAGATCAATATTCTTTGTATGGAATTAAAGTATCAGGAAGAATACCAAGAGGTGCTAATCAAATGTATGATCCAACTAGGTAAGTGTAATTCCTTATAATTCTTGAAATCTAACATAATTTTCTGCTGCAAATTTAAGTGCTTTATATAAATCATCAGAGTTCGGTTCTCCAGTTGTTGTTACATTTTCAAAATTACGATTGATAATATAATCATGGCTTCGTTTTCGACGCTTTCCAAACGTTGGTCGTTTTTTCTTTGTTGCTGCCGCTTGAGCACCATTTGTCATCGGTTGCAAAGAAGGATGATAATAAGTAGTACCCTTACTTTTTATCGCTTGTACAATCATGCATAATAAATAGCCACCGAATGCAAAAAATGCTAAGGATGTGATTGATAGTTGAAAAATGGTTTGAATCTTACTTGGCTTTGGATCTTCTAGTTCGTAACTCTTTTTCATCATTTCGGGATTATGTTGAGCTTTGTCTGTTTGGACTAATGCAGCTGCTACAGTATTTCTATAATTATTTCCATATTGTGAATGATTTTTAACATTTAAACTATTAAAGTTTAATAATCGATCACTTGCAAAGTATTCACTATTATTATGAAAATCATTTTCAATTCGACCATCAACCAAACAAGAGATTTCATACAATGATTTTTTAACTTTTAATAATTTATCCAATGGAAGCTCACTTAAGTACTTTAATTCGTTTAAAACAGTTTTATCACTTATAATTTTATTATCATAATTAAAATGTTCATAGGAATTATTATAACTAAAACTATTCCCAATTACAAACACTAAGATGTATAAAACTAGTCTAAAAAGTTCGATTGTTTGCATTTTTAATTCATGAATATTTTATATTTATACCTTGTCAATAGAGTAAAGTTTTAAAGTAAACTAAATTGTAATAAAATCTGCAAATTTTTAGAATTTATTTTAAAGAAAATTTATTTAATATTATAGGAGAAATAAACAAGAAGCATAAAAGCGTAACGTAACGAAAAATTTGTCATAGTACATATAAACTATATGTATTTTAAAGTTCTATAATAATATTTAAATGAAAAAGAAATTAGTTTCGGTTGTTGAGGAGAAGTGGGTAAAATGGCTTTAATAAATGCATAAGAAATCGTTTTTGAAATTCTTCGTTTTCGGCAAGCTGTGCTAGTTTTATTCATTGTTGTGTTCTATTCTTGTAATAGTTAAATAAGCGATTCGAGTATAAAAGCGGAAGTAAGTACAGATAAAATGGAAAAAAGTACTTCGCCTATTTTGTTGATGACTCTGCTATAAACAACTGCGGCGTATGCAACCTCACTTATATGGAATGTTCTTATATATGTTTAAAATAGCTCCTCAGGTTGTTCATCATCTCAATTAAGCTTTAAAAATAGTATATTCAGCAACAGGCAGGAATCAAACACCTGAGATGCTTTAGTTGTTATTTTACGTTTCGTAATTCGAGAAGGGTTCAAAGCCAACCTTTAAAGTTAGTGGGGTCATCAACAGAATTCCGATTTAATCCCAGCGCTGGTTTTACACTACCTGGTTTTACACCACTGGTTACACTACCTAATTTTTGTATAGTCCGTTCGTTTGGTTCTTCATACAAAGATGGAATATTGGAACGCTGTTTTCTCAATTCAATACGTAACCTCCTTCCTGAAAAACTTTGATCATTTTAGTTTTAAGTTCAACTGCACACTGAATTTCACTGAACCCAGATAAAAAATCATCGACATAGAACTCGTTTGATATATGACGTAAAATTGCGTATTCTTCATCATCATGAGCCATTCGCACAAGGGTACGAATCGCTAAAAGTGCATAACATGCCAGGCCGAATGTCACCATCGTTAATTTTTAGTTAACTTGTTGATCAGAGTCCTTTGGCAAATGTACTTGCTGTATATGTCAGCAGTTAAACCAATTCGATTGCATAAGCGTCCATAATATTGACTTAATAGTCCATCCGACCATTAAAATATTGTTTAACGAAACCCTCACGTCAAATCCGGAAAACAACGATACAGCAGCAACTCACATCGCTCCACAATTCTCTGTTGGTACCATACAAGTTTTGAAACTTCAACAAGACAGTTTACAACTTCGTGTAACTTTAATCAACGTCAGTCTTTGATAGGTAAAATGAACGTTGACGAAGCCAATAATAAAAAATACTAAATAACAGCTGGATCGAGACGAAATTCATCCAAAATGAAACTTCTAACCGTCTCTTAATCCAAGACAAAATCAACAAGCTCATATTTTTAGGAGACACCGGCGCAGACCTATCTGTTTTATACCAATTTGTTTATTCAAGAAAACAATCAAAATTCTACATTTGTCTTTTGATCTGGTCTTATTAGCTGCTAATGGTTCTAGCATTCCCACTTATGGTAGACAATTGCTATAAGTCAACACCGGACTCAAACGAACATTCACGCATGCTTTTACAACAGCGGCTGTGAATCGTCCGATTATTGACGGAGACTTTTTATTTAAATTCCATTTTCTTGTTGACCTTAAGCGCAAACGACTGGTTGATTTACTGACTCAGCTGTCAATCATTGCCTCAACGGTTTGGCACTTCAACACCGATTCTCTTTCAAGTCAACAATGACTACGGCACTATTCTCAAACGATACCCTTCTTTTACTGTCGAACCGAATTACCTGTGCGTCATAACGTGGTCCATCATATAGTTACTGAAGGCCATCTTGCAGCATCGCGACCTCGCAGATTGGAAATAGGATTGGTCGAGTAGGAAGACACAAATGAGCATTCAATAAATTCCTACACATGGTGGAAGTAGGGATTACCAGACCATCCTCTTCTTCAGTATCTTGTGGCACATGGTGAAGAAAAAAGATCACGACTGGCGCCGTGTGGGGAGTAACGAAGACTTAACACGGTCACAACACCTGATCGTTATGCGTTACCCTACATTCAAAACTTCTCCATGCATTTACATGGCTCCAAAATATTCTCTAAAATCGATCTCATCAGAGCATACCATCTCAGTCCCGTCGCACCTGAGGACGTTTGGCCTATTCGAATTCACCCGAATGCAATTTGGTCATGAACGAAGTACTTCGAGATCTGGACTTTTTTTTGTCTACATAGACGACATTTTTGTTTCACGTGGATCAATTATTCACATTTTTCGTGGATCAATTATTCTAAAAGTTAGTGGGGCTTAGTATTCACATCAAGACATCCAAATGCATCTTTAGTGATGAACGCATCAAGGCAATTAAAGAATTTCCAGCACCAAATTCAATAAAAAAACCATTCAAACGCTTTGTCGGTATGGTAAACTACTACCACTGATTTATACCAGCTTCTCTACTCAGGATGCCCAAGACAGCCAAGAACTTTGCTTGGCCTGCAACGAAGCATTCATACACATCAAAAATGAATTAACCCCAATAACACTTCTCCGTCATACACTATGCGAGTCAAAGGTTAGCAACACTATACTCATGCATCAAACACTGCGGTCTGCACAGTACTGCAGGAGTTTTACAATAAGTGTTGGGATCCTCTGGGATTCTTTTCAAAGAAACTCTCAGATACAAATAAGAAATATTCCGTTATATAATAAGTTTAATTCCTAGCAATCAAACACTTCAGGTATTTTGTCGAAGATAGAGATTTCGTTATTTACACAGTTCATAAGCCTCTGGCTTGAGCTATCCAATCAAAAATAGAACGCAATAATTTACAACGGACATTCAGCACATCCATTTCAAAGGTAATGTAGTGGCAGAGAAACTCTCTCGCACTACAGAATCAGAAACGGACACAGTCAAGACCCACTTCGACTACAACATAATCATGCAAAAAGTAGACGTGGAACTTCAGAATTTTATTTCTGATCCCAGACGTCACAGTAGTTCCAACATGAAACTAAAGCTTTTCAAATTACCTGGCCTAGAAATCACCTGCGAAACATCCACCGGGAACAATCGCCTATACATCGCAAAAGCACTACGTCTAACGATTTTCGAAACATTACTCAACTTGTCTCATCCTGATGTCCGTGCTATACGAGTAAATTAACCACAGAGCATTATTTTTGGCCTACTATAAACAAGGACCTAACTCAGTGGGCGAACTCTTGTTTATCCTGTCAACCTTCCAAAGTTTAACGTCATACCAAATCACCTCATGGACAATTCGAAATTCCACCCGGTCGATTTGAACACATTCACTTAGATATAGAAACCTTTATATCCATACAACGGCTTACCATCTGCAAGCCAATGGCATGGTCGAACGCTTCCATCGACAGCTTAAAACTGCTCATGGTCCAAAGCAACACTATCAATTGGAGTTCGGAAATCCTAACTGTGTCGAAATTCCGGCAACAATTTTTGGTGACGTATTAAATTTAAATTTTCCTAAAAAAAATTAATTCATTTTTTCATCAACCGTCGAGTTCTACACAATAGAATTTTTGATATTAAATTAAACTCAAATGTTTCCATGTGTAACATAAATCTTAATCACATTGTAATTATTACATTCATTTTTATATAAATAAAATTGTGAAGAGTATATCATAACAGAAAGTTTATTAAATAAAAATTGTTAAATCATTGGCTGCTAATCATCTATAGCTGAATTAAACTATAGACATTCCTCTATCTCCCGAAATTACCGATGAGTTGTATCAAAGTCTACGTCCAATTGAATGCTACACATCATTTAAGTTGGCGTTTCTTCGTTTTTCCTTGATCGAGGATAACTAAATAAATACCACCCCACCCAACCCAAAATAGTCCTGTCGATTCTCAGGGGCTAAAAAAATATTTGTCTATCTATACCAATTAAAATATCAATTGAATTAGATTTGTAAAAATTACATTTTTGTTATATAATTTCATTAGTGCTAGTGTTGCTAGTGTTGATATTATATCCTGGTATTTTTGACGGTAGTTTATTAATAATTAGAGCATTAAGTTTTATGTTTTTGCTTGAATCGTACAACGACCGTATAGTTAATATTGTTCTGCTTTTTGGAATTACAGAACCTTCTGTGATGCCAGCTATATTTATTTTATATTTTTGGCGCTCTAATTTATGTCGTTGAACCTTCTCGGTCACAATTACGGAACCTGCTATAATCCTATTTATATTTATGCTAGCTTTAATTAACGTCGTTGAACACGCTTCGTGGTCACAAACGATGATTGCAATCGTGAATCGGCGTAGAACTCGGCATCAGTATGTATTTCCAAATTTGACTTTAATATAACTAATAGTAGGTAGTTGATAAAATGGCATAAACTTGTCTTCCGTGGGTAATATTGCTTTTGCCATGGCATTGTAGTTGGTAATATTTTGCTCAGTTGGTAAAGATTGCTTCCCTGAAATTTTTTCTTGGCCACTGCAGGGTTGGTCTCAGGATGTAGTGCTAAATGATGTCAACGCTTACATACTTTGCAATTGTATAGCGAACTAAACTATATATATCTATGGCTAAATACGGTTGTTAATGTTAACGCGAGGTAAACGTATTTCAGTTGCCTTTTAGGCACACTATAAATCTCATTTAGAAATTGACATTAGTTTAGAGTGAGTTCATCCATAGTATCATTGCGTTCGTTGGCGTTATGCTGTTCTTCAAGCATTTTGTTTCATTTAAATAATTATTTTTAAACATTTTATCCCATTTAAATAATATTTGGTTGAATTAGTGATACTAAAAACCAAATAGGGTAAAATAAATTAATCACTGTACCATCTTCGCCCAACGACAAATTTTGTTCGATATCCGGATTATAAATCATTTGTTTTAATCTCGCAAATCTAACTTTTTATTATACAATGAAAATTTCTACTCGCAGTTCATTTAGAGTTAAGATTATTATTTATGCATTCAGAATCCGGCTTGAAGGACCATGTTAATTTTGTTCATTGTTGTATTCTTTTCTTGTAATAGTTTAGTGATAAGAATTTAGTTTAGATTAAAATATATTTTAGGATTAGTATGGTGGATGGGTTTACGAGTAGAAGTTTACGCGCTTACAGATTATATTCCAGCGGTTTGTGAAAAATATTCATAAAAACTCTGACTGTATGTTTGTTGATGTCTTGCGTTAAATAAATGTCTCTGCTCAAGTTATTGATCGTGATCGAAGAAAAAATATAACCAAGTAAAGCCGATCAATAAAATAGTATTGTTAAATAATGCTTATTCCGTTGCGGATTAGACTCTTATAAATGTGTTTCACTATCACCAATATATTTTATTCCAATAAACACATTCGATAGCCACAACTGCCTCTTTGAAACCAATAACTTTGCTTTATTAATACCACATGTGTTTTTTTTTGGTTAATTTTAAATTGTGTATGTGAAATCCTTTTTAACCATGATTTTGGTTTTATGATTAACTTTTTTCAATTAATGTAATATTTTGAATCAGAACCGTACTAAAGCAAACTTGAACAACTTAAATAAAACCTTACAAAGCTATATAATATAAGCACTGAACATATTCATACACATGTACTCATACAAATCTAAACAACCAAAGGAGAAAATATGTTCCTTATCATACATAAAAAAATCCATCAACCATTCAAACCCACTCATTCCTTAAAATGTAACCTACGAATTCAAACCAAAGTCGTAAAAATGTAATACAAAAGAAAAATTTCTCTTCAGATGAAAATTGTAAAATGATTATTCTCTCCAATGATTTTGTATTATTATTTTTACTTTTCATATCAGTGACATTGTAGAAATTTCCTACAATCGTACCTCATTTAATTTATATGTTACTTTAATTCAATAAAATATATTCTCGTAAATTTTAGATGCATTTTAAATTTATTTAATTCAAATTGACAAATTAATTAAACCGAATAAGTTCTATTCCATATGAACGATTCGATTGTTCCAATAAAGTTTGTCGTATTGAAAAATTGATTTTTAATGTTTAATTTACAGACCAGAAGATCTCCATCGAATTCGTATAGAACATATGGAACGGCAATTGGCAAATCTTACTGGTGTGGTACAAAAAGCATTAACGCAAACTCCAATCGGACAAGTTAATGTTGTAAATCCAAATTATTTAGGTGTTCCTGGTCAATGTCGAAACGGTAAGTCAATTATAAATATTAGGAAAAAAAATACCAAAATTATCTCAACCCCTAAAAAAACATCTAAGGTAATAAAGAACAATAGAGCTAAAATTTCACAAAAATAAAGTTAGGACAATATTTTATTATAACAAAGTATAAAAGGGGAGCAATTAACACAATAAAACATGTAAAAATATAATTTGTAGTTGTTCGTTTTCGTTGCTGTTAAACAGTAAACTCATAATGAAATAATATTTATGCTTTGGATTAAAAATCACAAAAAAATACATAAAATCTGTGGGCATTAATGTGTTTTTAGTAGAAATGAAATTAATTAATATTTTTAGTTTTGTTTATTAATATTTGTTTTAATAACAAGTAAATATATAAAAACAAATATTATCGCACATCATAAGTTCATATTAAAAATATTATTGTTCCATCATTTCATCCCCATTTAAAACGAAATCGATTGATTTAAAATTGAAATGCAATATTTATGTTTTAATGAAATTTTTAAAAAAAATTTAAAGTTCTTTCAATACGAATAGTAGAAATTACTTAATTAAATTTAATTTATCACTTTTTACTATATCACGATTTGTACATTGACTTAGGCCAATTTATGTTTCGGATTTCATTCTATGTTTGAGGAATATAAATGGGAGAGGTTATAATCTTTCGACTGTTAAATGTTGCCAAACTAAGCAATTCTGTAGTATTAATGACCGATTTTAATTGAACGAATCACTTCAGTGAATGATGACCAATCGTTCAGTTATTAATAGAAACATCGTTCGTCGGTCATTAATCTAAGACGGATTAATGAAAATGTTTTATGTGTATTGCACTTCTTTTACATTGTGTTTCCTTTAATTCAATAACTTCGCATAAAAATGTGTTCTTTAAAATGTATATATCTAAACAGATTTGCGTTACAGCATACCGAACTTCTACTCAACTCCGCCTTAACTTATTTTGAATAGAATAGAAAAATAAAAAAACTTTCATATAAAAATAAACTAAAAGAAAGAATACTTATAACGAACGATCCGTTCAAAAAATAACCGATTTAAAATTTTATTTTCATCTATTAATCTTTTAATAGATGAAAATAAACGCATACAGGGTGGCGTAAAATCGCAGTTGAGTTGGGATTTTAAAAATAATTTACATTAATGAGAATTTTTTTTGTTAAATTATAAAAAGCGATATCTCACCAGTGGTTCTGTTTTTATTTTGCATATTCATGCTCTTTCCAAAATGTTTTGAATAACCTTTTGACTTAAATAATAACATTTGAGACGGACTTCAAGAGACTGATTGAACGATGACCGACGTTTTTTAATCGGTCAGTCTAATTGAAAGATTCAAAACAGATCTGATTTGGTTTATGTTACCGATCACTCTTCTGTAGGAATCCTAGCATTACGTATGAATTGTACGTAGCATTATCCACCACCTAATTCTGTTTGTCCAGTACACGATTGAAATCTTCTCTCACATAGAATGAATCTCGTGAATCTCTCGAATAAGTAATTTACATAAAACAGTTTTATGCAAGTTAGCAAATTTCATAAACATAAGTAAAGCAATTCAGATCAACTCTCATTAGTAGAAATTGGTTTAATTGATTAAAATAATGTGTTAATTTAAGTTAACGTTGAAGTTTGCTATTTAGACTGGTACCAGTAATTTAAATAATATTGATATAACTATATAAGGGTATAGAGATAGCACAACTAATACTACTACCACAGGTTAAGATTAAAACAAATCTCGGTTAAAAAACCCTCGCACTTATCACTCTGTACCCTTATATTAATATATATAAATATTTACTTATTTTAAATTATGTATTAATTATGTTTCATACTAACAAATCTCAATCAAATCAACAAAAATTAAAAAAGTTGCAGATGATATGGATGGACATTCAAGCGGTAGTTCAACATCAATACAAGGTAAGTTGTAAAAATATTGTTTATATATTAAACGAACAAAAAAACAATCAAATTAAATTATCTAATTTGAATTTAAAATCACTTCAAAACATTATCAATCACTTAACTATATCAAGCAAATGGAACAGATGATTTATATATACGTGAAAAACCACCAAAATTAGGAAAATCATCGTGTCGTAAGTAAAAAAAAATATTCATAAATATTTATAATTATTTTAATGTTTTGCTTTAATTTTTGTTTTTATTTTTATTAATTGTTGAAATTAAATTTTATTCTATTGTACGTTTCAGTTGTTATTCTTTTTGAAATTTAAATTATTTCGTTTTCTTTAAATTTTTTGTGTATACCACATATGAATATTCATCAGTTCATATACGTGAAATAAACTTTATTTTTAATTAGAAAAATTCATTATTCCTGACAACTTATAGGATTAATTAATATCGTATTTATTGCTCTAGTTTTCTTAAAATATATTTTTCTTTTGTTAATGTTAATCTTATTTTTCTCAATGAATTTTGTTTTGCATTAAGATAAAATGAACTGAGCATATCATCACGTATTTGAACTGATAATATTGATTTCTTTAGGCATGATTGCTTTTATCTTCATCTACTGTTCAGCAAATATTTATATTGCTTTGTAAGATAAAAATAACTCTTCCTAACATATATATTAGACATAACAATGTTTTTTTTAATTTGGGATACAAACTTAAAAATTAAAACTTTTAAAGATAAGTTTATGGTACACAAATTACTAACACATTACACAATCAAGAAATGTAAATAACGATACCTTACAGAATGTATATAAAATTTGAGGCACCTTTGTATAATAATCTTATAAACAAAATCAAAATAAAATGTTTGTGTGTGATGTCGTGTAGAGAAAAAGATCGATGAAAAAATGTTTCGAAAATCAAAGAAAAATATTGTTCTCAACTGTTAAAAAATCTATTCAGCTTTTCTAGAATTGTTTGAAAATATCAGTGTGATTGCCGGCAAGGCAGAGGTATAGCCGATGCACTCTTCTCGATAAGGATGATTTTGGAAAAAAAGCCGAGAGTTCAACATAGTTTACTACCTACGAAATAGGTATCCATGGTACGCTGGAGTCACTAAGCAAAAGGACAGCACATTACATAATGTAATTAGTGAATTGCAATGAGAGAAACTTTCAGGTCGCTTGAGAGTGGTGCTAGACAAATTGGTTTACAAATAAGTTATGAGAAAACCAAACATATGAATGTTTCAAGAGAGGCTGAGAAAAAAGATTCGATGTGCGGAGATGAACGAATTGAGGAAGTTGAAGCTTTTAAACATTTGGGATCATTGCTTGACTCAAGAGCATATTTACAGACATAAAAGCTAGAATCGAACTTTCTACTCAATTGAACCTATATTCTCCAAACAACAAATCGATATTACTTTGAATTCAGAAACCTGCTTGACTATCCTGATATAATAGGATGTATTCGCTCCATAGGTTTGCTTAGTTTGGGGACGTAATAAACGACCTTTAAAGAATCGCCTGCCATGGCAGTTGTAGCTGTGTGGCGAATGACCGTGGTGAATATTCAAAGCTGTTTACTTAGGCAACATTTTCTACATGGAGCATAAACGTCACAAGAAAAACTCCATAACGGAATCCTACAGTTAAAATCGACAACAAAACTTAACTTAAAAGAATAAAAATCCACACCGTGTATTTGGAATTATAAAAATGCGGATTACGAAAGTCTTAAAAGTTATTATAAATTGTTTCCACGGAAACATACTTGGTTAGTAGGACATGATCTAAATAAGGCAGCTGTGATTTTTACTGATGCTATACTCAAAATTATTGATTTGAAAATTTTTCATTAGAGCCGAGCATTCAAATTAATCTTTCTCGAGTACTCCACCTTTTCTAGTTCCACCAAAACATCAGACATGGTTCACACATTCACAGCTTAACAAACAAAGTGTAGAACTGTTGCCTGCCTACGTGATTTTTCGCAGAGTTTCTTATCTATGGAAGTCCTTTCCCACAAATGTTACATAGAAACATATCCTACTACCCTACTCTAAACCTCAGTTGGAATGGTATCGGTGGATATTTAGAGACGTTAATTTATAATTTGTTTTTATTAACGTTAAACATGTCTAACTTAAACATCTAAGTAGATTAGATTAGTAAATAATGGTGGTATGTTACACTGCGACCAAAATGATATATTGTACCCCAGTTGTTTACTACCTGGTGAGTACCCAGTTAGTAGGATATACAAACGGTTAGGAGTATGCAGATTATTCCCATCAGCATAATACGCACAGATAATACTTTCTCATGTAGATTTTAAGATCCACAATATTTGTGGCTTCCTCCAAAAAATAGAATCTAAATTCGTCTGTTTGCTTAGTCTCCAATTTCGTATAAGAACACCTGACTGTATTTTCAGGTTGTTTCTATTCAGCCTAGTGTACATAATTGCTCTCTTTTGATTGAACAACCCAATTTACTCTTTAGACTGGCTTAAGTCCAAAGTGTTATTGCATGCTTTGGACCATTCCGTCCTGATTTCTTCCCTCATCCTTTCGTGGATGAATTTTGTCCCTAGTTCACAAAAAAGTACCGGTCCGACAAAAGATGTTATTGTATTGTACCCATCCTTCCTAATTCGTCGTCTTTTTTATTACCTGCAATATCTGCATGGCTAGGTATACAGAAAGCTGTTGCATTGTTACCATTATCATGCTTATTTAACAGACAGTCGCCAAACAAGGGATTCCCTCTCGAAAGTCTCTTTCGATATTTAGACTCGATGATCATGTCCTTTCCCATACCCTCCATAGACTAAAAGAAAAAATTCGGTCAACACTACCGCTTTTGTGCCAAACGTATATTTTCTGTCACAATAACCTTAAATTCGGTTGTCTTATCTTCAAAAACCAAATTTGAAAACACAACAACTGAATTCCAGACACAACAACCAAATAGTAGCCATGTAATAACTGTGCCAACCGAATGATCAATTTGTTTTCTTTCAGTGTTCTCAGGATGGTTTCCCTGGTTATGCTCTTAATCTGCAAGTGGAGTTGAACCAGTCCTAGCGGCATCTCAATTGATGCGCTAGAACATGTTCTCATTGCCCCCGTTTTGCAGATACAGGCCAGCCTCTGCTATAAGTCTAACTCTGTCTTCCCAGAGCTTAGCTCTTCTGTACCACGCGATTGCGCCGTACGTGATAGCTAGTCTCACTATCATGGTTATATCTACCTTAGAATAGCTCGGCTTCACCCCCATGTTTTATCCGCCATGCTCTTGCATACCATCAGAGATCTTATGGCTTTGATCGCCACTGTTTTCATGTGGTATCTCCATATGAGTTTGCTATCTAGAACCACTCCCAGATATTTTGTTTCCTGTGCAGATTAAATTACGGAACTCCTCAAGATGATGGGTTTCATATTAAACTTTTTCTTCGGGTGAACCAAACCAACGTAGTCTTACTCGTTTTGTGTTTAGTCCTAAGGATGTGCTCCATGTGTCTACCAGATTAAATCTCCTCAAACTTACCTAGGATAATAATGACTATGCCATCCGCATACTCAAGAAATTTTATGCCGTGGTTACCTAAGATAGCCAGAATGCACCACCCGACGCCACATGATGGGTAATAAGGCCTCGCCTTGTTGTCCAACCTTTTTTGGTACCACGGCTGATTTTGCAATCACCAACCTTAGTTTCTATTACTCTAGTTTCCAGCATCTCACACATCTAGTCAGTTGTGATGCCATCAATGTGTTCTCAATGGTTCCTCCAAGAAAGGCACAGACAGGAACTTCCTTGTTGTCCACCGCCTTCTCTAAATCTCTAGTCAATTTTTCTTAAGGTCTCTGTTGATCTGCCCGTTATGTTCGAGTGTTGACGATTCTGCAAAGGCGATCTTACCAAAGGACTATTAATTCGCATATGGTTGTCGAACACCTTTTCCATCGTTTTTACATCTGGATGACATATTCTTATCTACTTTTGGAATGAATATCACTTTTGTCTTTCTTCATGGTTCTGGAATTTGCCGAAACATGTAATGCTGCTGTAGTGTGTAAAAAAGTCAAGAAGACAATCTCTTATGATAGATTCTGGATACAACTTCTTTTACTCATTCCTCGATATGGGTAATTCTTTTATAAACCGAACAGATTTGGACAAAATCTGACCGACCCATTTTTGATTTGGTTGAAATTTTTGTTATGGGTTTTTTTATCGAAAAAAAAGATATACGTGTTCGAGGATATTTTTTTTTTTTTTTGGAAAATAGAGCTGTTCTAAATTTCGAGAATTTCGTGATTTTCGGCTTGAAGACTTATTTTCAAAAATTCATAACTTCGGTTTTATAGAAGATAGAAGGTTTTTCTTTTCTTTATTTGAAAGTTAAAAGATGAAGTTTTTAAAAATAAATATTTTTAACTAAAGTTATTAACAAATTCCTATTGTTATAAACAAATAAAATGTTAAAATTAAATTTTAACCATTGCCCCACCCATGAAATTAGTTTTTAATATAATCATCGTATTCATCGTTCAATTTCCTATAAAAAAAGTATTTTTTTTTAATGGAGAAATGATATTTACTGTTAGAAATAAATTAATTTATCGACAAAAAATTCAATATATGGGTCATTCTTTTACATACCGAACAGATTAGGACAAAATGTGACTAAGGCATTTTTGATTCAGCTGAAAATTTTTTTAGGGGTTCTATATAAACATAACGATATGCTTATTTGAGAATTTTTTGTTTTTTAGGGGAAATAGAGTGGTTCTAAATTTCGAGAATTTTGTGATTTTGGGCTTGATGACTTGTTTTCAAAGATTTATAACTTCAGTTCTGGTAAAGATAGACACTTTTGGTCTGTTTTATTTTAAAGAATAGAGATGCAATTTAAAAAAAAATGTTAATTATAAAAATTATTAACAAATTCCTATTGTTATAAACAAATAAAATTTTAAAATCAGTTTTTAGTAATTATCTAAAAAAAATAAAGAGTGTTTAATGTAATCATCGTATTCTACGTTCAATTGTCAATAAGAAACGTATATTTAATTAGTGAAGAAATGACTGTTACAAATAAGTTAATTTTTCCAGCGCTGGATGACAAAAATTTATAAAATTTGTTACCGTCTCGCGCTCGATAAATTAGTTCATTTCTAACAGTAAAACTCATTTCTCCACTAATTAAATATACGTTTCTTATTGAAAATTGAACGTAGAATACGATGATTACATTAAACACTCTTTATTTTTTTTAGATAATTACTAAAAACTGATTTTAAAATTTTATTTGTTTATAACAATATTAATTTGTTAATAACTTTTATAATTAACAATTTTTTTTTTAAATTGCATCTCTATTCTTTAAAATAAAACAGACAAAAAATGTCTATCTCTACCAGAACCGAAGTTATAAGTCTTTGAAAACAAGTCTTCAAGCCAAAAATCACAAAATTCTCGAAATTTAGAACCGCTCTATTTCCCCTAAAAACAAAAAATTCTCAAAATAGATAGCACGATGCCATAAGCCGATAATAGCACGATGCCATAGGCCGAGGGCTATTATCAATACCACTTACTTGAGGAATTTTCCAAAAAATTATGAGAATTTATCAACGAACGAGGGGAATTCGTTTAGAAAATTTTTTGCCATTTTTCATTTCTTTATATATTTTTTATGAATTATACGTTGGTCTAATGGGATATCAGTTAATTATTTAAAAAATTATTTGATAATTTTTAATATCCCAGTAGACCAGACGTAAAAATATTTGTTATTAGTATAATTAAAATATTATTGGTGAAATTAAATGATGTCAGTTTAGAGAATTTCATTGGGTTAAATTAAAATAAAACTAAGGTAAAATATTTTCACAATAATTTTGCCATATAATTTTTAATATGATAAAAAAATTTCTTTCACGAATTCTCACTATTTAATTTAAAATCAAAGTTGTTTTTTCTGTTTTAAATGTAACAATTCCATTTAACTCCGCACAACACAACTCAACTCTAATTACTGCACCAAAAAGAAATTTTCAAAATTTTTTTAAACAAGAAAAGCACAAAACCAACAATCAAATTTCATAATCCAATCAAAATAGTAGTTTTTTTTTGTTGTCATAGTTATACAATAATTCAAAATTTCATCATCCAATCAAAATATATATTATTTTTTTGTTGTCATAGTTTTATAATTTGTTTGAAAAAAATAACAGATATCGTAAAAATATGGAAAGAAATGGTGACTTCTTCTGACGCCGTAAAAATGTGAAATTACTTTACCATTGCGTTACTTTACAGCCGCTTTGATTATACCTCATAAAAGTAAGACTTTAACCATCTTCCCTAGTGGCAGTGAAGTTAAACTTTGCAGCCGTTTGCCGAAAAAATTATTTATGTAGTATTTTGGATAGTTCTCTTTAATTTTTCTATAATTATGTAAAAAAAATAGAAAATAAAAGAGAATTTAATAATTCTGGATAGAGGGTCAAATGCACTTCGGAATGTTTTAACTAAATATGTTTGTTTTGTTTACAAACAGGTGGGTGAAAAAGTTTTTGAAAATATATACATATATTTTCAAATAGTGCTATAGTATATTACTATAGATAAAAAGGACGGAAAATTGAAGCACAACTGACGGGTAATATCTTGTCCATTACAAATAAATTTCCTAAATTTTGTTGTTTGTTTTGCATAGAAATGTAGATTAATTTTTTTATTTAATTTATTGTTTGGGACTGCTATCATGAGAATGAATAAATAAATGGGCTATTATTTTGAAAACGTACATCGAAAAAAAATCGACTATTTCGACTATCTGAAATTTTGGTATATTGTTGGTATTGACGAAAGAAAAAAAGTAATTTCTGCTTTTATTTTTTGAGTAACCTGAATCGGAGTTATGCGCGGTTGAATTTTTGAGGCTTTTTCACGTAGTTTTGGTAATGGTGTCAATGTTTTGTTAATAGATCCCATAAATTTCATGTGATTTACGTATATTTTTGCACATAGGGAGAAAAATTATTAAATAATCGAAATATGTAAGTTGGAAATTAATACATTTTCTCTTTTCCGCTAGGCGGCCGTATTTCCAGTTTCCGTATTTCAAACTCTGCTTGGGTTTTTACCGGATAACACTACAGTCGATAAAATAATTGGCACAGTGTTGTTCTTTTCCGATAATCAGAAATATTTCAATTTAGAGGCCAAAAAAATATAAAAATTAATTTTTTTATGTATTCTTTTGTAATATTATTATTGTTTCATTAAATTATGATTTTTATAGAAAAAACAATTTATTAATATATTCGACTCATGCTTCTGTTAGTGTTAAGATGTTGAAAGTAAATCACATTCTTCGATCGTTGTAATCTCTAATTCTTTATCTCAATAAAAACCTGTTTTTCAACGAATAATGCAAAGAATATGTTTCAAATTTAGTACATATAATAAAATATAAAATTTTCAATATATTAGATTCACCATTTAGTAAAGAATAATTAATATGATGTAAAAACACATGTGAATTTTTCATATACTAAACTTTAAAAAATCGTATAAAAAATCCATATGGAATCTCTCACTTTTTATTTTTGTATTTCATAGCTGCATGTGTTTACTTTAAAATTTGTGGAAAACAGCAAAAAAAAGTTGATTTTTGAGATATGAGCTTTCAAGTAAAGCAAGGTTTAACGCGCCGCCTAGCGGAAAAGAGAAAAATTATTAATTTTCAACTTACGTATTTCGATTATTCAACAATTTTTCTCCCTATGTGCAAAAATATACGTAAATCGCATGAAATTTATGGGATCTATTAACAAAACATTGACACTATTACCAAAACTACGTGAAAAAGCCTCAAAAATTCAACCGCGCATAACTCCGATTCAGAGTATTCAAAAAATAAAAGCAGAAAATACTTTTTTTCTTTCGTCAATACCAACAATATATCAAAATTTCAGATTTTTTAAAAATCAAAAATTTAAAAATCTTTTTGTCGAATGTACGTTTTCAAAATAATAGCCCAAATATAAAATAACACATTTTTTTATAAAATATTCCTTCGCAAAAACTGTAATTTTTGGTCCGGTTAAAGAATAGTACATTATTGTACGAGCTTAGAATGATGACAATTTCTTCACGAGGGTGAAGTTTACGGAACGAGCACAGGGAGTGGAGTGAATCATCCGATTTAAGAATTGTCATCATCCTATGCGAATACAAGATGCTATTTTATCCACGACTGCAAAATATTTCCAATAATTACAATTTTCTTGCTAAAGATTTTATCAACCATAAAAAAATACATCATAGACATCATAGAAAAATATTTTCACGTTAAATTTTATATTTTATATATATTGTTCTCATTCTAACCTTTTGATATTACTATAACAAAAAATTTTAATATTTTGTTAGGAGAATATTTAACGAACTATAGAATATTTATCGATCGGTATATTCTAAAACAGTTCAGAGAATGTGTAACATTACAATGGAAGACACACACATAGAATGCATATATTCTATAGCATTCGTGGATGAAATTATCTACTATACTCTTAAAACTAGTAAAAATGTATAGTGCGTCTCCACATACATATGGGAACAGAATATTATGCGTAGACTTATAAATAATAGATCATCAGAGATAGTGTACTCATGATATATTCGTTGTTAAAATCTAACTCAAATTAACTGTTTTTTATAAACTTCTTGTATAAAGTTGTTTTTGTTAAACATCATACATGTTTTAATTTAAAAGCAACTGTTAAATGTTTATATATATATAAGAAAATTGAGTGAAAGTCGGTATTTATTTTAATCTCTGTTTTCATTTAAGCTATCTCTTGAACAGTTCCGACAGACTCTCTGAACTTTCGTCCTTAGCAAAATGGCAATTTGTATTTATCACTCGGCAAAACCAAGGACATTTTCTTTTCTTCAACATTGTGGGTTCCTGTTCGGTTCTATGAGGATTTTTTTTTCTGTTTTTTGACGAATGTGTATATTTAGCTCAGTAAATACGCAAGTACGTACAGTTGTTGATTTTAGGGTGTTTTTAAATGGTAACGTTCCCGTTCAAATCCTGTGAAACCAAAACATTCTCGAATATATCTTATTTGTTTTTAAGTTAATACCTATCCTCTCTCTATATTACTTTTTTAATACAACATTACTATTCATTTAAGAAAATTTTAAATTTTTAAATTTTATCTCACATTTTTAATATATTTCATATAAACCCCTTTTATAATTCATAAAAAAATGCAAAATTGTAAAGATTTTGAATTTATTAACTTTAATAAAATTAATTAAATTTGTTTTAAAAACTTTTCAGATAAATCGGTTTCTTTTGAGAAATCAGTTTCATTCAGTGACGACATTCAAGGTGCACCAAAATCACATACACCACAACATCCTGGTAATTCTATAAAATCAATGTCATTAAAAATAACTGCAGTATAACAGATTTTAGTTGTTGTTTGAGATTTAGAAATTAATGATTTTTAAAAAATGTGCTATTGATTGTTTTGCATGGATATAGTATAAAGTAAAATTGCACGAATTTTTTATTTGTAAAAAAAAAAGTAAGGAAATAAGCTTTTTTACTGTCAGTGTAGTAATTTTTTGTGTTTTTATTATTGTGTGATTAAATTATGTTATGGATAGAATATAATTCTTCGTTACCTAAAAATTTAACATATTTCTCAAATCGACGATTTCAAAGTTGAAGACCACATATCGATGGAAAATCGAATCAAGACGCCGATAAAATAAAAAATTTGAAACTGACGATGACCGAAGTTTCAAGTAAATCGGATAGTTTCAAGTAAATCGGATATGACGGGCATACGTCATCGGTGTCTTGATTCGATTTTCCATCTATTGCAATAACATCACATTTGTTATATCCTATCTGTATCATCTTAAATCCTTCGTAATCTCAACTTATTTCTCGAAGTTGTAATAGAATTATATTTTCCTAGATTAAGTTTTTTCAATTTTAATTAATGTATATGCTGATTGATTGCATGTTATGTAGAAATAATTATAAATTTGAATATTTAAAACCATATTATAATTAATGTTTTTGTAAAATTTATTGAATATTTAATATTATTATTAGTGAGTAAACTATCTCAAGTTTGTTTATTTTGATATTCAATTGGAAATGGGAATTTCATTTCAATATAAAAATAAATTTGAAATTAATTTTATTTTGAAATAATGAAAAATTATTACTAAGCTTTATTTTACTTAGGTTTTATTGCCATTAATGTTGTCTTAATTAAAAATTATACAAACATTTTACTAAGTATAAGAGTTGATAGAACTTTGTTATATTTGTTGTTGTTGTTATAAAATGAATTTGTTATTGATAACTATTTGCTTATACTCGAATTCTTTTTGTAAATATTTGTTTTAATTAGAATGAATAAATCTATTTTATTTTTATTTTATTGGAATGCTTTTATTTGATTTTCGAAGCTTTCGTTTGTTTTTAAGAATGTCTATATAGCATGTTATTGAAAGTTCGTAGAATAAAAATTTGATAATTGTTTTAATTTTCTTTGCGTTTGATTGTGTTCTTAACTAACAGTCTATGTTTTAGAAATTGAATTTAAAATCAATTTTATTATTTAAAAAAAAGTAATAAATGGAATAATCAAGTTATAACAATTGAGAACCGATGTTTTCAAAAATATGGGATTATGATTAAAACGACTGACATTTTACATGTCGTGTTATACTTTAACGAATTTATCTCGTATCTTTCAATATTCGATAAACATAATTAATAGACTGTTTCAAAAATGTATGAACAAAATTTTTAGTTTTCGATTTCCGCTCCACTTTGAGTTTTTGAATTGTGATTATGAAAAAATATTTCCTGCAAAATTTCAAGGTCGTAACTCCTTCCATGACTTGGCGGTTTTTGAAAATGTATCGTTTTTCGACATTTTTTTATATTTGGGTACACAAAATTTATATGACAGCAATACGACGAAATGAACTGAAACAAATTTTTCTTTTAGGACTCTATTTTATTGTGAATATTCCGTAGAATTTAAAAATATGAATATGTTGGGAAGTGTGTTTGGGTGAAACTTTAGAAATTTTAGCTCAAAGTCAAAAAATTTACAAATTTTTGCTATTTTCTAGAAACACGGAATTTCATTTTCAAATTTTTCCACTAAACTAGTTCAATGAACATTTTTGTATCCTAGAAAATTTAGTTATGTACTTTTAAAAACTAATTTGGCTTGATTGCGTTATCTTAATCTCGAGATACTTTAATTTTTGTATCGCAATGTTTTTCAAAATTTGACTTGAACCAAACTAACTTCTTCATTATATTTTTATAAAATCGATTAAATAAAATTTAGTAAATTAATATTTTTTCAAACTTTGTATAAGTTTTGTTTTATTTCTCGTCGTTAAAAGCTAGCGATGTAGTTCTATCGTTTAAAATATAAATTGCCTTTGCTCTTCATTCCCGGTTAACACAGAATAATATACTGCTTTAATAACCAAAAAGCTCTTTCGGCAATGTCGTTTAATACCAATAAAGATTTGACGAACTCTTTTGCTTTTAAATATTCGTCATGTTCCAACCATAGATATGGATCGATCTTCAAAAAGTTGGTTTTAATCTCGGTAACACCAGCATCAAACAGATTGTCATATATACTGAATGAATTTGTATTTGATGTAACAAAATCTGAAATTTGTGCATTTTCTGTATTGTTGTAACAAACAAATGCATTTTTGCGGGTGGACCCTTGCTTCCTTAAATTTGACACCATTAATCGTTTTGCTTCCACAGGTATCACTCTATCACAAAAGCAAGTCCAACAAGTCTTTCGGATAAATAATACAAATGATTACTAATTGTTTTTGTTGCATAGTGGAGAAATAATATCATTAATATTTTTATATGCATAAAGTTCCTTCAGCATTTCAAAGTCATTTTGAGGTGCTTCCATATATGAGCATTTTGGCTTCAAACAAATATTTCAAATAAACTATAAACGCAAAATTCAAACAGTTCATAACTCTGAGCTGTGAAATTAAAAACAAAAATTTATTTTTATATTTACCATTTATATTTGTAGAAAATATAACATGTTAATTGTCAAATGAAACTGCTAGTTAAAAAGATAAATTCTTATTTCAATAAATCAGTTTTTCCTTGAAACTTGCACTGTGCTTGTGCATTCCTTCTGGACTCTTAATTAATAATTTTTGTCTTTTAAAAGTTTTATTTACGTCAAGGAATAATAGTCGACCTTAGTTTGTTTAATTGATTGTTGGTCATTGATAAATTTTATAAACTCGTCTGTAGTGTTTGTTTTTAATAATTTTTTTTCGGTTTCTGCAAAAAACTTTATCTGATTAATATTTTTCCAATATTTTACCAATATTTTTCCAAACATTTAAAGAGGAGTATTTCAGGTGCAGATGGTGTTTTTTAAACTAAAACTGTAGTTCCAAAATTCGGAGACGGCCAGTTGCTGCAATGCTTATTGGCAAAACAAATACAACCTCGTTGAGAAGCATGTGTACAAAACTTGCCTTGATTAAGGGTTAAAATTACTGGTTACTATATTCACAAGCATATTAGTTTGAAAGAAATCCTTTTGAATATAAAATTAGAATTAAACATGATAAAAAAATTAAAAAAATAGTATGAAGCAGTTTGAAGTTAAATTTTTATGAACATTGCTTTACTAATATTGAAGTATCTCGAGATATAGATAACGAAAGCACGCCAATTTCTTTTCTTTTAAAGCTAATTTAAAGGTCTAGGACAAAATAATGTTAAATGAACTAGTTTAGTGGCAAAATTTTAAAATAAAATTTCGTGTTTCTAGAAAATAGCAAAAATTTGTAACTTTTTTGACTTTGATCTAAAATTTCTATAGTTTCACCTAAACAAACCCCCTCATATTATTATATTTTTAAATTCTCTGGAATGTTTTCAATAAGATAGAGTCCTAAAAGAAACATTTGTTTCAGTTCATTTCGTCGTATTACCGTCATATAAATTTTGTGTACCCAAATAAAAAAAAATGTCGAAAAACGATGCATTTTCAAAAACCGCCAAGTCATGGAATGAGTTACGACCTTGAAATTTTGCAGGAAATATTTTTTCATAATCACAATTCAAAAAGTCAAAGTAGAGCTGAAGATTTTGAAAGTCAAATTTTTTGAAACAGTCTAATAATTACACACCTACTACTGAAACAGGCAGTAAAGTATCGCGTCAATTATACGGTATACCACACACAATATATCTACTTAGAAACACTGAATCTTTTATTAAATTGATCATAAGTATAACATGGTAACATCAGCCGCTCCGTAAAGTTTTTATCGTGCAATTCAACATGTTATTATATGATTTTATACGAAACATTAAACAATATTGCTACGATTTGTTGTCATTCGTTTGATTTGTTGAAATTTAATAGAAGCAAAATGAAAAAAATCACGATATTTTACGTTATACTTTATTTCTGCTAGCTTCAGCAGTTGAATATTACGTCAAACCGGAAATTATATTGGTTTTATACGTCAAACATTATTAAATAGCTTTCTATACAACACTAACTCCAATTTTTGTCATACAATTAAACATATTTTCTTTTAATCTTAATATAATAAGTGAATTAGTATTTCATTTTACATTTCAAACTAAATAAAATATTTTTTTGTACGAGTAAACCGTAAAATTCACTTTTGCGATTCAAAAATTGTACATAAAGCAGGCCTTTTTTTCCTATTGAAATAACAATGCTAAAAGTGAAATAACAATGCCTAAAATTGAAATAACAATGCCTAAAGTTATTATATTACTATTATTTCGAAAAACTACTTTGATAAAATAATTTTCGAAAACGTATTTGACTATTTCGTGTAAATATATGTATTTTTATTTAGGCAAATAATACAGAATCTTGCTCGCACAAAAAATCTTGTATGCAATTCAGTCAGGTATCTTCTTCAGGTATCTTTTTTGCTTTCGAGTGATTGTTTCTCTCAGCTAACGCCTCGAGCAACAATTTCACTCTCAAGCGGAAAAGACATACTTATGCCCTTAATACATAAATAGCTATTATTGAGAGCTTAAATCAAAAAATGTTGATATTTTAAATCAAAAAAATTTGATGTTTTCCATGATAGTGCGTTTAATACTATGCAACTGACAGATAAATCATGATTTTTTTATCATATTTGCTCGACGGAAGACTAGGAATAAGAATTTTGTTACATGTCTGACATTATTATGACTTGAATGACATAACATTGAGTTTTCTAAAGTGCGACTTTTTAGAAAACTGTTTCAATTCATTTATCCCAAAACAATCACTACGGTCAACTGTTTTTTGTACTCGTTTGAATTTTGGGACAAACAAATTTCATGGAAAATGCGCAAGTCAATATAAAACCAACTCAGACTTTTAGTTTTCCACCAAGAACGTACAAACTACAAACGTAAGTAATTATTTCATAAGTATCATTTTATAAAAATCACAAACACGTAAATGTATTTATCAACAATGTTGGTTCCGTCATAAGAATTTAGCCGACTGACATTCTGAATATTTGATTAAATTGCCCATTTATTGTTTTAAATATTTCACAAAAAGTATGTAGAAAATTGTATTTATGCATATTTAGAATCAAAACAATTATAAATTTTTATTTACTAACAATATAATAACCAAATCCAAACAAAATTTTTCCATTTTGCTGCCTCACAGCTGATTCAAAACCTCCAAAACCAGCAATAAAATCATCGACACTCCCTAGAACATCATCACAAGGTGAAGAAAAGAGTTTGAAATATAAATAATTTTTCTCTCATTTTATTGACTTTTTTACAAAAAATTTAGGAAATTATAAAAGAAATATTATTATTGCAGAAAGAGATCGATTAAAACCACCACCACCTCCAAAACCACTTGGTTTATCACAGCCACATCAAAATTATAGACCTGATTTAGCATTAGCACCAGAAGTGTATAACCATTTAAGAGGTTTACAAAAAAAGGCAAAGGATTTGAGAACTGAGGTGATCAACAAAAATGTTTTTAGTTTCTCTAAAATTTTGATTAATTATTTTTATTTATAATATTTTGAAATTTTATGTTTGTAGGTTCGAACACTACGACGGTTGTCGCAAGCACAAGCAGTGGCAGTTCGTGAAGATATAAAAGATACGTTTATGAGGATACGAGCTACATTACTTTCAAGTAGTGGTTGTTATTGGGGACAGGGTGATCAAGAAACTATTGTAATTTACCGATACATACAACCAAACTCAAAACTCTATATATCAAATGAATTCTTTTTTGCTTCTACAGACACGATTATCACGTGAAGAGGAATTATATAAACAAGAAGCTGTACGGTTAGAAAAAGATTTAGGAGATTTGGAAAATTCTGTAGAAAATTTACGAACCGAAGTGATTAATCGTCGGACGCGAGTTAACATGTCATCCGTTGAAGATATGGCCTTAGTTTTAAGTCGTGCTAGTAAAACTGTAGCTGAATTAAAAATGAAATATCCTAGTCTGGAATCAGGATTAAGAAATATTTTAAATAATGAAATGGAAAAAATTATACAAGAAGAGAAATTTATGAAAGATGAACCAATGCGATTAGAATCAGCGTTGAGAAGATGCAAAAAATTAACTGGAACATTAGTAACATTGAAAAGGTGGGCATATTTCTTTTACAATTGATATGATAGCAACTTGAAATCTAAAAATCTTTTACACAAATTTTTATTTCAACGGAGTTTCAGAATTTGCTGCTCTAAACCCGTATCCGTACCCAATATTCAATCGGGGATATATATGTAGATAATACTGTTAGCTAAAACAATTTTACTGCCCTTTGTATAAGAATACTTTACCGGTATACCGTTTTTTAAAGCTCACGTTTTCTTTAATTTGTTAATTTTTCCATATTCAACACCATAAAATTTGAACAAACAATTATTATAAAATTTCTTATTATTATTTTTAATTTCTTGTAGTCTATAGTAAATTAAATTCTCTTTCTTTTAAGATAAAAACCACGAATATTGGTGCAGTTTTTCGAATTAACACTTCGACTTATTTTGAGTTTTCCTAATTTCAACCAACTTTTCTATTAGATATAGATAAATGTAAAATATAAGATCATCCAAAACCCGGCATAAAATTTTATTTTCACCGAAAATATCAACTAAACATGCTGCCATTCTTAAACCGGTTGCTCAAGTAAGCTCAAAACTCATGACGGTGGTTATTTTGGGCTCCGCCTTCAGTTTATATGCCATTCGTCAATATTTGTGACAATTTATTTCTCTGCATTTTAAAAAGCATAGGTTAACAACTTGCTTGAGTTTAATCGAGCAACGGGCTTAGGAATAGTACCAATTTTCGTTTTGTATGTAAATTTATGATTTATGGCCAGTTTAACGTAGCAAACTTAGTATTTTGGCTAATTTCGATTGCATGCATATCTAGAGATTCAGTTTTTTTTTTGGAAAAAAATTTGGCAAAATATGCAAAGCGGGGGTGAGAAGTCTTACCTCTTTTCAGTCGAAAAAACTCAGTAGTCGCAAATCTCGGGGAGTGACATATAAACTGAAAGGTGGGCCCAAAACATTCAACGTGATGAAGTTTTAGCTTAATCGAGCAACGCTCATAAGAATAGTACCAATTTTCGTTTTGTATGTAACTAGTAGGCCAATTGTAAAAGTCGCAAATATTTTCGTTCCGCGTTGAAAAATTTTTTTCTCCGATAGACAGCAAATATAAATTTTGCAGACTTATTTCAGTCAGCAAAGTGGCACTTTTCCTGCCTAGGCAGCAAAACAAGTACTTTGCTGCCTAGGCAGCAAAATAATTAGACTTCATAGAAATAAACAGATATTTTTCCACGAATCTGGCAGAAATTTTTTTATTTGTCAAACTATAATTATTATTACATTTCCATAACAACTAAATCTTCCAACAATTGCGATTTTTTTTTTTTCATTTTTAAAATTTTGCCTTATTTTTAAAGTAATAATTATTAAATTACATATCATTGTAATTAATCGGAGAAAAAATTATATGTTCAACTCGGCAGCAAGGTAGATTGACTGCCTTGGCTGAATTCCTAGCCTCGCTGCGCTCGGCTATGAACTATCAGCCGCGGCAGTCAATCTACTACTTTGCTGCCTAGTTAAACAAATAACTATTTCTGCTAGCCCACAAGCCGAATTTACACATCGTGTGGGTGAAATGTCCATGTAAAATTCCGCTGATAACAATGCAACATCAGTTTCTGCAGAAAAAACGAAAAAATGCAAATTCTTAATTTCAAGTCAGCACTTTTAATAATCGTACATTGTCCCAAAATTTACATCTCAAACGAATGGACGAAGCTTTAAAAATAATCAATTGTGATGTAATTGGTTTATGTGAAGTGAAACGAGATAATGAAGAGAAGAAGTGAAGTGCTTAAAAGAAGTGATTATACAGGGATACATAAACACAATAACAAGGAAAAGAGGATCGGTCGGAATCTTGATAAAAAAGAAATGGGAAAAAATATTGAAAAGTTTAAAAGTTTTTCTGATCGAGTGTGCTATGTAAAATTGAAGTTCGATATCGCAATATTAACAGTTATTCAAGCATATGCACCACATTCAAAAAGAACCGACAATAAAGTCAAAAGGGTTTTATACGAACAACTTCAAGACGCAATTTTCGAAACGAAAGATTCATCATGGCAAATCGTTGTTTGAGACTTTAATTCAAAAATTGGTCAATTCACAGATGAAGATAAAAATGTTATGGGTAAATTCGAATATGTAGAGATAAATGATAGAGGAAAAATGCTCCTAGACTTTGCAAGATCGCAGAAACTTTTCATAACTAATTGAATGTTCCAAAAAAGAAAAACATGAAGATACACCTGGACAATGAACAACGTAAAAAATGAAATCGATTTTCTAATGGTGAAAAAGTAATGAAATCATTAATACATAACACTAGTGTAGTGAAAATCGAATATGATGCAGATCACAGACTGCTTCGAATGGATATGAATCTGGCGGTGAAATTAAAAAAACGTAAGTTTTACAAAAGACTAACAGTCACAGACGATAAAAACCAGATCAAAGAGTATAAAGAGAAAGTGATCAAAGAAATTTCGAAGCAAACAGTAAATGAAAGTGATCTAGAAAATGCTCAAGAATTATATGATAACACTATCAAGAACATTATTCTTGCGGCTGAAGTGTTTAGAAAGAAAAAACCACAAGAAAAAGTAATAAATGATCTAACAAGAAATAAAATAAAACAAAGGGAATTGCTACACAAACAAAAACATCAAAACCAATTATCGAATGAGGAATTCATAAAAATTAGGAAGGTCACAAAATGATTCAAAACGATATAAGAAACAATGAATTAGACAAGCTGAAATATGCGATAGAGAAAAACAAACCATGGGAAAAGATAAAAAACGGTTTAAATAACGGTATCAACTGGATTCCGAAACTGAAGGACAAAAAGGGAAATCTCAAGCGCTAGAGAAATGAAATAATATAAATATCGCAACAGACTTTTATGAAGAACTTTATTCGAGTAAAATGAAAGAAACAGCACTAACGCCGGTTCTCGATAACATTAAAGACGTTGAAGAAATCACAGTAGGAGAGTTAGAGGTGGCCTAAAAGATGTCAAAAAATGGAAGAACAACCGGTGAGGATGAAATCTCATCAGAATTGTTAAAGTTATGTGATGAAATCGTATGGGAAAGATTGTGTACTGTCTTCAACAAAATTCTGAAAAATGAAGAAGTTCCCCTCCAGTGGTTAGAATTGGAAATAATCTTGATTTACAACAAAGGAGATTAATCTGACATACAAATTATCGTCCAGTTTCGAAAACATCACAAATGAATAAAGTGTTTGCAAAAATAATCCTGAACAGAATATCGAAAAATTTCGATGACAATCAAAGTGTTACTCAAGCAGGGCTTAGAAGTAACTATTGGAGTGTAAAAAAATTTTCAAAGGAAATTTTCCAACACACTACAAAAATCGATTAATGGGTACGTGCATTTTACCGATATTAAGTTATGGTTCTCAATGTTGGAACATGACAGAAGCTGAAAGAGAAAAAGTTGCAGTAACACAAAGAAGAATGGAACGAAGCATGATGGGAATCAAACTAAGCGATCGAATGAATAACAAGAAACTGAGAACAAAAACCAAAGTTAAGGATATTGTAAGGTTCACTAAGCAAATGAAGTGGAATTTCGCGGGACATCTACAAAGAAATAAAGATGAAAGACGGAGAAGAAATACAAGAAAGAGAGAAAAATGAAAAAAGAAGGGAGAATCCTTTGTTCTGTAAGAACTGAAATAATGGATTAAATAAATAAAAAATTTAAAAAATGTTTAAATTTGTGATTTTCGATTTATGGCCAGTTTAACGTAGCAAACTTAGTATTTTGGCTAATTTCGATTATATACATATCTAGAGATTCCTGCCGGCGTATTTTTCGTCAAGATTTGTGACAACTCATTTCTATGGATTTCAAAAATCATAGGTTGCATGGATAACCACTTGCTTATATTTGGACAATTTCATCAATATTTTTTAACAAAAAATTAACAATTGGAAAAATATGCTACCACTCTTAAATAAGTGTGCTCGTCTCTCTGTTCCTAGTTAAAAAACTTTTACAGAGGTTGCCATGTGCTCAACCATTTATTAGCCGACGCAACTGTGTCTAGTTAATTTTGATCTCCGCCTTCAGTTTATATGCCATTCGTCAAGATTTGTGACAACTCATTTCTCTGGATTTCAAAAAGCATAGGTTAACCACTTGCGTATTTTGGAAAATTTCATCAATATTTTTTAAACGAAAACAAAATTGGAAATATATGCTACCACTCTTAACTTAGTGTGCTCGTCTCTCTGTTCCTAGTTAAACTTTTACAGATGTTGCCATGTGCTCCACCATTTATTAGCCGACGCAACTATGTCTCGTTAATTTTGGTCTCCTCCTTCAGTTTACATGCCATTCGTCAAGATTAGTGACAACTCTTTTCTCAGAATTTCAAAAAGCATAGGTGAACCACTTGCTTATTTTGGAAAATTTCATCAATATTTTTGAATAACAAAATTATTGCGCCGCTGATGCATAGGCTAACTTCACCACAGCTCTGGAAACAAAATGTTCTGGATATTTATATAGTGAGCTTATATCCATAAAAAACTTTAATTAATAGCTAACCAATGTTATAGATTTTGCGTAGTTCTGATTTTATCAATATTAAAGAAAGCAGTAGTATGTATCTCAACAAACATAAATTCTGTAGTACGAGAAAAAGTAAAAAAATTTTTTACCGGAAGTGACAAACAGGAAGTTGGGATGCAGAACTGTTGTGAACCGTACTAAATACATATGTACCTACTATGTCATCTAATTCGATTATCAGGTACAGGTGCTATTGAGATTTCAACAAAACAAGTGCTCGGGGGAACCCACACCACTTTGTTCACCATCGCTCAAAAACTAATCAGCTCCTTGTCATACATACTTGCATCTTATTTCAAAGTTCCATCAAAATGCTTTCACGAACGAATGTTGTATGCTCCCAAGTCCCAACAAACACTGAAAAAATAGTGACACAATCAACAGGTGTTCGGGAGGCCCCCCACCACTTATTCCAATATTGTCCAAAACTAATCAGTTCTTTGTCGTTTAAGTCTCCATCTTTTTTCAAAGTGTAATTAAAATTGATTAATGAATGAAGTCTATTTGCTCCCAACAAACTTTAAAAACAAAGTGTGAAAAGTCAGCAGTTGTATAGTAGACCCCGCCACTCTGATCAATGTGTCCCAAAACATGATAATTATCTTCTCACACTAATTGGAACCTTTTCCATAAGTTTGATAATCACTTCATTATTGTAGGCTGTAGTGTGCATAAACACACTGAAAAAAATTACAAAATTACAAAAAATATGTTTACCGGAAGTGAAAACCGGAAGTTGGGATGCAGAACTGTTGTGAACCGTACTAAATGCTTATGTACCAAGTTTCATCCAATTTGATTTTCAGGTACAGATATTATTGAACTTTCAAAAAACAAGTGCTCGGGAGACCCCACACCACTTTGTTCCCTATCGCTCAAAAACTAATGAGCTCTTTGCCATACATATTTGCAACTTTTTTTCAAAGTTTCATCAAAATTCATTCACGAACGAATGTTGTATGTTCCAAACAAATTGTTTTTCTCCAAATTTTTATTTGGATTTTATTAAATTTGGAGGATATCTTTATCCTATCACATTTATTATTTCATTACACATTAATCATTTCAAATTATTAGTAGAGTACGCATCTTAGATAAATATATAAAATGTCGTCTTTTATAATTTGATCGGATCGGATAAAATCCTTTTTTATCCAATTTTATCGACACTAAAGTGTGTACAATTTTACGTTACGTTACGAACTCGAAATATTCTTGAAAATCGTTTTTGAAAAACTTAACTAAATCATCCCAACCAGAAGTATTTCTAATTGTAAACATTTTACTAATTTAGATTAGCAAGTGTTCAAGAGCAACGACTGCCATCAGCCGATCCACCATCTTTAGAAGATCCACCACGTTCTGCTGACGTTCAAACCAACAAGGTATTTCCATTTAAATTTTATTTTATTTTAATTTTGTTTAGTTTTAAATTCTAATTTATTTGTAAATATTGTTATGTGTAGTACGTTATGATTTAAACCCTTAATTTAATTTTATAGTTTTTGTTTTTACAAAATTGAGTTATTATTTAAATTGATTTACTTGCAATTACAGTTCTTTAAAACATATAACAGTATTTAATTTTAGTTTAATATTAAAACAAAGTTATTATAATTTTATATTTATTAAATTAATATTATATTAACAAAACGTTTGTGCAATATTGGCAAATATTATCATAATTATTATTATTGAGTATTTAATTGGCAGCTATTAATTATTCATAAAAATTAGTTAATTTCGTTCTTTCGTTGATTTGAATTTTTTACAGAATAATTAAAAAAAATTTAGTTTTTAATCATTTATTTTAATTGTCAATGAATACAATTGTTTTAATTTCATATAATTATCAAAAATGATTAAAAACTATATTCTTTAAATAAGTATATACTTTAAAGTTTATAAAATATTTGTTTTGTTAAATAATAATTATTATTTTAAAGTTGATGTTTGTTAATTTTTCCCTAAGAACGCATGATATTTTTATTTTAAATTTTTAGATTTTTATTTAATTTTAATGAAAAAATATATTAGTTTATAATAACAAAAAATGCAGTCACTAAATTCATTAAAACCTATGTAGACCCTTATAATATAATAAAAAATTTTTATCATAAAAATAATCAAATAAAATCACCAAACTAAATAATATTTTAAATAATAGTTTTAACATTTCCAATGATCTTCTGGGGCGTTTTTATAATAAAATTTATTAATAATTTTTCACAGGAATAGTTAAACTTTTAAGAACATAAATTACTGGTTAATTTTTTTATTATTATTATTATAATTGTTTGTTTTTTATAAATGTTTTATTTTTAATTTTACCCAAAATTTTATTTTAATGTCGTAACTTTTTGTTTAAACAAAATGGAAAAAATATTGAATTTGAATGTGCTAATTATAGTTATGGTCACACCAAAACATAAAAATAAAAAAACTTTAAAGAAGTAAATAAAACAAAATGGTAAATATCGTAAAATCTAATAATACTAAATTATGAAAGTAAATAAAAGATATAAAATGATAACAATTACCGTATACAAACATAACATGTTTGCATGTTTAAACTGTAGCAGTTTACTTTTAACTGATTCTTTATATCCATAACTAAAATGGCGCAGTCAAAACATTGACAAGAACTAATAAAAACATATCATACAGTTGTTTCATTTAAAAATTTAATAATAAATTAAAATCCTTTTTCGTTTACTTAAAATTTCAAACAAACAATTTTTTTTTAATAAAAACAAACAAACAAAAATATAAAATAATAAAAAAAAAATTACACGAATTTTTTTTTTTATTATATATTTTATAGTTCAACTGGCGCTGGAGTTCTAACTTCAAAGAGGCGATAACTGAGTAAATTTTTTTTTAATTGAAATTTTTAAGGCAATCCGGCCAAATTACCAAACAAAAAAATTAGTTTAATCTAAGTTAAATCTCGACCATTAATTTTTTTGATTATTAATTTATATTTTCTTTTTATTTAGTTTTTATAATTCACTACCACCACAAAATAAATAATTAATCAAATTAAAAAATTAATTAAATATGAATAACTAAAAATGATATTATTGTTATGAATTATCTATAAAGATAATAGTTAAATTAAAAAAAGAAATCATTTTTTAACCATATTTAATTAAATTTTCTTCTTGGAATTGATATTTAATATCGAAATTTTTATATTCAACATTTTATAAATTATTATATATATTTGTTACTAAATTATATTTATTAATATTCCAAATTTTTTTCACAAACCACACATAATTAGTTAAATTATTATTTTTTTTCAAGAAATTTTTAATTATTATTTATTTGTTGGTATGCAAAACTTTTATTTGTTTTTTTAATATTTTTATTAAATAATAATTATAGTTAAAATATACAAAAATTATGTTGAAATCAAATCACTGACCAATATGTGTAAAGAAAAAAATTCCAACAATCTGAAAATTATTTAAAAAAAACTATTTATTTAATTTGATGTTTTATTTCAATGAATGCTATAATATTATTTAATTTATATTTTTAATTTTCTTAATTTTTTTAACGATAATTTTAATTTATTATCATTTAGTATATTTTATTTAACTTTGAATCTAATGTCATAATAAAAATAAATATTTTTGTTAGACTTCAATGTGGAATGACTTAAAAGCAATTACGCTGATATATGATAAATATAATAAGTAATTTAATATAAATATATTTTTGTATAAAATTTTAATTAAATATATAAATATTTTATTTATTAATTTTATAAACGATTTATATACACACGAAAATTTATTGATTTGATTTCATACTTGTTTACACATTTTCAAAAAATGTTGTATTTTTAATTCAGATAGAATACAAGAACTACAGCTCATGTATCTCTAGATTTTACACAGGGATCTTGTTTCCGAACACATATTTGCCAATCGACTTTGTTCAAAAACGTTATTCCATAACCCAAATTTGTGTATAATATAGGTTTATGTCTTAGTTACAAAATTATAACAGATTATAACATATTTTCGGTATTCGAAATAAAACAATTAAATATGTCGTTTTAAGCAAACTTTTATGACAACTAATTTTTTTAATCATTAAATATGCAAAATTAAATAAAAACATATTTAATAAATAATTATTTTTAAATGATATATATAATTCATTAATATTATTAAAGACTTATTTTTGCATTATCGATTGGCGTAAAAATTACGCCAATCGAAGAAATTTGTATAAAAACGTCAACACACAAAACATACATCAAAATTGTGATTTTGACAATAACTATATACTATACTGTTCTTGTCAGATTCACAATATTGTTTAGATTCTACACAACCTTGGTATTTCGGAATACGAATTTCACAGTATTGTGTAAATTGACAATATTGGTATTACATTTATGTATTCGGGAATAGGGCCCAGAGACTGATCATAGATGCCGTGCTTACATTGTCCGCACAATGTCTTCATGAAATCATACTTAGACAAATTACGTTCGTTGTGATCTTTGGATCTATTATACTAACCATTTTGAGGATAAAGCCTTAATTTTAATTTTTTTTTCAAGTTAGCAAAGATGTGCTACGCCATTGGTACCGGTACTAGTGCCGATATTGTGCAACACTGGCTTTTCATTTTCCTCTCACTCTTCCTCCCTTCCTCCCTTATCTTGACAAATTATTAAAAGTTGTTAGAAAACCATGTTTTTATAAGTGCCTTCCATGGATTCTGAATAAGAGTTGTACTTAGCTCAGCAATTGTAAGCAGGCTGGTTCTCTGTACGTTTTCTCAAACAACATCTCAATTAGACAGGCTAAAAACAAATCTTTAATAAAGAAAAGAAAATTTTAATAACGTTTCCTACTTATTAAATACAAAGCTAACTCTTCGAATTTTCTATTTTCACAAAGCCGTTCCTCTTCTAGTTGACATAGTATCCTCTCCGATTCAATATTTCGTATTTAGTTTGCTAAAAATGTCAAATAATAAAAAACTCTCATCTATATCTTGATCTATTTTTTGAATAGAAATTTGTGTTTCTATAGTAACCTTTTTAAAGATATTCAAACAATTAATAATGTTTTCTCATAGCAAATAACAATAAAAAAACTCAAATCAGTAAATAAAATATTTATTATATTTATTTAATTTAATTTTTGAATTATATATTTTCATACGAAAATAAAATCAAGCCCCCTATAGTAAGGTACATTGGAAATGATTTTATTAAATAATACTACAATATGTGTAAACATATTCACATATATTTTTTTATATAATTAACATAAATTCTCACATTTTTTTAATTTTATCACTTTTATCTCTCTACGTGTTACATATCAATATTTATATTAATTAACAGATAAAATATCTTGGTGACTTAATTTTTTTCTTTTCTCTGACATAAAGAAACTAATTCTTCTTAATCTTTAACAAAATATATTATTTTAATTTAAAAAAAAAAACAGTTATCGTAACATCTTATCGAATAACAAATTAACAGTAGTTATAGCATTTTTTAAAAAGAAATATTTGAAATTTTTACTAATTTTTATTTAACGTTATTTAATTTTGGTTTGCAGATTATTATTTTGCCACTAATTACTTAATTAAAAAAAAATATTATATTTATACAAAAATCTAAAGAAGTAATATTGAACCTTACTATATGGGAATTTTTAACAGTATAAATGTTTTCACTTATTTTATTATAGTTGTTATTAATTACGCAAGTAATCGCAACAAATATATTAGTGTGTAGTGTAGTGTAACTCTGACATAGCAAACGCATGGTTATATTATGTATAGCTTTGTATGTAGTAGATGTTTGAGAATGGTTTTGTTGTTTTTTTAATTAATTTTTGGTTTATTATTATATATTAAAAAAATTTGTTATCATTTTAAAAATGAAAAAAAAAATCGAATAAAATTAAATAAGCCAATAAACAAAAAACGAAACTTTAGCCAATCCCAAGTCCCAGGATGGGGGCGATCTCTATCGGCGGGGGACCAATCGCACCCGAAAACGCACTCGATGCTTTGCTAGATGAACTACAAACTTTTGCTAAACCATCGTCATTGGGTAATACAGAGGTAAGTAAGTTTCAAAACAATATCATTTGTTTAAATGTAGAAAATTATTTCATAATTTTATTTATTTTTTTCCCACTATTTTCCCTCTTTTCGTTTAATTTTATGTAAATTATGTAATTTTGTATAAATTAAAAAAAAATGATAACAAATAAAAACAACAAAAACTCAGGCACGACCTGATGATTCAACATCAGATGATAGTTCACAAACATTACAAAATAATAGTACTGTAACAATACAATTATCACAATCTAGTTTATATCATCCCAATGATTCGAATAATCCACAACAGAACCAACAACAGATATCGTCCCAACATCATCAAACGCATGGTTTACGTAGATTGCATTCATATCCTAGCGGTTCAGATACAGATACAAGTCCTCCACAGCCACCCCGGCCATCAACTGGTAAGCCACCTGTTCCCGAACGAAACGCAGATTTATTATCGAAAGTGAATAGTAACAAACGTGTTCCACCACCTCCACCACCTCGGACAAGCTCTCGAAGCCCGTTAGCTAGTCCAACGAGTCCAAATATGCCTATGAGATTAGCTGCTGTAACTGAAACACTAAATGATATTAATTTAACAACACAAGGTTTGGATGGAAATAATTCCAGTAGTAGCGAATCAGTTAACTCACAGGATCACGTTCAACGACAAATAGCACTAGAATTACGACATCAAGAATTATTAAAAAAACAAAAGCAATTACAAGAACAATATGCTCGATTACAACAAATTAGTAAAAATAATGTCAACCTGCAACCGAACGATATGCTTCATTTAAAAAAAACGGGCAGTGAATCAAATTTACCACAAAAAATGGGTTTAAATATGTCAGTTAGTGGTAGTTCTGGTTCAATGAAAAATTTATTAAACTCCAATGAAATACATTGTAACAACTACGATAATCAAAATAACGAAATCAGTAATTCAGATAGTTCTAGTACATCAACAGTTGCATCAAGTTCAATTAGTGGAATTGCTCAAAATACATCAACAACAAATAAAGTTTATGAAACGGACATTCTATAACGTCAGGAGAAAAAGTTATGGAATGAAACCGAAATTGATTTATGAAATATCTTTTTTTAATAATTAAAATATTGAAAAGAAAACTAACAAAAAAATTACTAGTTTAGTGGCAACCGTTAATTTTTAATAACAATAACTGTTTTTAATTAAATTAATTTTTTAATTTTTCAAAAAAAAAAACAAAAAAATTAATAAAAATTTTAGCATTTTTACAAAATTTTAAAAAAAAAACAAATAAATTAACAAAACTATTGAAATATAACATACATATTATGAAAATTCAGAATTAATTTTAAATAATTGTTTTTAAAAATGATAAATTAAATCAAATCAAGCAAAATTAAACAATCGAATAAAGATGCCGATGATGCGCACCCTGACCATTTCCGATTTTCTTGAAACGATAATTGTTAGCATAAAAAAAATTATTACATGCCTTTTATTTTTTTTCTAGTTTTGACACAAGGTGGCTCGTTAATTTGTTAAGATATTTAGAGACAAGGATAGTTTAAAGTTAAATTGTGCTCGAACTAGTTAACCGATTTTAATAATTTTTTGTTTGTTTGAAAGGTACTAAGTAAGACTTTGTAAAAATATTACACTGATAAAGAAATTTTTTAAATTTTAGTTTTTCAAACACGGCGGTTTTAAAAAGCTCAATTTTTTCTTTTATTTTACTATTTTAGAGATCTATGATCCGGTTCAAACTTTTTGTTTTATCGGCGTCTTGTTTCGACTTTCCATCAATAATGAAAATTGATCTTAAAAAAAAACATATTACTTTCGATACACAGTAAATAAAATCTAGTTATTGATGTTAAATGATTGTTCATTAATATCAGTAATAAAATACAGTAGAGCAATTTCACGCAAGTTCAGCAAATTTTTGGGAAATTTTGACTTGACCCATTTTAATTTTGGTTATTTTTTGTTTATAGATAGTCTTTGATAAATAAAAAATACAAGTTCTCTTAGAATTTTTTTTTTCGACCAGGGGTCTTCACAGGGTGCCCCTCAATTTTTTGTTATTTTGTGATGTGACTGCATTTTGACGAGCGATTGTAGAAAAACTACTGAATCGATTTTCATAAATGATATGTCGTTGAATAGGTATTAGAACAAAGTTTTTAAAAATGTACACTGTTAATTTTTTGAAATAATTTTTAACGGTGTAACATAAGAAAAAAACGGTGTAATTGAAAAAAAGATGGCATAGCCTCTTTTTTTTTTTTTTTTTTTTAAACTAAATTGAAGCTTATTTTATATCTAACCACTTGTGAAAGTTGAGGACACGCGTTATTTTTTGTTTTAAAGATAAAATTCGTTGTGCATATGACTGTCGGGAATCAGTTTTTTTTGTTCTGAAGGAAAATTATAAAAATGGCGTTATAAACTAAGAGATATTTTTTTTATGTTAAATATCAAATATTTTATTATTAGATGAACTTTTTAAAATATTATAAAAATTATATATGTAGTACAATAAATAAAATAAATACAATTGTTAAAAATGATTTACTTATTTTACAAACAGAAGTTTCTTTTGAATAGGAAAGCACTTCTGCAATTATTTTCTTTGTATTAGATGGGCATAGAAAATGAAATGTTTATTTATCACTTTTAGTAATCACTTGTCACTCTTATAAAAAATAATTTGACAGTCTTGACTGCAAACAAAAAAGCCATATAAACAACTAAATCTATTTAGGAACGTTTGACTGGAGAAGTATTATGTTCGTATTATGTTATTATGGAATCATAAAGTAAAAGATTGTTTTTCAACATTAAATTACAAATATTTTATTATTGAATAAACTTTTTAAAATATCATACAAATTATATATGTGAAAATAAATATAGTTATTAAAAATTATTTACTTATTTTACATTCAAAAGTTTCTTTTGAGTTGGAAAACATTTTTGCATTTATTGTCTTAGTATCTACTGGTACAAAAGAATGAAATTTTTGAGTTCCACTTATAGTAATCGCATTTTTATATCGATTTTGTAATTTTTCTTTTGTTAATTGATATTCATTTTTATCGGCGTATCCAAAGTTCATGGTAGATTCCCATTTTAAAGCCCATTCGAAAAGTTTTTTTGGTGTATCAATAATATTATCTTCGCTCGCCATACTATAACGGTGTGCAGCACGCTTCAGTGTACCACCAATTCCATCACAAGGTCCCTTTCCATGGCTGGTAGCATGAAAATGCCATTCAGCGTCAACCTTAAAGTCTTCTTTATGGTGGCATAAGTTAATTAGTTAATTTAAGGTTGACGCTGAATGGCATTTTCATGCTACCAGCCATGGAAAGGGACCTTGTGATGGAATTGGTGGTACACTGAAGCGTGCTGCACACCGTTATAGTATGGCGAGCGAAGATAATATTATTGATACACCAAAAAAACTTTTCGAATGGGCTTTAAAATGGGAATCTACCATGAACTTTGGATACGCCGATAAAAATGAATATCAATTAACAAAAGAAAAATTACAAAATCGATATAAAAATGCGATTACTATAAGTGGAACTCAAAAATTTCATTCTTTTGTACCAGTAGATACTAAGACAATAAATGCAAAAATGTTTTCCAACTCAAAAGAAACTTTTGAATGTAAAATAAGTAAATAATTTTTAATAACTATATTTATTTTCACATATATAATTTGTATGATATTTTAAAAAGTTTATTCAATAATAAAATATTTGTAATTTAATGTTGAAAAACAATCTTTTACTTTATGATTCCATAATAACATAATACGAACATAATACTTCTCCAGTCAAAAGTTCCTAAATAGATTTAGTTGTTTATATGGCTTTTTTGTTTGCAGTCAAGACTGTCAAATTATTTTTTATAAGAGTGACAAGTGATTACTAAAAGTGATAAATAAACATTTCATTTTCTATGCCCATCTAATACAAAGAAAATAATTGCAGAAGTGCTTTCCTATTCAAAAGAAACTTCTGTTTGTAAAATAAGTAAATCATTTTTAACAATTGTATTTATTTTATTTATTGTACTACATATATAATTTTTATAATATTTTAAAAAGTTCATCTAATAATAAAATATTTGATATTTAACATAAAAAAAATATCTCTTAGTTTATAACGCCATTTTTATAATTTTCCTTCAGAACAAAAAAAACTGATTCCCGACAGTCATATGCACAACGAATTTTATCTTTAAAACAAAAAATAACGCGTGTCCTCAACTTTCACAAGTGGTTAGACATAAAATAAGCTTCAATTTAGTTTAAAAAAAAAAAAAAAAAAAGAGGCTATGCCATCTTTTTTTCAATTACACCGTTTTTTTCTTATGTTACACCGTTAAAAATTATTTCAAAAAATTAACAGTGTACATTTTTAAAAACTTTGTTCTAATACCTATTCAACGACATATCATTTATGACAATCGATTCAGTAGTTTTTCTACAATCGCTCGTCAAAACGCACCCACATCACAAAATAACAAAAAATTGAGGGGCACCCTGTGAAGACCCCTGGTCGAAAAAAAAAATTCTAAGAGAACTTGTATTTTTTATTTATCAAAGACTATCTATAAACAAAAAATAATCAAAATTAAAAGGGGTCAACTCAAAACGTTGTTGAATCTTCGTGAAATTGCTCAGTAATAATATTAATAAATAATCAAATTTAGTCTGACAGTACTGTATGTAAATTGAGTTAGAAATAAAATCAAAAATATAAACGAATAATATTTAGAATTTTCGATAACATGTCGTATCAACGATAAATTATATTTTAGTGAGATGCACTGACACTAAAATTTGAAGTTGAATGCCTTGTGTGTTTTATGAATGAATTAGGATAATCTGATCAAGTGTATTTAATGGACTTTTATTATGGAAGTCCTCATAAAAAAACTTGAAAATATCCTAATTATTTCTCAATGAAACATAATTGCATTTCTCCAACAAATATAAAATAATCTAAATCAACTAACATTAATATTATGAATAAAAAAAATCAGTGCCAAATATATGATAAACAAAATTACTTTTTAAATCAAAATTAACATCGAATTAAAAATTATTAGAAATTGATAAGATAAAAATATATCATATATAAACTTTTTGAAAGCATAAAATTACAATTAAATTGATGCAAGCAACTATCTATTATTTATTTAATTTTTTAATTTTATAAAAATATAAACAATAAAACTCATACATATGATAACAAAAATAAATCAAAACTAACTTATATGTTTAGACATAAAATAAATATAATTGTGAAATATTATAAACAAGAGAGTAAAAACATAAAAATTATGTTAATTTTGACCCACCTAAAAATTTAATAATAAAATCAACTAATCAAGGTAATGATAACGAAGGCCTAAAATTAATATTAAATTTTAGTTTGAGTTGTACTCAGCTACTGTGTTTCTGGATTCACTTGAAGACTTGATTTAATCCATTATTATTTATATGGGTGATCCGAGTTCATAGGGTGTTTTTCGGTCAATTTATTAACCATATTGGTTGCCTATTTTTCAATTGAAAACCCGAAGTTTTGATACTCGCTTTAAAACAAACTACTGACTGTCAAACCTATGTCCTACGATTCTGAGTTCTGTTGATAACGTACTAGGACATTTCACATTTAAATCCCAAACAAAACTTTTGGAGTAAAAATTGAATTAAAACTAAACCGTTTCTAAAGCTGACTCTCCATTAGTCTTTCATCTTTTTTTCTAGCCAAAATAGAACGGGAAACCATGATTAATTTTCTAAAGAGAGAGAAAGGCGAATATCACAATTTTTCATGGGAAAAATATTTTATAGGATTAGAATTGTGACATTTCACCATTATTTTAATAAACATCTAATTTTATTATATATTTTTAACAATGTCGTATCGAACATAGACTGCTAGATAATTTTAAATATATTTTTTCAGTGTAAAAGTCGTCTTTTTCCATAAAAAAGTTTTGCTCTATAGACTTTTTTTTATAGTAGAATACTATACTGTACTATATATTATATATATAACTTTTTTTTAAAAAAAAAAAGTCAAGGAAAGTAAAAAAAAGACACGGAATAAATAAAAAGTCTTCATCTTTTTTCCTTTCGCACTTATTTGATTTTCATATCTTCTATTTCACAAAATAAAAAAGACGAGAAAAAAAAACTAATGGAGAATGACCTTAATCAATTTTGAAATAACTTGTTAATTTGAAAATATTTGTTTTTTTAGTTGTCATAGTTATAAAATTTGGTTGAAAATAGTATATTAAGAAACTAGTTTCATAATCGACGATTTTATCGCACGCAATCTGTTTAGAAAACGACCCGCGCAGCGGGGAGTTTTCTAAAGGATAAGTGCGATAAAAAGTCTTATGAAACGAGTTTTTTATACTATTTTTTCTATTTTGCATTTTTTGTCTTGAAATTTTAAAAAATATTTTTTATGTTTTAATGTTTTAAAGAAAATTTCTAAAAATTTCAATTCAAAATAGTAAGCTCTGCGTTTCATCATATTTCTATATATTTTTTTGTTGCAAAACTAGCTTTCATAAAATGTGTATTTTATTAAAATATAGTCAATTTGCTATTTTGTTATTATTACTAATTATTTTAATTAATTAAAATATTTAACACTAATTTAGATTATTTTTTAATAATAAGATTAATTAATAAGAATAATTTTATTTATATAATTATTCGTTTTAACTTTCACTGACGTTTGTATGACCAATGTGACCAACCTTGAAAAACAAAACTTTGCGTATCTTAATGAAGGCCGTTTCGATACGCATTTGGGTATCGAAATGACTTTATTTTAGACGCAAAATAGAAAAAATAAATATTTTGCTCAAACACTTCTTCAACATATTTTTATTTCAAAATTTATGCAAATTTTTAATTTCAATCCTTCCTATTTTGACTCATTTTGATTACAAGGAAGGGGGGCAGCATACTTTCGTTTTGTATGTAAAATTTGTGATTGTCGATTTATGGCCAGTTTTTCGTAGCAACCGACCTATTTCAATTAATTTTGATAACATGGATATCTAGAGCTTCCTCTTAGCATATTTTTTCATTTTTTTTAGACAAAAATATCGCAAAATATGCAAGGGGTTAAACCTAACCTTTTTTAATCCAGAAAAATTAATAGTCGAAAATCTTGGCGAGTGACCTATAAACTGAAAGGTGGGACCATAGCATGTACCGTGCTGAAAATTGAGCTTAATCGAGCAACGGGCTTCTTTCGTTTTGTATCCAAAATTTGTGATTGCCGATTTATGGCCAGTTAATCGCAGCAACCGTCCTATTTTGACTAGTTTTGGTAACATGGATATCTAGAGCTTCCTGTTAGCATATTTTTTCATTTTTTTTTGACAAAAATTTCGCAAAATATGCAAGGGGTCATTAACCTATCCTTTTTTAAATCCAGAAAAATGAGTAGTCGAATATCTTAGCGAGTCACATATAAACTTAAAGGTGGGACCATATTATGTACCGTGCTGAATAAGCCTAATCGAGCAAGGGGTCTGGAACAGCATATTTTCGTTTTGTATGTAAAATTTGTGATTGTCGATTTATGGCCAGTTTTTCGTAGCAACCGTCCTTTTTTGACTAATTTTGATAACATGAATATCTAGAGCTTCCTGTTAGTGTAATGAAACGCTGTGGTGTAAAACGGTGTGGTAATGCAGAACAGTGACTTTATTATTTCTAGGTCGGTACATACATTAATAAAAGACTACAGAATACAATTTTTTTTTAATAAAAGAATACAGAATACAATCAATTTACATTTAGTCTTTAATTTACTATTCATTATTTGCCTCTTATAAAAAAACTTTATTTTAATGCACTATCAACCTTTTACTGTAATTGAAATGAATTCTATATAAAAATTACCTTTTGTTTACTTGGTTTCCTTGTGATCTATGGACACAGTTTCAATCCAGTCATCTTCGGATATGCAGTCATCAATTGAACACAATAAAACTTGTTCGTAGTCATCACTGTCTTCATTTGATTCGGCAATGATATCAACTCTATTATTTTTACCTTTCGACGTCATTATTGCAATTTTTCTTTTTTGCCGTTTTACCCATTTTACTGTAATGACCTTTAATGAAACATTTTGAACAAACCTCTTTGAAAGCAGGACGTTTATTTTTCTCGAGGCTCTGTCCACATCTGGAACAATTTGTTGGATTGTTATTTGACATTTTAGAGCTTTTATTTTTGTAGCTCTTATTCGATTTTATGACATTTACACTCAATTGGTCATTTTTGATGAATTAGTTTTATGAGCAATGAGAGTCTTTAGCTCTTATCTCCAGTGCAGTCACCAAACCTAATCATAACTTTCAGGTAACAAAACCAGTAGTGTAGCACTCATAAAAAATTCTGAATCTTTGGTCCAACCCATTGCATGTAATTTCGGGAAAAAAAATCATTCGCATGTTTTGCAGCAATTGCATTCGCATGTTTTTCAGCATCACCATCTTTTTCAGGTTTTGTTGCATAATTGTACGCAAAATGTGCACTCTATTACTTGGAGAATTTATTTCCTGTTTATATTCTTTAACATTGACTAAACTTCTTTAGTCTTTGTGCAGCTACGAATATGATGAATTTAATCATCTTCTATATTTAATGCAACTGTCGTATGCGCCCTTTTCTCATCAACAATTCATTTTTCTGAAGCTACTTTTAGCAATTCATCTTTAATAACATACCAAACGCCCTTTTCTTTCAACATGATTACCATTTTGTACTTCCATACAAAATAATTAAACCATTTAACTTTGTGATGTTGTATTAAATTTTCGCTGTGCTTATTGTTCCTAAAATCCTTATGATATGTTTATAAAACCTTATAATATCTTTATATATACAATGCTGCCTGAGCCCATAACCTAATGAAATAATTATCTCCTTTATCCAGTTTAAAAATAAATGAAGCAGATGAACACTATTTTAAATAAAGGATAATTTATATGGCGAATACAAAACGGAAGTGACAAATTATAGGGTGCGTTCCACTAAGCGTTCACAACACTCAAAATGACCCTACATCCGTTCCACTTGACGACGACGGTCGTTGTAGTCGCGGTGAATCACATCAAGCTCATAACGAACCATCTCAAAAGGTGCGTTGAATTGAGTGTTGATAAGTTTAGCGCCATTTTTAAAATTTAAAGATGGCGAAAACAAGAGCGAATTTGTGTAATTTTTTACTCAAAATAATTATCATACAAATTTGGATCTCATGAGTAAAAGTTTTTTTACTGTGCACGCACCTAATTATTAAAGTTTATTGTTAAAACTTACAAATTGTAGCTTCTAATTTATTTGTTCAAACTCACCATTTGTATTTTTGACGGCAACGCCTAAAACGATCAGATAATCCATTCCACTTGAGTTTACAATTGTAACGCTCAGAAGCAAGTGGAACCGGAAAAAAGCGGTCGTGGTCGTGATTGTCTTGAGTGCTTAGTGGCACGCACCTATAAAATTACAAAATTGAAATTTTAATTAGTAACTGAATGAAGTTTGTAACATTTGTTGACCCTATGAACAAATAATTCATCTTGTGAGCTCATTCGGTTTTCCAATATCCACTAATTTTTATCTTGTTTTGTTTTAACTTCATCTAAATTTTTACTTTATCTATAAAATTTTCAGGATGAATTGCAAATACAGCATAATCCTCTTAATATTTATTGTCTAAGTGTGTTATGCCACAACTCTTACCAGGAATATCAGAACTTATCAATGTCGTTCTCACCAAAAGTTTTAATACATATCATCGGCAACTGTTCCGTCAAGCCATAGCAATCACTTTTTTCCTTTATAAATAGAATCTTTTGAATTTTTAAATATTATGCATTAGCCAATCATTTTCAACTTTGAACTGAAAGTAAATTATGTTGAAGACAGGGTAAATTATGTTGAAGACAGGCAATGACAAAATGCTCTGAATTTGAATGAAAATTGGTTTACCATTTACATAAAAACATCTCCAAATGGATTTTAAAATTTTTTCAAGTTATATAAATTCTCAATTCTATTAATTCTCAAATTATATAAAAGCATTATTACTTACGAAATGTTCCGTTGCTCCTGAATCCAAAAACCATGAAATACTATTTGTTAATTCATTTTCACGAGTAGTGAAAAATGAAAAACTAATTTTTCTATGCGAAAAGTCAATTCACTAGTGAAAAAGAATAACAAATTATAGTTTAGCTTTTCATATAATTTTACAAAGTATTTTAAACAACGCAACCATGAAAAAATAGAATATGAATTTTGAATGTTTTGTTGTCGATTTCTAACTTTATAATTTATAGTAAATATCGATTATATATTACTATCAGAAAAAATTGCATTGCCTACGCGAGATAAAAACGTTTTCATGCCTTGTAGGAAAATATACTATTGTTGAATAGAATTGCTTTCAATTTTATCATTTTTTAGAATATCTGCTACGTTAAAAATTATGCGGTAACTTAACCCTGTACTGTGTTGTTTTATGACCTAGCTTCCCGCATCTATAACGTTGAAATTCAGAATTATTAGAACTTTTCCTTATATCCAAAAAAGCCTTTCTGAAGATTGAAAAGCATTTGATGGTGCAACCGAACGTTTTCCACTGTTAACATTCTTTCTTTTAATTTCCTCATCCATTAATCGATTTTTAACAAAACTTACGTGACACATCTAGTGACAAGGCTTAGCCGTAACCACCATGTAGTATTCCGTTGACATAGGTAACAAAAGATTACATAATATATCTGACTCTTCCATAGATCTAAGCGAAGAAAAATGTTTCTTTAAAACGTACGCGTAAGGTATGTACCACCAAAAAACAAACCCAACAATAGTTGAACAAACAATTTCTTGTTTCTTTTCGATGGCTATATTAAACAGGGACGTATCGTTGATATCAGTTGTTAACCCTATTTGCTGTTGAAAGAAGATGAGAAAACTTTTGATTTTTAAAGGTTTTTAATATTGTAATTCACAAAAACTGACACCAATGATCACGTCTCTCCAATAATTCAGTTCGCAATAGAGCAACAAGATAGCTTTTTGAAAACTCATAGTTTTGTCCTGTATCATTATTGCATCTGACACCGTACGAACATTATCTTGATTAGTTGTATTCTAACTCAAATAGAACTTTTTATATTATTGCCTGATTTTAATCTCTCTTCCACCCAAGCAAATATCATAAATATGTATACATACGTCAAACTTTTCGTTTTCAATTTAAATAAACTTGATTTTATTATATATTAACAAAGCTCAAACTATTTTATTTATTAATTTGTTAAAATTTCAAATAATTTAGATTTTGTTTTAGGGAATAATTCGTGCTGATTTAAACTCTTCAAATATTTATTATTTAAAACTATAAAATATAGTTACCAAAAATCATCTTAATTTATTTACCAATACTTTTAAATTATTTAAAACATTAATTTTAAATTTTAAAGGAATTTCAAAAACTAAACATTAGGATTTAATGAATTTAAACAAACAAACAAAATTGTATTTATATAATATAATAAAACAAATTTAAATATTATTAATTATTAAACTAATTTTAAATAAATTTATATTTATTAAGAATCAAAAAAAAATTATATTTTTAATCGTAAATATTTTAAATTTTATTTTGTTTTTGTTGTTGTTGTTTTTGCACACATTTTTTTTTCTAATATTTATACATAAATAATTAATATATATTTTTTATTTAAAAATAAAACAAAAATCATGAAACATTTAATATATTTATAAATTAATTAACAGTTAATTAATTATTAAATTAATATAAAACAAACAAATATATTATCATCATAAAAATTATAATAAATAAAACAAAATGTCATCTTATTGTATTTTATGCACGAGTAATTTTACTGCCGAAATACAGAAAAAAAAACAAATACATAAAAGAAAAATACATAATTGAAAAAAAATTAAATTAAATTTGTGTTAAAAAAATAACCGTTTTTTATATTAATTTCACAAAGGATTTGCCGCATTTTAATGCCGCTACGTTTTAACATGCTGGACTGTGAAATGTATTTTTAACCGATCAAAGAACAGAATTTTATATTCGCTACAAAATTCTTATTATATGAATAATAATACCATCCACAGTTCACAGTTTACATGTTAAAACCTAGTCTGTATGTATTCCTACTAATGCGACAGAAAAGATAAAATAAAACCATATTTCGAACTATCATCTGCGAACGTGGCGAATATAAAATATCTCATTTCTGATTGGTTGATAACACCATCCACAGTTCGCAGTTCGCATGTTAAAACCCAGTTTCTCTCGAACTTTCATCTGCGGACATGGTGCATATAAAATATCTCATTTCTGATTGGTCGATAACGCCATCCACAGACCGCAGTTCACAGTCCACAGTTCGCATATTAAAACCCAGCTTGAAACCTAGCTTTATGATGGATTCAGGTGAGTCATTTTTTGTGTCAGATCTTTCATTCATCACAATTCACCACAATTTCGGAGTATTTGGATGAAAAACTACAGTAAAAACCAAGAAAAAAACGAATCCTATCTCAATTTGTGGTTAGCAGAACGGCAGTTTTCTTTTAAAATGTTACTCGCTAGAAAAAGGTTTTTTTTTCGAAATTTCGAAAGCGTGGGCTAACTATCAGTTTTTTGTTGGTTTTTTTGCCGTTTTTTTTACAAAATTCACTAAAATGGATCCTGAAAATCATCCTGAGTATCATTTAATTGTTAAATTCTGAATCAAAGTTACGGTTCATTTGAATAATATTTGCAGGGCCAAACCAAGAACAACGAACAGCCACGTTTTATTTGTTTGTGCTCAGCACAATAGCAATTTGCATTTAAAATATTACTCGTTGATATAAAAAATAATTTTTTTTCGAAATACCAAAAACCACAAAAACGAACTAAAATTGTTGGGTTAAACCATCAGGATTTTGTTCGCATTATTGTCAATTTTGTTTTCCACAAAATTCACTCAAATAGATAGAGAGAGATCATTTAGTTGTTAAATTCTGAGTTGTCTTGGTCTCCTCTTGCAGTGGACATATCATTTGCCAAGATCGGTCACGCATTTTGCTGGGTTTCTAAACGCAAAGGTTTACTAACCCCTTCGTTTTTTCGCAAATTTTTTTCCAATCGAAATTAGGTGCTAAACGGAAGCTTTGGACATCCACGTAATCAAAATTAGCCGAAATAAGCAAGTTGGTACACAAAATTGGACATAAATCAAAACATGCTGACATGTTTAGACCCGTTACTGGATTAAGCTCAAACTTCAGCAAGATGCATGTTTTGGTCTGCTCTTTTAGTTGTCATATCATTTGCCAAGATCGGTGGCCACTCCAAAAATTTTGAGATTAGGTTCTGAACGGAAGCTTAGGACATTCACGTAATCAAAATTAGCTGAAATAAGCAGATTGCTACACAAAATTGGACATTAATGAACAAAACTTAAGAGATAGCAGTTTTTTCATACAAAACGAAAATATCTACAAAACATGCTGAATTTCTTAGACCTGTTGCTGGATTAAGCTCAAGTTTCAGCATGGTGCGTGTTTGTGTCTCCTCTTTCAGTTGACATATCGTTTGATCGGTGACCACATATTTTGCCGGATTTCCAAAAGCAAAGGTTAACCCTTAGCTTTTCCCAATTTTTTTCCTAAAAAAGTGATATTAGGTGCTGAACGGAAGCTTTGGACATCCACGTAATCAAAATTAGCCGAAATAAGCATATTGCTGCACAAAACGGGACATAATTCAACAAAACTTAAGAGATCATCTTCATCCAAAACGAAAATATCTACAAAATATGCTGGCATTCTTAGACCAGCTAGGAATATGCCTATTTTAGCCCAGTTTTCAAAATAGCGATTTTTGAGATAAATAGAAAAGATTAGGTCCTCTGCATCATAATTATGAAAAAAAATTTACGGACATTTATGGGTCAAAAGTTATAAAGGATATTAATATTTTATTATTATTTGTAATATTGGCAACTTTTTGGCTCATTCTTTTCCAGTTGTAAACTTTTCAATTACCTTGGTCAACATGATGAATACGGTTGTATAATTCTTCGTTTTATATTGATTTTATTTGCCTCGCTTCTGCGACCTTGCAGACCTTTTTTTTTTTATTTATTTATTTATTTATTTTCAAAAATATGAATTTACATGAAAATAGAAGTTTGAATTATAATATAACATTGTAGACAAATATCAATATTATGAATTAAAAAAAAATAAACAAAACTTAACAAAAACAAAAAAATATATATAAATATATAAATACGTATGTAATTACAATAACAATATTGAGCAAGCCAAATCAACTTTTATGTTGATAACGAAGAGCAAACAAATTTATCAATATACTATGATGTTGTTCTCATAGAGCCCAGTTCAAATTTTGTAAAAAACTCAGGTTTTAAAAATTTTTTAAAGTTTGGTAAGGATATGTTTTGTATTCTGGAAAAGAATGTATTCTGGATTAAAGACAGTCTAGTGTAGGATACATAAAAATTTCTCGCGTTCCTGGTGTTCCTTCCAGTAATTTGTCCAACTGTTATGAGTTCTGTATTATATCTCATCATTTCATTTATTATCTTGAAGACAGTGAGAAGCATTTCGTAATTTATCATCATAGGCAGCGGAAGGATATCATTAGATCGAGCGAATACGTTTACTGTCGGCTCCAGTCTACCAAAACGAAAAATGTGTTTCAGAGCTTTTTTTTAAGTATAAAAAGAGTATTTAATCGAGTTTGAGATGTAGAATTCCACACTGGCAATTAATATGTTAAGCGACTGTTAATATGGCAGTAATAATATTGTTTTAAGATATTTACGTTTAAATATAACTTAAGTCTACATAATACTCCAACATCAGGTTTTATTTTGGTGATTACTTTATTAATGTGAGAACTTCAATTTAGTTCTGAGTCTATCGTTAGTCCCAAATACTCTGTTTCATGCTTCCGGTTAATCACATTACTATTCAGAGCCAGTTGGTCAAAGGTGTTCTGCGTTGAAGAGTTTTTGGTCACAAATGTTATGAAATGTGTTTTAGATGTGTTTAGATTTCAGCAGTGCTCAGATGAAATCAGCGGCATCATGCCTCAAACTTATTCTTACCCCCGTTCCACTCGGCAATCGGCTGCCGCAACCAGTGAAACGGTAAAGATCCCGCGCTGTCATACTGGCAGATCGCAGAGAGACTTCTTTGTCCGAACTGCGTACAAATGGAATAGTTTGCCGGAACACTTAGTCTCAGGTGGCTTCAACCCACAGATGTTTAAAAAAAAAGCGTTAATCTACACCTCAGAACGCCAGTTGTTGTGGGACCCAGGTCTAGACCTAGGTCTTACAAGGTATTTATGTGTTGTTGTGACACATATTCTAAACCCTATTACACAACACATTTTATTAAAAAAAAAAAAAAAAAAAAAAAAGATGTATTCATTGTGAGTTTATTCATAACGAACCAATCATGAATCATTAACAGATCATCAGTCATTATGTTTTCCATTATGAACAACAAACTGTTTGCGATTTCGAAGGTAATCTTGCAATAGATCCAGTGCACTGCCCGATATGCCTGTTTTTTTCAGATTTTTAATAAGAATACATAATCTACACAATCAAATGCATTTTTCACGTCAATGAATAGAGAACTTGTGACATTTTTATCATTAAATGACTTTAGAATATTATCAACTAAGTTTAGAACAGCTGAGGTAGTATTACTACATTTTTGGAACCTAAATTGATCTTTGTGTAATATATTAAGTGTGTTCCATTTACCACATTTTCCTTTATTTTTGTACTAAATTTCGTTTTCAAGTTAACCATATCAAATGATGGTAAAGCTACGTGACAAACTTACGCTTCTATTCACCGCCAGAGTTTTTGTCAGTTAAGAGAATAATTTCAAATATGTTTGCCCAAATGCTTATACAAATTTAGAATTTGTAGCCTAAATGTCATATTTCTGTCCAGCTTTCTTTAATTGTTTATATTTTGCATGAATCATAATTTTAATTTTCAGAAATTTTTTAATATTTAATTAATTTTCTTAAATTTAACAAACTCAAAATAAAATTTAAACTTAAAATTTTGTCAAACTAATAATTTTCTTTTACGTTGTTTAGCAATATTGTTTTTCAAAATTGTCAAAACAATTTATTGTCAAAAAAAATGTCGGAAACGTGTGGTAAGAAAGAATTTGAGTTGTAGTAGATCAAAAATCTAATACACCTCACATTTAAGTCGTTCCATTTAAAATTCGGTTCGGGTAGCAAGTTTACCTAAAAGGAACACGGGTATTGTTAGACCTGAGAAATTCCACCAATCTTTTTTTATAATCGTTTCATACACCTTAGAGAAAAAACATAAAACAGAAATAGGTCTATAATTCGATATATCGGTCTTATCACCAGTTTTATAAATTGCAGTTACTTTTGCAATTTTCAAGTATGTTGGAAGTGTATGTTGGAGAACTGAGACGCAACAGTTTATTGAATTCATTTAAAAAAAATTGACCAAGATAGTCAGAGTCAGACAGATATTTAATTATTGACGCTGGGATTTCATCATAACCTGGTGAACTAGATAGCTTAAAACTTTTTATTACATCAATCACTTCTTCTATGGTAGTTAATTCAAATTCTGTTATTATGGGTGGACTTTTCTCATAATCCACAGTAAAAGTATTGCTTACATAGGGTAATTTACTTGCCAGTTTAGGACCAACTGCACAAAAAAATTCATTGAAGTGATTAGCAATATTTACATCATTTTCTACCTGTTCACCATTAATATTCAGAATAATTTTGGGTGGATTGGTCGATTTGGTTTGGTTTGAGATAATTTCATTAATTATTTTCAATAATTTAGATGGGTCATATGTACACACTTAGATACTAGCTTTGAATAATATTATTTCTTAGACGTAATCAAATTATTAGTAAATTTATTCCTTAATTCCTTGAATTTTCGTTCAAAGTAATTATTGGTCGGAAATCTTTTGTAGAGCTTATAGAATTTATCTCTTTCAATTTTCAATTGTTTATGGGAATAATTAAACCAAGGCTTCCGATAATTATAGGACAAACACTTACTAATATCAAAAGTGTTGTCGCAGATCAATTTTGATAAAAAAGTATGAAAAATTTCTAAATTAGAATTGATTAAGTCAAATGTTTTAATGTAGACATATATGACATTACTATGAAGCTGCTTGTAAAGACTGACTTCGTTTTTTTTAACGATATTTTGACAGTTTACATTAAGAAACACATATCTATGATCACTTAGAGGAGCATCACTAAGATTTAATAGGAAATAGGCATTGGGCATATCTGTTAAAACGTGATCTATTATAGTTTGAACTTGACACTGAGCTCTTGTATGCATTAAACAATCTAGTCTGTTAAGTATAATGAAATTGTTGGCTTCTATCCTGTCAATATAATTTTTAACTGCATTTTCTGACGAATTAAGTAAATTTATGTTCATATCTCCTAGCACAACAGAATTTTGGTGAACTTCCAAAAGCCTATCAAGAGTATCAACAAATAAACTTTCAATTGTGTGAGTGAACGATAAACGTAATAATGTTCAAATGGTAATCAAGAAGTCGTACTACAAATTCATGCTCATTTATAAAAGTATTTGATAATAATTTAAAACGAATATTACTTAACACATAAATCGACACCCCACCGCCCATTCTATTGGTTCTTATACTATGAACAACATCATAATTATCCATCTTAAATACATTCTCAATATCCTCAAAACATGTTTCAACCGAAATAATAATACCAAAGATAATGTTAAATGAATTAAGAAAATGTTGAAAGTTTAGTCTCTTTTGTTCACTCATCAAACGATTAATGTTCAAATAAAGAATTTTGAGTCCATCTGAACATTCGCGAACTTTGGCTGACGATATATTTAGCGAGTACTCAACATTGTTATGTAAGAACGTTTCGTATAGGTTCATGATCAAAATCTTAATTTTAATTATAACAGAACCGTAAAGACCGTAATATATTAGGGTGATTCTACAAAAATTGGGTAACTTTTAAAGATATTTTGTTGACTATATTTTTTATTTTAAATTTCTACAAATTCGGATATTTAAGATGGGTAATCTAATGACTATATTGTTCCCAATCGGGCCAGTCACTTTTTTTAGCATATTTTGAGATATTTTAATTTTTATGAACTTGACCGCTAGGGATTGACGAGGGTAACAGAGTAATGTATGAAATTGACTAAAACCTTGAACAAATTTCGTTGAATCTAATAAAAGGACTTATATTTTAAATATTAAACCACTCAAGTAACTATTAAAAACAACTGTTACCGTGTAATACCGTGAGAACTACCTCAGTCTTCAAAACAGTCTTTTGACATTTTAATAACATATTACTTAAATTATATCATTTTAGTGTAGTTTTAGTAATAGTATACATTTTCTGAGAAATCAAGAAACAATGGAATCAAAAAAATTGACATTCAGTGCCTATAAAACATGAAAACATTTAAATACTGACCAGGAGACTGACGCCAGGGGATTGATGAAAAAGACATAAATTTCAGGTTATAATTACAACTATTGTTTTTTTTTGGTTTTTTCGAATATTAATAAGCTGCATTTTAACAAATCAAATATAACTGTGTTTAAATTAAAACAAAACTCAGGTTTACAAGAAAATAACGACTCACCAGAGTACTGATATTTTGACTGGCTAGGCACGTATATACACGTTAGCAACCACTCTAGCACTGGCATAGTAATAACGCCCGTCAAATGCCATGGTTTGTAGCTAACTTTACTACCAACGCTAAAATTTAACTGGGAATTGACCTTGAGTCGGTGATATTTACCGAGAACTTCAAATTTGAAAGACACACAAGGGACTGACGATAAAAACTGATGACAAAGTTTGTTATTATTTTTCTACTGACCTTGAGAATATTACATTATGAAAATTGTGATTTACACTACTAAGCACATTACAGATTATAGAAAAATAGTAAGTTTCCCTAAATTAATAGTAATATGTAATATACAGCCATTTTATTGCGCGTTTTCGTGGTGGTGACATGCCAGGGGACTGACATTTTGAGGATATATTGGGCTATTTAACACACTTGTATTTAAAATAAATAACCGAAATTGGGTGACCAAATGAAAGACTTTTAATTCTTTTAAAACAAATTGAAATATCAACAAAATATAATAAAACTTGGTATCTATTGACTGATGACATGGATTTTTGTAGAATCACCCATTAACAACTGATATATACGAAATTCACTCTTTCGAAATTCATTCTTTTTAAGATACACTAAAATATTTACAAATAAAAACTGAAAATGAAAAAAATTCAAAAATAAATCTATTACATAAATCAAAAAAATAATGTTACGAGTGCAGAAAAATCTAGACGATTACAGAAAGATCTAAACGATTACGGTCACTTCCAGGAAAATAAAATCAACAAACAAGTTAATGAAATGAATATTGTTGTTGTTGTCTCTTCTTAGAAATGGGGTCAACATAAACGATTTTATGAATCAAATCAACATAACGTAAAATAATCGAGTATTCTAATGTTTTCTCAAGGTTTCTGGAAAGTGATGTCGAATTATCTAGAAGTATTGCAGAAGGTATATAAGAAAAATACCTTTTGTAGTTTTTAATTAGTTTTATTTTAGACCTGCGACAGTAAAGTGAAATTAAATGTAAAATTAGTTTTATTTTAAACCTGCGATAGTAAAATGAAAATTATAAAAGTGATATTTAAAATAAGTTTTTGTAAATAAAGTTTTAAGTGCTATTGAGAAGAAATATTTTATGTATTATTTTGAACGTGGTGTACTGGAAATTTCTACAATAAACCGTTGGAGTTTCTGAAGCTGTTGGAAGAATATTCTAGTCAAGAATAGTGTTTGCTGTATTGTTTTCCTGTTGTTGTGAAACAATTAAGGTGTTGAATACTTAATAAAACCTGGTGTTTGTGCTTACTAATCAGTGATCGAACTCAGGAAGAGATTGGGAATTACGTTTATCGAATTGTGAGTTAGGCCAATTCGAAGTAAGGTGTGAAAAACGTAACATTGGTGACATCGGCGGATTAGTTAGCTGTTAATAATTGTTTTATTAAGTGATTTGAAGGTTCTTGAGTTAAAGAAAGAACTAGAACAACGTGGATTGTCAACAAGCGGAAACAAAACTGAATTAATGCTACGGCTTCGACAAGGTATGGAAGCCAATGGAATGGGCGTGGAAAGTTACCAGTTTGGAATTGTTACAACAAATACTGATTCAGTTGATGAGGAGAAAAGTTTTGTTGCAGAAACAACAACAACATTACCATCTGGAAACTGCGATTTTACGCAGTTAATGGCTATGATGCAACAAATAAATTTGAATTTGAATCAAAAACTGGATGTTGTAAACGCTAATATGGCTGTCAATAAAGAGGAAATGAATCAAAGTTTGTCTGCAACCAAGGAAGAAATCAGTAGCAACATCAATCAACAGCTGGAAACAGTCAACAATAACATTGCTGTTAATAAAGAAGAGATTACTGCAACTCTTGCTGCAAATAAAGATGAGATGAACCAGCAAATAAATGAGTTGAATATTAGCATAAATCAACACTTGGACGAGAAACTTCTACAAATGTCAACGGCATTCGATGTTAAAGTCGAGAAAATTCAAACAGAAATGCTGGAATTTGAGCGTGATTTAAATAAGGTCGTAACTAAAGTTGACGATTTTGAGAAAAGGTTACAGGATGTTGAAACAGCTAAAGTTACTTCACAGGTGGTACAACAGATAGCAAATATTAAATTGAAACCACCATCGTATGACGGTACGGTACCACATCTTTCGGCATCTTCAAGTTCCAGTTCGAGACCGCAGCAGATCAAAATGTTTGGAACGCCGAAAATCGTCTTGCTGCATTGATAGTTGCACTTAAAGGGGAAGCAGCTGAAGCATTACAGGCAGTACCAGAAAATGACCGGAAAAGTTATGCTGAGGTGATGAATGCGTTGGAACGTAAATATGGCAGCGACCATAAAAAGGAGTTATACAGAATCGAGTTAAAAGGTCGCTTGCAACGGAGTGGAGAAAGCTTGCAGGACTATTCCTCAGCAGTGGAACGCCTTGTTCATTTGGCACACTCGAATACTCCACCGTATTTTATGGAGAAAATGAAGATTGAGGCTTTTACTGATGCTATCCGAGATCCAGAAACCAGGATCAAAGTAATAACTACACCTAAGGCGACTTTCCATGAAACTGTCGCATACGCAATGCAATATGAGATGGTACAGAGGATGTGTGTGCCATCTGGTGGATGCAGAAAAAGGAATGTAGAGGGAAACATCAAAGGGGAAGTTTTGACACACAGAGATAGAAGCGACATCAGATGCTGGGTATGTGACGAAGAGGGTCACATGGCACGGGAGTGCAAGAAAAACGGGGAAGCAGACAGATTGTCGTCTTCTGTGAAGAACAGAGGAGCCGAAGAAATGGAGCACGTAGGGTTCAGGAACAGCAGTAGAAAACTCCTGTGCTGGATATGTAGGAAATCGGGCCATATCTCACAGGACTGCTGGAACAGGAAGCGTGATAGATCTTCGTCGCCTATTCAACGGAAGTCTGTTGAAGGTGCAACTATAAAGCCAAAAAGTGAGGAGAATGCAGCCTACATTCCAATTTCAAGAATTGCGGTAAATGGTGAAAGCTTGGGTATCAATGGAGAACTTGAAGGTAAAAGTTGCTTCATGACACTGGATACAGGTTCAGCTCGAACATTCGTTCGCAAAGGTTTAATTGACGGTGTTTTGGAACCATCAGATGGATTGAAACTCCAAACAGTAACTGGAGAATGCGCTGAAATACAAGGTAAAAGAATCGCTGAAATAAAATTGGAAAATAACTGCTATCAACAAGAGGTGCTAGTGGCTGACATTATGGATGAAGTCATTTTGGGGATGGACTTCATGAAGGCGAAGGGATTAGTCTTCGATTTTGGATGTGGAATCCTAAAGGTTAATAATGTTGAGATGCCACTACTTGTGAATGAGGCAGAGCCAACAGTTATTGGCAGCGATGAGGAACTACGCAGTGCAGAGGAAAATCCAGCACCATCCAAACAGATAAAGGAGAGAAACGTCAACCGACGCAGACGATTAAACAAATGCCGAAAGTTAAAAAGGAAACAGGTCCAAGTCCATAACGAGGTGAGCGATGTAAAAGAGGTGGTTCAAATAGCTGCAAACGGGACTGAATCGCAGCTGAAAATGAGAATGGTTCGGAGACATGGCATTGTGAAACTCCCAAAGGGAAATGATAAGAAGCACTTTAGAAATAACGAGAATCCCTACTCATCACGGTGGGCTGACATAAAACAAAGTAATGGCCCAGTACTTAGAAAGGAACCGGAAGTAATTCTAAACAGCCTGGGAAATAGGAAAAGAAAAAAAAATGTTTTGGATTCAATAATTGAAGGAGAGAGCTAGATCCTGTTCGGGACGAACAGGCTTAAGTGGAGGGTAATGTTACGAGTGCAGAAAAATCTAGACGATTACAGAAAGATCTAAACGATTACGGTCACTTCCAGGAAAATAAAATCAACAAACAAGTTAATGAAATGAATATTGTTGTTGTTGTCTCTTCTTAGAAATGGGGTCAACATAAACGATTTTATGAATCAAATCAACATAACGTAAAATAATCGAGTATTCTAATGTTTTCTCAAGGTTTCTGGAAAGTGATGTCGAATTATCTAGAAGTATTGCAGAAGGTATATAAGAAAAATACCTTTTGTAGTTTTTAATTAGTTTTATTTTAGACCTGCGACAGTAAAGTGAAATTAAATGTAAAATTAGTTTTATTTTAAACCTGCAATAGTAAAATGAAAATTATAAAAGTGATATTTAAAATAAGTTTTTGTAAATAAAGTTTTAAGTGCTATTGAGAAGAAATATTTTATGTATTATTTTGAACGTGGTGTACTGGAAATTTCTACAATAAACCGTTGGAGTTTCTGAAGCTGTTGGAAGAATATTCTAGTCAAGAATAGTGTTTGCTGTATTGTTTTCCTGTTGTTGTGAAACAATTAAGGTGTTGAATACTTAATAAAACCTGGTGTTTGTGCTTACTAATCAGTGATCGAACTCAGGAAGAGATTGGGAATTACGTTTATCGAATTGTGAGTTAGGCCAATTCGAAGTAAGGTGTGAAAAACGTAACAATAATTCAATAAGTTTATCAAAAATTAAATCAAAAAATTTTAAGAAATATCACCAATTTATGCTGATGTGTTGACTACGTCATTCTCAGTATAGAGTTTCATCCAGTCTGCTTTGTCGGTTGCCATAAATTCAAATATTGAGCTTCTAAACCGAAATTTGTGGATTTCCTTACTTTTTGTTACCGTTCTTAGTCATTTTTGCAAGGCAATATTTTGAGCTGTTAGGCGATGATTTATGAATATGATGTAGTTTTGCTTTCCAGTTTTGTTCGAATCAATTTGTTGGAGCATCAATGATCCTTTCTGTTTTTTTGTATTCATTATGTTTATTTTTGTGTTTAAATGTTTAAAAGATATGACTAATGAATAATAATCAGTAGTTGTTTTATTGGTGTTATCAATTTGATTGATTTTAAAGTAATAACTCACATCAACAGCATTAAAATTGTATAAATCTTGCATTTTAGTAATAACAGTTTCAGGTTCAATGTTTGTTGGTAGTGGTGTGATTACAATGTCTGTTTCAATTGTTTGCTGTTTTAAGTAGAGAAAATGTTTATTTAGTGAAACAATTTCACTATCAAAGTTGTCACATCTTCCATTGAGTTGACCTAGTTCATGAGAATTGCTTCTTTCTTCAAGCTTAGTTGTACGTGCTGTTAGCTGATCAATTTTTGAAGACAAGCTTCTTGTTGAAGATACAATTGCAGCAATTATATCTCTACTGGTTGGATTTTCTATCTTGGCTAGTGAATCTAGCGATTTATTGCTACCGCGTGTATCCATGCTTATCTGGCTCGACAAATCAGAATCTAGATGATTTTATAAACTTTTATATCCTTTAATTTTGATGCCACGAATTATGTATATTTGCTGTTAACTTTAATTGTTTGCATCACATAAACAAAATTAACTCAATGACACAACACGATCAGAATACAAAAAAGTTTACTCCATTTTGCCTTTTAATTTTGGTAAAAATGAAATTGAATAATTGTTTTCGATTGAATTCACTATCACAATATAGTTTTTAGAAAAACGTTCACTATAACAAACTATGATTTTTTCAATATTATTTTAGTTTATTCAATACTGTGTTTTTCCTTTCCTTTTAATTTAAATTAATTATTTTATACAGAGCGTATAAAAATTATGTTGAAGCTGTCAGCGCCATATTGACCTTCGATGAAAGATACCCTCCACCCCATCACAAATAATGGAATAGTCTAGAAAGTCATATTATTACTCGTAATAATCGCAAGAAACTCGTAGTATCGCAAGAAACTCGTAGAAACCCGTAGGAAACAAAACCAACTGTGCAAACAAGATTTTTTTTGGTCACCATATTTTTCGCATAAGTGAACAAGTGTTTTTCGTCTCCTATTTCTTTCGACTTCCAATTTGTCCAATCAAAATAAAACGATATTCAGAAAAGTATTGTGACGATTTTGGATGGAGTACGACGTAACACAACAACATCGTTCTGAAAAATAATCTTTAGAGAATCTAGTTGCACTAAAACAACTGAATAAATATTTGAAGATAATAAAAACAAAATAAAACGCAACAGGAAATTGTAGTTTCTCTAATAAACAAACAAATTAAAAGAACAGATTTTACGCCTATGTGTGAACATTTGATGATCGTGTTATTATGTTTTTGTTGTTTAGAATCGACCTGTGTTCTAGAATTTTGTAGATTGTTTACTCTAGAATATATTAGAGGTCGTGGTTGGGATAGTCAGTTCAGTTATGAATATAAAGGGATACAACTGACATTTAAATCCGTGGTGAGACAAGGTGAACAAGGTGAATAAAATAATAGCAATAGATTATTGTGAACAACTAGGAAGAATTTAATACAAACACAATTTGTAACGATCGGCCTTATTTCGATTCTCTCTCTAAACTAAGAAACAAAACCATATAAAAAAACAACTCCAACTCGAAAACAAAACGAAAACATCCAAAGGAACTGACGTACTGATTAATAATGGAGATGAATAGAATAAGAATATTCCGTTGAGTATATTACGGAAAATATACATTTGAAAATTAAAATATATTTAATTCCTTTAAATTATTATAATATATATAAAATATGTATTTTAATATTCACACTCTTATATTTGAGTGTTTTTCTTACACTTACTAATTTATTACTGGCTAACCATGTAACTATTAAGCCAGTATATGAGTTATTGGTTTAAGCAAAATCTTTAGCATAGTGCATGTTTTAGTCTCCTCTTTTAGTTGACATATCAATTGCAAAGATCGGTCACCACTCATATTGCTGGATTTCTAAAAGCCAAGCTTTCCGTTTAGAAGCTTTGGACATCCGCGACATCAAAATTAGCCGAAATAAGCAGATTGCTACACAAAATTTGAAACCTTCTCAAGATGGACGGTTCTACCCCCTAGAAGCACTCGGAATAAAATTCCGACCAAGGACCATCACAACAATTTCGACGGAAGGTGCAAATCCGACGCTCCCTTTTTTTGGTAAAGAAGCAGCTGTCACTGGCCTCACTGCTTTAAATACTCCTCGTTATGGCTGGTATTGAAACAAATCCGGGACCAACTAAAACATGGCACTGTACAATATGTAAAAACATCTTAAGGGCAAATACAACATGTATTCAGTGTAATACCTGCAAAGAATGGTGCCACCTCAAGCACTGCTCAGGTCTTGTCACACATAAGCAATGGACCAAGAACTACATAGTGCCATGTTGTCAAGCATCAAGTCAAATTACCAACACGAGTCCACAACAAAACACATTACGGATGAACACGCTACCAGAAACTCCGTGTGATGTAAAAATTATGCAACTAAATTGCAACGGTCTCGCGAATAAGATCGACAATATAATAAATATAAACTATATGTGCAATAACAATATTCTAGTCACGTTTCTCCAAGAAACAAAATTAAATGTTAGATCTAAGATTAGAGATAGTATCTGTGATTAGAAAATTATAAGGCTGGATAGAGGGAAAGACAAAGGTGGTGGTCTTGCCTTTATCATTCACAAAAGTGTTATTTACCGTACAACCACACTCTCTGCAGTACCGGGAACTGACAAACACCTAGAACAACAAGGAATTATAATAAAATCCGGAAATACGGAAATAACACTAGTCAATATTTATATTCCACCAGTAAGCAGCTGTGATATAGGTTATGAACCGTCCATAGGACATTTGTTTTCTACCAAAGACTGTCTAATTCTCGGAGATGTGAACGCACACCATGATCTATGGCACTCACATCTAAACACTGATCCACGAGGTGAAAGCATTGCAGATCAAATTGACGGCTTCAATTTTGGAGTCCTCAACGAACCACAACCGACAAGGGTAACAAACAACTCATACTCTTCTCCAGATATATCCCTTGCCAGTATATCACTAATGCCAGTTGCAGAATGGAGAACTGAAATTGCATTGGGATCAGACCACGTGCCGATCATAATCACCCTAAGCCGTTCCATAAATCAAATAAATTCCGAAAAGAAGACATATATTAATTTTAACAAAGCTGACTGGGAAAACTTTACAAATTTTTCCGAAATTGAATTCAGTAAGCAATTTTTACCACTTGACGCCCTCTCTGGGGAAAAACAATTCAGAGAAATTTTTAATAAGGCAAGAGCTCGCTACATAGCAGCTGGCAGAATCCAAAAAATAAAACCAAACTTTCCACATGAAGCGTGTGTGCTTTCTAATAAAATAGATGACATCCGTAAAGCAGATCCAGCCGACTCCAGAATTCCGGACCTGAACAAGCAAATTAACAAATTGGTCACGGACCATAAAACAAACAAATGGAGAGAGTTAGTGAAAGAATCAAACCTGGGTACTAGCAATAGTCTTTGGAAGGTCATCAAGTGCCTAACTCATCCTCGACAACCACAAAATAATTGCATGATCTCCTTCGATGATATCCCCATTGAAAACCACAGGAAATGCGCTTTGTTTGCTGTAAATATTCAGTTTACAGGAAAGCAGCGTAAACACGAGAAAGAGACCAGATCAGTGTTGAGACACATGCGCAAACTTAACACTGACAACTTGGAGGATATTATATTTTCCAAAGAAGAGGCGGAGAATGCAATAAGGAAAATTACGCCATCAAAAGCTATAGGACCCGATGGTATCTCAGCCATCATGCTCAAACACATCGGACCCAAAGGTTTGAGCTTCCTCACTACTACACTTAATACATCTTTAAATACTCTACAGATACCAAATATCTGGAAAACGGCCAGAATCAGCTCCATTTTGAAAGCAGGAAAACCGAAAGAAAAGGGAGAGTCCTACAGACAAATATCCATTCTTTCATAGGTCGCAAAACTCATCGAAGCACTTCTGCTCCCCTAGCTGACAAGATCCTGTAATTTGGCGCCACACCAACATGGCTTCCGGCGAGCACACAGTACAACCACCGCGCTACACAGAATACAAAACCAGATCAGTGATGGTCTGAATCAAAAACAACCATGCGCTAGAACAATTTTAGTCGCACTTGACCTGTCAAAAGCATTCGACACAGTGTCGCACGCTGCTCTATTGGATGATATCTTCAATACTAACTTGCCAGGTTTAATGAAGCGCTGGTTGTGCAATTACCTTAGAGGTCGACAAACACATGTTGAGTTCCGTAACAGCAAGTCCAAAATGAGAGTGCTAAGACAAGGAGTTCCTCAAGGCGGAGTTCTCTCACCGTCATTATTCAATCTCTACCTAAGCAGTTTGCCTACCCCACCAGAAGGAATAACTATCACGTCATATGCAGACGACTGCACAGTGCTTGCAACAGGAAATAACCTGCAACAACTCACATATATCCTGAATACCTACCTTAATATTCTGAATGATTGGTTTAAAACCAGAAAACTAAAACTTTCCACTGAAAAGTCCACTTCTACACTTTTCACCACATGGATGAAGGAGGTAAATTCAACACCAAGCATCTGCATAGACAACATACCTATTCCTACAGTGAAAAATCCGAGACTGCTGGGTGGAACATTCGACCCACTGCTTAAATTCAATGCTCATGCACAACTAATAAACTCAAGTTTAAAAAACAGGAACAACGCATTGAAAGCACTAGCGGGTAGTTCATGGGGCAAAGATAAAGACACGATCTTAACAACGTACAAAGCAATAGGAAGACCAATTATAAATTATGCTGCACCCATATGGACCCCTCAAGTTGCCAACACTCACTGGAATAAGCTACAAACAACACAAAATGCTGCCTTGCGAACCGCAACCGGATGTCACCTGATGGCCCACCGTGATCACTTACACGAGGAAAGTAACATATTGCCGGTCCGTGAACATAATGAAATGCTAACCAAACAATATCTATTGGCCTGTCACAAGGAGCAACATCCTTGCAATTACACCTTAACTAGGATAGAACCACCCAGAGACATAAGGAAGACAGCAAGATGCTTTCTGCAAGACATCGGAGATGTCTGGTAACATGGACGAATCTACATATAGAACAGGCTTAAAAACACTCCACACCAAAACGGTCGAAAATGCAATAAAGAACTATATTCCAAATCGTGTTCTAAATAAGAAGCCACTAAAAGTCTCTACCGAAGAGGTCCAATTGCCCCGTAGCACTAGATCCATCCTAGCTCAACTTAGATCCGGTTGGTCACGTATCCTAAACAACTAAATGAGTAGAATTGATTCTAAAATTATTTGCAAGTGTCCCGCATGTGAATTGGCACGCCACACGATGTAGACCACCTATTTAATTGTTCTGAAAATGTAACCAACTTGACGAAGGAAGATTTGTGGTACAGCCCAAGGGCAGTAGCAGAGTTCCTGAACCTGGACATGGAGCCGGAGGATTAGCACCAAAACTGTCGCTACAATAACAACAAAATTTGACATAAATCCACCAAACAAGAGATCGCAATTTTTTCATAGAACGAAAATATCTACAAACATGCTGGCATTGTTAGACCAGTTACTGGATTAAGCTCAACTGCAGCACGATGCATGTTTTAGTCCCCTCTTTCAGTTGACATATTTGTTAATATCGGTGACCACATATGCTTTAAGAAACTCGGAGAACTAAGTTGCCCCAAATTTTGCAAATGACATATAAACTTAAAAAGGAGGTCAAAATATGCTCATGACAGTTAACGTTGAAATTCATTTCTTGGACAAGAAAGCCTCCTAAAACGATTTTGGATATCTTCTAAATGTAGTACAATCATATGATTTGAATTCATCAGAAAATAAAACGAAATTTAATTTAAAACTCATTGAATATTTGAAGTACAAAATAAAAATTCACATATATAAAAAAAAACATTCAAGCGAATATTATGGAAGTGTGGCGTTCGTGATAGTCTGTAATTGTCTTTCAACATCTTTTACAAATTTCTCTGGGACTCGATTATTTCTCATATCCTTTATTTTCATTGATATGACATTGTTCACGGTCGAAAGGCGGTTACGTTCTTGTTCTATTTGTGCATTATATTCATTTTTCGCTCGACGCAACATTTCACGACGGTGTATTTCTCGTTCATTCATTTGTTTGATTATTTCTACAATTTCAAAAATTTAAATCAATTTTATTATTATTTTTTGTACAAGAGTTTTAATAATCCGAACCTGATCGATATTTTTTATTGCTCATCTGTTTATTCTCCTCCTTCTGTTTATCTTTTTCCAAAGCCAATTGTAGTTGTTCACAGACACGTTTATGTTCAAACTCGTCCCTTGCTATTTGAAGCGCTCGTTGTTTTTTCTATCGAAATTTTAACTCATAAACTATATTACCATGGACAATGTTAGAAGTATGAACTTACCATAATTTCCAACTGAACTTTTCTCGCATTCTCAATCTCTTCTTCAACTTTCTTTTTCTTTAAGACAGCTTCCTTTTCTTTTCTTCTAAATTCTCTTTCTTTTTCTTCTTGCTCCCTTCGCATACCCTGTTCATTTTGAGCTGACTTAGTTTCAAGTAGTTTTGTTTGCAACAGTAGCAAACGTTCTCTTTCTCTTTCTTTTTGCTCGAGTAGTAAACGTTTTTCTTTTGCAATTTCTGCATCTCTTATAGCTTTTTGTCTCATATACTCTTGAACTTTTAAATCAGCAATCCGTTGCTCTTCAAATTGTAATCGTTTGAAAAATTCACTTAATTCGTTTGCTTTTTGTAGTTCAAACTTAACTTTAGCCATCTTTTCTCTTCTCTGTTTTTCTTTTTCCATCATATCTAATGTGATTGCAATTTGTGCCCGTGACATAGCTTTTGCTTCTTCTTCGATACGTTCTGCCTCAATAATTTTTGCCATTTCTCGTTGATGTAATTGATTCTTTAATTCATTTGCATGAATTTCATTTAACTTTCGTTTCTGCTGTCTTTGAAATTCTTCATGTTCCAATTTTTTTTCAACATTTTCGTTGATCATTTTTTCTAAACGTAACTCTTCATCACGAAATTCACGTTTGATTTCCATTTTTTCTGCTATTTGAGCATCTCGTATAATTTGACATTTTGTTGTTAGAATTACTCGATTCGCCTTTCTGACTTCCTCTTCGTTTTCTTGCTTAATTAATGTAAATTTATCTAATACTTTTGCATCTTCTGTATCTTTATTAGAATCATTTTCTTTTTCGGATTGTAATTTCTCATTTTTTTTTCGATCAATCTCACGTAAAAGCATACGACGTTTTTCACTTTCATCGATCATTTTCTTTTTTTCATTTTCAATTCGTTCTAGTTGCGCTTGGCGGTCTTCTTTTGTAACAATTTTCGCTTGATTCTGAAGCCGACTCATTTGATTGTTGTTCCATACTGCGGGATACACATTTATATCTTCAGCAGGAACTAGAAGGTCACGAACATTGTCACGTTCTACTACCTTACAGATTTCCTTTCCTTCATACACATTTTTTAATTTTAAATGAATTGGACGTGATTTTAGAATGTGATCACATTGTGCAGGACTATATAACAAATTCGTAAAACTTATAAACCAAACTTCAACTAATACACATTTTTACTTACTGATGTTGGTCATACACTCCAGGAACATAATTTTTTTCTGTTGCTTTCTTACTTATTTTTGTTCTTGCATTTTTCTTAACAATATTCTTGGATCTTTCAGTCGCAGGCATTTTTAAAAAATTTATTGATTATACAAACACCTGTTATTCAATCAATCAACTTACCAAGGTAACGAAAAACAACACGAAATTAATTTAAATGAGTTCTAAACGAATTAAGAATTTAATAAAAACAAAATGAAAAAAAATAAATGTTTTAAAGAAAACGTTCAATTTAAATTGTAATAAATGAATTCTAAAACGCCATCTATTTTGTAACATTTGATCTAACGTAACAATGTGAGAATGGTATAAATTTTGAATGGTCTTTTGGTTGTTTTGTCCATCTGCCAACACTATTTTTCTGTCAAAAAATCCATACTTTTTTACCGGGTGCTTTGTTAAACGTTTTGTTTACTTCTTTAAAGTTAATTTAGTTTTTTTATATAAAATAAATAAACAGTTTTATCAATCATGTCTATTGGAGTACCAATTAAAGTTTTACATGAAGCAGAAGGGCATATTGTCACTTGCGAAACTATAACTGGAGAAGTATATAGAGGTAAATTAATAGAAGCCGAGGATAATATGAATTGCCAAATGACTCAAATCACTGTTACTTATCGTGATGGAAGAACGGCTAACTTAGAAAATGTTTATATAAGAGGATCTAAAATTCGATTCATGATATTACCGGATATGCTGAAAAATGCTCCTATGTTTAAAAAACAAGGAACTAAAGCCGGAACGGCAGGCCGAGGGAAGTCGGCAATATTACGCGCACAAGGTAACGTTTGATTCTTAACCATTTTTGTTGTATCTATATGTAATATTCCGTTTAGCTGCTAGAGGACGAGGCAGAGGAGGTGCCCCTGCTGGAAGAGGTGCAGCTGGTCGTGGTGGCCCTTGGCAAGGCGGTCCGACGGGTGGTAGGGGAAGAGGAGGACTTTAATCGGATATATTTTAATTTTAATGTGGTTCATTTAATTTTGAATTTTAAGTCTTGTAATATAAATTAAAGATGAATTTTACAATAAATAAGTTTCGTTTTTCAATGAATAGATCAACTGCATAGTCGTTGTCGTACATTAGTAAAACTTCTAAGTAGGTAAACATGTTGTAATGATACAAAAGTTTTCCGTCAATCAAGGATATGAAAAAAATGATGATAAACGGATGAAGTAGTAAAAATTCTTTTCCATCCCTTGTGGGGATCGAACCCACGACCTTTGGATTAGAAGTCCAACGCGCTATCCACTGCGCCAAAGGGACATGTAAAATAGAATACCGTTGGACAATTTTGTTTGGCACAGTTAACAATTATGCTTATAAAGCAAATTGATATGAATATTCAATTTGGGGTTATGAAATTACAAATCCACCTGTAAATTAAAATTACCCATAGTAGTTTTTTCAACGCAAATAAGTGTAAATATCAAAGCATATGTATGGAAAGATAAGATTGAACTATTTATTTTTACAGAGGGAAGAAATTAAATGGTGCAAATTTTATTCAATGGCCATATTATTTTCAATGCAAAGAGTAAATCGCTAATTTTGATAGAAAGGTTGTGAGTTTGAAAATTCCGAAATAAACTTCAAAAGCAAGGTAAGTTTTTTACTGTGAAACATAGGCAGATCATTTAATTTTAAATGGAAGAGTGCAGTCGCTTCTGTTCATTACTTAAGTGGATCGAAGTAAACGTTTTTATAATAGAATATGTATACTCTTATTTTCTAAAAAAACAAACTTTAATTGTTTCAATGATATATTATTAATTATTTGTTTTATGCCCGTGAGTGTCTGATGAACACGATTAAATATCATTAGATTCTGGTCCTTTTATAAAAGTATGCTACTAACTCCTCCATCGCAAGTAAATAGATTTTGTTATCGCAGTGTCTTTAGGAAAGCTATTTAATTGTTGTTGTACCACACGTTGGGATAGTTAGTGTCGTTTTTGTGGATCGTGGCAAAAGCTTCCTGTATCGGTTTTGCTGTGGAATCCTCCAGATGCTATAAATGCTTCTATCTCCGACTCATACATTTTATATAACATGTTAAGGCAGGTATATGTGTCACACAATATATGTGTCATAACAACACAGATACCTTTCACGACCCATGTTCCATAATAACATGCGGTCTTCGGTGATGTTAGGTACGTATTTTAAATGTATGTGGGTTCAAGTCACTCGAGTCTTTTCTTTTGACTCCATAGCATTCCATGTGTACGATGTTGCATGCACGTACAAAGAACTTCCTCGCGCAACGCGCCTAAAGAAGTTTTTACTTCAAAAAAATAGAAAACACCATTCAAAAATTTGCGCCCATCAACACCTTCAGAACCCATGTTATTATGAGACATAGGTCTTAAAAAGCTTCGTAGAGGCCATATGGCGGCCATATGAATTTACTGTGTTTCTCAATGAAATAAATGATTTTATCATTTTTTGTTCTATAGACTATAGATACATGATCATTTATAACATAAATAATTAAAAAGAATAACATCGTGCACCAATAAATCAGAAATCGCTGCAATGCTTATGTATTAATAGTTTATTCTTTTCTTATATTTTATTTACACATGGATGTTTTTAAGTCTCGCTGTTATTCCAGCGATTATCGTGACCTGCATCTTGTATGATAAACGAATAATTTTCATCAGCATCACATTGCATTTATTTTCATTTGCAGTTGTCCATTGAGCCCCAGAATAGCATTCTATTCTAACTTCTTTAAAACACTTAACAGTTGCTTTTAACACTTAACACTTAACAGTTGCTTAAAACACTTAACAGTTACTTTTAATAAAACTAAGAAGGTGTGACGTGACAGCTAGTTTCGGTTGTCACACCTTCTTAGTTTTTTTAAAAGCTTCGTAGTAGGTTCGATTAAGGCCATTTGGTTGGAGAACTTTCGCCTCCATTACCGAAGCTATGATTAGTGATTTCTATGATTTCTTATGAAGGTTTAATAAGTATTTATAAGTTTTTTCTTATGAAGGTTGAGAAAAAAATACAAAATGTTAGATAGTTGTTACAACAACAATGTTTTTTATGAGATTTCCATAATATTTAGTTTTTAACCGACTTAAAAAAAGAGTGGATTCTGTGTTTTAATTTGAATGTTAAAAAGATAGTATAATTCAGGGGCTTACTTTTTCTATAAAAAGATAGAGGCATTATGTAACTTCAATAGATTTTTAACGTGGAAATCATAATTGAGATTTAAATTCCTAAAAGGTTTTGTATCTTTTTTATAGACCGTCGGTAAAAAAATATTGACACGTTTTTTTCTTTGTTTATTTTATTGATTCAAATGTTTTAGGATAGGAGGCCACCTGTTTTTAATCATTAACTTTTAGCGTACTTACAAGTTACAGCTTTGCGTTAATAATGTATTTTTTTAAAATAAAATCTGTTGTGTTGTAGGATTTCCAATAAGTATCAGCGTCGCAATTTTTTTTAATAAAGTGCAATGTGTTATTTAAGCTAAGTTGTTTAGACACTTTTAAGGATAAATACTTTTTTAAAACCTATTTTCCCTAAAACCTCTTACTTTATGAAATAGAATGTTTGAAAAATAAAAATTGAGAAAAATCGTATAAAATATAATAACGTTTAATTAGAAAAATGCAAAACTGGTGACGAGTGGTGACGAGTTGTATTTAGCAGACAATTTAACGAACAGAAATAGTAAAATTATTTCATACAACATAATCATACATAATAAAATATTATTTCATCTTAGTAGGCGCATAAATGTTATAAATTTGTTATTTATTTTTGACAAATAAACATAAACATGCAATCATTTATGAATGAAAACGGACATTTTTACTATTTGCAAATTGCATTTTCACCATGGTAAAATGAAAATAAGGTATTCTCACTAGAGTGACAGCGATGCCATTTTGATTTTGATTGAAGTCATTCAGAGTTTTATATAATACGTTTGTTGTTATTATCAATGAAAAGCTATTGTTTTTAAATTAAAAATATATTTAGTATGATTTATAAGTTAGTTTATTAGCTAATGAAATGATTGAAATTAATTCATTCATTAATCAATGAACTTTAGTATTTGTTTTACTATTAAAACATATACAAATTTAAATGCCGAACTACGTTAAAACCTGCAAAAGTTTTCAACAAATGTGAAAAATCATACTCAAAACATAAGGTTTTTTAATTTCCAGAAAAATAAATCAATTTGTAGTGGATAGAATCATGTGGAAAAAGAAAATGTTCGTATTTATTATAAGATAGTTTGTTCCTTACACTTCACTAAAAATGATTGGACTTTAAAAGACAAACTTTTAAATACTCTAATGAGTAAAAGATCGTTGAATTGATCGTTGAAAGTGGAACCTTATCTTAGAACATACAAGGAAGTGGTTACTTCTAATATTTGCACATCTAAAGGAATCCAAAGGAGAGGAGAAAGGCACATCCAAATCGCTCGAAAAGAAACGTGCTATTGCTAGTACTTGATCAATTTGACTTCAAGACTTTCCATTCGGTTTAAAAACATAAGTCTGCTTATGAATCGATCGATGCGAAAAGAAAGTACTGGCAATTCTCAAATTATTTGATAATGCCAACTCAGTCATTCTCTCACCATTATCATTGTTGTTGTTGATTTCATAACCTCCTCCAGTGCTATGTAGAAAATATTGACGGTCTTAGCTTCAGTAGGTGCATGCAAGGCAATAAGAGAAATATTGTTTTATGTACCGCGTACCCCTAAGTAGCAAATCCTCTCATTGACCAGGATGAATTTCAACACGGCTTCTTGCAGTATGCGTGCACCAACAAGGAAACCAGTACTAAATTCATTTCGAGAAGAATGACCACTACTGCATAAAGAGTGACTATTCGAGTTTTGTTTTTCGATTATTGGCTGTCTAATTTCTTGCAGAGAAATGATATCCATCCTATGCCTCTCAGCCTCTGTTTCTAGGCTTATTAAAGCATCATGAGCGATCAGGCTGCACACGTTTCACGTTCCGATTCGGTAGTTTGGTTCTTTCTCACGTCCAGGTAAAACTTCTGTTGTTTTGTTAGTGTCTGGTATTTTTTTTTTGGTTATCAAATTTAACAAAGTTTTTTTTTCGGAGTGATGGTATTAACCTCAGTCCCAACCCAAATTTTCGTTAATGGTTCTGTTATGATGTTAAGGTTATAAGAAGTTTTAAGGCGCCAATTCGCCGTGATGTAGCGTAATAGACTAAGCAGTTTTTCTCTGCTTGTCTCCGATACACCAACCTAATTCTGTCTGCATTACCCCTGCAGCATGGCGTGGACGTCGAATTTCCTACCCTGTAAAATGTTCTTTAGAGTTAGAAAACTTAATAAACAAATTGTTAATGAAAAAAATAAGGAAAACCATAACGTAAAAATTATGTTTTCTCTAATTTTCAAATTAAAACATTTTTTGTTTCTTTATATTTAGCTGTCAAGAATACCTTGTATTCGTTATACCATACATTTTCACATAATTTTGTATGTGAATTTTTGTTTTAAATTAATATATTAAGTAGGCCGAAAATATTCGCTGTTCCTTCCCACCAGAGAAAAATAATCGAAACAATTCGTTTTGATTTGTTAAAAAATAGTAAATGAAGCGTTTTTATTGGACCTTATCGAAACTCTATTTAGTGAGTTGAATTGTCAATAGTATAAAAAAATAGTTAAAATCGGTTAACCCGTTCGATCACAATATAATTTTGAAAGTTTCTTGTCTCTAAATTTCCTAACATATGTATTTCGAGCCACCCGGTGTTAAAACTAAGCAAAATAAAAACACACGTATTAATTTTTTGTATTATACAATTTTGTTTAAAATCTGATACATCAGATTCTAGTTGTACACAAAACTGTCCGACCTCGAAATCTACCTATTTCTAGCGGAAATCTTGCTGCTCGGACTTTTTAAAGTTGAAATTTCCTTTTTAATTAGAAACGACTCATACACGGGTGTACAAGTGGTCCAGTAATGGTTCATTACTGGCGACCAGTAATGCAAGGATGGGCGAGCGACCCATGAATTGCCCATTATTATAATTTTGCTGGATGATAACTTCGAACATTAAATATGGCTGCCGTTCATGAGCCAGGGATAAAATCAGCAATCTCCCATATACAAGGTTGTAACGCTAGCATAGTAACGGACCAATAATAATGACCAGTATTCCAGCAATGGCCGATTACTGGCAACCGTGACTTGGCCAATATAAAATATCATACGAAAATTTATTTCAAACTACATATTTCTAAAATGGATATTACTCTAGTACATTTCAGACCAATGACATAGATCGGCCAATTTATTGGTTGCAGTATTGGCCCTTTTTCCATTCATGTGCCAGTGCTTGGCCATTCAAATTTCAAAGGTAACTATAAACTGGCTCTCTTCTGTAAACCATAAATCGAACTTCTTTTCTGTAAACCATAAGACTCGAAAACCCTAAAGTAAAGTTTACAATAATGGATCAGCGCTTGACCGTATTTCAGAGTCTGGTTAACCCTGTTTGGGGAAGACCAATGGTATGAAATGTAAAAGGTTTTTCGTAATTGTCAAAATCTAGTTCGGTTTGATTTATTTCTAATACTTTAAGTCTAGATGGTTTTTTCTATCGGGGTGATAATATATCACCACTAGTTCTTTCTAACACTACACGCGATAAAATAAATGCCAAAATGTTCCCATTTTCCGATTATCAAAAATATTTCAATTCAGAGGCAAAAAAATATATAAATTAATTTTTTTATGTATTTGTTTGTAATATTATTATTGTTTCATTAAATTTTGATTTTTATAGAAAAATATTTATTAATAATAGTCTCATGCTTATGTTAGTGTTAAGATGTTTAAAGTAAATCACAATCTTCGGTCGTTGGAATCTCCAACTCTTATTCTCAATAAAAACCTGTTTTTCAATGAGTAATGCACAGAATATATTTCAATACTTAATAGCCGTGTTCCTTTTAGGTAAACTTGCTACCCGAACCGAATTTTAAATGGAACGACTTAAATGTGGGGTGTATTAGATCTTTGATCTACTACAACTCAAATTCTTTCTTACCACACGTTTCCGACATTTTTTTTTGACAATAAATTGTTTTGACAATTTTGAAAAACAATATTTCTAAACAACGTAAAAGAAAATTATTAGTTTGACAAAATTTTAAGTTTAAATTTTATTTTGAGTTTGTTAAATTTAAGAAAATCAATTAAATACTAAAAAATTTCTGAAAATTAAAATTATGATTTGTGCAAAATATAAACAATTAAAGAAAGCTGGACAGAAATATGACATTTAGGCTAGAAATTCTAAATTTGTATAAGCATTTGGGCAAACATATTTGAAATTATTCTCTAAACTGACAAAAACTCTGGCGGTGAATAGAAGCGTAAGTTTGTCGCGTAGCTTTACCATCATTTGATATGGTTAACTTGAAAACGAAGTTTAGTACAAAAGTAAAGGAAAATGTGGTAAATAGAGCACACTTTGAATAAATATCTAAGGAAAAGTAACTAGACTTTTTGAGTGAAGCATCTAATTTGTAGTATTGGTGCGTTTGGTGGTGTTTGTATTTAATCGTAGGGTGGTACTGTGTATAATTTGTATATAGTTACACAAACATAACTTAGGTGGCAGCATGAACTGTTCTTTGGAATAAGTAGATTTTATTCAAAATTTTATTTATTTCTCGTTTAAACTAATCGTTATTTTAGGAAAAATTTGTTTTAAAATGTATTTTTACCCGTTTCTAGTGATGTAAATGTGTTTAATACTATTGTATAATACGCGGTATTATACGTAAAATACCGTATTGTCCAAAACGTAGTAAAATACAAGGTATTTTATTATAAAATTTTTTTCTATTGTGGTGGCGCGCGAATCAGTAATCTGCGATTTTATTGAGATTTCGCGTTGATTACTTGAAGAATTTATAACTGCAAAAATATATACTACTTGGTTCTTGAATATATGAACGACATAGAAGAAATTAATGAGTTATTGCCCCTTGTTACTAACAGTTAGAAACGAATTCTTAGTGATTCGCAAAATTCTATGGCAACAAAATCGTAATATCAGCAGAACATAAATTTCAAACATCGAATGCTGCATCATCACTATTCACCGTTATATGGATTTTTTTTATGCAGCAAATCAAAGTTATGAGCCACGAACTCATTCCGTTCCACTCATTATGAGCTATGGACTCATGTACTGTCATTCAATTTTACATCTTTGAGTAGTCCTCTTTCTATACATTCAAATTTATTAACTAAAACACCCAAGTCTCAAAGCTCACATCCTGAAACCGATGGCAGCTATATTGATTGTTTAACTTAGTGGCAAAGAGTTTGTGGCTGTTCGGAATGTTGCATCGTTCCGTATATTCCACTCTAACAGTCAGAAATATTTTTCAATCTCTTTCAATCCTAACTCATACTGCTATAAGTATTTGTCTTACATATCAACGAGGCGTAAACTTGTTTATGTGAAAAACCATAATTTAAATCTTCAACAGTTTATCGATGGGAAATGATAAGTCTAAAATTTAAATAAAAACATAAATACAATAGCTCGGTGCGAATGAAAGTGATTAATATTGAAACCAAGCAGAATCAGATGAATAAATAGATCGTATTAGCATTGGTTTAAGAAATATAAATAAAGATAACGATAAGAAATCCAAATGTCGGGCAGTTATTTAGAAGAAAATGAACTAGTTGTGATTGATGGAAGTAATTTTTTGTTGTTATACCACTAAAGCCGGGCATTAACATACAACAGAAACAGAAACCGAATTTCATACAAATTTGACAGATAAAAATTCGGTTTCTGTAAAATTTGTATGGAATTCTGTTTCTGTTTCTGTTGTATGTGGTTTCAAGCCTTACCACTGTATGTCGGCTATTGCGCTTTTGTACAGAATATACGGTATTTTATTTTGTATTATACAATGTATAATACGCTGTATTATACAAAAAAAATAAAATGCCGTATTTTAACATCTCTACCCGTTTCCTACTTAAATAAAAGATAATGAATAAGTTATATATTTTGTTGATTTTATTTTAATAATTTTTTTCTCGATATTTTTAAACATTAAATAAATAAAAGGAAAATTGTGTACCATCATCTTCAGCAATAGTATCACACTAACAACAGTCTAACATCATTACCAGCAATACAAATGAACACATCTTTACGAATACAGATTTGTAAAGCTGTCCTCTCTCTAAGCAAATATTTTTATTTAACTGCAAAACTTCTATGAACTAACTTCTATAAAAAACTTATCTAAAATCTCTATCGTATTCAGTTTTTTCTAACAGTTGCCATTTTTTGAATATAACGAAATTGGCATAGGTTGAAAATACTCCAAAGTACCTTTAAACCCACTTTAAAAGATGACTGTTCCTAAATATTAACGAAATTAGCTTGTACTGTCTATTGGTTTAAAAATTCGATTTTAATTTATATTTATAACCATACTAATAATAAATATATAAACATCGTAGATAAATTGAAAATCCTTATGGTTATATATGTTTGAACAATATATTTCACTATTAAAAATTTTAGATCAAATCCGTTTAAACTTTAAATCATATTCAAATTTATATTTTTTAGACCCATTTTTCATAACAAACAATAACTTTATACAATCCCTGTGAATGGGCGTGTCTAACAAAATTGTTTTGACATTTTGGCAAACTAACATTTGAGAAATTAAGTAAAAAATTAAATTAGAAAATAATTAATTTTGTGACACAAACTTATTGTAAATATATTAAAAATATATACTAAATAGTTTTTTTAACATTTTTTATCAAAATATCCTTATCTGATATATTTAATTTTAGCAGCAAAATGCTTTGGAATGTTGACAACTTTTTTACATGTTTTGATGCAGTACGCCATTTTTATGAATAAATAACTGTACAAACACAATTAATTGTTGTAAAAAAAACAGTTTAAATACTAATTTGTATAAAACTGAATTACAATTCAATACTTTAAGAACAAAATACAGAAAAAAACTCTTTAGTTTGTTTTGAAATACGACGTAAACAAATGAAATGACATTGACAGATTGGCAAGCTTAACAAAAAATTTAAAAAAAAAAAGCTTCACCGATTATTTGTGTACGTACACGTAGCGACACTTCCTTATATATTTATTCAATGCATTTCGATTATTCAACTATTTATCTCTTTATTTGCAAAAATATACGTAAATCGCATGAAATTTGTGGCACCTATTACCAAAACATTGACACCATTATCAAAACTACATGAAAAAGCCTCAAAAATCGCGTATAACAAAACCGCGTATAACTATTCAGAGTACTCAAAAAATAAAAGCAGAAAATACTTTTTTTCTTTCGTCAATACCAATAATATATCAAAATTTCAGATTTTTTAAAAATCAAAAATTTTAAAATCGACAAAAAAATGTAAGTTTTCAAAATAATAGCCCTAATATAAACTGACCAGATGACAGAAGCTGCAATGCTGGACAAATTAAAAAACATATTTATTTAAAGATAAAAATATACTAGGCTACCTTGTATTGATTTTGCAAAAGATTATTGCAAGTAACTGAAATAGCCGCTAATTTATTATATATTTAGGAATAAAACTCAAAATATATTTTACTGTGATTATGGAGAACTGCATGAAATTAAAAAATTTCTTGCGCCATGGCCAATTCTTTTTCTTTCATACCAAAATCCTGCTGTCGAAAAAATGTGCCCAGTTTACAGGATGAAGCAGATGCCTGCACCGGTCTTTTATGTTTGTCTGAAATTATGTGTCGTGATATATCACGCCTTCCACCAGCAGTTATGGAGAATATTCCGTTACAAATTGTGCAATGGACATTTCCTCTATCTGCAGAATTAGAAATACACTTTTTATAAAAGGAAAAGTCCCTTTTCCAGTTCTTCAGTAAATTTACAATCACGTCGTTTTCTTTTTGGTGGTATTGTCGTCATTGTAAGTTATTTTCTTCTGAAGGCATAAATAAATACTTTAAAATTTAAAATTAATTATGTATATGATGGGCATTCCACGTGAACGGGAACAACAAAAAATTTGTTTTTGCCCTTTTTTTTGGGATTCATCGTACTCCATTAGAAAACGATTTCGTAATTTATTTAGATTTTTTGGCGAACCCCTTTACCCCATCATTTTTCTCGGAATGTATGACAAGTTTTTTTTTAATTTTTTTTAATCTAGCTCAAAGTATGCACTTTCAAATCATTTTTATCGCGTGATGGAAGTTGTATCGATGTGAGCGCTAGAAAGCGCTGAAAGTTAAAAACCACCCCAAAAACCAGTTTTCACGATATATCTTGTGCTGTTAAATGAAAATTAAAATTCAAAGAATGTATTATAAGAAAATCATGGTCACTAAATTCAAATTCAGTGTCAAATTATTAAAATTCAAAATGGCGGCATCAATATGGCGGCAAATGTTTTTTAAATTGAAGATTTTTTAAAATCAAAATATGTGTTCGTAATCTACGTGTAGTTCTAAGGAAAATTTGTTATGTCCAAGGTTTTCCTACATGGAGCTATTTCCGAGAAAAAAAATCATAAAGTTTTAGAACTACGTGAAAACCTTGTTTTTTACATTCGGCGCCCTCTAGCGCTCACATCGATCGAAGAAAAAATTTCAAATTTGTGACCGTCACCGACGGCAAAGGGGTTGGACAAAAAATCTAAAAAAATTACGAAATCGTATTCTAATGGAGTACTATCAATACCCAAAATTTGGGTAAAAACAAATTTTTAGTTGTTCCCGTTCACGTGGAATGCCTCATATATTTATATAATTACTTACAAAACGCTCATCGAAATCTTATTTTATTATTAATTATATTAATTATATAAATCCACAACAAAACAAACCGCACTACTTTGTAAAAATGAGAACTGATATTTATACTTCTAACTGACACTGACGACTTATTACTTGCTATACCCACTAAACATTACGATCTATTTTCTGAACGCATCTAATTATCTCAGAAAAAAATGCACAACAAGCAAAACGACAAATTTAGGTTGGCTGGACAAATTTTATAAATGCTGTACATTTTGATGGACGGAAACTGATGCTGTACAAGCAGTAAAAATGCTGTATAATACAGCACAATGCTGTACGTATGGTCAGTTTACCCTAATATAACTTGATTTTTTTTGAATTTCGGTTTTGTTTTTTAATTTTTTAGTCGTTGATTCGGGGTTTAAAACATCTAATCAATACGCTTTGATGTAACTAAATTATTTTGGTTGGCAACTTGATTCTATATTGAAATTTAATCTCAAAATATTGTCGTTAAAATTAACTCCCTCTCATCTTTGTTTGGTTCCTTTCGCTTTAGAATTAAAACAGAAATATTTTTTTATATTAATTTGTTATTTATTATATTTAATTTACCTTAACAAATTCGTATATTTTGTAAACTTGTTGTTCTTATTATAAATAAAAAATATTTAGATTTTTATTGTTATTAGAAATAGGAAATTATAATATATAAATTTTTTTATATATTATGATTTTAAACAGTAAAAAAGAGGATTGAAATTTTAAAGCCATTTTTCTTTAATTTCTATTTCTACGTATTGTACTTACAAAGCAATTTAGATTTTAAATAAACTTGTTTTATAAAGATCGTTTTACCATATGAATAAAAAACAACAAACAATTATATAATAATCTTAAAGTAATAATCAACAGGGAAAACTTAAAATTATAACAAAAAATAAAAATTGTTTACAAATTAAATGTTTTAATTATATAATAATAAAAATAAAAATTGCAGAAACAATTATATATATATATACATATAGTAATTCTATGAATAATGAAATAAAAGTTTAAAGAAATATTATGTCGGTTACTTTATTACGGTTAGTGTATTGCCATGTGTTGCTGTTTTGGCATTTATTTAGACAGCCTAATTTAATCTGTTTTGTGCAATAAAGTTTTTATTTTTATTTATATGTATTTTGTTTCTAATGTAAACTGCATTATTTGTTATTTTAATGACATTATTAAAGGATTGAGCAAATAATTAATATATAATAACAAAAAAAAATAAACAGCGTACATTATTAAACTTGAGCAAATGGGATAACGATGTTTTTGTTTGTAATTAAACATTTATGAAGCTCTGTTTTTATTTATTTAAAAACTTTTTACTTAACTAAATATTATTTAAATTAACATTAAAAACATTCCATCATAATTTGTGAAGAATTTAGTTTTTGTTTGGTTGAGGAAATTATAATTAAAAAAAATCTTTGTGTCCCGCACTTATTTTATATTAATTTACATTTCTTGTACCAAATATAATTACATTTCGTAAAAAAAAATTTCAGTCTTTTACCTCTTTCAATTTTATAGGTTTTAAACAAAATTTTGCTTTAGCTAGATATTTGCTGAATTCAATTTAAGACTGTTGTTTTATAATTATTTTTTCAAACCAAACAAAAAAAATTAAAATTATTCCACAAATTAATTCTAGTACAATAATTACTACATGAGCAAAAATTAAACATTTAAGTATTACAAGTAAAAACATAATAGCTATAAAAATAAAAGACATATAAAATATAAAGAAAAAAAAATTAAATTATGATTTAGTTAAAACTTAAGTATTAATTAAATCATAATATTTTTAAATTTTTATATTAGATTTTTTCTGTTTTTTTTAACTATGATGGACATGATCAGTCTTTTAGTTACAATTTTTGAAATCATTTTAACATAAATTAATTAGAAATTAAAACCAAGATGTAATATTTTAGCAGTTATGCTTAAAATGATTTTAATTTAAATTTAGGTAATTGTTATTTTGATTTTTTTTATAAATATCCGAATAAAAAAACATCGCACATAAATATATATAATAAATTAAAAATGTCTATATATGGTTAAAAGAAAATAAATCATTTAAAAAAAATAATTTGTAAGCGAAAACCAGCGCCAAATAATTACATAAAAATTTTTTTATATAATTAATTTTTTTATGTTTTTGTTTTCTTTTAACGTTATACAACAATTAATAATTTATTTGTGTTCTAAACTAATTTAAATTTTTCAAAATCAATAGTTTAGCTTTTCAAGCTTAGTCTTCTTTTGTAAATTTATAAATTTGGCACAGTCGAATTCACGATTGATGATCCTTTCCTTTGTGTGTTGCATTAAAAAAAAAATTATAAAAATTTTTTGTTTTTAATCTGAAGATTCAAAAAGTTTTTGTAATTTTTTTTTGTTGTTTGCTGCAAAGAGAAAAACATGAAGATTAATTAATTATAACATAAAAATGCTTAAAAATAATTAAAACATAAAAATACTTTACAACACAAGAAGTCGGAAGACGAAATTAATATCTGAAGGATACAGGGGAAAAACAACGTAAGTCCATTTTTGGAAATCGAGTTAGTGCTGCTATCTATTGAAGAAATACAAAAGCTTTCAGTTGGTATATTCAATTTTGATGAATAACAAACCTAGCCCATATAAATCAATTGAAAAGAATTCGCAACATTTTTTTGATACCCAATTTACAGGGGAAAAACAACTTAATTCTCCATTTTTTACCAACAAATGCCTCTGGTGGCCCCGGTTCAAAACACTTTTATGAACCATGTCGATCCATTGTTTAATCCGAATTCACAAATTGTCTTGCATTTTAAAGACTTCAAACACAAAACTTCAATTTTCTCGAGATTTGATTTTATGGACTTACGTTGTTTTTCACCTGTACCCTTCATCTATATAACAAATTGAACTTTAGTTGCCAGTGAAGTATGACCAACAAGTTTTTGACTAAGAAAAAAAGAGATGTAATATCGTAATTAAAATGTTTCTAACCATCGACGCCGTGGTGCAGTTGATTGCGTGTCTACCAAAGGATATTGTTGTATCTCAAATTAGAATTCATTATTTTATTTAATATAAGTGTGATTGTTTTTCATATTGTTTAAGGTCTGAAAAGGTTTCAAATACGATCTTTAATGTAATTATAATAAATAAGTTTGTCGCCAAAACTCATAAAATGATAAAAAATCTTTCAAAATGTTGATCCTTTATTTTACTTATTTTGTTGTATTTTTCTTTTGTTTTAATGTTTTATGATTTCAATACCGCCTTAATTCAGTTTTTAAAACTAGAAGATATTATAGGATACCAATAATGTTTTTTATTTATCAGTTATATTTATTTTCCTTTGTTAATAATTTTAAGACTTTTGATATGGTTCATAAATTTTGTTTTATAAAATAATATTCAGTCGCAAAAGTAGTTTACTAACTAATGGTTCTACAGATAAACAAATTTCAAAAAATAACAAAATTCAATAAATCAACAAAAATGTAGAATAAAAATTTAAAGTGTTTTATTTAAAGTGTGACATCAAAATCAGTTACATAAAATTAAATTGGCGTGTAACGTGTGCATCAAGCATACAATTCTACAGATTTGAACTTAGTTTTGATAAGGTTATTGGTAAGGTTATTGATAAGGTTATGAGTTCGAATCCCAACCGAAACACGTTTAGAGATAAAAGTTGTTTTTATTAAAAAAATAACTGTAAGGTTTATAAACCCAAAAACTGATATCGAATTGAAAAATTCATGTGTTTCACTAATAAACGTTGACTGATGTCGTAAAATTGATTTCAAATTGATTGGAGACAGTCAATAATAACTACACAAGTGACTTACGATTGTATGGCATAGAAAATATCCCTACTAAACCTTCGATTTTCACAAATAGTGAGGTTAAGAAATTAATTATTTCCTAAACAAAAAACTAAATTGGCCTATAAAAAATACTTTACAACACAATAAGTCGGAAGACAAAATTAATATCTATATAATGAAAATTAATGATCATTATATAAAATTTAGTTTTTAATTACTCAAATTGGTAGATCTGTAAAAGTGTAAAATGAGTATAGAAGGTTACTATTTACTAATCTCAAACGAGTGGATATTAATATTCTGTGCAAGTTTAACATTTTTTAAAGTAAAGACTTCCCTAAAGAAGTAAAAACTTCATTAAGGGAAAAATTTATATATTCGAGTCATCGTCACGCTAAATAAATATTAACAGAGAGTGAAATAAATAGTAATCATTTGTTATTTCTTATTCTCATTTTTTTGATTTATAATTTGTTTTCATTTTTATTGATTTTTTGATTTTTGATTCGGTTTATAACAGTGTGTAACTGTGGTAAAGTAAGTAAAGATTTTGTTGTATTTAGACGGTAAAAAACAGCTGTTTCACAGTTTTAAGATTTCACTTCTGTCGGCAGTCCTCGAGACTGCCTTCTTTTTTACGACTTAGCTTGAAATACAAAACCCAAAAATATTTTAATTTATTGTTTCATATAATTTATCATTATATGAATTATTTTACTATCGGAAAAATATTTGAAGTGGCTCTGATACATATTTGTCATTTATTGTTCAATAAAGACAAATATAAAACAAAATTAATATGCTATCTAGGGACAAAATTCATAAAGACAGAATGCAAAATGATTTCTTTGTCCAAAATGTATATAAATGGTATTACTAGTCGGAACCAAAGATCAGTTTGCTGTGGTAGAACAAAGACCGAGTCGTATCAAATACTTGGCCCAATTTAATAAATAACAGTAAACTAGTATTTTTTCTAATAATTAGAACTTATATCCTAATATATTTTAAATATAGAGAGAACATAAATATAAAAATGTATGAGGAGAGACCGAAAAAATTGTGATAGCACATCTATCAAACTCAATTTCTCTTTTATTCATTTTGATTTGTTTCTTAATGTTTATATTTACTACCACAATTCTTTTTATTAAATTATGAATTAAAAACAATTCTAAATTTCAAAAAGAATTGAATATTTTCTTCATAATAGTGTAATTTTTATAAAATGAATGACAATAAAAATTACACATAAAATTGCAATCAAAAATTACACATTATTTACTAGTTGTCTAAAATATTTTATCCACGACTACTAAAGAATATATACTTTCTATATATATGTCTTCCATTGTAATTTTATACATTCTCTAACTTGTGTATAGAATGTGACGCAATCGTTACATTCTACTACAGTTCTATAGTTTATTTGTTGGTATGTATTATCAAAACGAGAACAATACAAATACAAAATAATAAATTTAAGTTTCGTTTTTCTATGCTATCTATGATTTACATATTTCAATATGGTGATAAAAACTTTAGCAGGCAAACTGGAAATTAATCGAAATATTTTGCAGCCATGGATAAAATAGCATCTTTTATTCATATAGGATGATGGAAATTCTTTACTCGGATGAGTCCCTCCACTCGCTACGCTCGTTTCGGGAAAATTCATCCTCGTGAAGAATTACCATCATTCTCAACTCATACAAGAATCTACTATTCTGTTATTTTATTAACTCAGGATTTCATTTCAAAACATGATTTTTAATTTTTTTTTATTTTTTAGCTACTGCTGTGACAACCCGGCGTATTCCAGTCCCTGATAATGGCAGTTAACTCAATATTAGTTATGAAATATTCCTTAATAATGGCACACTATTGTTGCTTGGTCGAAGAAAAGGCCCTTTATCGTTGAGGAAGAGATTGGCTCAAATGATCAAGAAATTGTTGGAGTAGGCTTTTACTATCATTTAAATAATAAAAACTATCAAGTATTCTATTCTTATAACAATTGTACTATCGATCAGTCGCATTACAATCTGGTTCTTTATAAAATAAATTTGTTTCATTCTATCCTGAATTCCATATAAAAGCTGGACTCTCTAACAGGTTATGGGCAGTCATACATCCAGAGGATAGTAATTGTATTTGCAAAAATTTTGTAAAAAAAGAATTTCCGTTTCCGAGTTTTGGGGCGAAGCAGTAATTATGGCGAATTACATACAAACCGTTTACCAGCAAAGTTTTGGATCAAATTGTTATGTATTTGTTTCTGATGGAAAACGAAAAAAGCTTGATACGAAAGCAATTCAAGCATCAACGGGAAAAGTTGTTATCAGTAGAAACTTTCAATTTGTAAATAAAGACAGCGATTGGAAAGACATTGAATCACAAACGGAAAACATTGTTATTACTAACAAAAGTTTGGGTAATCAAAACGTTGCTGAAAGAAATGATGTTGAAGAAAATATGGAGTTGCGAAGGTCAAATAGATCCAATAAAGGAATACCACTGACTCGTTTGATACAAATAATGGAAGAAATTGAACCATCAAGTTACAACCAAGCGGTCAGAAATCGAAATGGGTAGAGGCGATAGTGAGGAAATGAATTCAATGTATGAAAACGAGACTTGGGAATTGGTAGAATTACCGGAAGGACGAAAAGCAATCGGCAGCAAGTGGACATACAAAATCAAGAAGGATGCATGTGGTAAAATACAACGATACAAAGCAAGATTGGTGGGACAAGGATTTTCACAGAAGTTCGGAACTGATTACGATGAAGTGTTCGCGCCAGTTGTTAAACAAACAACGTTCAAAATTTTACTTGCTGTTGCTAGTGCTGAGAAGATGAAGGTAAAGCATTTTGATGTTAAAACTGTATTTTTTTATGGAGAGTTAGAGAAGCCCATATACATGAAGCAACCGCAAGGTTTTGTTGTCAAAGGGAAGGAAAAACAAGTTCGTCTCTTGAGGAGGAGTATAGATGGTTTAAAGCAAGCTGGAAGGATTGGAAGGAACCAATTGATTCATCAGGTGTTGATAGATGCTGAATACACTCAAAGCAAAAACGATCTGTGTCTTTATACATTTGTTGATGGTGATCATTTATACTACACTTTAATCCATGTGGACGATGTAGTTGTTGCAAGCAAATTCGATAAGACATTACTAGATTTTGAAAACATTGTAAATTCAAAATTCAAGATTAACAATCTTGGTGACATCCGAAGCTATCATGGCATGGATATTCAAAGAAATGATAAGGGTTTTGGTTTAAATCAAAGAGCATACATTATGAAGACTGTCAATGATTGTGGACTGGCCGATGCAAAACCATCAGATGTTCCAATGAATGTGTCATACCGACGAAAAAACAACACAGATGATATTTTGATCAGTAACGAAAAATATCGGAAATTAATTGGAAGTTTGTTGTATGTTTCAGTAAATACAAGACCAGATATAGCAGCTAGTGTGGCAATTTTGGCTCCGAAAGTAGAAAAATTAACACAGACAGATTGGGACGAGCTTAAACGTATCGTAAAGTATCTAAAAGGAACTGCTGATTTATCATTATTAATTGGAAATGGTGAAGGAGGTCTAATCGCGTACACTGACGCAGACTAGGGAGAAGATAGAAGCGATCAAAAGTAAATTAGTGGATAGGTTTTTATGTTTAATGGAAATACCATTTGTTGGAGTAGCAAGAAACAAACTTGTGTTGCGCTATCTTCAACAGAAGCTGAGTTTATTTCACTATCCGAAACAAGCAAAGAAACTCTTTGGATTGGACGTTTGTTAGAAGATTTCTACCAACCTGTCAATACAGCAACAACAATTTATGAAGACAATCAGAGCTGTTTGAAATTAGGTCAGGATGAAAATTTATCAAGTCGATCAAAACATATCGATATAAAGAAGCATTTTGTGAATAACGGCACGATAATATGTGAATATTGTCCTACAGATGACAATGTAGCGGACATGTTGACAAAACCATTACCAGCTGGTGTTCTCTAGAATTTCAGAGAATTGTGTGAAATCGACTTATTTAAATGAGGAGGAGTGTTTGAGTAGGCTTTTATTAGCATTTAAATAATAAAAACTATCAAGTATTCTATTCTTATAACAATTGTACTATCGATCAGTCGCATTACAATTTAGTTCTTTATAAAATAAATTTGTTTCTTTCTATCCTAAATTCCATATAAAAGCTGGACTCTCTAATAGAAATATGCTATTAGCCGGATTATTTGCAATTACATTTCAGTTTTGCTGAAAAATTGCTTTTGACTTTTTATTTTATTTTTATTTATTTCATCTTTTCATAAGATATTGGCGAATGTTATATTTTATTATGTGATAGAATTTATTGTTTAGTTATTTATTCTCTCAGAACGCATGTTGTTGAGAGAACTGAGTCTTTAAAGGTTTCCATGTGTTGTGACAGAGACAGATATTGTAATTTCTATTACATAACACCATTTATTTAAAAAAAAATTAATCAATCAGTTAAACTGGTTTTACATTATTATCAAGGAAGTTGTAAACAGTTTTATTAAATTCATTAACAGAATAAATAAAAGAAATAATGCATAATGACTAAAACAACTATAAGTAAATCAAAAGTTTAACGAACCTCCTTCGTTTTTTACTTCCGAGTTTATCATTTATTTTTTTAAATAAAAAACAATATTTATACGAAGTAAGGTTACAAAAAAATTCAAGTTAAAGCAGTAAAAGTTAATGCATTCAAGTTAAAGCAGCCTTCTATAAACATAAAAGCAACCTTCAAATCTAATTTAAAACAATTCGAATATAATATATTAATTATTATTAGAAAAATTAAAAATTCGTTACATACCTTCAGTCTCTTTTCCTCTTTAAAATTTTAGTAGCATACAAAATAATATCATTATCTTACACACAAAAAATATTCATATTGTTTCATTTTTTTTTGTTTTCTCTTTTGGAAAATCAATTGATTCCAACTTCTTTAACGGTGATCACCAATATGGACAGTTATTCTCGAGATTTCTCCAGGCTGCGAACTCTGACCATGATGACATTTTCGCATGGGTTGCTTCCTGAAATTTTGGAATTGCAATTGGAGAACTACTTTTATTATTCATATTCCCACCACTTATATGTAGTTTATTCATTGATGATAATATATTCGATTGGCTGTCATTTCTTACAAAGGCTGATTTTTTTGACAGAGTATAATTTTGTCCTTGATTGTTATCCCAAAATTCTTTTTCATCAGAACGATAACAAATACAAAATTCTAATTTCGATGATGAGGGAGGTAAAGTTATTTTAAATGAAAATGTATCGTATAAAATATATGTTCCACTAGAACTACCGACTGGGAATACCTAAAACAAAAATACAAATAGTAAAAAATAAAAGAACAAGAATTATATTAAACCCAATTACTTGTGAATATGTACAAAATACATCTTCTTGACATTTCCAATGGTCCCATGTGGTACGTACAATAACTTCTTTGAGAAAACTTATATTTTTTACTTTAATTGTTCCAACAACAACACTTTCATTTTCTTTTACGATAACATTTTCTAATGACACCATATTTTCTTCCAATTTTCGCCTTAAAATTAAATAAATTAATTTTTATTTATCAGTTTTATTAATGCATTTTATTACCAGTGAAAGTATTTATTTTTATCTTTATGCAATTGAACAACAAGGGCAAACAAATTAGGTACAGATTATTTGCTTTTTTTCTTTTTGATTTGGTTATCTTTATTTGCATTATAAATTTTTGTTAAAAAGTGGTGATTGGGAGATGCACAAGAGTTTTGAGCTATTGAGAACGAAATAATGCCAATAGTTTTAGAAATAATTAACCGTGAAGGTCGGACAAACAACCAGGTTCACCATACAGGGTCTTCATTTTACTTTGAAATACAGAAACTACTGTTTACGGTATAACTGTTCACATTTTGAACGTTATGATAGACATCGAAGAATACCAAATTTGAATTAACTTCTTTGAACTACACACCCCTTTGTTTATTCGTTTAAAAAAATAATCACAAAAAATTTGCTATATGGCTCCACTAGTATCAAAACAATATATTTTGGGTTATAGATTATCGTTATGCTAATAGATCATTCACCGCTGGTTATCCATTTTATTTATTCAAATAAAATATCTATTTTGAACTATTATTAGGTTCAGCTAATAAAAACTAAAAATTGTTTAAAGAAATAAAAATGTTACCGTCGTTATCAATCGAAAATTCAAGAAATTTTTGACACGAGAGAAAAATGTAGTATAGAATTTTTTGCGCTTTAGTTTTAATTGATAATAAAAATGTCAAATAAAATTTTATATTTACACTGAATAAATATTAAATTAACTTGTGATTCATGTGTTGGAGCAAAATTAGTTCAACTAAAGATAACATCAACAAAATCGTTGATTAAAAGTTTTATATTTTATATAAGCTCTTTGTTTTTCAAATTTTGAAAATTTACTTTAAAATAGAATACAAATATTTGTTTTTGTAAGCAAACAACTGTGTATAAAATTATAACCGCCTACAATTTTTCAAATTCTATTAATAATCCAATTCTTTTTAATCAAAATCCTTGATCTTGTGACAAATGACAACGAAATGAATTATTGCAAATGATTGATTCTTGTTTTCGCAACACGAAGGAAGTACGTGCAAGTCCACAGGTCACAAAAGTTTCTAAACATAGACACAAACTTTCTAGTCACAAGTGTTTATCACATACCATACGTTTTTTTACTATTTGTAAACAAATTGAACTAATCATATTAACTTTGATTTTATTTGTAAGGTTAAAGTAGTTGTATTCTCAAAAAATAAAAAAAACAATAAAATATTTAAGATAACTCACAACTCTCAAGAAAACATGAAAATTAAACTTTGGGTCAAATGTAATATCAATTTTTTTTGCCACATCAATAAGATGGAAAAAATGTTATGCGAATGAGGTTTCAGGATAACTCACCGAAAATCTAAATATTCCGAAGCCGGTTGTTTAAAATCAACTGTCCATTGTTCGGTTGGTACAGGACTTATCATTCCTTGTGTTATATGTGCTAAATATTGTAAACTCCATAATGGTGGAACATTTGATGGTTCTGTCATTATTCTAACTTCTGTTAATGATAATCCTTGATCATCTGCAAAAACGACCTTCTTTTTGATTTTTCTGTAACAAAATAAAATTTTTTCTTAATTGAAATTTTTTTGAAAAATATACTTAACCTAAATTATCAAGTACAAAAATAACTATTTTTAAATTTAAATATTTAGATGCAACAAAAATTTAAATTTTAGCGCCAAGCTTCGCGACTTGTGATAAAATAAAAGATAAAATTTGGTAACCTATAATATTTCGTTTGTTGATAAAAAATAGTAAAAACAAGTATCTTACTTATTTGGCGAACTAATTTCTATTTCGTCACATGTTGGTGAATCTGGTGTTAGAGGTGTGACATTTTCATCATTTCGATGGACAAGACAAGAGCGTTTTGGCGATGCTGGCATTTTTAATGGAGGTGGCAAATATTTACGTTGTTGTGGTGGTGTTAACACTTGTGGTCGACAAAAACCACGCATAGGATCATATATTCTATTGTAATCAGTTCCGTATTCAGCTAAATATCCAGTAGGAGGACTATGACTAAAAACTGGTGGACTATGTTTAATCAGCATATCACAATAGTTAGCCGGCATAGCGATTGCTTTTAACATTCAATTAATATCTAGATTGTAATATTGCTTCGTATTGCCTGAAAGAAAGAAAAACGTTTATTACTATATATATGAAAAATGAGGATTTACAACATGACTTATTTATAGACACAGTTTATTTACATATATTTTTTAATGACGTGTGAATTAGATCAAGGAATTTTCAATTATTCACATTTATTAATAATATATAATTTCATTGATAGAAATGTTTCATTCGGTTTTCAACAGTGAACTTTATACAGGCATGCGCAGCGCATACTCGTTTTTTGTTTTACACAATTTTTAACAACCTGTTGTGAAATAGTTTGAAAACTCGGATAACATTCTCATCGATATGATATGATCAGCATGTATCGATAAAATTATGATGACAGTTTTAATTTAACACAATTTTTTTTTATAATTCTTATAAATTATAAATGATTACGGAAATGGATTTTATTTTCGATCTAGATTTAAGATAACGTATTTTCCGCTTAGAGAAATATTTCATATTTTAGAAAACATTTTTCTTACAATAACAATACAAAGTGTTTATTTATTTATTACTTCGGTCTGAAAGACCTAAGTATTACATTCATGAGCCAAAAGTGAAATTCTTACCCCCACTTTTTTTTGGCATTTCTCGACGTTTTAGGACCTACTGATTCTAAAAAAGCAAAAAAAAAAATGTCTGTCTGTCTGTCTGTCGGCCGGCCGGCCGTCCGTCCGCCCGTCATTACCTATGCTGCAGGGAAAACTGTGTCAAAAATAGCAAATTTTTATATTTTTGGCTTAAAAAACGTTCATTTTAAGTGATTACGAGTAGGAACATTGAATTTGGAGAAATCTTGATGGTCGGGATTGGTATGTAGAGATCAAAAACTAGATAATTGCATTATAAGTTTGTCAAAAAATGTTTGTCAAGTGTGTCAAAAGAAAGATTTTATATATTTTTTTACCTAATTTTTTGGAAAAAAAAATAAAATTAATTGTTTGTTTGAAACGAAGTTTTATTATTATTATTGAGAATTATGGCATTATAAGTTTGTCAAAAAAATGTTGTCAAGTGTGTTAAAAGATTTTTATTTATTTTTTTACCTTACCCTTTTTACCCTATTTTTTTTCTTTTGACACACTTGACAACATTTTATTTATTTTTTACCCAATTTTTTTAGAAAAAAATAAAATTAATAGTATGTATGAAATGATATTTTATTATTATTATAGAGAATATGCATTATAAGTTTGTCAAAAAAGAATGTCAAGTGTGTCAAAAAATGATTTCATTTATTTTTTAGCCAATTTTTTGGAAAAAAAAATGTAGCTGTTTTTATGACGTAAATGTAATTGAAAATGAAATTGGACATGGACATTTTTGAATTTGTTATAGTTTTGAAATATTTTTGGAATTTGAAAAAGTTTGTATTTTGATTTTGTAAGAATTTTTGGAATATTTTAGAATTTTGAAAAATTTTTAATTTTTGATTTTATTATAATTTTTGGAATTTTAAAAAAAATTTCAATTTTTGATTTTGTAATAATTTTTGCAATATTTTTAGAATTTTGGAAAAAGTTTGAATTTTTGAAATATTATTGGAATTTAGAAAAAATTTAATATTTGATTTTATTCTAATTTTTGGAATATTTTTGGAATTTTGGAAAAGTTTGATTTAATTTAACAATATTTTTGGAATTTTTATTATAATTTTCCGGCAACGTATTGATGTTTCGTATTAGTTTTGTAATAAATTTTTAAACAGAGATTAAAAAATACTTGTACTTTAACAAAGAGTTATGTTTGATATACATCGCTGCCCAAAACTAAAAACCATGTCCTAATAAAAGTATTTTTGCGAAAACTATATACAAAACCTTAACCCAGACCGAAGTCTTGATATCTCAGAGCTGTGAGATTTCAGACCCTCCATATTTAAAGCTTAAAAGTTAAATGGTTAAGGTTTTACAGTGAAAATTTTCGAAGATATTTGATTATTTAGGGAAGAGATTTCAATTTTCCTTATAATTCCTGATTAAACGTGCGCTATCACATGTATTAAATTTATCCTATGCTATTCTTCTTTATTCGGATGATTGTTAAAGAGTCTGCCTAAATAATATCCAATAGTCGAGTGCATTGCAAAAAAAAAATTAAATCAATGAAAAAATAAACAACAAAATATTGATCCACGGGTGTGACAACCCCGCGTACTCTAGTCCCTGCTAATGGCATATGAGGTTAACGTGAGATATCACATACCACTGGCAATAGCAGTGAAATATCACTAGCCAAGGTGATATCTTAGGGGTGCTGGCGGATGAAATGTATTCAATCAACGGTAGCACTCTCAATCTTAGCTGATGAATATCCTTGGTGCTGGAACGCTGTAGCTCGAAGAAACGAGGCCTTCATATACCCGAGCAGAAATTAGTTAGAGAAACCTGAATACAGTCAGGGCGTGATCAGGGCCTGGTCAGTCCTACAAGGGCAATCCTATTAGGGCAATCTGATGTGGGCCTGTTCTGAGCCTGATTAAGAATACCCTTAAGGGTTAACCTTATTTGAATACATCCGGCCCCGATCAGGTTTTTTCGTATTTGACTAATGACCACTAGCTGAAATTTCAATTGGTTAAAATTCACTAGAGTATTATCCATTTTAGAAATATATAGTTAAAATCGTTTCATGTATGTTTTAGTTATCGCTTCTCGGCTGAAAGACTATAATAATAGTGATTAAGGTAGTATGTATGTTTTAATTTTTTCAATTGTAATTTTTTTATTTTAATTTGGTTAATTTATGTATATAATATGTAAATTTATATCAGGGTCTGGTCCGGGTATCCCAATCACCGATTATCCCAATCAGGGTCTGATCCGGTAATCCCAATCAGGACCTGATAGGGCGAAGCGTTACACTCATGTTCAGGGCCCAATCAGGCTGCCCTACCAATGCCTGATCCGGATTAGGGCAAACCTGATCAGGACCTTACTTGAGCCCTGACAAATTTCTGCTCGGGTAACTATATATCTGAGCTTTAATCGTTGAAAAATATACTGCGTCCCATAATCAAGGATTATGCCATTAGCTGGACTATGGCAAACCAATTTTAGTTTTGTTTTTGCAAATTTTTAAAACAAATTTGCTTTTTATCTCTTATTTTATTTTTATTTTCCCTATCCTATCACGAATATTGGCCTATGTCATATTTTATATGTGATAGGATTTATGGTTTAGTTATCCATTATTTAACAAAAAAATATTAAAAAAAACAGATTTGCGTCTATTAACATCCTTAGAACGCATGTTGTTGTGGGACCTTGGTCTTAAAAGGTTTTTATGTGTTGTTGTGACACATATTGTAATGCCTACTACACATCACATTTTATTAAAAAAAAAAAATTATCATAACTAAATTTGAATAAATTAAACACAAAATTCAAATAAAAAAAAATGTCCAATGAAAAAGATTTAAACATATACTACTTCAGTCACTGTTATCATAGTCTTTCAGTTGAGAAAGCGATAACTTAACTATAACTAACTCACGTTTTTGACGAACGAACAAGCTTACTATGCACTTCTTAAATATCGCACATCCATAACGCTCGAAAAGAAGCATGCTGATACTAGCACATGGTCAATTTGATTTCGAGTGTTCCACTCGATGAGATCCAAGTCTACTTAAGAATGTATCGGAGCTGAATGAAAATATATTTAAGAGAAAATATATAAGAGAAATATTATTGTATATTCCGCGTACCCGTAGGAAGCAGATCCTGTCATTGGCCGAAATGAATTTCATTTTATCACTGCTTTTTATAGGCGTGCACCCACAAAGAAAATCATTACCAGTTCTCTTCGATAGAAGAACCAATACAGTATAGAGAGAGAGAGACAGAGAAAGAGAGAGAGAAAGAGAAAGAGAGAGAGAGAGAGAGAGAGAGAGAGAGAGAGAGAGAGAGAGAGAGAGAGAGAGAGAGAGAGAGAGAGAGAGAGAGAGAGAGGAGAGAGAGAGAGAGAGAGAGAGAGAGAGAGAGAGAGAGAGAGAGAGAGAGAGAGAGAGAGAGAGAGAGAGATTATCAAGATTTTGTTTGTTCATTATATACTTCTTAACTTTTTTCTAGACATTTAAGGGAATCGGGACTTTTTCATGTCCAGGTTAAATTTTGTTTTGTTATCGAGGTCTGATATTCTTTGTGTGATTCTTAATTTAACGGATTTTTTTTGCGATGTTAGCGTCAAGCACAACTTATTCGGGATTTCTCCCTCAATACTAACCCTGAAATAAACGTCAGTTGGAGATCGCTAACGAAAAGTAAGTTGAGTACTTGGTAACTAGTACCAGATCGGCAATAGACTTTCGAATGTACGGAATAACAAACAAACAGTTCGAGCCTTAGCTAAACACACCCTGATTCCCTAGAATAAATTTTGTGACGATTAGGGAGTACGATGTACAAAAGAACATCGTTCTAGAAAATACTCTTTAGAGAAAATAGTCCCACTAAAAGAATATAAAACACCTGAATAAGGATAACAAAAACAAAATAACACGCAACAGGAAATGTTTGTTATCTAGAAAGAATGAAAAATAAAACCCCTTAAAGTAGGTAAATAAACGTATAAATTTACAAATTAAAAAGAATAGTTTTCACACCTATGTGTCAACCTTTAGATGATCGTGTTATTATATGTTTTTGTTGATAAAGGTTGGATTGTGTTCTAGAATTTTGCTATTGATTCATGTGTTTTATATATAAAAGAGGTTGTTTTAGGAGGATCCCGCATGGAGGGATCAGTTTTTATTAGTTTGTAAATTTTTTTAAATTTTTGATCTACGGGTGTAACAACCCGCGTACTCCAGTCCCTGCTATTGGCATATGAGTTAACGTGAGATTTCACATACCACTGGCAATAGCAGTGAAATATCACTAGCCAAGGTGATATCTTAGGGGTGCTGGCGGATGAAATGTATTCAATCAACGGTAGCACTCTCAATCTTAGCTGATGAATATTCCTTGGTGCTGGAACGCTGTAGCTTGCTCGAAGAAACGAGCCTTCATATACCCGAGCAGAAATTAGTTAGAGAAAACCTGAATACAGTCAGGGCGTGATCAGGGCCTGGTCAGTCCTACAAGGGCAATCCCTATTAGGGCAATCTGATGTGGCCTGTTCTGAGCCTGATTAAGAATACCCTTAAGGGTTAACCTTATTTGAATACATCGGCCCCGATCAGGTTTTTTCGTATTTGACTAATGACCACTAGCTGAAATTTCAATTGGTTAAAATTCACTAGAGTATTATCCATTTAGAAATATATAGTTAAAATCGTTTCATGTATGTTTTAGTTATCGCTTCTCGGCTGAAAGACTATAATAATAGTGATTAAGGTAGTATGTATGTTTTAATTTTTTCAATTGTAATTTTTTTATTTTAATTTGGTAATTGATGTATATAATATGTAAATTTATATCAGGGTCTGGTCGGGTATCCCAATCACCGATTATCCCAATCAGGGTCTGATCCGGTAATCCCAATCAGGACCTGATAGGGCGAAAGCGTTACACTCATGTTCAGGGCCCAATCAGGCTGCCCTACCAATGCCTGATCCGGATTAGGGCAAACCTGATCAGGGCCTTACTTGAGCCCTGACAAATTTCTGCTCGGGTAACTATATATCTGAGCTTTAATCGTTGAAAAATATACTGCGTCCCATAATCAAGGATTATGCCATTAGCTGGACTATTGGCAAACCAATTTTAGTTTTGTTTTTGCAAATTTT